>JAYESD010000006.1:13757878-14957878 GCA_036927565.1 Tuctoria greenei
ACGAGGCTTTCAAGTACCTGCAGCTGATGCGGGGCAAGGGCTGCTTCCCAGGGATCAAGTTTTTCGCCAAAGCTGTTGATCTGATTGTCCGCAAGGGTGACTATGCCAATGCCGTGGCCATCTGGAACATGATGGTCTCTGAAGCGAGCCTCGCACCTAATTGCTCGATGTACAACGCCATGATTGGCCTCTGTTGCAATGTTGGCAGCATGGACTATGCCCTTGGCATGCTTGATGAAATGCCTCTTAATGGTGTCTTTGCAAATGCTGTCACGTACAATGTCATACTTGAGGGTTTCATCAAGCATCGAAAGTTTCGTGAGGCCGAGAGTTTCCTTGTGGAGATGAGCAAGAACGAGCAACTACCTACTGCATCCAACTGTGCTGCCGCTATCAACTTGTTCTTCAAGGAGTTTAACCCATCCGCAGCGATCGATGTATGGTGCTGCATTGTGGAACACCATATTGCCCCCGCTGAGGACTCTGCTAGAGAGCTAATAGCAGGGCTTCTTGACATAGGCAGGTTAACTGAGGTTAAAAATCGTTCGGAGGATATGATCGACATGGGAATTGAGTTGCCGCAGTCCGTCATTGATAAGATGAAGCGTGCATTTTATAAGGCTGACAGGCACCAATCATTTGACCACCTTGCAAGAAGGCTGAAGCGACGTTAGCTACAAATGGATGGGTTAATGAGCTGGTATGTCTTCTTCAGTCTTCACATATGGTTGTAATTGATTGTGTTAATGAATATCACATGTCCAGCCCTTATCATCCTCCGGGAACCTTTTGGCAGCTGCTCTTCATTGCCAGACCCCCTCTTCAATTAGGATGCCTCTGCCTCCTTCCCAAATTACTTGTCACACATGGTTGTACTCCTCCATCCCAAATTACTTGTCACAAGTAATTTGGGATGTAGGAAGTAATTGATTGAGTTAATGAATGCCACATGTCCAACCATTATCATCCTCCGGGTACCTTTTGGCAGCTGCTCTTCATCGCCAGATCCCCTCTCCAATTAGCACGCCTCTGCGTCCAATCCAGTTGACAGCCATCCTCTTCTCCTCAATTCTCCCCACTCCCCCATGCCTACTGTCACCTGCTTGCATCGGTGTCGCTGGTCTCATCTGATGTAATCGGATCATCACAGCCTAGTTGTAGGTCCTGTGATGGGGTTCCAGATCCAGCGAATGTTCCTGGGAGTTAATGATCTTGATCGAACATCAATTTAGATGAGCTCTATCATTACAACACAAATCCGCAACCAGGCTCCTCTGTGCCTGAGATTACGCGGGTGAGCGTCTACATGGACAGTCTGCTTTGTTCTATGAATCGTGCATGTATGCTGGTACATTTGCAGATTTGCTTACTTCTGTATGTTTATGTTTAGGACCTGTTTGTTCAGCTTCTGGTGGCTTTGCTTATGCAAAAATCTGGAAGTTGAAAAAACAGTCTGATAGTCTGCCGATTAATTGTGGTATACTTTCTCGATAACCTTAAGGTCTGCATGTTTTGAAAAGTTGCAAGTCGCTTTGATGTCCTAGTTCTAAAAGCCTAACCAGAATGGTGGTTCAAGGCAAAAGGGAAAAAGAGAGAGAAACACCAATGATCAGCAAGTCTGGTTTTATTATTGGAAACACTCTTGAATTTGACAATTTGAGACAAAAT
Source organism: Tuctoria greenei (assembly GCA_036927565.1). Taxonomy (NCBI): domain Eukaryota; kingdom Viridiplantae; phylum Streptophyta; class Magnoliopsida; order Poales; family Poaceae; genus Tuctoria; species Tuctoria greenei. The sequence goes on from JAYESD010000006.1 coordinate 13,759,547, forward strand.
AACCAGTCGAGCGTCAGGCTTCACACAAACCACCTGAGAACTGGCTGTATGAACTGCTTGGTCGGCCTGGTTAGATAGAACCATGTGGTCTGGGCCAAGGCTGGGAACAAGTTTGTATGTGGGCTATTGTTGACTTTAACCTTGGTTTCTAGAGTCTTTTAGAGTCCAGGACAGGGGGGCACCGGCCCTGGTGTGCCCAGGACCACCCCGCGCACCCATAATCCAAATCAGAGTAGAATAAAAGTCCAAACTAGATTAGGGTCGGTTTTTTATATGTAGTAGTCTATAAATAGCTGGGATTTCCCAAGGAATAAACCATCAGATTTACAATAGCTATTACTTTGAAAACTGGGGGGAAGGGGCCTTGAACCAAGGTCGGAGCAGAGTTCCTATCAGTAGATTATCTTGTCTCCTTGCATTGCTTCATTGTTTCTCTGATTATGTCCTGTTTTTTTCTGGTTTTCATGCATGAATAATCTGCTTGTAGGGACTAAGGACGCATGATAACTGCCATATGATGTGTGAATTTTTTCGTCCCCCTCTGCTTTGAACTCCTGCAGTAAATTGTTTAGAAAGGTGCACTGAGAAATTATGAGATAATAGCTTATGCAGCATTTTACATAATAAAATGGATGTGTGATTACAATAGCAAAAACTTCTGAATTTACTCGTGGAAATGTTCCCAAAGCTCGTATCTCTTGGAATTATTCATGGAAATGTTCCCAAAGCTTTTATCTCTTGAAATTATTCATGGAAAGGCACCCGAAGTTTTTTCTGTACAACCTAATTGTTTTCTCATGAATTGTATGCCATTGCTAGCTGACACCAATGAAGCATGAGATGAACATTTGTGTTTTGCTACACGCTACTGCATAAATGGTACCCTGGTAAACTAGATTTAGCTATCGTTGATTCATGGAATGCACATTAAGCCCGTACACATCTTATTGAAGCTTTGATCAAATTATTTGTGCACTTTTATATGTTTTATGAGTAAATTCCCTCTGTACTCCTGTTTTGGCAAAAAAATGATTGTTGTGTTATTTTTTATGTTCATATTATCTGTTTGGCTGGGTGAGACGTGTGCAAGCCAAGGTCATGCTTTAGGTATTAATTTATTGTACTGCAATTGTATTATATTATTTGCATGCGACAAATACATATAAATTCTATTTTGATGTTTGCCCTGCACCATATAGGTATTTTAATTGCATCGAAGAGGAAAAAAATTCTGCAGAGCAATGTGTGTCCATATGCTGAAGAATGAAGAAACTGATCCATGTAAATCTTCGAGACTTTGTGGTCTTTGATATGCCAGGTGCAAATTGTAGTGGTACAACTCCTCCCTGATCCTGACCCTATATTTCGATGTGGATGTGCATGGCCATGTTGTTTTTAGCTTTTGATGTTGTCACTGGATACTCAGCCATAAAAACTCGGGTATTTATTACACAAAGTGGGCTACCATTGCCCATTGGCATGCGCTTCTCGTTGTCAGATTGACAACACCGATCGGACCTGTGGCAGACTGGCAGTGTTCTATTCTGTTTGGTGTGTTCCAGCCAGTTATGTGGAAGTTTGTCATAGAATCAAGTCACTTTCGAACTAAAGTACATGTATACAGGTCAGTTTTGATGTCCCAACCAAGGCGTTTCCTTACATCACATATATAATGTAGTGGATAAGTGCCCGATACTTAAATTCTTGAATGAATCGTCGCCCATGCGTTTTAAAGGTACATATAATTATATATACTGCAGTGGATGAGTGCATCATACTTATTTTTTTAATAGATCGTCGCCCATGCGTAGTCTCCCACAAACTATTAACTTTGCATCAAAACACAGTTAAAACTAAACGTTTTCAGCATGATTCTGATACATTCCAGGTATATACACCATCCATCCTTTTCAATTCAATGGGTCAGAATTACAGGAACCGAGATAACTGGAACACCCATGTGGCAATGAATTTCCCCAGATTGTCTTAATATAAGGCCTCCTTTGGTAAGCTTCACCAATGCTGACTCTAAGGTAAAATCAGTAGAGCTGTGTCAAACACTATTTTTTAGGAGAAGTGATTCTTAACTGATTCTGAGAAGTGATTCTCTGAAATGAATTAAGAGACTGGAAGTTTAAAAAAGTAGCTTTTCCTAATTCTGTGAAGTGATTATCTATCCTAATTTTAAGAGTTCATTCTAGAAAATCATTGAGAATCACTTTCAGTCACATAATACTTCATCAGAGAATCAGAAGTGAATTCGGAGAATCAGAAGCTAAGAGTTGTACCAAAGTGAGCCTAACATAAATAATGCACCGATTCTTAGTTTTTTTTTTGAAACTACACATTCCTAACCGGGAGGAGGAACTTCGTATCCATGCAATTCAAAGTGCTCCAGTCCAACACAAAAGGAATATCCGAGTTCTGTAGTAGCAAGTGGACCCTGCATACAGAGAGCGAAATAATCACAAAACTTATGCCTAATTAGACTGTTTGCTCTCGTTATATTAAAATTTGAACTCTAAAGACATATTTCTAGCTATTTATAGCATCCTCTCTTAGATCCTATGTTTTACGTTACATTTCTACGCATTCGTCATACTCTAAATTCATACTTCATATCAACTAACATGTATTTTATATTATATCATATAACTACCTCTATTTTGTATAATATCATATAAATACTTCTTATTTAATAGTATTATATGCACTATTTAGAAATTTTCCCAATTATTTTCTTACTTTCTTTCTCCTCTTTCCCTTCTCTTTTCCTTCCCCCCTCTACATTTTTTTTATTTTTTCTCTTTTCCGTTTTTCTTTTTTTATTTATTTTTCTCTCTCACAGTCGTCTCTCTCTTATCATCTTCATCTCTCGATGCCGCTTGATCTTTTTTTTGTTCTTCTTGTAAATGTTCAGCTCATGGATTCGTCGTCGCGTTGATTCAGTGAACTTGATATAGGCTGAGTACAGAACGTGTGCAGTTATAGATCCTAGAATATCGGCTAGATCATCGAGCACATTTACATGCACGTAGCTAACCAATAACATGTTGCGCTAATACCCCCTCAGTATGTACGTTCATGAATGTTCAGACTGTCTCTAAATGCGAAAAACAGTGTTGAAGGTAGTCCCTTTGTAAAAATGTCAGTGAACTTATGAGCTGGTGGCACATGTAAAACTTTGATCTCGCCCCAGACTACTTTGTTACGAACAAAATGAAGATCGATCTTGATATTTTTTGTTCTTTGAAGCTGAACCGGATTAATGGATAAGTATATGACACTCACATTGTCATAGAACACGATGGTGGACTTCTTCAGTGGACGTCGAAGCTCTGAAAGTAGTTGTCGCAGTCAAGAAACTTCAGATACTGCGTTTGCAACTCCTCTATACCAAGCTTCCGCGCTCGATCTTGAGACTGTAGTTTGTCTTTTGAAAGACCACGTTATGAGGTTGTCGCCATAAAAAAATACAGAATCCTGACGTGGATCGACGGGTGTCAGGACACTCTGCCCAATCAGCATCCGAGTAAGCTATAAGGTCTGTTGATGATGATTTTGTGAAGTGTAGACTATGTTTAATTGTACCCTTAACATGCATAATGTAAGATTCTCTTGAGTAATGTCATATGCGGTTCTCTCGGTGCATGCATAAACAAGCAAGCTTGTTGGACAGCATAAGTGATGTCCAACCTTGTCAATGTTAAGTATTGGAGCGCGCCGCCAAGGCTTCTGTACTTGGTTGGCTGGCTCAGAAGAGGACCGTCGCGAGCTGAAAGCTTGCACTTGACATCAATCGGTGTGGTTACAGGATTACAGTTTGCCAAGTGTCCCCTTCCAAAATGTCAAGAGCATACTGTGACTCATCAAGAAATAGCCCGTGTGCAGTTCGTTGAACCCGAATGCCAAGAAAATGGTTAAGTGGTCCAAGATCAGTCATTGAGAATCTTTGCAGAGAAGACTTGTTACCTTTTGTAGCAGATGTTCAGAGCTGGCAGTCAAAATAATATCGTCAACAGACAAGAGTACGTAATGTTGTGACTGTCGAAGTGTGCGATCGACACTTCCCCCGATACTACTAGATCGTAGCCCGCAAATGTTCTTGATTAGTTTGGAGGCGCGAGTGAAATTTTGAACAAGATGATGACATGAGAGATTTACGTGGTTCGGGCCGCCTGAGCGTAACACCCTACTCCACGGGTTGTGTGTTGTATGTATGAACTTCAGTGCTGTTTGTGGGCGTGTGAGCTTCGTTGTTATGAATCGTGCGGTGCAACCCTTTTATAGTTTAAGGACTGACCGTTACATCACTTGCCTGTCCGACATGTGACCCTGACGTAGTTATTAGCCTAATACACGATCTACAGGTATTAAGTGCGATTAATCGAGTGATAACACACCTTAATGATGACATTACCTCTATTAGCAGTCCACTGATCGCGTGTCATTAATATAGCATTAATTACACTTAACCAGGTCTTGTAACTGTCGCTTTTACCATCCCTTGAAAGTCCGAGCCGTTGGAGATCTCTCAGTCTTTCGTTGAAGTCCTAGCTCCGGAGGTTCAACATGTGGCAGCTCTGGAGCTTCCCATCACGGGGAGGCAGGTCCGGAGCCATTCTACATGTGGCAGCACCCGAACTTTCCTCTACTTGGGGTTAAGGTCCGGGATCACTAGACACGTGGTAGGACCGGAGCTTCCCGATGGGGGGAGTTAGGTCCGGTCTCATGTTACCTGAATGTGTCCTAGAGGGGGTGAACATGCCTTTTTTAATTTTGTCGGAACCTGCAACACTTAACAACCAGATCAAATCTCGAGATATCGGACTAGTCCGGTCAAGAGCGGACTAGTCCGGTGTGTACCGACTAGGTTAATCAAATTTGATTGATTAACTTGATCCTAGGATGTAAGTAGCAGAATTATACTTGTAACTTTAGTGTTGCACAACTATGAACTAGGATGTGTCACAATTTAATCTTAAACTCAACGTTTCAACGTAAAGTGAGCACAATTGATCGAAACCCTAGATATGTATATGAGATGTAAGAACAATGGACGCAAAGAAGAACACAATAATTTTGTCTCGTGGTTCGGTTCTCACAGAGGCAACCTACGTCCATGTTGAGGAGTCCACAAAAGGACCGGGTCTTCTCCAACCCTACCCTCGTCGGATCGCCACAGAGGCCAATCCTCTTCTCTTATCACAAAGGGTAAATAGCCAAATTCAAGGGGCCTTCTCACAAGTTGAGGGCTCCCAAAGATTACAACAAGAAAACCACCAATAACACACTCGAAATATCACAATAAAAACCACAGGAGTGTGTTAGGGAAACAAACCAAGAGCTCAATGAGTGATGAATCATGTCTCTCCAATGATCCAAAGTGTATCCTCAAGGGATTGATCTTTGTTGCGTCTAATTTCGTGGAGAGATGTGTTTTTAAGGCTCTTGGGAGGTGTGACGGCGCAGGGGGTCGAGAGATGTTAAAGATGGGTCGTGTACACCTATTTATATGGGGTTCCCAAAAGTAACCGTTAGGGTTTAGGAATATCAAACTAGTCCGTGGTGGACACCGGACTAGTCCAGTGTGCTATGTGTAGCAAACCCTAGGTGTCCCAAAATATCGGACTTGTCCGGCTGAGAACAAACTTGTCCGATTTTGGTTCTGGAAATCTTCAGACTAGTCCGGTAGATATTGAACTTGTCCGGAAAAGTTAAACCCTAACTGAATTGAGGACAAGTACGCACTTGGAGGACTTGTCCGATTTAGGTCAGAGGGTTTTTCGGACTAGTCCGTGCTAATATCGGACTTGTCCGATTTTGTGCAACTTGTGAAGTGTTTGGAGGACTAGTCCGCACTGGGGAGGACTAGTCCGATTCTAGTCAGAGAGATATCGGACTAGTCCGTGATGATATCGGACTTGTCCGATCTTGTGCAGAAAGAAATCGGACTAGTCCGGGGTCAGTCGGACTAGTCCGGTCCTGTATAAACTTGTGCGATGTGTGTGATTATTTGTGCTTGAGCTCTTGGGGTGTGTTTTCTTAACACACTCCATACACAATGATCTACTATACTCGTTCCTTGAGCTCTTTTCAACATTGCTCCTCATTCTCCTTTCTTTTTGGCTTTTGCTCATTTTCTCATTAAAACATGTGCTCATCTTAACAAAGTAGTTAGAATCTCATTTGCTTGTCATAAATCATCCAAAACCCACAAGACATTCCTAGATGCACTTTCAATCTCCCCCTTTTTGGTGATTGATGGCAACCAATTGAGATTTCACAAAATATGATAAAAAGTTGAGATTTTCATAAAACGTGCACATATGAGTTTAAAACACATTAAGCAATGAAAACATGATCCATATGTGCACTCTTTATGGTGGGATGCAGAACTAAGTGTATGGAATCAATAATCATTATGAGAATGACATAATTGACATCAACACATCAACAATAAGCATATATGTCATTCTTATAGCAAAATCACAGATTTCATCAATTTCTTCATAAGCAGTTCAAAACATTGCATCACAGGACCATAAGTATCATAAGAGCATATTAAAAGTTTTACAACCCACAAAATAGACAAAAGCACAAAAAGAAGCTCTCCTCGCATCCTACAGCTAAAACCTAAGACTCCCCCTCAATCTCTCCCCCTTTGGCATCAAGACACCAAAAAGAAGGAGAGGAGGGACCTAAAGTCTTCAAGCCTTGCTGTCGGTCCTCTCATCGTCTTCATCTTCATCTTCTGGCTGATGATGAGGAGGAGGAGGAACGAAGCCACTCGAGCCCCCAATGCCAAAATAGGCAAGCTCGGAGGGAGTCAAGGGCCCGAGCTCGATATAATCAGAGTCGGAGTCATCATAAATTACTGGAGATCCAATGGGATCGATCTCCAACTTTTGGTAAATCTGCTTTATGTTCTCCTTGACATATCTCATGTCATCCTTTCTTTTTTTGTTGAGCTTGTGGGCCTTCACCTCGGCCTTTTTGCAGGAGGCAAAAATAGCTACCAGGTATTTGAAGATGCCACTTGGGGACCCTTTTTGAGAAGGGGCCCTAGTGGCGGGAGTAGCCCTAGCACCGGCACTGGCTCTCGCTGGAGCCTCAGGGCTGGAGGCCGGAGATGGAGCAGCTTGAACACTTGGATTTTGAGGCATCTGGGGCCTCAAGGGAAGATGCTCCACATCCTTGACAAACTCTATGTCTGTGACCTTCTCAATCATGAACATGAGGTAAGGTGCGTAGCCACAGGACCTGTTCGGCGTGCAGGAGATGTTGACCATGTCGTTCCAAATATAATCAAAGACATCAAACTTTCTGTCTTTGCTTATGACCTTCATCAAGGTTCTGAGATATCCCTGCACGCTTCCTGCATCCCCATCCTTGGGAGCAATTGTCTTCCTTAGAACCCGGTTCAACACCACAAAGAGGGGCTTCATGATCTTGGTAGAAGGGGGGTTGAACTTGGATTTGGGTTCATAAAGAAACTTCATCCTGTCTTTCTCAATGAAACCAATGTTGTGGATGATCACATTATCATTGCTCGAGGTGTCAAGATGCAGCATCCTTGCAAATTCTTCATAAGTGATAGTGTACTTGGATCCATGAGTCATCCAAGTCACTCTTTCTTCCTCGTCACTAGCAAAGAGACAAGTAGCATAAAATTGGGCAATCACCTCATCATTCCAATTGTTCTGGAAGGCGAATAGATCGTTCAATCCATGCCTCTCAGCCTCAACCACCTCAACAAACTGTGAGCAACCCTTCTTCTCAAAATGCGCCCAATCAATCCATTGGCTGCGCACCACTGGCGTCTTCATTGGGAGATAGACGGTCTTACAGAAATCTGCATGAAAATTGCTCCAAAACCTCCCATCAACAGCTTGCTTGGGACGGCTGTAGAAATCAACATTTCTGAATTTGGCAGCCGTGTCACTGCCCTTTCCGTTGAAATTTTCCTTTGCGGGATCCTGTCCCCTTCCCTTGGAGCTGACAGCTTTAGAGGGCCAATCGGTCCCATTGCAATACCCTTGCCCTTGCCCTTGGCTTGGCAAGGGCCACCTCCAGCAGAAGCCTTGGATGTTTGCTTTTTTGCGAGCACTTTCCTTCGAGCCTGGGGAGGAGAGGAAGCCGGCTCGAAAGGTCGCTCTTGGCACTTCTTGCCGAGGCTTGTCGAGGACCGAAGCACGGCTTCATGGTCCATCTCGGCCTCGAAGTCGGAAACTTCGTCGTGTGAGTTCGACATGCCCTAAGAATGGATTGCACAAGGTATTGATGAGAATAGATGACAAGGAATTGCATTGAGAAATTAAGGAGTTAGGGTTGAGTTCAGAAAAATCAGACTAGTCCGGTGTACAGGCATGGTCTAGTCTGGTTGACCGGACTTGTCCGTGCATGGGCCGGACTAGTCCGGTGTTCAACCTCTAAAACCCTAACTATGAGACAAATGGAGTTGCTCAATGCAAAACTAGCCTAACAGCAATGTAATACGTCAAGGGCACTTGTACCAGGTGACAGAAGCTAGGCTATTCGATCAACAATGAAGAAAATGGAGATTTCTAGGGTTTGGGGGAAAATTCACCGAAAAATCGCTTGAATCTCGGAGAAGAGGGGGTTGAAGGGTGGACAAGTCCGTGGTCTTCAATACCTAAGCGAAGGAGGTTGATTTCCACCCAACCTTGGAGATTTTTGACGGAGAAATCGTCGAATCGCCTTGGGGAGCTCGAGCGTGGAGAGAGAAAGCTTGAGGCAAGAGGAAGATTAGGGTTTGGCGACGGCTAGGGTTATGGACACGAAAAATCGGACAAGTCCGAAAATTATCGGACTAGTCCGAACTTTTCCAGAGACTATATCGGACTAGACTGTGGTCTGCCGGACTAGTCCGGCCTAACCGTCTCTCAGCGGACTAGACTGCACGGGTGGACTAGTCCGGGCAACCACGGACTAGTCCATGATCACCAGGGAAGAAATGCTTAGCCAATTCATATATATTCAAAGGTACATATTAATAAAATAAGGAAGCAAATCAAATCAAATAATCTTGATGAATATGATCAGTAAGCATACAACAATCAAGCAATGATCATAATTCACCAAGATTTAGTAATTGACATAGTTTTTGGAAAAATTGAGAGAGATGATTTTCACAACACAATCAATGAATTTTGAAGATTTCATTCATGCATACAAGATTTCAAGCCACACTCCGAGCATCAAGGATATTTAGTTCATTTTGGAGTTCGCAAAAGCGTTTTTCATCAAGTGGCTTGGTAAAAATATCGTTTAGTTGCTTTTCGGTATTGGCATGTGAAATGGCTATATCTCCCTTCGTTGAATGGTCTCTCAAAAAGTGATGTCGGATGTCTATGTGTTTGTTCCTAGAGTGCTCAACGGGATTATGGGCAATTTTAATGGTACTCTCATTATCACAAAGGAGTGGAATACGGTTCATATTGTAACCGTAATCCCTAAGAGTTTGTTGCATCCAAAGGAGTTGTGCACAACAACTTCCGGCTGCAACGTACTCCGCTTCGGTCGTGGATAAGGCAATGGAGTTTTGTTTCTTGGAGGACCAAGAAACAAGGGCTCTTCCTAGGAATTGGCATGTATCGGAGGTACTTTTTCTATCTACCTTGCATCCGACATAATCTGCATCGGAGTAACCAATGAGATTGAATTTGGATCCTTTGGGGTACCAAAGGCCTAGGTTGGGTGTATGAACAAAATACTGCAAGATTCTCTTAACGGCTGTCAAATGACACTCTTTTGGGTTGGCTTGAAACCTTGCACACAAGCATACATTGAACATATTATCTGGCCTAGATGCACACAAGTAGAGTAGAGATCCAATCATGGAGCGATATACCTTTTTGTCGGTACCCTGCGTACTGTATACCCCTTGAGACTACAAAAAGACCAAAGGGACTTCACCTGTCTGAGTTGAGGACCCGCGAAAGCCCCACGTGTCACACGGGACCGGACCTGCCTCCCATCTATAGTTAGTCTCGGTGTTGCCATGTATATACCGCAACCGGACCTATATCCCACACATGGGATAGTTTCAGGCTAAACACTTGCGCGGCACACCCGGACCTAACCCCCGACAGAGGGAAGCTCCGGTATCGACACGTGTACATCTACACCGGACCTACCCGTCCCATACGAATAGCTCCGAAGTTGCCATGTGTCCAAACCGTCGGACCTTCAACCTCAACAATCAGTCTGATGAACCCCCAACGGCTCGGACCTTCAAGGGGCACTCAAAGACTTCAAGACCTGATTAAGTGTCATTAATACCATATTAATGACACACGATCAAAAGGCATTTAATGCCAGTAACAGCACTGTCAAGTCCCGTTACCACGCTATTAAGGGTAATTAATCTCATTAATTATGTATTAAACATCTGTAACCGCCAGGGCCACATGTCGGGCCACGCTAATGGTGTAATGACCAGTCCTTGTACTATAAAAGGACTGGTCGACGATACACAAAGGAGACTCTCTGGAAGCACTAGACTCTTAGACGCTCAATACAACAACCACACACCCTGTGGAGTAGGGTATTACGCTCAGGCGGCCCGAACCACGTAAATCCTTGTGTCTATTTGCCATCGTCTTTTGAATCTCTACACACCCAATACCTAACTATAAACTCCGCGAGTTACCAATGGTAGTATCTGGAGAATTGCCGAAAAAACACTCCGACAGTTGGCGCACCAGGTAGGGGGGCGTGCCCGAGATTCGAAGATGGTGAACTCTGCAGCTGGATCGTCCAATGGCAACCCTGCAGTGCAACCCGCTAGAGGCAATCCCTCTAATGTGCAGCAGCCAGCAGGTGCCGCAACTCCAGCAGGAGTCATGCTTCCACCGCCACCGTCTGCACCAGCAAATCAAGTCGGACAGCGAGACGGGGCATCTACGTCGGTCACGACATCGGCTAACAACAATCCTGAACACGCGCTCCATACAGCGCGTGCTCTTCTCCAATGCCCACCACCTACAGGCGCATCCCAGGGTGCAATGGAGCAGTGGAGGACTGATGTGGAACATTTGGTTGCAGCAGCAACCGATCGCATCAGTAACCAAGGTCCTCCCCCTCGGGGCGGGCCCCATCGCAGCATCAGACTGTGTCAGGCAGACTTGGTCCGCACGCTTCCCAAAATAGGAGGCGTGCTGTGTCTCAACAAGTGACGTCGCTACCTTCTGGGGCGCGACGCACCCATACGATAACGAGGCTTTCAACTCATGACCTCCGGGCGGAGCATGATCGCCATTACCGTCAACAGGACGACCGCATCCATATTGAGCGTGCTCGCGGAAGGCGAGAAGCTCGAGATAGTCCTGCCCCCGAGGGGGTAGTAGGAGGCTGTTCTGCCTTGGCCATGCACCTACACATGGTCAGATGGCCACAAAAGTTCTGGCCTCACCTGCCGAAGAAATTTGACGGGACTATCAATCCCACTGAGTTTCTCCAGATTTACTCCACTGCAATCCTTGCGGTCGGAGGTAACGAGGCCGTAATGGCCAACTACTTCCCAGTGGCTTTGACTGGGACCGCCAGGTCCTGGTTCATGAGCCTTCCGCCCAACTCCATCAATAGTTGGGCGGAACTGTGCCAACAGCTCACCGCCAATTTCGAGAGTTGATACACCCGACCAGACACCGAACTAGACCTTTTTGCTGTCACGCAAAAGGGGGGATAATCTCTGCGTTCCTTCATCCAAAGGTTCTCCCAGGTACAAAACACTATTCCTTCTATCTCCAGCACCTCTATTATTGTGGCATTTAGACAGGGCGTACGAGACAAGAAGATGCTGGAGAAGCTGGCGATCAAGGAGATCACCAGCGTCACAAAACTCTTCAGCTTGGCAGACAAGTGTGTCAAAGCTACGGAGGGCCGTGAAATGCACTCCAAACTACCTCCGGAGGATAATAAAAAATCCTCCAAGGGTGAAGCCACTACCTCCAAGAGTTGCAAAAAGAAGAAAAAGTCCAACGACAAGAAAAAACTGTCGGCCGGCACACCTACTGCTGCAGCTGCCACAACTTCGGGTGGTCGGGGGCCACACCTCGAGAAATGACCTCGACCTTCATCTGAAGATGGTGGCAACTCCAAGATGTGGTGTCCTATACATAAGTCGAACATCCACAATCTGGAAGACTTCCGAGAGGTCCAGAACCTTGTCGAGCGCTACAACAAGCGCCGAGAAGAAGTTCCTTTCCGACAAAGGGAAGGAAAACAGAAAGTCGACGAAGCTCCGCCTGAAGAGGAGTTAGGCTTTTAGGACCCTAAAAAGGTATTGAAGGTTGTTTACACCTCCGTCGACGATGAATCTGACGTCTCCGACAATGAACGTCGGAAAACCATAAACACCATCTTTGGTGGTTCGTGGGACATCACCTCCTGCTGTGTCCTCAAGACCATGTGACGGGACATGGCCTCGGTGGCTCCCGCTGCCAGGGCGGAGCCGCACCGGAATTGGATGGATACTGCCATCACTTTCGATGCGTCAGACTGTCCTCGGAATATGATTGGAGCTGGCCAACTCCCATTAATGGTATCTCCGACCATTAACAACATCCAACTCCACCATGTAATGGTATACGGAGGTTTGGGGCTAAACCTCATAAGCTTCGAAGCTTTCGTCAAGCTTCAGCTCCGACCTTCGGACCTTCGCCCCTCCCGACCTTTCTCCAGAGTAGGTCCGGGGGCCATAACCCCACTTGGTGTCATTACTCTCCCCGTAACCTTCGGGACTCGGGAGAATTATCGCACTAAGAAGTTGGTCCTTGACGTTGCTCAGATCAACTTACCCTTCAATGCCATTCTGGGCAGGCCAGCCTTATACAAGTTCATGGCTGCTGCTCATTATGGCTACTTGGTGTTGAAGATGCCAACACCAGCTGGTGTTCTCCGGATTGTGGAGATCGCACTGCCGGAGTGACAGCTCTGGAAGAACTTCACGCGCTTGCCACAACGCAGGAAGAAGAATCCAAAAAGGAGCAAGCTCCGAAACCTCCGAGCATTTGTCATCGAGGCTCAACCTTCGCACCTCGCGTGCAACCAAGCGGCGACACCGACATTCCCGTCAAAGTTGTCCAAATCGGTTCCGACGCCGCTCAGACCACCCGTATATCGGGAGGTCTGAATGACAAATAGGAACTCGCGCTCATCATTTTCCTCCGGGCTAATGTCGACGTGTTTGCCTGGCAACCATCACAAATGCCTGGGATCCCTAGGGAAGTGATCGAGCATAATCTGAAGATCTACCCTGACGCTCGACCTGTACATCAGAAGCCTCGGAAGAAATCGTAGAGCGACAGAACTTCATACGACAAGAAGTGAAGAAGTTGCTCGAAGATGGATTCATCCGAGAGGTCTTCCACCCAAAATGGCCGGCAAACCCAGTCGTTGTACCCAAGGCCGGCGGGAAGCTTCAGATGTGTATCGACTACACTACACTGAATAAGGCTTGTCCAAAAGATCCATTCCCACTACCTAGAATAGATAAGATAGTGGATTCCACCTCCGGGTGTGAATTATTGTGTTTCCTAGATGCATATTCTGGGTACCATCAAATCAGAATGTCTAGGGAAGATGAAGAGCATACCTCCTTCATCACAGTAGATGGATTGTATTGTTATACTGCCATGCCATTTGGTCTCAAGAATGCAGCTTCAACATTTGTACGAGCTATGTACAAAACTTTTGGAGAGCTCATCAGAAACGTAGTAGAAGTGTATGTCGATGACATCATCGTCAAAATCAAGGACAAGGAGTCACTTCTTGACACCTTGCAAGCTGTCTTCGACAAGTTGCAAGTAACTCGCACGAAGCTGAACTCGGACAAGTGTGTCTTCAGGGTTAGCATCGGAAAACTTCTTGGTTTCCTGGTAAACCACCGAGGCATAGTGGCAAATCCGGCGAAGATTAAATCCATTAAAGATATGTGGCCGCCAGCCCGCATCAAGGACATCCAAAAGCTGACTGGATGTCTAGCTGCCCTCAGCCGGTTCATCTCAAGACTGGCGGAACGGGCACTACCCTTCTTCAAGCTATTGAGGAAGTCCGGACCATTCCAATGGTCCGAAGAAGCAGAAAAGGCGTTCCAGGAATTGAAGCGGCTCCTCACCACCCTACCAACCTTGGTAGCTCCAAACCCTGGTGAGCCTCTATTGCTTTACTTTTCGGCAACTGACGATGTTGTCAGCATGGTCCTGGTTGCGGAGAGACCAGAACCATCACAGGATCAAGAATCTAGACCCCTCCGGGAGGGTCAGGAGGTTCCTGAAGGCGAGAATGGGTCCCAGCCCCCAGACTTGGGTCAACAAGGAGTTACTCTTGTTGAGCAAGAAGAGTTGGACCCCCCTGGGAGGGTCCGAGTCACTCCTGAAGAAGCTCCGGGTTCCTCCAACAAGGACCCGGAGGTCCCCGGGAGGGTTCAGGTCGATGAGGAGGAAGCTTCGGGCCCCTCTGGGAGGGTCCGAACAGTCCAACGCTCAGTGTACTTCATCAGTGAAGTACTCCATGATGCCAAAACTCAGTACGTGGAAGTACATAAACTGTTGTACGCAGTTCTTATTGCTTCCAGGAATCTCCGACACTATTTCCAAGCTCACAAGATCTCAGTGGTGACTTCATATCCACTGCGAGCGATTTTGCAAAATCCCAACTCCACTGGGAACATTATGAAGTGGGCAGTGGAATTGACCGAGTTTGACCTTGAATTCGTCTCAAGACAAGTGATTAAGAGTCAAGCATTGACAGACTTTGTGACGGAATGTACCCCTTCTCCATCAAACCCTGGAGGCCCCAGTGAGTAGAAGCCGGAACCCAAGGCTTCAGTCTTCACCGAACCTCACTGGACTCTCTACTTCGACGGCCCCATGCAGAAGCAGGGGGCCGGAGCTGGAGTCCTTCTCCTCGCTCTGACCGGGGAGAAGGTTAAATCATGGTGCACCTTGTTTTCAAGGCGACCAACAACATGGCGGAGTATGAAGCACTCATTTACACACTAAAGGTGGCACTATCATATGGTGTCAAGAAGCTGTTGGTCAAGGGAGATTCGAAACTCATCATTAAACAAGTGAAGGGTGAATGCTCCTGCAATAATCCCCAACTAGCTGGTTATCTCCCTGAAGTCCAGAGGCTTCAGAAGGACTTCGAAGTCCTGGACCTCCACCATGTCCAACGTCTCCATAACGCTGAAGCTGACGAACTCTCGACGAAAGCGTCAATCGGAGCTCTGGCTCCCGACGGAACCTTCGTCCGGAGTTTGTCTAAACCTACAGCCCAGCGTGCTGAACTGAGCGAAGGGGGCAAGACCAGTACCTCAAAGCTGGCAGTCCCGATGGCCATGTTACCATGGCAACCATCAAGGGTCGTAGGTGCTGCCGGAAGCTCCGAGCAACCCAGCACGCAAGACTCAAATGCTCAAGCTAGCTCCGATGCATGGATGTCGGAGATCCGGAGCTACTTGGAAGATAACTTCCTTCCTGAAGATAATGTATCCACTGAGCGGATAGTCAGACTGGCTAAAAGATACACGCTGGTAGAAGGGGATCTCTATCGGTGCGGTGCTAACGGTGTCCTAATGCGGTGCATTACAAAGGAAGAAGGTCGTGAGCTCCTCGTAGAAATCCATGGAGGCAAGTGTGGGAACCACGCGTCTTCCCGCACGTTGGTCGGTAAAGCCTTCCGGCATGGCTTTTACTGGCCTACAACGCTCCAGGATGCAACTGAGCTAGTGAAGAAATGTGAAGCATGCCAGTTTCATGCAGAACAAATTCACACCGGCTCAACCTCTACAAATGATACCTCCTACATGGCCTTTTGCTGTGTGGGGGATGGATATCTTGGGACCTTTCCCAAGAGCCGTCAGAGGTTACAAGTTCCTGTATGTTGCCATTGACAAATTCACCAAATGGTCGGAAGCTACTCCAGTTATGACAATAAACAAGCAATCAGCCATCAACTTCTTACAGTCCAACGTATGCAGATTTGGAGTCCCAAACAAAATCATAACCGATAATGGGACCCAATTCACAATCTCTGCATTCCAAGGATATTGCGAAGACCTCGGCATTCAAGTCAGCTACGCTTCCGTAGCTCACCCGACAAGCAATGGCCAAGCCGAGAGAGCAAATGCATAAATCCTAAAAGGACTCAAGACGCGCACATATGAGCGCCTGAAAAAACATGGAGCCAATTGGATCGAAGAGCTTCTGCCCACTCTATGGGCCAACAGGACAACTCCAAACCGATCAACTGGAGAGACACCCTTCTTCCTGGTGTACGGAGCTGAAACAGTCCTTCCTCCGGAAATCACCCCGGGGTCGCTCCGGGTCCGGAACTTCGACGATGTCGCGTAGGACCAGCCACGGCGTGAAGACCTTGACCTCCTTGAAGAGGGAAGGTGCCGAGCAGCTGTTCAGAATGCTCGATACTGCCAAGCTATTTGGTTCTATCACCAAAGGCATGTTCACAGCTGACAGCTCGAGGAAGGAGATCTGGTGCTACGGAGAATACAATCCTAAGAAGGGTTAAACAAACTCCCCCCCAGCTGGGAAGGACCCTTCTGAGTGATCAAAGTATCCCATCCCGGATGCGTTTGCTTGGCAACCGAGGATGGGACACCTCTCCCTAATCCTTGGAACATTGAGCACCTCCGTAAGTTCTACGCTTAATATCACGGAGGTGAGTCTGTAGTTACACGTGATGTATGTTATAGAGTCATTGTACAGAGTCGGGTAGCTCCTCTGAGAGAACAACCGGACCTTCTCCGGAAGGTCCGCAAAGTTCAGGCAACACTTGTCATAGTCTCAGAACTAAAAGTGTAGCTAGCTACCTTGGGTCAAACAAGAAACAAAACACACTTAGCCTGGTTCCGTACCCTAAGGGTGTACTTGTTTCCCCTGTACCCCGGACCTATAATGAAAGACATCTTTGTGTGAAAACAGAATCCACGTGCATTTACTTTGTACAAGCTCAATATTTTTTATTTTTCTCTTTCTTGTCTATAACAAGGTTGTGCGATTCTCGAGAATTTTTTAGATCGACTAATTCATGTACAACTCGATTTGCATTGTTAATTCCTTCGGGTTTTCACGTTGTTGAATGGCTCACTCGCCTGAATTCCTCTAGCCAATCTAGGTCCGGAGTGTGCTATCGACTTAGCTTGGTCCTGCACCCTAAGCACGCCACTCTACCTACACCCCGGCAGGCCGAAATAAGGCGGGTCCTGAAAACAACTCAGTGCACTTGATCGTATGAAGAACTACGCTCGACCTAAAAATTTCTTACAAGAATAGTAAGTCGCAACTGAGTTATAGATAGGAAATGGATTTTACTATTTTTCTTGACTTCAGTGTGCAGGAAAAATAAAGATCTCATGATGATGGTGAAATAAGCCGGAGCTACCAAATCTCCGACATCCCCTAGGTGGCTTGTAGTCGATGTTTCAAACATTGATAGCAAGCGTTGCTGGAGCTACGCAGCTCCGGTAAAGCCAGGGGGCCAACCATCAACATGAACAAAAGATGGTGGGAAGACTCCACAGTGGGGTCTGTTGTTGACACACCGCATGTTGACAGAGGTCACTGCTGGAGCTACCAAGCTCCGACACCCCACAGAACTAACTGTCGATGCTCTACGCATTGATGGAGACCACTGCTGGAGCTACTAAGCTCTGACGATGGTCAATGCCGGAGCCCTTAAGCTCTGACAACCTCAGGGGGCCTTCACTATCGAAGACTTTGGACCTACGCTCTACAAGTTCGAAACACGCAATTCTTCAACAACTGTTACATCCTCTTGGTACATGTTCACAATCAAATTGCGTACATCTACCAGGGGGTGTAAGGACCGAATGCCCAAGAGGGGGGGTGAATTGGGCTTTCTTCGAAAAATTCTAAGCAATTGAAACTTAATTTCCAAAGCCCAATTCCCTACGCGACTATCTATGCATTCTAGTAGATAGAAACTTTGCAGAATGTAAAATGCATAAAAGTAAAGGAAGGAGAGGGATGCAAACTCCCGAGGAGACAAGGATTTATCCCGTAGTTCAGCAAGATCGTGAAGATCTTCCTACATCCACGTTGTGGCACCCACCAAAGGGTTTTGCCACACCCAAGTCACTGAGACGAGGGGTCTTCACTATTCTTCTCCGTTCGCCTCCTTGGCAAGGTGGAGCTCAATCCTTGTACAACTTTGACCTTCCGGGCTTCCACACACGCCTTGGCAAGATCCGGAAATCTCTTCGCGATTACAACACCAAGGGCACTCCCTTGAGGCTCTCACACTAACCTAGAGAGTCCACTCACCCAGAATGGTGGCACACAAGCTCTCTCTCTAGCTAGTTCTAGCCTAAACTTTGGTGTAGAAATGATCAAAATAGTGTGGAAGTGATTGCTCTTGGCCTTGAACACTTGTGGATGTGTGGATAGCTTCAGGTGATCAAGACTTAACGAAATGACAGGGTTAGGGGGTATTTATAGCCAGCCTCCCCGAAATAGCCGTTCGAAAAGTAGGCTGACAGAACTTTACTGTGAACACCGGATGATCCGATGTCTCCCCTTTAGTTATCATCGGTCTAATTACTTTGGCTAACGTCATCGTGTCAGATATGACCGTTGTTAGACCGATGTTGCCCCTGTCTTCTCATCGGATGATCCGGTGTCTTTTCCTCCAGAATTTGCTTAATCTTGATGCTTACTGGAGTGATCGACCGATGTGTGTAAGTCTGCACATCGGATGATCTGGTGCTTCACTTGATATAATGATATTGCAAACTGTACTGATGGACCGATGTCACTGAGCCATTCACATCGGATGATCCGGTGAGTACATTTGTCTGAGGTCTTCTTCTTCAGTTGAACCAACTCGACCGATGTGTACATTTCTGAAATCATCGGTTGATCCAGTGAGTTGATTTTGTTTGCTTCGAGTTGTTTTGAAAGAATCTTTTGTGTCTTGCTCATATGACCTCTTAGACATTTGTTCCACAAGGCTCTCTTATGATCTTCAAGCATTGCATGTTGTCAACTTACGGTTGAGTGTCTTAGACATAAGAGCTTTCACTTCGTGTCTTTATCTCATTGATTTGATCTCAAAAGTTGATTGTGTATGGGTCTCCAATGACATATTCATTTCATTTTATGAGTGATTGTGGGGACCTTGCATTCACAAATTCATTAGTAAAGTTCAATGGTTGTCATTAATCACCGAAACCGTACTTCATGAGGGGCCTAGATGCTTTCAATCTCCCCCTTTTTGGTGATTTATGACAACACAATAATCAAGGCGCAATAGTAATGAATTTGATAGAATGAAACTTAAAAGAGTATGCAATGAATACAGGATGTCACACTTGAAGTTTAAGCACCAATTAATAACTCAAGTGAATAAAAAGTGATCATAAACATAGATAAACACCAAATTAGCCCAATCGATTAATAACTCATGTAAATAAGTTCATTAGAGCTCAAAAGTAGCAAATGAGTATCAACCACACCAAATGTAGCAAACACACTGAATTACAAGAATGATAAACGATAAATGATAAAAGAGACTAGACTCAAACTCCCCCTGACACTAAGATGCTCCCCCTGACTCCTAACTCTTCTCTTCTCCCCCTTTGGCATCAAGAAACCAAAAAGGGATTCGAGCGCCTAAGGGCCCTGAGTGCTGGGCGCGATGACGAACTGGTCACCGTCGCTGTCATCGGAGCTGCTGGCTGGAGTAGTGGTGGAGGGAGCTGCCGGAGCCGAAGGAGCCACCGTCGGTGCCTGCTGTGGAGGAGCTGCTGGAGCAGGGGCACTGACGACGGAGGCCGGCGACTGCTGGAACAAGGTCGTGGCCGGCAGCAGGGAGTGAAGTGGAGCACTAGGAGCCAGAAGAGGAGACATGCTGAAGGAGGGAATCGGTGTAGAAGGTACTGGGGCCACTGGAGCGGCAGCTGAAGCCAAGACTGGAGGTGGTGGAGCGACTCCTGGAAGCTGTGACAGGAGGGCAATCCCAGTCTGGGTGTAGAGGTTGGTGATCAACCCCAGGATGCCCATCATCGCCTGCTGCGTCTGCTGCTGCTGTTCGAGGGTGCACTGGTGAGCCCCGTCAGCCTGTCAGTGTCTTCACGCCTCTCACGGGCGATCTGACGCTGCATCTCCTGCTGCTGCTGCTGGAGCTCAAGGAGTCGGGCAGCCTGCTCCGCTCGGGCCTACTCGGCTGCCAGCCTGTCCAGACGCTGCTGCTCAACCATCTGCTGGAGAAGCGACGTCAGCTCTGATGGATGTGTAACCTGCGCCTCAGTGACGGGAGGTGGAGTAGGTGGTGGCACTGTGGAGCCTCCAGCCTCCGCGTCGTGCTGCTTGGGAGAGGGCGGATGAGG
Organism: Tuctoria greenei; assembly: GCA_036927565.1. Lineage (NCBI taxonomy): Eukaryota > Viridiplantae > Streptophyta > Magnoliopsida > Poales > Poaceae > Tuctoria > Tuctoria greenei. The sequence continues at coordinate 13,779,942 of JAYESD010000006.1, forward strand.
GAAGTACTCCTCAACACTGTCGTCGGTGTCGCTCTCAGACCAGATATGCTGCAGGTCCTCCCCCTGTGCCTCAACCTAGGCAAGCCTCTCATCCTCCTTCTCTAGGTCAGACCAGTCCTCCTCAGACAGTCGGGCCCTGACCTAACGCTCAACTGGACGGCCAAGGCGGCAGTCTCCAGGAGCCGGGGCACTGTAGTGTCTGAACCGTGTCACACTCTCGTCAGAGAGACGGTCGTGCACGGCAGACCCCTCAGGAGCCATCATAGTAAGCAGGTAGCTGATCCAGTGCCCATATACTAGCTGCCTCATCATGCCCACACCATCTGTGATCACATCCTCCATCTCGCATATGAGGATGTCCACGATGTCGAACTCCATCCCGTTCATGATGTAGAACAGGAGAGTCAGCTACAAGCTGGTGAACCCCTCTAAATAGCGAGACCTCAGCAGGAGCATGCGGCGCAAGGCGAGGTGCACTGTGCGCGCAGCTGGAGTCAATAAAGCTGGAACCCTCGGCTGGTCAGGAGAGAAGGTGGGACCGAACAAAGAGCGAATCTCCTCCAGCGGTGGTGCCACTCCTCCAGTGAGCGGCCTCCTCGGTGGATCTGCCTGACCGTAGACCCTCTCATGCACGCAGGTGTCGTGCAAGTCTACTCCAAGCAACTGTCCCAGCGTCTGCCTCGTCAGGTGGTAGTGCTGACCCATGAACATGAAGTCAATGGATCTTCTGCCCTCCGAGACATAGAGGGTGGCATAGAAGATGCGGACCCAATCTTCCACATAGGCACTACGCTCATATGCCATCAGCTGCACCAAACCTCGGTACCTCTCAAAGTAAGGACGGATCTCCGTCTCTGCTACCAATGCTAGCTGTCCCCAATCCAGATAGTTGTGTTGGAACAGCTTGTGCCCTCGACGTCTGTAGGTCTCGTAGAGAGACGCCTGGGTGATAGTCCAGAAGCGATTATCCACCAAAGCTTCCCGGGGCTGCGGGTACCACTCCTCAAGCAGCACATTCCATCTGAGCTTGCGAAGCTGCTTGGCCTTCATCTTCCGGTAGTCGGTCAATCGGACTCCTTCAGCGACATGGAAAATGGTGTCCATCTCGTAGATAGCATGCTGGGCCTCCCTGTCCTCACGACAGTCGGCAGCCATCGGTCTCGGACGAGGAGCAGCCTCGGTGTGACCCCCACGTGTCCGGGCTGAGCGCCGGCGGACGAGAGGCTCAACCGGCTCCTCTCCGGCCTCGGAGTCGTCGATCACGGGAGGCTGCCTCGGACGAGCCTCACAGATCCTTAGCGACCCTCCTCGGCCACGCTCATGATCCTCGGCGGTGCGAGCGGCCATCAAGGCCTTCTTCTCCTCCTTTGATAGTTTTGCTTCTTCGCGGCCTGTTCCGCGATAGCCTTCCCTTTGTTCTTCTTGTCGCGAGCCATTGCGATCACGTGATTGCACGGAGTCGACGACGGGACGTGGAGATCGGGAAACCCTAGCGACGGGGTGGTGACCGGAGATGGCGGTGTCGCTTGGGTGGAGGCGCGGCGGTGGCTAGGTGAAGCAGTGGCGACAGATTGGTGGAGGCGAGCGGCGGCGAGTGACGGCGCTTGGAGGTGAGGCGGCGGCGCGGCGAGCGGCGGCGTCGACCGGCGGGAGCACGGCGGCAGCGCTGTGGTGATGGCGGCGGCCGGAGACGGCGGCGGCGGCCTGTGGGCGGCGGCGGCGGCGTCCGGCGGTGGTGGATGTTGCGGCGCGGCGAGAGGGAGGCGGTGGAGGCGTCGGGATCGGGAGAGAGGAAGGAGAAAGGGGTACTGCCGATTTAAATAGTGGGTCCCAAACCCTAACCAAATTTTTAACACCGGATGGACCGATGTTAGAAGGGATATGCATCGGTCGAATGCCACAGTAAGGATATTCAAAAAGTTGCTGTTGACATCGGATGGACTTACATTTAGGGTTTTGATCATCGGTCGAATGGCACAGTAAGGGTGTTCAAAAGAGGGATGTTGACACCGGATGGTCCGACGTGGGAGGAAGTAGCATCGGTGGAATTTATCACAGCTCCAGAATAAAGAACACCGGATGGACCGATGTTTTACATAATGAACGCGTCAGATCATTTGAGATTCTGACTGAACTAGCCCTTGAAGATTGAACACCAATTGGTCCGATGAGGGATTGACCTAGGCATCGGATAATCCGATGACTGCAGAACAATAACATCCCATATATGTCCTTTGACCAAACAAACAAGCAAAGATAAACACATGTCTTAGGACTTTTTGGGCAACCCCTTACCCCTCAAAAAGGCTAATATGCCAAGAACTTGGCTAATCCTTAAAGCAAATGGAACACCGAGAAAAATAGGAGGAAAATATCCAAATAAAATGTAAGGCCCATGCTTTGTGAGGTAGAGTATGAAGACTTCTATCTCTTTGAAGCATGTTCCTCTAGGCATTAACGCACCTAACATTTTGTTCTTTCCACCTTATATGAGTTGAGATATTGCATTTCAAACAAGTCTCTTTCTCATGAGGTGGGTTCCCCTTTGTGACAATCTACCGTTTGCAATGCCAAACATTTTATAATGCAAGAATTAGTAAGTCTATATGGCAGGCATCATGCAAGACATAAAGTAAATCTATCTTGCCAAGTTTGAACCTTTCAAAGGCTTCTTCAGGGAGAGCTACTCTCCAAGCCTTGGGAAACCTAAAAGAACCACCATCCCAAGCTAACCCTTGCTCACCCCTATCCTTTGAGAGTTAGGCAAGACCTATATGATATGCATTCTTACATGACGTTTGTTGCATCTAGCACATTTAATTCACTCCTAAGCCTAGAAAAAGTTTTCTCATCAAGTGGTTTAGTGAAGATATCCGCCAATTGTTCTTCGGACCTAACACCTCTCAAAGAGATGTCTCCCTTAGCTTCATGGTCCCTTAAGAAATGATGGCGAATATCAATGTGCTTAGTGCGGGAGTGTTGAACGGGGTTTTTGGCTATCTTAACTGCACTTTCATTGTCACAAAGGAGAGGCACACAACCAAGTTTAACACCAAAGTCCAAAAGGGTTTGTTTCATATAAAGAATTTGGGCACAACATGCACCGGCCGCAATGTATTCCGCTTCCACCGTGGACAAGGCGACGAAATTTTGCTTCTTGCTTGACCAAGAAACTAGGGAACGCCCAAGCAAGTGGCACCCACCGGAGGTACTCTTGTGATCCACGCGGCATCCGGAAAAGTCCGAATCCGAGTATCCCACAAGTTGGAATTTTGCACCTTTAGGGTACCACAAGCCCACACTAGGGGTATGCTTAAGATACCGAAGTATCCTAAAGACCGCCTTCCTATGCGATTCTTTAGGTGCCGCTTGAAAGCGAGCACACAAGCATACACTAAACATGATATCAGGCCTAGATGCGGTAAGGTAAAGCAATGAACCAATCATAGAACGGTAGTTGGATTGATCAATAGGTTTACCGTCCTTATCCGCGTCGAGATGACAATTGGTTGCCATTGGAGTGCTTCTTGAGCTACAATCTCCCATCTCAAATTTCTTCAAGAGGTCCTTGGTGTACTTCTCTTGATAGACGAAGGTCCCCTCTTGAAGTTGCTTGATTTGAAATCCAAGGAAGAAGTTGAGCTCTCCAATCATTGACATCTCGAATTCCCTAGACATCATTTTGCCAAACTCATGGCTAAAAGCTTCGTTAGTTGAACCAAAAATAATATCATCAACATAGATTTGACAAATGAACAAATCTCCGTTGATGTCCTTGGTGAAGAGTGTGGTGTCCACCCTCCCGATCTTGAATCCTTGCATGATGAGGAAATCCCGTAGCCGTTCGTACCATGCCCTAGGTGCTTGCTTGAGCCCATAGAGCGCCTTGTGCAACTTATACACATGATTAGGATTCCTCGGATCTTCAAACCCGGGAGGTTGTTCAACATAAACAAGCTCGTTAATGTAACCATTAAGAAAGGCACTTTTCACATCCATTTGATAAAGTCTAATACTATGATGTGAAGCAAAGGCAAGAAGTATACGGATGGCTTCTAGTCGGGCGACCGGGGCAAACGTCTCCCCAAAATCTAGTCCTTCAACTTGTGAGAACCCTTTGGCCACAAGTCTTGCCTTGTTGCGGACCATAACGCCATTCTCATCTTGTTTGTTGCGGTACACCCACTTTGTCCTGATGACATTCTTGTCCTTGGTTCGCTCCTCCAACACCCAAACTTCATTGCGGATGAAGTTGTCGAGTTCTTCTTGCATGGCCATCACCCAATTTGGGTCTTGGAGCGCTTCCTCAATGTGAGTGGGTTCTACACACGAAACAAAAGAGTAGTGCTCATAAAACGAAGCAACGTGGCGAGAACGTGTACTTACACCCCTTGACGGACTTCCAATGATTTGATCCATTGGATGCGCCTTGGAGATGCGTCCATGCCTCATAAGCGGTTTTGAAGCACTTGACGAAGGTGATGCGTGTTGCTCCTCTTGTGGTTTGACTTGATCATGGACTTCTTCTTCTTCTTCTTGATGTTGTTGTGCTTGTGAGTCTTGAGTCGGCAATGGATCATCCTTCTCTTCTTCGTCAACTTGAGGTGCCATAGAGGTGTTGTTGTTGGAACTTGAAGCTCCCCCTTGATCACGGCTCTCCTCAACTTCGGGCTTGATGTCTCCAATGGTCATGTTCTTCATGGCTTCTCGAAGAGGCTCATCATCTATTTCATCATGACCAAAACTCTCCTCTTGGGAGCCATTAGTCTCATCAAACTCAACATCACAACTTTCCTCAACTAAACCGGAGGTTTGGTTGAATACTCGATATGCTTTTGAGTTTGATGCATAACCAAGGAATATACCAACATCACATCTTCTTTCAAACTTATCGAGCCTTTTCTTGCGGTAGATGTAGCACTTGCATCCAAAGACTCGAAAGTAGGAGATGTTGGGCTTTCTCCCAATGAGAAGCTCGTATGGGGTCTTTTGAAGTAGTCGATGGAGATAGACCCTATTTGTGGCATGGCACGCCGTGTTGATCGCTTCGGCCCAAAACTTCTCCGACGTGCCGTAGTCATCAAGCATTGTTCTTGCAAGAGTGATGAGTGTCTTGTTCTTCCTTTCAACGACACCGTTTTGTTGAGGGGTGTATGTGGCCGAAAACTCATGTTTTACTCCTTCACGGTCACACCACTCCCCAATGTTGTAGTTCTTGAATTCAGTGCCGTTGTCACCCCAGACCTTGATTATGGGAAGTTGAAATTCCCTTTGAGCGCGGTTGGCGAAGGTCTTGAACACTTTCGGAGTTTCACTCTTGTCACCTAGAAACAAAGTCCAAGCATAGCGAGAATAGTCATCAACAATAACGAGACAATAGAGGTTACTGCCAAGGATTTGATATGTGGACGGTCCGAAGAGGTCCATGTGGAGTAGTTCAAGTGGCTTGGAGGTTGACACCATTGTCTTCATTGGGTGGTGTGAAGCAACTTGCTTCCCGGCTTGACAAGCGCTACAAAGCTTGTTCTTCTCAAATGTGACATCCTTCACGCCGGTCACCATCCCAAGCTTGAATGACTTCTTCAGTTTGCTCATTCCAATGTGCGCTATGCGTCGGTGCCATAGCCATCCCAAGCTTGTCTTAGTGAAAAGACAAGTGGTCAAGCTAGCATTCTTGTTGGCGAAGTCCACTAGGTAGAGATGTCCATGCCGGAATCCTTTGAAGACTATGTCTTGGCTAGTTTCACTACTCACAACAACATCATTTTTGCTAAATGTGCACGTTAGTCCAAGATCACATAGTTGTGCAATAGAAAGTAAATTAAAGCTAAGTGACTTAACGTACAAGACATTAGAAATGGACAAATCATTTGAAATAGCGATTTTACCTAACCCAATTACCTTTCCCTTAGAGTTATCACCAAAGTTGACTTGTTCATGATTGTTGGGGTTTTCTATGGTGGTGAACATACCATCATTGCCGGTCATATGTTGAGTGCACCCGCTATCGAGTACCCAATGCTTTCCTCTGGCTTTGTAGTTCACCTACACACATGAATTCAATTTTTGGCTTTAGTAACCCAAGCCAACTTAGGTCCTTGTATGTGTGATACAAGTGTTTTTGGGACCCAAAGTTGCTTGGGGAGCTTCCCCTTCATGCCCTTCATGTCTTTGCCAATGAATCTAGCCTTCACCTTGCCACCTACTTTACTTAAGAGATAATAATGATCATTGAAGGTAGATTTATAGTTAGTAGGCAATTTAGGAGAAGGTCGGTTAGGAAGAGGACACTCCCTTGTGTGGTGACCGGTGACCTCACAATGTTGGCAATAAGAACCAACTTCCTTGTTGAAGCTTGTTCTTAGCTTCGGTGAGGGCACCTTTCCTTTGTTAGGCACCGGGAAGGATCCAAGTCCTCTCTTGTTGAAGGCTTTTCTTGTTGGAAGAGAATTTCCTTGTGCTTGACTTCTCCTTTTGAAAGTCTAGCCACACTAGTGCGGAGACTCTCAATTTATTCCAACAAGTCCTTCTCCCTAGCATTAGCTTTCAAAGGCAAAGACTTGTGCAAAGCATTAGTGGCATGAGAAGTAATGGATATCTTATCATTAAGGTTTTGCTTCTTCATATCTTTCAACTCTTGATCAAGCATGTCATGAGCAAGGTTAAGTGTTTGATGTTCTTGTATTAACTTGTTGTGCTCTTCCAAGAGTGTTTGGTGTGCTAAGTCAAGTTCATGATTATCTATCTTAATTTTAGCCTTTTCTTCCTCAATTTGCTTGACATGGGATTTGAGCGTGTCATGCTCTTTGAGTATGCTTTCATACTTGTCAAGCAAATCAAGGTTAGTACTCTCAAGTTTAGCACGAGTTTCTTCAAGCACTTTAACCTTACTCTTTTCCCTCTTAATGATAGCATGATATTCATTTATCAAAGAAGTTAAATCATCGGGGGAAAGCTCATCATCGCTAGAGTTATCACATACCTTGGTGTTACCTTTTGCCATGAGGCACATGGGCGGTGGATGAAGAGGTGCATCATCATTGTTGGCGATGGCGAGACCGGCCAAGCTTTCTTCTTCCTCTTCACTCTATTCATCACTTGTTTCTTCATCGGTGACCCATTCATTTGCCTCACACATGAACACCTTTTGTGGGCCATTTCTCTTCTTTGGGAAGAGTCTTGCCTTCTTGCCCTTGTCATGTTTCTTCTTCCCAAAGGATCTTGGCTTTGGTTTGCCTTCCTCTTCATCATCATCGCTTCCTTCAAGCTTGCGATGCTTGCCTTTGTAGTTCTCTCTTCTTTTGTCCAGTTTTGGACAATCATAGGAGATGTGGCCTTGATCACCACAATTGTAGCAAGTCTTGCGATCATCTCTCCTTGGTAGAAACGCTTTCTTCTTGGGATCAAAGGTGTATCCCTTCTTGGTAACCTTGGAGTTCAAGCGTGAGAACTTTCTCATCATTAATGCAAGCTCATCATCATCATCTTCACTTGATGCTTGTTCTTCTTCACTTGAGCTAGGCTCAACCACCTTCTTCTTCTTGAGGCTTGTTTTCTTGATGGAGGCTTTTAGAGCAATTGTCTTTGATGATGATTGCTCCATCATCCCAAGTACACTCATCTTATGAGCGTGTATTTCTCCAATGAGCTCCGAAACTTCAATGTGGTCAAGTGACTCTTTTTGGAGCAGGGAGTTGATGATGTTATACTTTGGCTTGGGAAGGAGCATGAGGATCTTGCGGTTGATGAGTGCCTTGCCAAGAGAAGCAATATCAAGAGCATTTATATCTTCAATAAGCAAATTTAAGCGAGAGAACATCTCATTGACATTTTCATGAGGAAGCATTTTAAATTCATCATACTTGGCTTTAAGCATATGATATTTTAGTTCTTTGACACGAGAAGAGCCCTCGTGAATCTCAATTAGGCAAGCCCAAATTTCACAAGCCTTTTTCTTGCTAGCAATCCTAGAAAACACATCTTGACTAATACATTCATAGATTGCATTCCTAGCTTTAGCATCCCATTTTAGTTGATCACCAACATAATTATGTTCTCCAAACCCCGTGTGGGTCGCTTCTCATACTTCGGGGGCAATAGCCTCAAGGTAAGCGCGCATGCGTGCTTTCCAATAGGCAAAGTTCTTGCCCTCGAAGACAGGAACCGAACCCCTAACCTTGGCCATTTTAGCTCTCTAGTGGTGAAGCTAGAATGATCCTATGAGCAACCTTGCTCTGATACCAATTGTAAGGACCGAATGCCCAAGAGGGGGGGTGAATTGGGCTTTCTTCGAAAAATTCTAAGCAATTGAAACTTAATTTCCAAAGCCCAATTCCCTACGCGACTATCTATGCATTCTAGTAGATAGAAACTTTGCGGAATGTAAAATACATAAAAGTAAAGGAAGGAGAGGGATGCAAACTCCCGAGGAGACAAGGATTTATCCCGTGGTTCGGCAAGATCGTGAAGATCTTCCTACATCCACGTTGTGGCACCCACCAAAGGGTTTTGCCACACCCAAGGCACCGAGACGAGGGGTCTTCACTATTCTTCTCCGTTCGCCTCCTTGGCAAGGTGGAGCTCAATCCTTGTACAACTTTGACCTTCCGGGCTTCCACACACGCCTTGACAAGCTCCGGAAGTCTCTTCGCGATTACAACACCAAGGGCACTCCCTTGAGGCTCTCACACTAACCTAGAGAGTCCACTCACCCAGAATGGTGGCACACAAGCTCTCTCTCTAGCTAGTTCTAGCCTAAACCTTGGTGTAGAAATGATCAAAATAGTGTGGAATTGATTGCTCTTGGCCTTGAACACTTGTGGATGTGTGGATAGCTTCAGGTGATCAAGACTTAACGAAATGACAGGGTTAGGGGGTATTTATAGCCAGCCTCCCCGAAATAGCCGTTGGAAAAGTAGGCTGAGAGAACTTTACTGTGAACACCGGATGATCCGATGTCTCCCCTTTAGTTATCATCGGTCTAATTACTTTGGCTGACGTCATCGTGTCAGATATGACCGTTGTTAGACCGATGTTGCCCCTGTCTTCTCATCGGATGATCCGGTGGCTCTTCCTCCAGAATTTGCTTAATCTTGATGCTTACTGGAGTGATCGACCGATGTGTGTAAGTCTGCACATCGGATGATCCGGTGCTTCACTTGGTCCAATGATATTGCAAACTTTACTGATGGACCGATGTCACTGAGCCATTCACATCGGATGATCCGGTGAGTACATTTGTCTGAGGTCTTCTTCTTCAGTTGAACCAACTCGACCGATGTGTACATTTATGAAATCATCGGTTGATCCGGTGAGTTGATTTTGTTTGCTTCGAGTTGTTTTGAGTGAATCTTTTGTGTCTTGCTCATATGACCTCTTAGACATTTGTTCCACAAGGCTCTCTTATGATCTTCAAGCATTGTATGTTGTCAACTTATGGTTGAGTGTCTTAGACATAAGAGCTTTCACTTCGTGTCTTTATCTCATTGATTTGATCTCAAAAGTTGATTGTGTATGGGTCTCCAATGACATATTCATTTCATTTTATGAGTGATTGTGGGGACCTTGCATTCACAAATTCATTAGTAAAGTTCAATGGTTGTCATTAATCACCGAAACCGTACTTCATGAGGGGCCTAGATGCTTTCAGGGGGCCAAGTGGGACAAAGGTGTTGAAGACAAAAAATGAAATTCATAAAAACTTGGATTTCATTCATCTGGAGACAAGAGATTACAAAATTGGAGAAAAAGAAGAGAGGATATAAGCGGGAGCTATAAAGAGATGGTCCTAGACCCTATGGAAGAACGAGGCGACCTTCTGGGCAACCTCCGAAACGCTGGCTTGGGCAGCTTCTCCCTCTCAGTCAATGGGGCCTTCGAGCACCGGGCCCAGGGGGCACACTTGTGTAGCATGTCAGAACAAATTTTGCGATGCTCTTTGCTAGAGATCGTCCTCGGTTTCCAGCTGGTCCGCAATGACATCGCCCATCTTGGTGAGCTTGTTGCCTGGCGAACTCAGCGCCTGGAACGCCTGGTCTAGCTCTGGCTCCGGATCACCCGGACGCACAGGACTAAAACCCATTGGCGTCAGTGCGTCGTTGGCTTTGCCCAGGAAGTCCCAAACTTGTTGGGACTCCGCAACCCTGCAACCTCGCATCTCCTCCAAGGATCTTCTGGCCGCCGCAAGCTCCGAATTCTCCCGGGCAAGACGCTCTACCTCTTTGGCGTTCTGCTGAATCTTTTCAGCAACCTGCCTTTCGAGTTTGCTGAGCTCTTCTTCCCAGAGGTGGATCTCGTTCTGGCGGTTAACCAGGTCCTTCTCTCGGCCCCACACCTTCTTCTCCCTGGCAGCAACATCATTCTCCCTCCTGTGGATGTCCTGTCCTCGCTGCCATGCCTTCTTCTCCTCTTTCTCGCAGCGCTCGTCCAATTTCTTGGTGCGCTCCTCGAGACTCTTGTCACCCAGAGTTAGCCTCTAAGTAATCTCTTCTTCCCTCTTCACGACGTCATCCCGCAGCTCCAGGAGTTTTTGCTCTTCATTCTCGAGCTTTCTCTCCTGCTCCTCAAGAGCATCCCGACGCTTGACGAGACTGTTGTGGATGGCGTCGAGCCTCTCTTGGCGATCATCCGCTGCGCTATTAGCAGCTTTGGCCTGTTCGTAGATGGCTCGGGGCTGGTTGTCAAGGGATCGCGTCATGCTTTCACTCTCATCCAGCAGCTTGCCCCAGTACTCCAGACGGATCTTCTCCTTCCTCACCCACTCTTTGTCGTCAACCAGCCTCGACTGCGCCAGCTTGGTCTCGAATTGGAGCCGGTTGCGCCACCTCCTAAGAGTTTGGCGCTCCTCCTCGAGAGCCTTGCTGTCGTGGTAAAAAGCCAGCTGGACCTGGCGAAGACTGGAGCAGGCATTGTCAATAGACAACGACAGAGGGATTGAGTCCGGACCTGCTGGGGTCATCTCTGCTGGTTCCAGCGGTTTCTTCGTGACAAAAATTGTGTCCCACTCTACAAGAGCGGTTCCCTGAGCTTCCACGGCACTAGGGCCACCCTCTAGGATAGCCTCGGCCGCCGCCGAGGAAGGTCCTGCTACAGAAGTTTCAACCTCCGGAGTTGGCTCCGAAGGTCCCGCCGCCAGGTCATCAACAACTGGTCCCTCAAGCGGGGGGACAACAACTTCATCTCGGCACCCTGGCTCAGGCGCGGGAACCTCCGGGACCATCACCGCCAGGGCAGGCGTTGAAGGTTCGATTGGAGCTGAAGCTACTTCTGGCTCTGAGGCTGGCGCCTCCTCCACCGCCGGCCCAGGCGTTGACGCTTTGACCATCATGGGCTCGGGCGCTGGCATCTCTGCAGCAATTGGCTCAGGCGCCAAAACTTCTCCGACGACCGGCTCTACCGCCGGAACTTCTGCAATAACCGGCTCTACCGCCAGGACTTCTTCGATAACTGGCTCACGCGCCGGAGCTTCATCAACCACCGGCTCTACCGCCGGGGCCTCATCAACCACCGGCTCCACCGCCGGGGATTCAACCACATCCGGCTCTAGGGCCGGAATCACAAATATCTTCGGTTCTGAGGCCGGAGTGTCTACCATTTCAGCATCCAAACCCGGAGCTTCAACCTTCGGGGCAGGTGCCGCTGGTACATCTTCATTCCCGTGGTTCGGCGCTACCAGGGGAGCTTCTGGGGATGAGTCAAGGTCCAAGACCACGACAGCCGACGCCAAAGCTATCGTAGCCTCAGCCACTGCTTGGGGCGGCGCTGGGATTGGAGTCGGAGCCTCCGCCTACACAGCTTCAGCTGTTGTGGCAGGAACAGGAGTTTCATCCCCTTTCTTGGGTACCCTGTGGATGAAGGATAGAGACACTCAAAACACAGTTATAACACAAAACAACCAATTGAGGTAAAAAACAAAATTTACCTTGGAAGGTTTCCGCTTCAGCTAGCGCAGAACCTCTTCCCCGGACGCTCAGGACCGGACCCTGTCGCCACTGGTGTGTCAGCTCCAGAAGGTTCCCTGAAGCTTGCCGCAGCCTCGGCGTCACTTTGGTCGAGGCCCCCCTCGATCGGGAAGAACCTCCGGACCCAGAGCCTTCAGCTGGCCCTGGTACTGTAGCCACACGGTCGGAACTAGCACCCCGGGGAGATGCCAATGCTAGAGTGGCTGCCGCTGCTGAAGATCTTCCCCTCCGAGGAGAAGGAACCGCTACGGAAGGAGCAGGTCTGACGGACCTCCTGTCAGAATGCTTCAGCTTCCTTTTACGGCTTGAAGGCTCGGCCAACTCTTTTCCCTTGCCCACGACTTCAACTCTCTGTTCTGGGACGGAAGGGGGACCACCCTCGGAAGCTCCGGAGATCACCAGCCTGGTGGTCGAACGCCTCTCAACTACACCAAGGTCATCAAGCACCGACATCTTCTGCCAGAGCTCCCTGCTGAACTCCGCCACCATGTTCAGAGGGATGAAAGCCGCCGGCGGAGACAAGTAGTCACTCTCGACATCGATGCCGTGCTGGAACTTCTTGAGGTGAAGCTCCAAGGATGCTCCTTCCAGGTCGGACTTCAAACCGGTTTCGATCCGGTCATCGTCCATCACGCTGTTGAGGGCCCAAACGAGCTTATCCCTCTTCTTCAGCGGATCCCACCTGTTGGCCAGGAAGTTGCAAAATACTGCCTGGGGAGTCACCCCTCCTTCCACACATTGGCAGATCCTGGTCAGAGCTGGGTTGAAGGCGTCTGATAACACCGGAACTTTGCTCCAAGCTTTAGTGTCGATGTTGGGGAGACCTACAGGCAACTCCAGCCTCTCATGCTCCTCTGTCCTGATGATAATCCAATCCTTCTTCCAGTCATCCCACTTGCCAGAAGGGAACGACCGCAAGTACTTGTGCGGGCACTTCTTGCGCTTCACAAAATAATAGAAGCCAAGGTACTCGTCACTCTTGCCGGTGGTGTGGATGGTGAAGAAGGTGCGGAAGAGCTCGACGTAGGGAGGAATACCCACCCACATCTCGCAGAAGTGGACAAAGATCGATACCAAAAGAATGGAGTGGGGACCAAGGTGGTACAGCTGCAGACCATAGAAATCTAGCAGCATCAAGAGAAAAGAAGAAAAGGGTAGGATCAGTCCCACCATGGCGTATGCGAAGAAGTACACCATGTTGCCGGCGTGCTCCTTCTCGAATGGAAGCTTGCCGGCGCGAACTTGGTGGTTGAAGAAGTCACTGGACCACCCCATGAGGGCTCGAACCTTCTTCAAATTGTCGTCGGTCTTAAGTCGGCTCTCGCGGAGACCCAACTCCATCGCAACACGAGCGGGGCTAGGGATGAAAAGCAAGCGAAAGTTTGGAGGATTTGAGCGCAAGTGAGGGCGTAAAGAACCCCCAAACGGTGTGCGCTTTCCTTCTTAAGTAAGCCCCTGCAACGCTTGGATGGAAACCACAGAGGAGCTGACGATATAATTCAAAAACTTCACCCTGCCAATGACAAGGGGGCCCGAGGCCACCCCGACGATCGAGTCGAGGTCCTTACCCCAGGCGAACGATTGTCATCATGAAAGGCGGAAAACCCAAAGGCGGCGGCCTGATAAGGCGCGTGGAACCGATACAATTTTCGTATCGGGAACCGACAACCTTCAATTGCGTGAGATCCGCACGCTAAGATCTCACCTGCCGCATCTTGGATATGTCACGCGGTGTTGGTTTAACTGCAAACTACCGTCAACGGCACATTCGAAGACCCTTGAAGACACGGCACAAAAATTGAAGGATGGACCCACCTCTGGCAGAACGACTTCATCCAAAAGGTCTCTCCCAGAGGTGGGCCCAGGAGGCCACTGTCGGTACCCTGTGTACCGTATACCCCTTGGGACTACAAAAAGACCAAAGGAACTTCACCTGTCTGAGTTGAAGACCTACGAAGGCCCCATGTGTCATACGGGACCGGACATGCCTCCCATCTATAGTTAGTCCCGATGCTGCCACGTGTATACCGCAACCGGACTTATATCCCACACATAGGATAGTTCCAGGCTAAACACTTGTGCGGCACCCCCGGACCTAACCCCCAACAGAGGAAAGCTCCGGTATCGACATGTGTACATCTACACCAGACCTACCCGTCCCAGACGAACAGCTCCGAAGTTGCCACATGTCCAAACCGCCGGACCTTCAACCTCAACAATCAGGCTGATGAACCCCCAACAGCTCGAACCTTCAAGGGACAATCAAAGACTTCAAGAACAGATTAAGTGTCATTAATACCAAATTACGGACACACGATCAGAAGGCCCTTAATGCCAGAAACGACACTGTCAAGTCCTGTTACCGTGCTATTAAGGGTAATTAATCTCATTAATTATGTATTAAACATCAGTAACCGCCAGGGCCACATGTCGGGCCAGGCTAACGGTGTAACGACCAATCCTTGTACTATAAAAGGACTGGTCGACGATACACAAAGGAGACTCTCTAGAAGCACTAGACTCTTAGACGCTCAATACAACAACCACACACCCCGTGGAGTAGGGTATTACGCTCAGGCGGCCCGAACCACGTAAATCCTTGTGTCTATTTGCCATCGTCTTTTGAATCTCTACGCACCCAATACCGAACTACAAACTCTGTGAGTTACCAATGGTAGTATCGGGAGAATTGCCGGAAAAACACTCCGACACTTTTGATCGACGTTTGGTCCATCTTCATTGAGATCCAAGTGGCCATTCGTTGCCATGGGAGTCTTTATGGGCTTCGACTTGTTCATTCCAAACTTCTTGAGTATGTCTTGAGTGTACTTAGTTTGGCTTATGAACGTCCCTTCCTTTTGTTGCCTTACTTGGAATCCCAAGAAGTACTTTAGTTCTCCCATCATTGACATCTCAAACCCATCTGTCATAATTTACTAAATTCCTCACAAAAAGATTTGTTAGTTGAGCCAAAGATTATATCATCAACGTAGATTTGACAAACAAAGAGATCATTGTCAAAGTTCTTTGTAAACAATGTACATCTACTTTACCGATCTTAAAACCATTTTCAATTAGGAAATCTCTAAGACACTCATACCAAGCTCTAGGATCTTGTTTGAGGCCGTAGAGAGCCTTATGCAATTTAAATACGTGGTCGGGGAACTCTTCATCTTCAAACCTGGGGGGTTGCTCCACATACACCCCCTCCTTGATTGGTCCATTGAGGAAGGCGCTTTTCACATCCATTTGATAGAGCTTGAAATCATGGTGAGTATCATATGCAAGTAATATTCTAATAGACTCAAGTCTAGCTACGGGAGCAAAAGTCTCATTGAAATCCAAACCTTCGACTTGTGAATACCCTTTGGCCACAAGTCGTGCTTTGTTCCTTGTCACCACCCCGTGTTCGTCTTGTTTGTTGCGAAAGACCCATTTGGTGCCGATGACGTTGGACTTGGGTCTTTCGACTAGTTCCCACACCTCGTTCCGCTTGAAATTGTTGAGTTCTTCTTGCATGGCCACTACCCAATCCAGATCCTTCAGTGCATCCTCAATCCTGCGCGGTTCCAAAAAGGATACAAAAAAATAGTGCTCACAAAAATTAGCTATGTGTGATCTAGCCATTACTCCCTTTTAGATGTCACCGATGATGTTGTCAATTGGGTGATCCCTTTGGACACATTGGTGCACTTTTGGGTGTGGTACTTGCTGTCTTGAATCTTCATGGTCATCTTCTTCTCCTCCTAGATGGTTGCCTTCATTAACTTGTTGATCATTTTCGACTCCTTGAGGTTGATCTTGTGTGGAAGCTCCCCCTTGATCGTTGGCCTCCTCTTGTGATTCATCTTCCTCATGCATATGTAGAGGTGACTCTTGTGGTCGAACTTTGCCTAACGCCATTCTTCTCAATGCTTGACAAGGAGCTTCTTCTCTATCTTGCACACATGGATCAACTTGCTCCTTTTGGGAGCCATTAGTTTCATCGAACACTACGTCACGTGCTACTTCAACAATTTCGTAGGTCTTGTTGAAGACACGATAGGCGTAAGTGTTCAAATCATAACCAAGCAAGAAACCTTCATCGGACTTCGAAGCGAACTTTGGAACCGAAAACTCGAAAGTATGAAATATTACGCTTGTTACCGGTGAGTAGCTCATAGGATGTCTTCTTGAGTAGTTCATAAAGATAAAATTGATTTATGGCATGGCAAGCGGTGTTGACTGCTTCCGCCCAAAATCGATCTAAGGTCTTGTACTCATCGAGCATTATTCTCACCATCTCTATGAGGGTTCGGTTCTTCCTTTCGGCAACTCCATTTTGTTGAGGGGAGTAAGGTGCTGAAAACTCGTGTTTTATGCCTTCTTCGTCTAGGTACTCCTCAACTTGTGTGTTTTTGAACTCCGTGCTGTTGTCGCTTCGAATGTTCTTGATTGTCAGTGAGAATTCATTTTGAGCTTGCTTGAAGAACTTATTAAGTGTTCCTTGTGTTTCTGACTTATCATGTAAAAACAAAATCCAAGTGAAGCGAGAAAAATCATCAACAAATACTAAACCATATTTGTTACCGCTGATGCTTATGTAGGCAATTGGACCGAATAAGTCCATGTGAAGTAGATCGATTGGTCTTGTTGTAGTCATGACTTTCTTAGCGGGATGATGTGCTCCAACCTGCTTCCCAGCTTGGCACGTGCTACAAGGCCTGTCTTTCTCAAAAACAACATCCTTTAAACCTCGGATGTGATCGCCCTTGAGGAGTTTTTGAAGATTCCTCATACCAACATGCGCTAGCCATCTATGCCACAGCCAACCCATGTTGGTCTTTGCAATCAAGTATGTGTCAAGTTCGTCTTTATCTTTGTTGAAGTCAACAAGGTAAAGCTTTCCCTTTAATATACCCTTGAATGCAATAGAACCGTCACTCCTCCTAGAGATGGTCACTAAACAGGCAATTATAACCAGATAATTGAGATATGGACAACAGGTTATAATCTAAGGAATCAACATGTAATACATGAGAAAGAGTGTGTTTAGATGATATGACAATTTTAACGGTACCGAGCACCTTTCCTTGACTATTGTCTCCAAAATAGATGCCCTCGTTTGGATCCTTATTTTCTTCATACTCAGCGAACATTCTTCTTTCTCCGGTCATATTGTTGGTGCAACCACTGTCTAGCACCCATTTAGATCCACCGGAGGAATAGTCCTGCAAAAACAAATTATGCCTTGGTTTTAGGTACCCAAGCTTGCTTGGGTCCTTTTAGGTTAGTCACAAGGGATTTGGGCACCCACACATGAGAATTGGTGTTCCCATGGCGTGGCCCAACATAATGAGCATAAACTTTGCCAAAATTACTTCTTATTAGGACATAAGATGCATCAAAAGTTCTAAATAGCAACTGTTGTTGTTTATATACAGGACTAGTCTGGGAGATCGGACTTGTCCGGAGTACCGGACTTGTCTGGACCCCGACCAGACTAGTCTGGTGATCATGCGTGTTGAATATGTTAACATTAGACTTTCCATTTTGAGAGGGTTTTCCATTTACAAAGGCAATGCTCTCCTTGTTATTCTTATGGCTTCAAGCATGTTGCTTTTCACCATAAGAGTAACCAATGCCATATTTGACATTTGGAGGTCTTGTGACCAAGTATGCACTACGTGCATATTTGATCTTCTCCTTGCCGACTATGCCATTTTGTGAAGGATGTTTGTCCTTGGTAGAGGTTGACTTGTCTTTCAAGCTGGGGTCAACATTACCACATGTACAAGTAGAAGCAGTTTCAGTTTTAAGGGTTGATAAGGTGAGCTTGAAGAGGATGAAGGGTCAATTTGCTTGAGTGACTCAACTTGCACTTCAAGGATCTTGTTAACCTTGATTAGGTTAGCAAGTTCATCCTTGATTGTAGCATTTGAATCGCTTAACTCCAAGTAAGCTTCCTTGCTTGAAGCTAACTCAAGCTCTAGTGACTTGCTTTGCTCCTTTTCAAGTTCTAGAAGTTTGTCAAGTTCAACATATTCCCCCTTTTGGGAGATAATCATGTCTTCTTGACGGTGTATCAACTTCTCCTTCTCAACAAGTTGATCAAGTAAAAATTTCATTTTTTGTGGCTGTTTTCTTATCTAATCCAATGAGCATATCTTTATTATCACTATTAATTTCACTATCACTAGAATATGAGTTCACAGAAGAGGATTTGGTAGTTACCTTGTTTTTACCTTCCTTTACCATGAGGCAAGTGTCGTTCCCCTTTCGTGCGCCAAGTGTGGACTTCATGGATGTCTTTTCGATGGCTATGATAGCCATCTCCTCTTCTTCTTCGGATGAGGACTCATCATTTGAGTCCCATTCTTTCCCAAGATGTGCTTGTTCAGCTTGCTTCTTCTTCCTGAAGAACTTCTTGGGTTGAGGCTTCACTTCTTTGGTCTTCTTCTTGTTCTGTTCATATGGGCAATCAACTATAAAGTGGCTATACTCACCACAGTTATAGCATGCCCACGTCAACTTTGGTTTTGGTCTTTCCTTGTACTTTCCTTCACTTGATTTAACACCTTGTCTTTTCTTCATCATTCTTTTGAACTTCTTCATGAATAGTATCATGTCATCTTCATCCAAGTCGCTGCTCTCATCGTCACCGTCTTCTTCTAATTGAGCTTCTCACGCTTCTTTAGATAATGGCTTGAGGGTGTACTTCAAAGAAACCCCTTTCTTCTTTGCCGAGGTGAGATCGACAATCTCCTTAACATGCTTGGCTTGCTTTTCCATCATCTCAAAGTTGATGATTTTCCCAAGTAGCTCATCCGGGGTCATCTTCTTGTACCCGTGACTTTCTCGTATCATGGAGCATAAAGTGACATTGCAAGGCATGAAGGCTCTAAGAATGAGCTTCACCACCTCGTGGTCGTTCCATTTCTTGCTTCCGTATGCTCGCACTTTGTTGATGAGCGTCTTTAGTCGGTTGTACATATCTTGTGGCGACTCATCTTCTTTGATGGCAAATCTTCCTAGCTCGCCTTCAATCATCTCGATCTTCGCTTCTCACACATGACGATCGCCTTCATGTGCGGTTTGCAATGTATCCCATATCACCTTGACGATCTCGAGTCCATCCACCTTTGTAAACTCATCTCGACTGAGCGATGAAGTAATGACTGCAACAACTTGGGCATTTCGATTGATTACTTGCTCTTGGCTAGGTGTGAGGTCCTCATCATCATCCGGAATATCTATTCCTGTGCATACTATGTGCCACAAACTTGGATTGAGAGAAATCAAATGCATTTTCATGTTTTGTCTCCACATTGAGTAGTCATTGCCGTCAAAGTGTGGGGCTTTTCCAAGTGGAATAGATAGATAATGATTGTTGTTAGAATTTAGGCGATCATAATTAAAAGGATATTGGGGGTAGTTGGTGTGACTACTCCCCTTCTTTTTCTTCTCATCTTCGATCTTCACCTTCCCCTTGGAAAGGGTTTTCTTCCTTAGGAGCGCTTTGAGTTCCAGCATCTCCTCATCGTCATCCTCGAAGTCTTGAATGGCTTTGAGGAGCTTCTCCAATATCTGGTTCTTGTCTTCATCAACCTTCTCTTGGTTGTTGCTCTTGTGTACGTCATTCATGTCCGACATGATCTCTTCGAGCGATTAGTCTCCTTTTGAAGAACTTTGCTCTGATACCAATGAATGTGGCATAGAGGGGGGTGAATAAGCCTTTTTGAATTTTGACGGAACCTGCAACACTTAACAACCAGATCAAATCTCGAGATATCGGACTAGTCCGGTCAAGAGCGGACTAGTCCGGTGTGTATCGACTAGGTTAATCAAATTTGATCGATTAACTTGATCCTAGGATGTAAGCAACGGAATTATACTTGTAACTTTAGTGTTGCACAACTATGAACTAGGATGTGTCACAATTTAATCTTAAAATCAACATTTCAACATAAAGTGAGCACAATTGATCGAAACCCTAGATATGTATATGAGATGTAAGAACAATGGGTGCAAAGAAAGAACACAATGATTTTATCTCATGGTCCGGTTCCCACAGAGGCAACCTACATCCACGTTGAGGAGTCCACATGAGGATCGGGTCTTCTCCAACCCTACCCTCGTTGGATCGCCACGGAGGCCAATCCTCTTCTCTTATCACAAAGGGTAAATAACCAAATTCAAGGGGCCTTCTCACAAGTTGAGGGCTCCCCAAGATTACAACAAGAACACCATCAATAACACACTCAAAAGATCATAATAAAAACCACTGGAGTGTGTTAGGGAAACAAACCAAGAGCTCAATGAGTGATGAATCGTGTCTCTCCAATGATCCAAAGTGTATCATCAAGGGATTGATCTTTGTTGCGTTTAATTTCGTGGAGAGATGTGTTTTTAAGGCTCTTGGGAGGTGTGACGGTGCAGGGGGTCGAGAGATGTTGGAGTCCGGTTCCGGCAATTCTCCTGGCACTACTGTTGGTGCCCACGGAGTTTCTTAGTTCGGTTAGGGCGCGCGGAGATTCAAAACAAGAAAGTGACTTGACACGAGGATTTACGTGGTTCAGACCGCCTGAGCGTAATACCCTACTCCACGGGAGTGTTGTTGTTGTATTGAGTATATGTGCGTGAGAGAGAGAGAGAGTCCGAGCGTCTAGAGAGTCTCTCCCCCAGTGTATCGCTCGGCCAGTCCTTTTATAGTACAAGGGCCGACTGTTACATCGTTAGCCTAGCCCGACATGTGGCCTTGGCGGTTACTGATGCCTAATACACAGTTTAATATACCTAATTCCCCTTAATAGCATGGTAACGCGCCTTGATGGTGGCGTTACTAGTATTAAGGGTCCTCTGATCATGTGTCATTAAAATAGCATTAATGACACATCATTAGGTATTGAAACCTTAAATGTCCCTTGAAGGTCTGAGCCGTTAGAGGTCCACCAATCTGCCTATTGAGGTTGAAGGTCCGGCGGTTGGACGTGTGGCAACTTCGGAGCTTGCCATCTTGGATGAGTAGGTTCGGTGCCTTTGTACACGTGTCAGTACCGGAGCTTCCCTCTATTGGGGGTTAGGTTCGGGGGTGCCACACAGGTATCTAACCGGAGCATTCCCATGTATGGATTGTAGCTCCGGTTTTATGATACACGTGGTGGCACTGAGACTAATCATAGGAGGGAGGCAGGTCCGGTTACGACTAACACATGGGCCCTTCGGAGGACTTCAACACAGATAGATGGAGTTCCTTTGCACTCTTTGCAGTTCCAAAGGATATCCGGTACGCAGGATACCGACAGTGGCCTCCGGGCGTACCTCTGGGAGAGACCCTTTGGATTAAGTCATTCTGTCGGAGGTGGGTCCATCTTTCGATTTCTGCACCGTGTCTTCTAGGGTTTTTGGATGTGTCATTGAGGTGATAGTTCACAGTTAAACCATCGCCGCATGGCATCTTCTGGACGTGGCAGGTGAGATTTGCGCGTGCGGATCTCACGCAATTGAAGTTAGCCGGTTCCCAATACGAAAATCATATCGGTTCTGCGCGTCCTGTCAGGCCGCCGCCCTTGGGTTTCCCGCCACTCATCATGACAATTGTTCGCCTTGGGTAAGAACCTCGATCTCTTCGTCGGGGTGGCCTCAGGTCCACACGTCGTTGACGGGGTGGATTTTTGAAAAGTGCTCTTGATCTCATTGCGGTTTCCATCCAAGCGTCGCAGAGGTTTACTTAAGAAGGAAAGTGCGCACGGGTTGAAGACACTTTACACCTTTGATCATCTTTCGCTCAAAGCCTCTCAACCTCCGTCTAACTTTCCATCCTTTGCTCCACTTTGCCGCGATGGAGTTGGGTCTCTGCAAGAGCCGTATCACGAGTGATGACGATCTGAAGAAGGTCCGGACTTACATGGGGTGGTCCAACGACTCATTCAACCACCTGGTCCGCGCCGGCCACCTCCCGTTCAAGAAGAAGCACGGCGGCGACATGGTGTACTTCTCTGCATATGCCATGGTGGGGCTGATCCCACCTTTATCAACTTTCCTCTTGATGTTTTTAGACTTCTATGGTTTGCAGTTGTACCACCTTGGACCCCATTCTATTCTTCTTGTGTCAACATTTGTCCACTTCTGCGAGATGAGGGTGGGTATTCCCCCTGCGTCGAGCTTTTCCGTACCTTCTTCACCATCCACACCACCGGCAAGAGTTTCGAGTATCTTGGCTTCTACTATTTTGTGGAGCGCAAGAAATGCCCCTACAAGTACTTGAGGTCGTTTCCTTTTGGCAAGTGGGACAACTGGAAGAAGGATTGGATTATCGCCACGGCAGAGGAGCACGAGAAGTTGGAGCTGCCTGAAGGTCTTCCCAATATTGACACTGACGCATGGAGTGTGGTTCCGGTGCTGTCAGAGGCCTTCAACCCTGCCTTTACCAGGATCTGCGAATGTGTGGAAGGAGGGGGACCCCCATATGGCCTTCTGCAACTTCCTGGTCAACAGGTGGGATCCGCTGAAGAAGAGGGAGAAGCTCGCCTGGGCCCTCAACAGCGTGATGGATGATGATCGGATTGAAACTGGTCTGAGGTACAATTTGGATGTCGCTACTTTGGAGCTTCATCTCAAGAAGTTCCAGCATGGCATTGACGTCGAGGGCGACGACTTAACTCCGTCGGCGCCTTTCCTACCTCTGAACATGGAGGCAGAGTTCAGCAGGGAGCTCCACAGGAGCATGCCAGTGCTTGACGACCTCAGTGAGGTAGAGAGGCGTCTGACCACCAGATTGGTGATCCCCGGAGCTTCCGAGGGTGGTCCCGCTTCCGCCCCGAGCCAAAGAGCTGAAGTCATAGGCAAGGGCAAAGAGTTAGCTGATCCCTCCAGTCGAAAGAGGAAGTTGAAGCACTCTGACGGGAGGTCAGTCAGACCTGCTCCTTCCACAACAGCTCCTTCTCCCCGGCGGAGGAGGTCTTCGACGGTGACACCAACTCCAGCATCGGCATCTCCCCGGAACATCAGCTCCGACCAGGTGACTCCGGCGCCAGGGCTAGCTAAGGGCTCTAGGTCCGAGGGTACTTCCCAGTCGAAGGAGGCCCCAACCGAGATGTCGCTGACGGTGGCAGCAAGCTCCAAAGAGCCTTTCGGAGTTACTACACCAGTTGAGACTGGGTCGGGCTCTGAGCGTCTGGCAAAGAAGTTCCGCGCTAGCTGGAGTGGAAGCCTTCCAAGGTAAATTTACTTTTTTACCTCAGTTTGTTATTTTTGTTGTAACCATATTTTGAGTTTCTTTATCCTTCAACCACAGGGTATCCAAAAAAGGGGTTGAAGCTCCGGTTCCTGTGACAGCAGCTGATGTTGTGCAGGCGGAAGCTCCGGCTCCAATTCCAGCGCCGCCCCAGGTGGTGGCAGAGGTCACGGCAGCTCCGACGCCGGTTTTCGTGGTTCTGGACCTCGACTCATCTCCCGAAGCTCCCATGGTAGCGCCGGACCACGGAAATGAAGATGTACTAGCGGCACCAGCTTCGGAGGTTGGAGCTCCGGTTTTGGATGCTGTGATGATGGACACTCCAACCTCATAACCGGAGGTAGCTGAAGTTCCAGCCTTCGAGCCAGATGTTACTGAAGCCCCAGTGGCGGAGCCAACAATTCATGAAGTTCCGGTCCCTAAGCCGGTTGTCGTGGAGGTGCCGGCACCCGAATCAGTGGAGGTCGAAGCATCGGTGCCTAAACCGGTAGTGGAGGAAGCACCAGCGTCGGAGCTGGAGATGGCCTCAGCTCCGGCTGGGTCTTCACTGCCTGCTCCAGAGGTGGTTGTTCCGGAGGTTCCCGCTCCAAGCCAGGGTGCCAGGACGGAGTGGCTGGTCCTCTGCGTGAGGGGCCAATTGGTGATGACCTGGCAGTAGGACCTTCGAGGCTGACTCCGGAGGTAGAAACTCCCATTGTGGGACATACCTCGACGATGACCGAGGCACTCCCAGAGGGCGGCCCTAGTGTCGCAGGAGCTCAGGGGACCGTCTTGTAGAGTGGGACCCAATTTTTGTTTTGGAGAACTCGCTGGAGTCAGCGGAGAGGACCTCGACAAGTCCAGAGCCAATCCCCCTATCATTATCCATCGACAATGCCTGCTCCAGCCATCGTCAGGTCCATCTTGCATTTTATCACGACAACAAGGCCCTCGAGGAGGAGCGCCAAACTCTTAGGAGGTGGCGCAACCGACTCCAATTCAAGACCAAGCTGGCGCAAACAAGGCTGGCCGATGACAAGGATTGGGTCTAGAGGGAGAAGGCTTGGATGGAGTATTGGGGCCAGCTGTTAGATGAGAGGGAAAGCATGGTGCGATCCCTCGACAATAAGTCTCGGGCTATATATGAACAAGCCCTGGCTGCTAATGAGGCGGCGAATGGTCGCCAGGAGAACCTCAATACCATCCACGAAGGTCTCGTCAAGCGCCGGGAGGGTCTCGATGAGCGAGAGAAAAAGCTCGAAGAGGAAGAGCAAAAACTCCTAGAGCTGAGGGATGACCTCGTGAAGAGGGAGGAGGAGCTCGCCCAAAGGCTAGCTCTGAGTGACAAGAGCCTTGCAGAGCGCTGCAAGAGTGAAGAGGAGAAGACATGGCAGCGGGGACAGGACCTTACCAAAAGGGAGGTCAAAGTTGCCGCCAGGGAGAAGAAGGTGCGAGGATGAGAGAAAGACCTAGTTGACCGCCATAACAAGATCCACGTCCGGGAGAAGGAGCTTTCCAACCTGGAAAAGCAAGTTGCTGAGGGTCTTCAGCAGCACGCCAAGGAGGTCGAGCGCCTTGCCCGGGAGGGTTCGGAGCTTGCAGCAGCCAAGAGGTCTTTGGAGGAGATTCGAGGCTCAAGGGCTGCAGAGTCTCAACAAGTATGGGACTTCATGGGCAAAGCCAATATCGTGCTGGCACCGCTGGGCTTTAGCCCCATGCATCTGGACAATTCGGAGCCGGGGCTGGACCATGCGTTGGGGGCGCAGAGCTCGGTTGGCAACAAACTCGGCGCGATGGGTGATGTCATTGCGGATCACTTGGAAACTGAAGGAAAATCCCTTGCGCAGAACGTCGCAGAATTGTGAGACCTATGTGTGCTGAATAAATTGGCTTTGACAATAAAAGTTTTCAATGCTGCCATAACATCTTTTTAGCAAGGTCCGACTCTAGCTTTGAGCCTCTGCAAGGTCCGACAATAGGTCCGACTTTCTTTGTCTAGGTCCGACATGTTTTTGGGTAGCTCCGGCGAGCTTTGTCTTTAGCTTCGGCATGTCTTTGATAGCTCCGACATGTCTTTGTTAAGCTCTGATATGTTTTGCTAGGTTCGACTTACGTTGGTTAGCTCCGACATGTTTTTCTAGCTACGAATTTTGGGATGACTAGGTCCGACTAGCTTTGGTAAGCTCCGACGCTAGGTTGTACTAGCTTTGGTAAGCTCCAGCTCAAGCTCCGGTTAGCCTTGGCTAGGTTCGGAGCTTGATCGCAATGTTCCGGCTTTTAATGTGAAATGTTTCGAACTTGCTTTACACTTATGGAAAGGTTGCTTAGTATTCTTTTACTAAGTTTTTGGTGCGTTTTGGTTGATATTGCTGATATCGTTTTGATATGCTTTGCAACATGCTTATGTGAGGTGCTCACGTAAGGTGTTGTGTTCGGAACTGACTTGAGTCAAGTCACGGACTTGGGCTCGTACGGATTGGTTGTTTGTTCATGTGTAGGTGTTGCTTGAGTTCAAGTCATGGATGGTGACAGGATCCTTTAGACTAGTCTCAGGGAGGAGATGTGGTTCCAACAACCAAATTTTGTAGGAATTGTGGTTGAGCGGGTCAGGAGGTCGCGTAGGATGATTGAATCAAGGGCAGTGCATATGAAGGTTACTGGACATCGAAGGAAGGTGTTTGTACGTATGCATGCGGTGCATGACGTGGCAACATGGTTCCGGAGATGGTTTATGGATGGGAAGATCTGGTTGGAAGGATCGGATCGTATCGGTTGATGACTTTGGCTACGGCGGAGTCGGTTATGGCTCGGTATGGAAAGTATCGAGTTGGTTATGATAGGATTTCATGTGGGTCATGAATTTGAGTTGTTTTAGGAATGGGGGATATGTTCCTAAGGTGTTTGGAAGTCTTAAGATTGCTTCTATCTGCGTATAGAAGAGTCCTAAGCAATTATGGAAAGTTTCGATTCGTGATCTGAGTAGGATTAGAGTCCTAGTTGAGATTGGGTTGGCCTAAGGGCTGGTTATATAAGCAAGGGAGGCCAGAGCTCATGGTGCACGACTTTGGGGCTGTTCCTTTTGTGTTCTATTCAATAAAATTCGTAGTTTGAAGGAACTTTTGTGCCTTGTTCGTCCGACTTGTTCCAGACAAGCTTTACTCGTTGAGTTTCTGGACAGCACTACCTTTTGCTGGTGGTTTTATCACAACTCGAGTTTTACAGATCCAATTGACGTGATTCTTTTTGGGTTGTCTTCACAACTTGTTTATCTATCATCTGTCAAAATTTCACGGTCATTGTATTTGTGGTTTCTGATCTACACAAGTTTCTTTGCAGCGTTTCAAAACTGTTTTTCTCAGGTAGGACAGATTGACCTTTGTTCGATCTATCGATCATAACCTGAGTTTCTCTCGATGGATTTGAGTGATTCTTCTTGTGTTTTCTTAGTGACTTGATTCTCTCTGATATATATCACTTTTGTCCCGGTGAAACACGTTTAGATTAGTCTCACACACGATTTCCTTAACATATCATTTTTTTGCCGAAGGGGTTGGGATTTAATTATTTCCGATGTGTAAGATTTTTAAATCTACCATTCACCCCCCTCTGATAGCTTTTCACGTACTCTTCAATCCTACAATTTGTATCGGAGCCACGGTTCTCTAATCTTTATGATTTGCACGTGTTTTTGACTAATCATCATGGAGAAATACTCCGCCAAACCATGTGTGTTTTGCTGGTATTGATTTTCAGGTTTGGAAGGCATGCGTGGAGGCTTTCATCTAGGACCAAGGCTTCACCATATGGGAAAAGGTGTACAAGCCTTATGATGTGCCATCAAATGATCAAGTTACGGCTACGAACCTACGGGATGTCGACAACAATAACAAAGCCCGAAACTTGATCATCCAAGGACCCACTCAAAGAGACTTTGACCGCGTTGCACACATTCGATTGGCATATGATGTGTGGAGAGCGTTTTGTTACTATCATGAAGGATCCAACACAATCAAGGAGGTAAAACAAGATATGTTCAAAAAAGAATATATGCGTTTCGAAATGCAACCCGGTGAGTCTATCGATGACCTCTTTGCTCGCTTCAATAAAATTCTCAGCAACTTACGTAGTGTCAATGTTAAATTTTTTAATGCTGAGAATGCTAGGAAACTTCTTAGTGCATTAGACATGTCAATTTGAGAGATGAAGGTAACATCTATTCATGAATCAACTGTCATGAGTTCTCTTACATTAGATGTGCTTTATTCTAAACTAAAAACTCATGAAATTGACATCTTATCACGTAAGAACCCAAATAAGTCTATTGCATTTGTCTCACAACGTGATATGCCTAGCTCCGTCCAATCATCATCTTGCAATACTCTTGTTTTGTTGTCCTCACTAACCCCAGAGCAGATCGAAGAATTTCCAGCAGAGGAGTTAGCACTCATCTCCACTAGATTCTCAAAAGCATTGCAAAATGTGAGAACTAGAAGTAGAGGAAGCTCCGGACCTCAACGCTGTTTTGAATGTGGTAAGACAGGACACTTTCGTACAGAATGTCCTAACCTTTCAGGTCCTACTACCCGTGAAGAAAAACAAAACAAGGTCAAGACCACCTCTGGAAACCCCAACAAGAAAAAGAAGGGTACCATAGGACGCAAGATGATTAACAATTTCATCACCGCACTTCAAGAACTCAGCTCAAGTGATGTAGACATTGAAAGTGATGAAGATGATGACGATCTGGCCAACTTATGCTTCATGGCGGGCAAAACAAGATCAAAATCAAGTCAGGAGGATGCAGAACACAACCATGACGTTGATGAGGTAAGTTCCACCTGCAATAAAATGTGTGATGCTATTTCTCGTGCAACTATTATTATCAAGAAAAAGGACAAAAAGCTTAGGGATAATGCTTCTAAAATTGAATCATTAGAATCTGAAATCAACTGTTTGAAAACCTTGATTCCTAGTGATGATTCTTGTCCTTCATGTGATTTAATCTATGAACAATTGTCCACACTAAGAACTGCACACTCCTCCACTCTAGATAGACTTGAACTTGAAATTGAAACGAACAAAAAGCTCGCTGCACTTCACATTGGAAACTCAAAAGACGCTTCTTGTTCTATAATTGATTTGCATTGTTCTAGTTGTGATGATCTTGAAAAGAAACTAAAAGATGCTATGAATGAAATTTCAATATTGAATAATGCTTTACATTCTCATGAAGTTAAATATTTTTCCAATTGCAAATTAAAAGGAAAAACATCATGTGAAAATTGCCTTGATCTGTCCAATAAACTTGACAACATGCATAGGACATTAGATCGGTTTTGTAATGGGAATAAGAATCTAAACTTGCTACTAAATTCTTCCAAGTCTTGCAATGATAAAATGGGTTTAGGTTTTGATTCTCATGCTCATGCTAAGGTACATTCACCTAAAATTATAAAGTCATTAGGAAGTGATTTGATTCAAACAGTTCCTAAACAAAAAGAAGTGGTTTTCAAAACTGCAGGAGTGTTGTCTCATTCGGTTTCAAATAAAAATATTGCTTGCTCATCTAGACATGAACACAAAGTTAAATTTCATTGTACCTACTGTGGTAGTGATGGTCATGTCATAGATTTTTGTTATAGACTAGCTAAACAACAGAAAAGGGAAAGAATGATTGCTAGATCTCATAACTTTCATGCAAAATTTGCTGCACATATTAAACCAAATGCCAGGAACATGCAACCTGCTTTAATGAGTCAGAAATTTGCAAAGGTAGCTTCCGGACCTTCTGGTAAGAAATCTACAAAGGCAGCTCCGATAGTTCTGATAGCTCTGAGAGCTCCCAGACCTTGTGTTGTTCCCTCTGGAACTTCAGTTTTGCACCCGAAGCTTCAGCGCTTTCTCTTGGAACTTCTGCTTCACCTCCAGAGCTACTGGTTTTTGTGCTAAACACGTAACAACTCTTAAATCAGGGGTTAAGAATAGAAAACCTCAAACTTTGACTCATAAACCTACTGTTTTATCTCAACTTTCACATGTTTTTCCTGTTGCACGTCGTGTGACTCAGTACTGGATACCTAAATGTCTTTTGACTAACCCCAGTATTGAGTCATCGACATATTGTGCTTCTATGTAGGTTTCATTCTTAAGGAAGGAGAACATATGGATTGTGGATTCAGGATGCTCACACCACATGACCGGTAACAGAGAATGGTTCTCCTCCCTCTCCTTTGTGTCACGTGTAGAAAATGTTACTTTTGCCGATAATTCTTCAACTCCTATAATTGCTAAGGGTTCAGTTAGAGTAAATGATCACTACACTTTAAAAGATGTGGCACTTGTTAAAAATTTGAAGTACAACTTGCTTTCTGTTTCTCAATTGCTTGATGAGAATTTGGAAATAACTTTCACTAAAAATTGCTGCAAAGTTGTAGATTCAAATAGTGAGCTTATTTTGAACATGTCTCGGTTTGGAAGAGTTTTTAAAGCTGATTTTGACATGTCTTCCTCTAAGCATAGGTGTCTAGTCGCTAATGATTCAAAGGACTTATATTTTTGGCATCGTAGACTCGGTCACGTAGGCTTTGATCACTTAACGCGTGTTAGTGCTCTTGATCGCATACGTGGGCTGCCTAAGCTTAAAGGGGACAAAGAAATTGTGTGCTCTTCTTGTAGACATGCGAAGATGGTTGCAGGTTCACATACTCCTCTCACAATGATCATGACAACTGAACCGGGTCAACTTTTGCACCTTGACACCGTAGGACCTTCACGTGTTCAATCCTTCGGAGGTAAATGGTATGTTCTTGTTATTGTTGATGATTATTCTAGATACTCTTGGGTTTACTTTATGGCGTCTAAGAATGAAGCTTTTAGTCACTTTAGAACTTTATTTCTTAGATTATCAATTGATCACCCAGGATCATTAAAAACAATTAGAAGTGATAACGGAACTAAATTTAAAAATCAATCTTTTTATCACTTTTGTGCTGAAAATGGAATAGACCATCAATTTTCTTCACCATATGTACCTCAACAAAACGGTGTTGTAGAAAGAAAGAACAGAACCTTAGTTGAGATGGCTAGGACTATGCTTGATGAATACCAAACTCCTAGGAAATTTTGGGCTGATGCAATTGCAACCGCTTGTTATGTCTCCAATCGTGTTTTCTTGCGCGCTAAGCTAGGTAAAACACCATATGAGCTTCAGTTTGGACATAGGCCTAGTGTTACACACTTTCGGGTCTATGGTTGCAAATGCTTTGTTAAGAAACATGGTAATATTGATAAATTTGAACCTAGATCCATCGATGGCATGTTTCTTGGTTATCCATCTCATACTAGAGGCTACCGTGTGCTTTTACTTGACACTAACAAAATTGTGAAGACTTGTGAAGTTTCTTTTGATGAAGATAGCCCAGGTACTAGCTCCGGTATTGCAGGACCAGATCCATATCCTCAGGGGGAGGGTATTTTCGAAGATGAAGAAGAGCCGGTGATACTGCCTGGTAGTTCCGAAGTTGACACGTGTCCAGCTCTGGACATTGAACAAGCTCCGGCTATCACCTATGCTGGTCCTGATCATCCACAAGTCACAAGCTCATCAATCTACGATGAACCTAATGAAGAAGAAGCTTGTGAGGCATCTGTTCCCCTACGGTTTTTACAAAGATTGTCCCCCGCAACAGATAATTGGAAGCTTGCACGAACGAGTTACACGGTCCATGTTTTGTGATCCAAGCTCTCATGCTCATTCTTCTTTTGTTGCTTCTTTTGAACCCAAAGATATATCACACGCACTCACTAATGAATCTTGGATTATTGCCATGCAAGAAGAGTTAGAAAATTTTGAAAGAAATACTGGTTGGAAACTTATACCTCCTCCTCAAGGTCACACCTTAATTGGAACTAAATGGGTGTTTAAAAATAAACAAAGTGAGGATGGGGTTGTGGTTAGGAATAAGGCTAGGTTGGTTGCTCAAGGTTTCACTCAAGTTGAAGGTCTAGATTTTGATGAAACCTTTGCTCCTGTTGCTAGATTAGAAGCCATAAGAATTTTGTTAGCTTTTATTGCATCTAAAGGTTTTAAGCTATATCAAATGGATGTTACAAGTGCTTATCTTAATGGCTACATAGATGAGGAGGTTTATGTCAAACAACCACCAGGTTTTGAAAATTCAGATTTTCCTAATCATGTTTTCAAACTGTCCAAAGCCTTGTACGGTCTCAAACAAGCCCCTAGAGCATGGTATAATAGGTTAAAAACATTCTTACTTGAAAAGGGGTTTACCATGGGCAAGGTTGATAAAACTCTTTTTGTGCTTAAGCATGGCAATGACTCATTATTCGTTCAAGTGTATGTGGATGATATTATCTTTGGTTGTGCCTCTCATGATCTTGTGTCCAAGTTTTCAGCTATGATGAGTTCAGAATTTGAGATGAGTATGATGGGAGAACTCACGTACTCTTTGGGGCTGCAAATCAAGCAAACCAAGGAGGGTACCTTTGTGCATCAAACGAAGTATACAAAAGACCTCCTAAGGCGCTTCAACATGGACAAAAGCAAGCCTCTTCGGACACCAATGGGAACAGCAGCAACACTTGAACTTTATGAAGATGGTGAACCCATGGATCAAAAAGAATATAGAAGCATGATCGGATCACTTTTGTACCTCACGACATCAACACCGGACATACAATTCAGTTTATGTCTTTGTGTACAGTTTCAAGCCTCCCCACGTGCTTCACATTGTCAAGCCGTCAAAAGGATTCTCAGATACTTACATGGAACTCAAGAATTTGGCATTTTTCTTCCTTCTTACTCAACCGTTACTTTGAAAGCTTTTTCCGATGCTGATTTTGGAGGTTGTAGGATTAATGGGAAAAGTACTTCCGATGCTTGTCATTTTCTTGGTAATTCACTTGTTGCTTGGTCCTCTAGAAAACAAAATTCAGTTGCACAATCCACAACCGAATCTGAATATGTAGCTGCTACTAGTGCTTGCTCACAAATTCTTTGGATTGTTCAAACTCTTAAGGACTATGGGGTTGATCTAGATAGTGTTCCACTGTTTTGTGATAACACTAGTGCCATTTGCATTGCTAAAAACCCTGTGCAACATTCTAGAACTAAGCACATTGATATTAGGTATCACTTTCTCTGTGATAATGTTGAAAATGGAAACATTGTGCTTCACCATGTAGATACCGAACAACAATTGACTGACATTTTTACAAAACCTTTGGATTTCACTCGTTTTTGTTTCATTCGTAGTGAAATAGGGGTTATGCATCCTCTTGGCTTAAATTGAGGAGGAGTTTTGAAACTTGGGAAGTCTATGTGTGAATCTGAAATTCAAATAATATGAGCATAATATTTCATACATATGTGACTTTGTGATTCCTTTTACATGCTGAAAGTTCTTACTACATTACTCGTATTATACATTTTGTAGTTTTTATCATGTCTAGTGATTGGAATAATAACTTACTAAATCTGGTCATGGTTGAACTTTCTTGCTCTTTTGAACTTGTTGCATGCTCACAAGTGCTTTTAATCATAAAGAATTAATCAAGTAATCAACTCACATGTTGAGTTTTTGTGAACAAATATAAGTTGAGAAAAGATCAAGAGAATATGCATGCGTCGCACTTCTTCTTTTGAGACGGCTTATCATTGCACTTAGATATGAACTTGGAAGAAGTTGTGTATGACTAAAACCATGTCCTTAAGCTTCTGATTGTCAAACGACATAGGCTTGGCTTGGTTGGTTAGAATAAGGCAGATGCGCATATAATCTCTTGCAAATATCATATGATCTAAATTTGTG
Source organism: Tuctoria greenei (assembly GCA_036927565.1). Taxonomy (NCBI): domain Eukaryota; kingdom Viridiplantae; phylum Streptophyta; class Magnoliopsida; order Poales; family Poaceae; genus Tuctoria; species Tuctoria greenei. The sequence continues at coordinate 13,812,926 of JAYESD010000006.1, forward strand.
CTTTGAAAAATAATAAAATGCAGCAACTAGTGTCATGCTTTCAGGTTTTGAAATAATTAAGTTTGTGAGATCATGACTTGCTTAAATTGAAAATTACATTTGATCTCTAGCATGACTTACACTACTTTATGTATTTCATTGATGTGATAGTGTAAGTTACTTGATAGTATGGCTTGGATGAGATTTGTTTATGTGTATATGTTATAATATGCTCATAACATTTGAAATTTCTCTTTTGAATCTTGCTGAATACATTGTCAAAGGGGGAGAGATAATATGTGAATTTTTAAATACAAATATTCAAGGGGGAGACATTGATTACACATTGCACATATTCACAATTGTTTTTTGCACGATTCTTCTCGGGGGGAGAATTTCTTTTTCTCATTTTATTTCTGTTTTACAAAGGGGGAGAAATTGTTTTCAAAACTTTTAATGTGAATAAGCCAATGTTTGGATCTTAAGTGGTGTTGTCAATGCATTCATCAAGGGGGAGATTGTGAGACCTATGTGTGTTGAATACATTGGCTTTGATAATAAAAGTTTTGAATGCTGCCATAACATCTTTTTAGCAAGGTCCGACTCTAGCTCCAAGCCTCTGCAAGGTCCGACAATAGGTCCGACTTTCTTTATCTATGTTCGACATGTTTTTGGGTAGCTCCGGCGAGCATTGTCTTTAGCTCCGGCATGTCTTTGATAGCTCTGGCATGTCTTTGTTAAGCTCCGATATGTTTTGCTAGGTCCGACTTATGTTGGTTAGCTCCGACATGTTTTTCTAGCTTCGACTTTTGGGATGACTAGGTCCGACTAGCTTTGGTAAGCTCCGGCGCTATGTTGTACTAGCTCTGGTAAGCTCCAGCTCAAGCTCCGGTTATCCTTGGCTAGGTTCGGAGCTTGATCGCAATATTTCAACTTTTAATATAAAATGTTTTGAACTTGCTTTACACTTATGGAAAGGTTGCTTAGTATTTTTTTACTAAGTTTTTAGTGCGTTTTGGTTGATATTGCTGATATCGTTTTGATATGCTTTGCAACATGCTTATGTGAGGTGCTCACGTAAGGTGTTGTGTTCAGAACTGACTTGAGTCAAGTCGCGGACTTGGGCTCGTACGGATTGGTTGTTTGTTCATGTGCAGGTGTTGCTTGAGTTCAAGTCATGGCTGGTGACGGGATCCTTTAGACTAGTCTCAGGAAGGAGATGAGGTTCCAACAACCAAATTCAGAAGGAATTGTGGTTGAGCGAGTCAGGAGGTCGCGCAGGATGATTGAATCAAGGGCGGTGCATATGAAGGTTACTGGACGTCGAAGGAAGGTGTTTGCACGTATGCATGCGGTGCATGACGTGGCAACATGGTTCCGAAGATGGTTTATGGATGGGAAGATCTGGTTGGAAGGATCGGATCGTATCGGTTGATGACTTTGGCTGCGGTGGAGTCGGTTATGGCTCGGTATGGAAAGTATCGAGTTGGTTATGATAGGATTTCGTGTGGGTCACGAATTTGAGTTGTTTTAGGAATGTGGGATATGTTCCTAAGGTGTTTTGAAGTCTTAATATTGCTTCTATCTGTGTGTAGAAGAGTCCTAAGCAGTTATGGAAAGTTTCGATTCGTGATCTGGGTAGGATTAGAGTCCTAGTTGAGATTGGGTTGGCCTAAGGGCTGGTTATATAAGCAACGTAGGCCAGAGCTCATGGTGCACGACTTTGGGGCTGTTCCTTTTGTGTTCTATTGAATAAAATTCGTAGTTTGAAGGAACTTTTGTGCCTTGTTCGTCCGACTTGTTCCAGACAAGTTTTACTCGTCGAGTTTCTGGACAGCACTACCTTTCGTCGGTGGTTTTATCATATTTCGAGTTTTACATATCCAATTGACGTGATTATTTTTGGGTTGTCTTCAAAACTTGTTTATCTATCATCTGTCAAAATTTCACGATCATTGGATTTGTGGATATTATCTACACGAGTTTCTTTCCAGCGTTCCAGAACTGTTTTTCTCGGGTAGGACAGATTGACCTTTGTTCGATCTATCGATCATAACCTGAGTTTCTCTCGACGGATTTTAGTGATTCTTCTTGTGTTTTCTTCGTGACTTGATTCTCTCTGATATATATCACTTTGTCCCGGTTAAACACGTTTAGATTACTCTCACGCACGATTTCCTTAACAGATCATTTTTCTGTCGAAGGTGTTGGGATTTAATTATTTCCGTTGTGTAAGATTTTTAAATCTACCATTCACCCCCCTGGTAGCTTTTCACTTGCTCTTCGATCCTACAAGAATACATGATGACGTGCTACACAAGTCTGGATCCTCATTTCCCACTAAATACGGTGCTTGAAGGTCCCATCGACGGAGAGGGAGACGCCGCCAAGACCAGCATGTCGGAGGTTGCCCAGAAGGTCGTCTCGTTCTTCCATAGAACTTAGGACTTTCTCCTTTTAGATCCCACTTGTATCTTCTCTTCTTTTCTCTAATTTTGTAATCTATTGTCTTCAAATGAATGAAATCCAAAAAAATTATGAATTTCATTTTTTGTCTTCAACCTTTGTGTTACTCGGCCCCCTGGTAGATGTACACAATTTGATTGTGAACATGTACCAAAATGATGTAGCATTTTGTTGAATACTTGAGTGCTTCGAACTTGTAGAGTATAGGTTCGAAGTTTTGTTGCATCGACAGCAGGGGCCCCTTGTGGTTGTCGGAACTTAGTAGCTCCGGCAGCGACCACTGTCAACACGTAGAGCAATGACGGTCGGCCCTCTGGGGTTGTTGGATCTTAGTAGCTCCGGTATTGTTCATCATCATTATGAGATTTTTATTTTTCCTGCACACTGAAGTCAAGAAAAAAAGTAAATTTCATTTCTTGTCTATAACTCATTTGCGACTTACTATTCTCATATGAAATTTTAGATCGACAACAATTCTATATAGAATCAAGCGCATTTGCTTATTTTCTCCAGGTCCATTCGTTTTCTGGACTCACCTTACTTAGGTCTGCCGGGGTGTAGGTAGAGTGACGTACTTAGGGTGCAGGACCAGACTAAGCCGATAGCACACTCCGGACCTAGATTGACTTGGCGTTCAGGAAAGTAGGCCATTCAACAATGTTAAGACCCGAAAGAATTAACAATGCAACTCAAACTATATACGAATTGTTCAAGATAAAATTTCTTAAGAATTGCACAACTTTGTTATAGACAAGAAAGAGAAAAATAAAAAAGAATGAGCCTGTACAAAATAAATGCATGTGGAGTCTGTTTTCACATATAGATGTCCTTCATTATAGGTCCGGGGTACAGGGGAGACAAGTACACTCTTAGGGTATGGAACCAAGCTAAGTATGTTTCATTTCTTGTTCGACCCAGGGTAGCTAGCTACACTTTTAGTTCTGAGACTGTGTCAAATGTTGCTTGAACTTTGCATACCTTCCTGGAAAGGTCTGGCTGTCCTCCCGGAGGAGCTACCCGACTCTGTACAATGACACTGTAACATACAACATATGTAATTACAGACTCACCTCCGTGATATTAAGCGTAAAACTTACAGAGGTGCTCAATGTTCCAAGGATTAGGGAGCGGTGTCCCATCCTCGGTTGCCAAGCGAACGCATCCGGGACGGGATACTTTGATCACTCGAAAGGGTCCTTCCCAGCTGGGGGAAATTTTGTTTAACCCTTCTCGAGTTTGTATTCTCCGTAGCACCAGATCGCCTTCCTCGAGCTGTCGTCTATGCACATGCCTTTGGCAGTAACGCCGGAGCGCTAGGCGGTATCGTGCATTTCGAACAGCTGCTCGACACCTTCCCTCTTCAACGAGGTCAAGGTCTTCACGCCAGAGCTGGTCCTGCATGGCTGCGTCGAAGGTCCGGACCCAGAGCGACCCCAAGGTGATTTTCGGAGGAAGGACTGCTTCAGCTCCATACACCTGGAAGAACGGTGTCTCTCCGGTTGACCGGTTTGGAGTTGTCCTATTTGCCCACAAGGTGGGCGGAAGCTCTTCAATGCAGTTGGCTCCATGTTTTTTCAAGCGCTCATATGTGCGCGTCTTGAGTCCTTTTAGAATTTCTGCATTTGATCTCTCAGCTTGGCCATTGCTTGCCGGGTGAGCCACGGAAGCGTAGCTAACTTGAATGCTGAGGTCTTTGCAATATCCTTTGAATGCAGAACTTGTGAATTGGGCCCCGTTGTAAGTTATGATCTTGTTTGGGACTCCAAATCTGCATACTATGGACTGCAAGAACTTGATAATTGATTGCTTGTTTATTGTCACAACTGGAGTTGCTTCCGACCACTTGGTGAACTTGTCGATGGCGGCATACAGGTACTTGTAACCTCTGATGGCTTTTGGGAAAGGTCCCAAAGTATCCATACCCCACACAGCGAATGGCCATGTCGGAGGTATCATTTGTAGTGGTTGATCTGGTGTGTGAATTCGCTTTGCATGGAACTGGCATGCTTCACATTTATTCTTTAGCTCGGTTGCATCCTTGAGTGTTGTAGGCCAGTACCATGCCGGAAGGCTTTACCGACCAACGTGCGGGAAGACGCGTGGTTCCCACACTCGCCTCCATGGATTTCCTCAAGGAGCTCGCGACCTTCTTCCCTTGTAATGCACCGCATTAGGACACCGTTGGCACCACGCCGGTAGAGATCCCCTTCTACCAGTGTGTATCTTTTAGCTAATCTGACTATCCGGTCAGCAGATACATTGTCTTCAGGAAGTATGTTATCTTTCAAGTAGCTCTGGATCTCTGAGATCCATGCATCGGAGCTAACTTGAGCTTCTGAGTCTTGCGTGCTGCATTGCTCGGAGCTTCCTGCAGCACCTACGACCCTTGATGGACGCCATGGTAACAGGGTCATCGGGACCACCAGCTTCGAGGTACTGGTCTTGACCCCTTCACTCAGTTCAGCGGGCTGAGCTGTTGGTCTTGACAATCTCTAGACGAAGGTTCCGTCGGGAGCCGGAGCTCCGGTTGAAGCTTTTGCCAAGAGTTCGCCAGCTTCAGCATTGTTGAGACGCTGGACATGGCAAAGATCCAGGACTTCTAAGTCCTTTAGAAGCCTCTGGACTTCAAGAAGATAAGCAGCTAATTGAGAATTGTTACAGGAGCATTCACCTTTCACTTGCTTGATGATGAGCTGTGAATCTACCTTCACCAACAGCTGTTTGACACCATATGATAGTGCCACCTTGAGCCCATAGATTAGTGCTTCATACTCCGCCATGTTGTTGGTCGCCTTGAAGTCAAGGTGAACCATGTATTTGACCTTCTCCCCGGTAGGAGCAAGGAGAAGGATTTCAGCTCCGGCCCCCTGCTTCTGCATGGAGCTGTCAAAGTAAAGATTCCAGTGAGGCTCAGTGAAGACCAAAACCATAGGTTCCGGTTTCTGCTCACTGGGGGCCCCAGGATTTGATGGAGAGGGGGTCCATTCCGCCACAAAGTCTGCCAATGCTTGACTCTTGATCGCTTGTCTTGGGACGAATTCAAGATTGAACTCGGCCAATTCCGCTGCCTACTTTGTGATGTTCCCAATAAAATTGGGGTTATGCAAGATTGCACGCAGTGGATAAGAGGTTACCACTGAAATCTTGTGAGCTTGGAAGTAGTGACGAAGCTTCCTAGAGGCAATAAGAATTGTGTAGAGCAGCTTATGCACCTCTAGGTACCAAGTATTTGCATCATGAAGTACTTCACTTATGAAGTACACTGGGCGCTGAACTGTTCGGAACCTCCCAGAGGTGCCCGGAGCTTCCTCCTCATTAACCCGGACCCTCTCGGAGGGGTCCAGACCTTTTTCGGGGACCTCCCGATTCTTGTTAGAGGAACCCGAAGCTTCTTCTGAAGTGACTCGGACCCTCCTAGAAGGATTCAAATCTTTTTTTTCAGCAACAATAACTCCTTCATTTGAAGGAGGTTAATCCTCTGACTTCTCACCTTGAGGATCCGGGTCTGGGGGCTGGGACCCAGACTCGCCTTCAGGTAGCTTTGGACCTTCCTGGAGGGGTCTGGATTCCTGAACTGGGGATGGTTCTGGTCTTTCTGCAACCAGTACTATGCTAACAACTTCGTCAGTTGCTGAAATGTAAAACAGAAGTGGCTCACCAGGATTCGGAGCTACCAAAGTTGGTAGAGTGGTGAGGAGCTGCTTCAACTCTTGGAATGTCTTTTCTGCTTCTTCAGACCATTGGAATGGTTCGGACTTCCTCAATAGTTTGAAGAAGGGTAGCGTCGTTCCGCCAGTCTTGAGATGAACCGGCTGAGGGCAGCTAGACACCCAGTCAGCTTCTGGACATCCTTGATGCGAGCTGGTGGGCACATGTCTTCAATAGCTTTAATCTTCGCCGGATTTTCCTTTATTCCTCGGTGGTTCACCAAGAATCCAAGAAGCTTTTCAGAGCTAACCCCAAAGACACACTTGTCTGGGTTGAGCTTTGTGTGTGTGATTCGCAACTTGTCGAAGACAGCTTGCAAGGTGTCAAGAAATGACTCCTTGTTCTTGATATTGACGACAATGTCATCGACGTACACTTCCACTACATCTCTAATGAGCTCTCCAAAAGTTTTTTACATAGCTCGCACAAACGTTGAAGCAGCGTTTTTGAGACCAAATGGTATGACAGTGTAACAATATAATCCATCTACTGTGATGAAGGCAGCATGCTCTTCATCTTCCCTAGACATTCTAATTTGATGATACCCAGAATATGAGTCTAGGAAACACAGTAATTCACACCTGGAGGTGGAATCCACTATGTGATCTATTCTAGGTAGTGGAAATGGATCCTTGGGGCATGCCTTATTCAGTGTTGTGTAGTCGATACACATCCGGAGCTTCCCACCGGCATTGGGTACAACGACTTGGTTTGCCAGCCATTTTGGGTGGAAGACTTCCGGGATGAATCCAACTTCGAGCAACTTCTTCACTTCTTGATGTATGAAGTTTTGTCGCTCTACTGATTGCTTTCGAGGCTTATGATGTACATGCCGAGCGTCAGGAGAAATCTTCAGATTGTGCTCAATCACCTCCTTAGGGATCCCAGACATTTGTGACGGTTGCTAGGCAAACACGTCGACATTAGCCTGGAGGAAAGTGGTGAGCACGAGTTCCTATTTGTCGTTCAGGCCTCCCAATATACGGGTGGTCTGAGTAGTGTCGGAACCAATTTGGACGACTTTGACGGGAATGTCGGTGTCGCCGCTTGGTTGCACACGAGGTGCAGAAGTTGAGCCTCGATGATGAATGCTCAGGGGCTTTGGAGCTTGCTCCTTTCCGGATTCTTCCTCCTGCGCTGTAGCAAGCGTGTGGAGTTCTTCCAGAGCAGTAACTCTGACGGTTCAATCTCTGCGGATCCGGAGAACGCCTGAGGGTGTTGGCATCTTCAACACCAAGTAGCCATAATGAGCAGCAGTCATGAATTTGTATAAAGCTGGCCTGCCCAAGATGGTGTTGAATGGCAAGTTGATCTGTGCCACATCGAAGACAAACTTCTCAGTCCTGTAATTCTCCCGAGTTCCGAAGGTCACCAGAAGAGTGATGGCACCGAGCGGGGTTATGGCCCCCGGACCTACTCCTGAGAAAGGTCGGGAGGGGCGAAGGTCCGAAGGTCGGAGGTGAAGCTTGACGAAGGCTTCAAAGCTTATGAGGTTCAGCCCCGAACCTCCGTCCACCATTATGTGGTGGAGTTGGATGTTATTGATGGTCGGATATACCATCAACGGAAGTTGGCCAGCTCCGATCATGTTTCGAGGGCAGTCTGAAGCATCGAAGGTGATGGCAGTATCCATCCACTTCCGATGAGGCTCCGCCCTGGCGGTGGGATCTACAGAGGTCATGTCCCGCCACATTGTCCTGAGGACACAGCGGGAAGTGATATCCCACGAACCACCAAAGATGGTGTTCATGGTCTTCTAACGCTTGTTGTCGGAGACATCGAAATTCGTCGTCAACGGAGGTGTAAACAGCCTTCAAGACCTTTTTGGGGTCTTGAAAGCCTAACTCCTCTTTAGCCAGAGCTCCATTGACTTTTTGTTTTCCTTCCCTTTGATGGAAAGGAGCTTCTTCCCGGCGTTTGTTGTAACGCTCAGCGAGGTTCCGGACCTCTCGGCAGTCTTCCAGGTTGTGTCTGTCCGTCTTGTGTATGTGACACCACATCTTGGAGTTGCCATCGTCTTCAGACGACGGCCGAGGTCGTTTCTCAGGGCGTGACCACCGGCCACCCGGAGCTGCGGTAGCTGCAGCAGTAGGTGTGCCGGCTGACAACTTCTTCTTGCCATTGGAATTTTTCTTCTTCTTGCCACTTCTGGAGGTAGTGGCTTCACCCTTGGAGGATTTTTTGTCGGCCTCCGGAGGTGGTTGGGAGTGCATTTCACGGCCCTCCGCGGCTTTGGCACACTTGTCTGCCAAGCTGAAGAGTTCTGTGACGCTGGTGACTTCCTTGGTCGCCAGCTTCTCTAGCATTTTCTTATCTCGAACGCCCTGCCTGAATGCTACAATAACAAAAGCGCTTGAGATAGAAGGAATGGTATTTCGTACCTGGGAGAACCTCTGAATGAAGGATCACAAGAACTCTCCCCCTTTTTGCTTGACAGCAAAAAGATCCAGTTCCGTGCGTCAAGCAAAAAGATCCAGTTTCGTGCCTGGTCGGGTGTATGAACTCCTGAAATTGGCGGTGAACTGTTGGCACAACTCCGCCCAACTGTTGATGGAGTCAGGCGAAAGGCTCATGAACCAAGACCTGGCGGTCCCAGTCAAAGCCACAGGGAAATAATTGGCCATCACAGCCTCATTGCCCCCAGCTGCAAGGATAGCGGTGGAGTAGATTTGAAGAAATTCGACGGGGTTGACAGTCCCGTCAAATTTCTCCGGCAAGTGAGGCCAGAACTTCTGCGGCCATCTGACCATGTGTAGGTGCATGGTGAAGGCAGAACAGCCTCTTCCTACTCCCTCAGGAGCAGGATTGTCTCGAGCCTCTCGCCTCTCGCGATCACGCTCGATGTGGACGCAGTCGTCCTGTTGCCGGTAATGACAATCGAGCTCCGCCCGGAGGTCGTGAGTCAAAAGCTTTGTTACCGTGTGAGTATGTCGCGCCCCAGAAGGCAGCGATGTCGCCTGTTGAGATGCAGCACGCCTACTGTGCTGCGAAGCTTGCGGACCGAGTTTACCCGACAAGGTCCGATGCTGTGAAGAGGCCGGCCCCGAGGGGGAGGACCTTGATTGTTGATGCCATCGGCTGCTGCTGCGACCAGATGATCCACATCAGCTCTCCACTGCTCTGTCGCACCCTGAGGTGCTCCTAGAGGTGGTGGTCGTTGGAGAAGAGCACGCGCAACAATAAGCGCGTGTTCGGGGTTGTTGTTTGTCGATGCAGTGATCGACGCAGATGCCTCATCTCGATGTCCGGGTTGATTCACCAGAGCGGACGGTGGCGGCGGTGATATGACTCCTGCTGGGGCTACAACACCTGCTGGCTGCTGCATGTTAGAGGGATTGCCTCCAGCAGGTCGCTCAGCATGGTTACCGTTGGATGATTCAGCAGCAGAATTCACCATCTTGGAATCTCAGGCGCCCCCTACCTGGCGCGCCAAATGTCGGAGTCCGGTTCCGGCAATTCTCCTGACACTATTGTTGGTGCCCGCGGAGTTTCTTAGTTCGGTTAGGGTGCGCGGAGATTCAAAACAAGACAGTGACTTGACACGAGGATTTACGTGGTTCGGGCCGCCTGAGCGTAATACCCTACTCCACGGGAGTGTTGTTGTTGTTGTATTGAGTATATGTGTGTGAGAGAGAGATAGAGAGAGAGAGTCCGAGCATCTAGAGAGTCTCTCCCCCAGTGTATCGCTCGACCAGTCCTTTTATAGTACAAGGGCTGGCCGTTACATTGTTAGTGTAAGGATCGAAACGCCCAAGAGGGGGGGGTGAATTGGGCTTTTACAAATTTTAAGGCAATTTAAAAACTTTAATTGTTAAGCCCCAATTCCCTATGCAAGTCAACTATGCAATCAAGAGAGTTAAGTGCGGAATAGTAAAGCGTAATCGTAAAGGGGTAGGGAGAGGAATGCAAACGCTCGAAGACACGGAGACACAGCGATTTTTCCCGTGGTTCGGTAAGATCACTAGGATCTTCCTACATCCACGTTGTGGCACCCACCAAAGGGTATTGCCACTCCCAAGTCACCAAGACGAGGGAATCCACTAACTTTCTCCGTTCGCCATCTCCGGCAAGGTGGAGCTCAAGCCTTGTACAACTTCGATCCTCCGGGCTTCCACAATTGTCTTGGCAAGCTCCGGAGCAATATCTCTACTCTCCTCTTGATACAAGGTGAATGCAATCACCAAGAATGCACTCCCTCACGGCTCTCACTGGTCTAGAGACTCCACTCACCCAGAGAGGACGCACACAAGCTTCTCTCTAGCTAGGTCTAGCCTATATCTTGAGGTGTAGATGGACGAAAAGGGTGTGTAAATGATTGTTCTAGGTCTTGGACACTTGAGGATGTGTGGGCATGCTCTGGTTGTCAAGTGTTGTCGAAATGACTGGTGGAAGGGGGGTTAAATAGCCAGCCCAACTGAATTAGCCGTTGAAAAAGTGGGCTGATTACTTTTTCTGTGTACATCGGATGATCCGATGACCCCCTTTTCTGAGCATCGGTCTAATTAGATTAGCTGACGTCACTGTGTCAGAAGTGACCGTTATTCGACCGATGATGCACCTTCTTAATCATCGGATGATCCGGTGAGCTTTGTCTTCAGACTTGGTCTAGAAATAATGTTTCTGTTGAATTAGACCGATGTTCACTTTGCTTCTGCATCGGATGATCCGGTGAGTGTTTCTACAGAATTGTTGAGACAAATTAATCTTTCTGTTGAACTTCACCGATGTCCACTTGTCTCTAGCATCGGATGATCCGGTGAGCTTTGTCTTCAGACTTGGTCCAGAAATAATGTTTCTGTTGAATTAGACCGATGTTCACTTTGCTTCTGCATCAGATGATCCGGTGAGTGTTTCTCCAGAATTGTTGAGACAAATTAATCTTTCTGTTGAACTTCACCGATGTCCACTTGTCTCTAGCATCGGATGATCCGGTGAGTGTAATTTGTTTGCTTCGAGTTGAACTTTTAAAATCTTCTCGAGTGACCTCTTTGACACTTGTTGCAAATAATGTTCTGATGAATATTGATCTTCTTGTGTTGCCAATTTTGATAGAATAGAGTCGTTGTGTGAGTTTTTCATTTAGCCTTCATGAGAATTGAATAACCCCCTTAGAATAGGTCGTTGAGGGGTATCCATTCGTATCCAATGAGTAGTAGATGATTTGAATAGATAGTCGTAAACGCTTGATGTGATAACCGTGAAACCTTGCATCCACAAACTCATTAGTAATTACGAACGGTTGTCATTAATCACCGAAACCATACCTCACGGGGGCCTAGATGCTTTCAATCTCCCCCTTTTTGGTGATTGATGACAACACAACGAGTAGAGCATAGAAGTAATGAATTTAATAACGCAATGCTCATAAAAGATTGTAACTGGAACAAAATGCAACACAAGGAGCTCGAAGGCTCAAACAGTGATAAAATAAGTCATGAAATAGCACACTGAATTACAATAGAAGCAAAAGATAACAAGCAAAACTCAAATCGTAGCAAATGACAAAAAGTCCAAAAGGTAAAGGTAAAACTCCCCCTAAGTCCAAGACTGACTCCCCCTAGAGCTAAACTCCCCCTGACTCTAACTCTTCTCCCCCTTTGGCATCAAGACACCAAAAAGGGAAGATGAGTACCTAGGACTCCGGAGCACTCGGGGTGATGGTGAAGCGGTCGACGTCGGCGGTGCTGTCGTCGGAGCTGCTCGAGGTGGAGGTCGCAGGTGCTGGCGCTGGAGCGGGAGGAGCTGGAGCTGCTGACGCTGCTGGGGCATCTGCTGGGGCTGCTGGCGCCGGTGGAGAAGGTACTGCCGGTGGAGGTGAGAACTGGAACGGCACTGTCGAGGCTAGTAGAGGTGACATGTTGAAGCTCGGTATAGGCGACGCCGGTGCTGGAGCTGCAGTAGGTGCCAGTGGAGAAGCTGCTGGAGCCTGACCAAGACCCGGCTACTGAGGCGGAAGGGCTATCCCGGTCTGCTGGTAGAGGTTGGTGATCAACCCCAGGATGCCCATCATAGCCTGTAGAGTCTGCTGCTGCTGGTCCAGGGTCCTCCGGTGCATCTGATCCACCAGGCTCGTGAAGCGGTCAGTGTCCTCTCGCCTCTGGCGGGCGATCTCCAACTGCATCTCCTACTGCTGTCTCTGTAGCTCCGCGAGCCGTGCAGCCTGCTCCGCTCGGGCCTGCTCAGCTGCAAGCCTATCCTGGCGCTGCTGCTCGACCATCTGCTGGAGCAGCGAGGTGAGCTCTGACGGCTGTGACACCTGAGCCTCGGACACTGGAGGTGGTGGAGCAGTCGAACCTCCCGCCTCCGCGTCGTGCTGCCTCGGAGAAGGAGGTGGAGGAGGGAAGTACTCCTCGACGCTGTCGCTGGTGTCGCTGTCCGACCAGACGTGCTCCAGTCCTCCACCCTGTGCCTCTACCTGGGCGAGCGCCTCGTCCTCCTGGGCTAGCTCGGTCCAGTCCTCCTCGGAGAGACGAGCTCTGACCTGACGCTCGACTGGACGGCCAAGGCGGCGGTCTCCAGGAGTAGGCACTCGGTAGTGGCCGAACCGAGTGGCATGGAGCTCTGTCAGGGGAGCAGTGGTTGGCGAGTCCTCAGGTGCTAGCAGGAACAGCAGACGGCAGATCCAATGCCCGTAGACCAACTGCCTCAACATCCCAACTCCGTCAGTGATCACGTCCTCCATTTTGCAGATTAAGATGTCCACGATATCAAACTCCATCCCGTTCATCACATAGAACAGGATGGTCTGCTGGAGGCTCGTGAAGCCCTCTAGGTAGCCAGACCTCGGTAGAAGGGTACGCCTGAGGATGTGGTGAACTGTCCGAGCGGCTGGAGTGAGGAGAGCTGGCACCCTCGGCTGTTCTGGCGTGAAAGGAGGGGTGAACAGACCTCTGATCTCCTCAAATGGCGGTGACACTCCCCCTGTCAGCGGCCTCCTCGGCGGGTCGGCTCCTCTGTAGACCACCTCGTGCAGGCAAGTGAGGTGTGTGTCCACTCCAAGCAGCTGTGCCAGTCGCTCTCGAGACACGGTGTGCTGCTGCCCCAGAAACATGAAGTGGATCGATCGCCGACCCTCTGAGATATAGAGAGTGGCGTAGAAGACTCGAACCCACTCCTCCACGTAAGCGCTCCTCTGTCGTGAGAGCAGCTCCACAAGGCCTCTGTACCTCTCAAAGTATGGCCTGATCCCGTGTCCAACTGCTGTTGCAAGCTGATTCCAGTCGATGTAAGTGTGCTGGAAAAGCTTATGGCCCCGACGCCTGTACATCTCGTACAGGGACGCCTGTGTCAGGGTCCAAAAGCGGGGATCAACCCGAGTGTCCCTGGGCTGCGGGAACCACTCCTCTGGCAATGCTGTCCATCTGAGCTTCTTCAGTTGTTTTGCCTTGAACTTGCGATAGTATGTAAGCCTGACATCCTCGGCAACTCTGGCAGCGGTATCCATCTCGTAGATGGCCCTCTGGGCATCTCTGTCCTCTGCGCGGTCGGTAGCAGTGGGGCGCTGACTCGCGGTGGGGGTCTGACCTCCCCCTCGGGTCCTAACGGTGCGCCGGCAAATCAGTGGCGTCACCGCAGTCTCCTCCTCATCCTCAGAGTCGTCGGGCGGCACGGGCTGCACTGTGGGCCGCTGCTGCCTCTGCCGAGACTCGTGGAGCTGCAAGGAACCGCGATGGCCGCGCTCACGCTCCTCGGCGGCGCGAGCGGCCAACTCTGCCCGGCGAGCTTCCTTCGAGAGCTTTTGTTTCTTCGCTGCGGGCTCCTCGATGGCCTTGCCTTTGCCCTTGCGATCACGGCCCATCTTAGCGACGAAAAGGATCACACGAACGACGAGCGGCGACGTAGCGATCGGGATGATGTCGCGTGGTTCGTGGGAACCCTAGCGACGAAAATCGTCGAACGGAAGGAGGGCTGCCGGCGGTGAGGTGGAGAGACGACGAGGTGGTGATGGAGGCTGAGAGGCGATGACGGCGGCGCCCTGAAGAGACGGCGGCCGCGGCGGATGCGGCGGCTGCGGCGGCGGCAGCGGCGGCAGCCGGCAGAGGTGGCGGCGCGGCGGCGGTGGAGGCGCGGCGGCGGCTCGGCCTGAGGTGGCGGCGCGAGGGCTGAGGCGACGGCGATGAAGGGGTGGCGGCGCGGAGTGAAGAAGACGAAGCGGCCGTACATCTTTAAATAGGAACCCGATGACCTAACCGTTACGCGAACACCGAATCGACCGATGCGCATCGGGGGGGGGGGGGGGTCATTGGTCGAGTTCAACAGAGAGTTGGTCCAAAAACTCTCTTTGCACACCGGATAATCCGACGTTGCTACGTCGATCATCGGTCGAATTCTGCAGGGTAATAGAGGATTGAACATCGGATGCTCCGATGTTTCCTGAAATGAACTCATCGGTCGATTTCTTGGTTCTGACTGATCTGTTCGTTGAACTGAAGTACCAATTGGTCCGATGTAGCTGCTGACCCCAGCATCGGATAATCCGATGACTACAGAAAACCTAAGAATGCCCATATATGTCCATTGACTTTAAACTCACAAAGAGAAAACGAGTCTTAGGACTTTTTGGGCACCTCCTAACCCCTAATAATAGGCTTTTCAAAATAGTGCCACATATTGGCTAAGCCCTAAAGCAAATAGAGCACACAAGGAAAATTAGGAGGGAAAATCCAAGAAAATGTAAGGTCCATGCTTTGTGAGCTAGAGTATGGAAACTTCTATCTCTTTAAAGCATGTTCCTTTAGAATTTTGCTCTTTCCACATCATATGAGTTAAGATATTGCATTTCAAACAAGTCTTCTTCTCATGATGTGGGTTCCCCTTTGTGACAATCTACCGTATGCAATGCCAAACAAGTTAATGCAAGATATTAAATGAGTGCAAGTCTATATGGCAGGAATCATGCAAGGCATAAGATAAATCTATCTTGCCAAGTTTAAACCTGCCAAAGGCTTCCTCAGGGAAAACTATTTCTAGCTCGCCCCTATCCTTTGGGAGTTAGGCAAGACCTATATGATATGCAACCTTACATGAACATGGCAACTTACATGACGTTAGATGCATCTAGCACATTTAATTCACTTCTAAGCCTAGAAAAAATTTTCTCATCAAGTGGTTTGGTGAAGATATCCGCCAATTGTTCTTCGGACCTAACACCTTGCAATGAGATGTCTCCCTTAGCCTCATGGTCCCGCAAGAAGTGATGGCGAATATCAATGTGCTTGGTGCGGGAGTGTTGAACGGGGTTTCTAGCTATCTTAACCGCACTTTCATTGTCACAAAGGAGAGGCACACAACCAAACTTAATTCCAAAGTCCAAAAGGGTTTGCTTCATATATAGAATTTGGGCACAACATGCACCGGCCGCTATATACTCCGCCTCCGCGGTGGACAAAGCCACGGAATTTTTCTTTTTGCTAGACCAAGATACTAGGGAACGCCCAAGTAAGTGGCACCCTCCGGAGGTACTCTTGCAGTCCACACGACATCCGGCAAAGTCCGAATCCGAGTAGCCTAAGAGTTGAAAACTAGCGTTCTTGGGGTACCACAACCCTACACTTGGGGTATGCTTGAGATACCGAAGTATCCTAAAGACCGCCTTCTTGTGCGATTCTTTAGGTGCCGCTTGAAAGCGAGCACACAAGCACACACTAAACATAATATCGGGCCTAGATGCGGTAAGATATAACAATGAGCCAATCATGGAACGGTAATGAGATTGATCAATAGGTTTACCGTCCATGTCCGCGTCGAGATGACAATTTGTCGCCATTGGAGTGCTTCTTGAGAATTTGTCGCCATTGGAGTGCTTCTTGAGCTACAATCTCCCATCTCAAATTTCTTCAAGAGGTCCTTTGTGTACTTATCTTGATAGATGAAGGTCCCCTCTTGAAGTTGCTTGATTTGAAATCCTAGGAAGAAGTTGAGCTCTCCAATCATTGACATCTCGAATTCCCTAGACATCATTTTGCCAAACTCATGGCTAAGAGCTTTGTTAGTTGAGCCAAAAATAATGTCATCAACGTAAATTTGACAAAGAAATAAATCTCCGTCGATGTCCTTGGTGAAGAGTGTAGTATCCACCCTCCCGATCTTGAATCCTTGCATGACTAGGAAATCCCTTAGTCGTTCATACCACGCCCTAGGTGCTTGCTTGAGTTCGTAGAGCGCCTTGTGTAACCTATACACATGATTAGGATTCCTCGGATCTTCAAACCCGGGAGGTTGCTCAACATAAACAAGCTCGTTAATATAGCCATTAAGAAAGGCACTTTTCACATCCATTTGATAAAGCATTATGTTATGATGTGAAGCAAAAGCAAGGAGTATACGAATAGCTTCTAACCGAGCGACCGGAGTGAATGTCTCTCCAAAGTCTAGTCCTTCAACTTGCGCAAAACCCTTGGCCACAAGTCTTGCCTTGTTGCGGACCACAACGCCATTCTCGTCTTGCTTGTTGCGGTACACCCACTTCGTTCCGATGACGTTCTTGTCCTTGGGTCGCTCCTCCAACACCCAAACTTCGTTGCGGGTGAAGTTGTTGAGTTCTTCTTGCATTGCCATCACCCAATTTGGATCTTGAAGTGCTTCCTCGATGCGAGTGGGTTCTACACACGAAACAAACGAGTAGTGCTCACAAAACGAAGCGACATGGCGAGAACGAGTACTTACTCCCCGTGACGGACTTCCGATGATTTGATCCATCGGATGCGCCTTGGAGATGCGCCCATGCCTCATGAGTGGTTGTGAAACACTTGGTGGTGGTGATGCGTTTTGCTCGTCTTGTGGATGGACTTGATCTTGGACTTCTTCTTCTTCGTCTTGATGTTGTAGGACTTGTGAATCTTGCGTAGGCAATGGATCATCTTTTTCTTCTTCTTCGTCAACTTGAGGCGCCATGGAGGTGTCGATGTTAGCATTTGAGACTCCCCCTTGATCATGGCTCTCCTCAACTTCGGGCTTGATGTCTCCAATGGTCATGTTCTTCATAGCTTCTCGTAGAGGCTCATCATCTATATCATCATGACCAAAACTCTCCTCTTGGGAGCCATTAGTCTCATCAAACTCAACATCACAACTTTCTTCAACTAACCCAGAGGTTTGGTTGAATACTCGATATGCTTTTGAGTTTGATGCATAACCAAGAAAAATACCAACATCACACCTTCTTTCAAACTTACCAAGCCTCTTCTTGCGGTAGATGTAGCACTTGCATCCGAAGACTCGGAAGTAGGAGATGTTGGGCTTTCTCCCAATGAGGAGCTCATAGGGGGTCTTTTGAAGTAGTCGATGAAGATAGATCCTATTAGCGGCATGGCACGCCGTGTTGATTGCTTCGGCCCAAAACTTCTCCGACGTGCCATAGTCATCAAGCATTGCTCTTGCAAGGGTGATGAGAGTCTTGTTCTTCCTTTCAACGACACCATTTTTTTGAGGGGTGTATGTGGCCGAAAACTCGTGCTTCACGCCTTCACGGTCACACCACTCCCCAATGTTGTAGTTCTTGAACCCGGTGCCGTTGTCACTCCGGACCTTGATAATGGGAAGTTGAAATTCCCTTTGAGCTCGTTTTGCAAAGGTCTTGAAGACTTCCGGAGTTTCACCCTTGTCACAAAGTCCAAGCATATCGAGAATAATCATCAACAATAACGAGACAATAGAGGTTACCACCAAGACTTTGGTATGTGGACGGTCCGAAGAGGTCCATGTGAAGCAGTTCAAGTGGCTTGGAGGTTGACACCATTGTCTTCATCGGATGGTGCGAGGCAACTTGCTTCCCGGCTTGACATGCACTACAAAGCTTGTTCTTCTCAAATGTGACGTCCTTCACGCCGGTCACCATCCCAAGCTTGAATGACTTCTTGAGCTTGCTCATCCCTATGTGAGCAATGCGTCAATGCCATAGCCAACCCAAACTTGTCTTGGTGAAAAGACAAGTGGTCAAGCTAGCGTTCTTGTTGGAGAAGTCCACCAAGTAAAGATGTCCATGCCTAAACCCCTTGAAGATTAGTTCTTTGCTAGACTCACTAGACACCACAACACCATTCTTGTCAAATGTGCACGTTAGTCCAAGATCACATAATTGAGCAATAGAGAGTAAATTGAAACTAAGAGACTTAACATAAAGCACATTAGAGATAGACAAATCATTAGAAATAGCAATTTTACCTAAACCAATTACCTTCCCCTTTGAGTTATCACCAAAGGTGACTTGTTCGTGATTGCCGGGGTCCTCTATGGAGGTGAACATACCATCATTGCCGGTCATGTGTTGAGTGCACCCACTATCAAGTACCCAATGTTTTCCTCCGGCTTTGTAGTCACCTACACACATGAAGTTAGTTTTTGAGTTTAGGAACCCAAGCCAACTTAGGTCCTTGTATGTGTGATACAAGTGATTTTGGGACCCAAAGTTGCTTGGGGAGCTTCCCCTTCATGCCCTTGATGTCTTTGCCGATGAACTTTGCCTTCACCTTCCCACCTACTTTGCTCAATAGATAATAGTGATTATCAAAGGTAGATGTATAGTTAGGAGGCAATTTGGGAGAAGGACGATTAGGAAGAGGACACTCCCTTGTGTGATGTCCGGTGACCTCACAATGTTGGCAATAGGAACCAACTTCCTTGATGAAGCTTGTCCTAAGCTCCGGTGAGGGCACCTTCCCTTTGTTTGGCACTGGGAAGGATCCAAGTCCTCTCTTGTTGAAGCCTTTGGCTTGTTGGAAGAGGATTTCCTTATGCTTGTCCTCTCCCTTGGTTAGTCTTGCCACGCTAGCATGGAGACTTTCAATCTCGTCCATTAGCTCCTTCTCCCTAGCATTTGCTTTCAACGGCAAAGACTCATGCAAATTGTTAGTGGCATGTGAACTAGCGGGTATTTTGCCATCAAGGGTTTCTTTCTTCAAGTTTTTCAATTTTAGTTCAATAGCTTCATAAGCAAGGTTAAGTACTTGATGCTCTTGAACCAACTCATTGTGCTTGCCCAAGAGTGCTTGATGAGCTAAGTCAAGCTCATGGTGATCAAGTTTGATTTGAGCCTTCTCTTCCTCAATTTGCTTGACATGAGATTTGAGCGTGTCATGTCCTTAAGTATGCTTTCATACTTGTCATGCAAATTGAGGTTAGCACTCTCAAGCTTAGCACGAGCTTGTTCAAGTGCCTTAACCTTGCCCTTTTCCCTTTTTATGATGGCATGATATTCATTAATCATAGATGCTAATTCATCGGGAGAAAGTTCATCATCATCACTAGAGTCATCACATACCTTGGGGTTACCTTTCGCCATGAGGCACATGGGTGGTGGGGGAAGAGGTGAGTCATCCTTGTTGACGATAGCGAGGCTTGCCAAGTTTTCTTCCTCATCTTCACTTTTATCGTCACTTGTTTCCTCATCGGTGACCCACTCATTGGCTTCGCACATGAAGACCTTTTGAGGCCCTCTTCTCTTCTTTGGAAAGAGATTGGTCTTCTTGCCTTTGTCAAATTTCTTCTTTCCAAATGAGCGCTTGGGCTTGGCATCTTCATCATCATCACTCTCTTCTAGCTTGCGATGCTTGCCTTTGTGGTTGTCCTTCCTCTTGTCCGGTCTTGGACAATCATATGAAATGTGACCTTGATCACCACAATTATAGCACGTCTTGTTTTCATCTTTTCTTGGCATGAAGGCTTTCTTCTTGGGATCAAACGAGTATCCCTTCTTGGCGATCTTTGAGTTGAGACGTGAGAACTTCCTCATCATCAACGCAAGCTCATCATCATCATCATCTTCACTTGTAGTTTGCTCTTCTTCACTTGAGCTAGGCTCAACCACTTTCTTCTTCTTGATATGTGTTTTCTTGGTTGAGGCCTTGAGAGCAATGGTCTTTGATGATGACTCCTCCATCATTCCAAGCACACTCATCTCATGAGCATGAATCTCTCCAATGAGCTCCGAAACTTCAATGTTGTCAAGTGACTCTTTTTGGAGCATTGAGTTGATGATGTTGTACTTGGGCTTGGGAAGAAGCATGAGGATCTTGCGGTTGATGAGTCCCTTGCTAAGAGAAGCAATGTCAAGTGCATTAATTTCCTCAATGAGCACATTGAAGCGAGAAAACATTTGATTAACACTCTCATGAGGAAGCATTTTAAAATCATCATACTTGGATTTAAGCAAGTGATATTTGAGCTCTTTGACACGAGAGGAACCCTCATGGATTTCAATCAAACAAGCCCAAATTTCACAAGCTTTCTCCTTACTAGCAATTCTAGCAAAAACATCTTGACTAATGCACTCATAGATAGCATTCCTAGCTTTAGCATCCCATTTTAGTTGATCACCAATATAGTCATGGTTACCAAACCCCGCATGGGTCGCTTCCCAAACTTCGGGAGCAACAGCCTCTAGATAAGCACGCATGCGTGCTTTCCAATAGGCAAAGTTCTTGCCCTCGAAGGTGGGAACCGAACCCCCATTCTTGGCCATTTTAGCTCCTAGCGGTGAGGCTAGAACGATCCAATGAGCAACAAGGCTCTGATACCAATTGTAAGGATTGAAACGCCCAAGAGGGGGGGGGGGTGAATTGGGCTTTTACAAATTTTAAGGCAATTTAAAAACTTTAATTGTTAAGCCCCAATTCCCTATGCAAGTCAACTACGCAATCAAGAGAGTTAAGTGCGGAATAGTAAAGCGTAATCGTAAAGGGGTAGGGAGAGGAATGCAAACGCTCGAAGACACGGAGACACGGCGATTTTTCCCGTGGTTCGGTAAGATCACTAGGATCTTCCTACATCCACGTTGTGGCACCCACCAAAGGGTATTGCCACTCCCAAGTCACCAAGACGATGGAATCCACTAACTTTCTCCGTTCGCCATCTCCGGCAAGGTGGAGCTCAAGCCTTGTACAACTTCGATCCTCCGGGCTTCCACAATTGTCTTGGCAAGCTCCGGAGCAATCTCTCTACTCTCCTCTTGATACAAGGTGAATGCAATCACCAAGAATGCACTCCCTCACGGCTCTCACTGGTCTAGAGACTCCACTCACCCAGAGAGGACGCACACAAGCTTCTCTCTAGCTAGGTCTAGCCTATATCTTGAGGTGTAGATGGACGAAAAGGGTGTGTAAATGATTGTTCTAGGTCTTGGACACTTGAGGATGTGTGGGCATGCTCTGGTTGTCAAGTGTTATCGAAATGACTGGTGGAAGGGGGGTTAAATAGCCAGCCCAACTGAATTAGCCGTTGAAAAAGTGGGCTGATTACTTTTTCTGTGTACATCGGATGATCCGATGACCCCCTTTTCTGAGCATCGGTCTAATTAGATTAGCTGACATCACTGTGTCAGAAGTGACTGTTATTCGACCGATGATGCACCTTCTTAATCATCGGATAATCCGGTGAGCTTTGTCTTCAGACTTGGTCCAGAAATAATGTTTCTGTTGAATTAGACCGATGTTCACTTTGCTTCTGCATCGGATGATCCGGTGAGTGTTTCTCCAGAATTGTTGAGACAAATTAATCTTTCTGTTGAACTTCACCGATGTCCACTTGTCTCTAGCATCGGATGATCCGGTGAGCTTTGTCTTCAGACTTGGTCCAGAAATAATGTTTTTGTTGAATTAGACCGATGTTCACTTTGCTTCTGCATCGGATGATCCGGTGAGTGTTTCTCCAGAATTGTTGAGACAAATTAATCTTTCTGTTGAACTTCACCGATGTCCACTTGTCTCTAGCATCGGATGATCCGGTGAGTGTAATTTGTTTGCTTCGAGTTGAACTTTTAGAATCTTCTCGAGTGACCTCTTTGACACTTGTTGCAAATAATGTTCTGATGAATATTGATCTTCTTGTGTTGCCAATTTTGATAGAATAGAGTCGTTGTGTGAGTTCTTCATTTAGCCTTCATGAGAATTGAATAACCCCCTTAGAATAGGTCGTTGAGGGGTCTCCATTCGTATCCAATGAGTAGTAGATGATTTGAATAGATAGTCATAAACGCTTGATGTGATATACGTGAAACCTTGCATCCACAAACTCATTAGTAATTACGAACGGTTGTCATTAATCACCGAAACCATACCTCACGGGGGCCTAGATGCTTTCAGTTAGTCTAGCCCGACATGTGGCCTTGGCGGTTACTGATGCCTAATGCACAGTTTAATGTACTTAATTCCCCTTAATAGCATGGTAATGCGTCTTGATGGTGATGTTACTAGTATTGAGGGTCCTCCGATCGTGTGTCATTAAAATAGCATTAATAACACATAATCAAGTCTTGAAACCTTAATACCCCTTGATGGTCCGAGCCGTTAGAGGTCCACCAATCTGCCTATTGAGGTTGAAGGTCCGGTGGTTGGACGCGTGGCAGCTTCAGAGCTTGCCATCTTGGACGAGTAGGTCTGCTGCCTTTGTACACGTGTCGATACCGGAGCTTCCCTCTGTCGGGGGTTAGGTTCGGGGGTGCCACACAGGTATCTAACTGGAGCATTCCCATGTATGGATTGTAGCTCCGGTTTTATGATACACGTGGTGGAACTGGGACTGACCATAAGAGGGAGGCAGGTCCGGTTACAACTAGCACATGGGCCATTCGGAGGTCTTCAACTCAGATAGGTGAAGTTCCTTTGCACTCTTTGCAGTTCCAAAGGATATCTGGTATGCAGGGTACTGACACACTCCATACACAATGATCTACTACACTCGTTCCTTGAGATCTTTTCAACATTGCTCCTCATTCTCCTTTCTTTTTGGCTCTTTGCTCATTTTCTCATTAAAACATGTGCTCATCTCAACAAGGTAGTTAGGATCTCATTTGCTTGTCATAAATCATCCAAAACTCACAAGAGATTCCTAGATGCACTTTCATTACCCAAATGAGGTAGGCGGGTCTAGTGTTGTGTAACACGTGTGGCCTTCCGAGGTCTTCAAATTGAAAGGGTGGAACTTTTTAGCTTTTCTTGCGGTATCATGGGGTACCCGGTACGCAGGGTACCGATAGTGACCTTCATGAAGAATGAATAAGGAGTTATCTGCTTTTGATGGTGTGAAACCAATGGATGTCAGATATTTCTTGAACCTTAGAAACCAGGTTCTAGGCACTTGCTTAAGGCCATATAGAGATTTCTTCAATCTGCATACATGATCAGGGTATGCAGGATCCACAAAACTGAAAGTTGGGCACAAAAAAAGTCTCACTGAGCTCACCATGCAAGAATGCATTCTTGACATCGAGTTGATGGATTGGCCAAGAAGATTAAGTGGAAATGCTAAGAACAATCCTCATGGTTGCTGGCTTGATAACATGACTGAAAGTTTCTTGAAAGTCAATCCCATGTTCTTGACTGAATCCTCTTAGACCTGGCTTTGTGGCGTGCATCGGTTCCATCAGTGTTCAATTTATGCCTAAAGATCCAGTTTCGAGAGACAACATTGACACTTGCAGGCTTAGGCACAAGATTCCAAGTATTATTCAGCATGAGTGCATTGTATTCCTCTTTTGTAGTGTTGAGCAAATTGAGATCTTTTAGTGTTGTTTTGTATGTAGATGGAAGTGGTGAATAGATGGCTGGAGTGTGTAGATTCAGAATTTGTTTGGGTTTGAAGATACCTTGTTTGGATCTATGGTCATCTGTGTGTTGTTGGTGTTTGTTATAGGTGTGTATTGTTGGCTGTTACGTTGTGCAAGGGTAGTAGGGAGGCCGGAAGGTTCAGATGTGTGTGTGCTGGCACATTGGTTTGCGGGCGTTTGTTTGTGTGGTGAGGGTGGACCGAGTACAAAGATGGAATGTTGGCTTGTCTGAATATTTTTAGAGAATTGTGCAGTTGGCTTGATGGTTGCATAAGGGGATGTTGATTTATCAAAGACCACATGTCTTGAGATGATTACCTTCTGAGTGGCTAGATTCACACATTTGTAGCCCTTGTATTCAGCGGAATACCCAAGAAAGATGCATGTAGTTGATCTGGGTGCTAATTTATGTGCAGTTGTGGCACTGATGTTTGGATAGCAGAGGCATCCAAACACTCTGAGATGGGAATATTCAGGTGGCTGACCGAAAAGAGTCTAGTAGGGTGTGTAGAATTGAAGAGGTTGTGATGGTCCGTGGTTGAGAAGATATGTTGTTGTATGCAGTGCTTCTACTTAGAACTTAGAAGGGAGGGATGCCTGCAATAAGAGACAATGAATCACATTATTGATTGATTTAAGGGATCTCTTAGCTTATCCATGTTGAGCCGACATGTAGGGACATGAAAAATGATATGTGATATCATGGTTAGAAAGGAATGATCGAAGTCTGGTATTGTCAAACTCGATGCCATTATCGCATTGGAAGGACTGAAGATGTACATGAAATTGAGTGGACACCATAGGGCAGAACTGAATAATTGATTGACAGGCATAAGACTTGTTGCGAAGTAGAACAATTCAAAGATATCAACTAAAATCATCAAGAAGTACAATATAGTATTTCAAACCAGTGATACTCTCAACTGGTGAGGTCCAAAGGTCACAATGAACAATTTGAAATGGAAAATATGTAAAGGACAAAGACTGTGAAAAGGGAAGGCGAGTGTGACGCCTTTGTTGGCATGCATCACAAAGGTGATCTTGCTTATTGCCGATTGATCTGGAGAATTCAGAAAACATGCTCCCCAAGCTCTTGTGTCCCATATGCCTGAGACGTCTATGCCAGAGAGTGCTCGTGGAGATAGTGAGTGATGTGGCCGGGACTGAGCTATGCTGATGAAGGAAGGGGTAGAGCTCGCCTCGGCTATTGCACCTCATGATCGGAATTCTGCTGAGAAGATCCTTGATTGAAAATTTAAACAAGTCAAGTTCAATGGAACAACAATTATCATTTGTGAATTGTCTGACAGAAATTAGGTTTTTAATAAGGGTAGGAATATGTAGAATTCTGTTTAACTTGCATGTGGTGTACAAAGAGTGGCTGAACCAGTGACCTTGATTGATGTAGTGGATCCATTGCCAGCAATAATCTTAGAGTAATTATGCACTGATGGTGAATAAATGGAAACTATACCTGAGCCAGCAGCCATATGTCCAATCGCTCCGGTGTCCATGTAGCACTCGGGGTGTGCATTGGATGACTGCTAAGACACTGCATGAAGAGCTTGCAGAAGCCCTGTAGTGTCAAACATTGGTGCAGTGGCCGGCGCGAACTAAGTCGAAGGTTGAACCATCTGGGCGTTGTATGCCTGTCCAGTAGGTGGACGTGAACCAAGCACGCCCGGACCTGTGGCGCCTATCCACGGCGCATGCCAAGCTTGTCTAGAGAGGAACCATGGTGCAACCCATGGTGGAATGGCCCGCTGATAGGTAATGTTGTTGTCACCTTCTCCTCGACTGCGACCACGTCCCCTTCCACGTGATGCACAACGTCCGCGACCACATGAGGAAGGGTTGAACTGGACACGATCACCGTCAGAACGTGATTGATGCATCACAACATAGTTGTTGGCAGTATTATTGTCAGCCACCATTTCTGAAGAATGCATCACCGTCTCTTGTGTTGTTGACGCGGAGGAAAGAAGAGTCTTCTCTGCGATGATGAGTTGATCGCGCGCCTCCATGAATGTGGGAAAGGCAGGCATGGCCGACAGTAGTGTTGAAGGACATGGAACTTGGGGTTGAGTCCACGTATGAGCTGGTGCACCAGGGCACGATCGTTGACAGGCTGACGCTGCCAGGGAATCAGCCAAGGTCTTCAACTTGTGGTAGTATGCAGTTGCCTACATGTCTCTTCGAACAAGACCATGGAGCTCCTGCTCCAATTGTATAGCGTGACTTGATTTGTTGCTGAGGAAGAAGTCGACGATCTTGTTCCAGACGCCGAGCGTCGTGATGTCCTCCATGACGAGGTCGAGTAGATCATCGGCGAGGGTGGCATGCAGCCACATGAGGACAGTGAGATCTTCCTGAATCCAGATCGAGTCGTTGTGATGCGGTTCGGTGCCGTCGATGTGGTGACGCAAGTTGAACCTCCCGAGAACCACCGAAAACAGGCGTTTCCACCGGTGTACGTCGTGGAGAACATGTCAAGGCGAACTGAAACGAGGTTGGTGATGTTGGCTGATTGAGCAGCAGCAACGAGAAAACTGGAGAAAGTAGTGTTGGGAGGAAGAAGGCCGGATGTAGCTGAACTGACCGAGGAGGACAACATAGCACCGACAGTGTTGCTGGTTGTGGAAGAGAGAGTGTCCGCCATAGTTGGGAAGGGAGGTGGGCAGAAAAACGCAGGAAGTCACTGCGCTTTGAATACCATGTAAATGTTCAGCTCATAGATTAACTGTGTTGATTCAGTGACCTTGATATAGGCTGAGTACAGAACATGCGCAGTTACAGATCCTAGATTATCGGCTAGATCATGGAGCACGTTTACATACATGTAGATGCTAAAAAAGTGGATCACTAACTAACCAACAACATGTTGCGCTAATACTTCTCAGCCGATCGCCCGTGTCCACTGTCAGTCGGTCGTGCACGTCTCTCATGTCCCTCGCCATGGCTCCTCCGATCGCTTCCTCCGATCACTCGTGCCCGTCGTCCATTGTACACGCCTCCCCGTTCGCTCCGCCGGTTGTCTGTCCATCAGGTGCGTCTGGTTCACAACACGTGAAACAACTATGGGGTACGCCTAGATAGCTACGCGCGAAGTATAGCTACAGGGTAGCGCGGTACGGCTAGCGTTAGGCTATCTCGTTATTCTAAAACATATTCTATATACTATTCTTCTTCTACTTTTCCATTATAAACACTATTCTTCTTCTACTTTTCCATTATAAATACTATTCTTCTTCTACTTTTCTAATATAATAGTAAAGTTTACAGCATTGCAGGTGCGGACGGTTTTACCTTCCCGCTCCGGAGTTCACTGACCGCTTGCCGAGGGCAGGATGCAGGTACTATGCCAGGTTGGAAGGCTAGAGCCAGAAGTTGAGGCGATAAAAAATTAGCCCGTGCCGGCTGCGAGTGTGGAGCGATTTCGAGAGGGGAACCATATTCGGAGTCCAGGTGCGCTCTCATCGCCGCAACGCAAGCCCGCAACCAGGGTCAGCCCCGCATTAGCCAAAGGGCGGCGCACATATCAGATCCGTTGCTTATTCATCCAGCTGCCACTGATCAGCGCAACATACATTCGGCCCCTGAACGCGATGGTATGAAAAGGAAAATGGATAAAAGCATTGCAAACGTATGAAAATTGAAATCGATCCCCTAGCCCCGTATTAGCTACGCGCGAAGCTTTGCCACTCAACGCCGCCGCCGCCGCCACCGCCGCTGCGCACCTGGGCGCGGTGCTTTGCGGGTTTGCGTGAAGCGCGTGCGCGACCGTTTCCTGCGCTTGAACCGCCTGGTACAATGAGCAGGCCGAACACCTGCAACAAGAACAAGAGGCAACGGCTCGATGAATCCGAGACCCCTACTGCCGCTGTTTTCAAGTATGCATTGCCTTATTTCGTTACCTGATGAAGTTGGCGGTTTCCTCGATTGCGCACATTGTTTCTGTTGCTCGATTCCTGATTACCATTTTTCCTACTGGTTTCGCAGGAAGATACATTCCACTGGCAATGTAAGCAAGAGCGATATCCGGCAGCTCTACATGGTGTGGAAACCGATTTGCCATGGCTGCCACGGGAACACCAAGGACTCCCCGAACTGTTTCTGCGGCTTGATTCCCGCACCCAACGGGGTTCGTAAGGCCGGCCTGTGGCAGAAGACCCAAGATATTGTCGGTGGTTTTGGTCCTGATGCATCCGAGGATCTCCGTGACCCTGCTGAGAGGCCTGCTGGATTGACTAACTTGGGCGCAACCTGTTATGCAAACAGCATACTTCAGTGCCTTTATATGAACAAAGCCTTCCGCTCGGGCATTTTCTCTCTGGAGCCAACCATCTTGAAGAAGCACCCTGTTCTGGATCAGCTGGCTCGGTTGTTTGTGCAGCTACACTCTAGCAAAATGGCTTCCATTGATTCAGCACCTTTCATCAAGACGTTGGAGTTAGACAATTCTGTCCAGCAGGATAGCCATGAATTCCTCACCTTGTTTTTGTCTCTGCTCGAGCAATCGTTAAGTCACTCCAAGGTCCCTGGAGCTAGAACAATTGTGCAGCATCTGTTTCGTGGGAGTATGTCACAAGTGACA
This sequence comes from Tuctoria greenei, assembly GCA_036927565.1. Taxonomy (NCBI): domain Eukaryota; kingdom Viridiplantae; phylum Streptophyta; class Magnoliopsida; order Poales; family Poaceae; genus Tuctoria; species Tuctoria greenei. Next base: position 13,841,212 of record JAYESD010000006.1, read on the forward strand.
AGGTACGAAATGTGGTTTTGATGTGAGTTTTACCTTTTGTTGATTGGTTTGATGTTTCAACGAGGAATTGGAAGAAAGCTTAGCTTCAAGTTGCTAAAAGGTTTTTATCGTAATGTTGTGTGTCATGCTATCATTCTCACTCTTGCATACGCTCTGTTTCCTAATCATTCTGTAACAGTCTGCAGCTACAGAGCTGCCGTGAAAGATGCTTACTTAATGAGTCCAGGAACAGTGAATTGTTATCTTATTTGATAAGAAATGAACCTTCCATGAATGGTTCTTAATTGGAGTGTTATTTGCTGCATCTGGTGCTTATAGGAGTATATGCTGAGTCACATTTCTAAGACTTTGTGACTATACTGATAACTCATATACTGATAATTAGTTTATGAAGTGTCATACTAGTGGTATGTGTGCACAATTGAATTTAAATCTTATTCACCTGCTTTTGTCACTAAAATTTGAATAAACCTGATCTTAAATACATTAGAGATTGTAGTTATAAGACTATGTATTTATTGTCATGTGCTTAAGTTTTTGCTCATGCTCCGCCAGTCTCATTATACCATATACTACCGTGTTGGAAAAGTTAGCAGTATAATATGGGGAGAACTGATGTTTTATTGTCGTGTGCTTCAGGTGCTCATCATGTGGAAAAGATTCTGCAGCATCTTCAAAAATGGAGGACTTTTATGAGCTCGAGTTGAATATTAAAGGTTTAAATGATTTGGAAAAAAGTTTGAATGATTATTTCAGCGAGGAAGCATTGGATGGTGAGAACCAATACTTTTGTGAATCATGTCAGAAGAGGGTAGACGCCACTCGCAGCATAAAACTTCACTCACTTCCTCCTGTTGTTAATTTTCATCTGAAGCGTTACGTATTCCTCCCAAAGGTGATATATGTTCCTTCTACATCTCATTCATCCTAAGGTCTTTTGTTCAAGAATTCTGTCTAACTTCTTTTTTATTGGCAGACAACAATGAAGAAAAAAATTTCTTCAGCATTCAGTTTCCCAGGACGTCTGGATCTGGGAAAATGGTTGCCAATCCCTTCGTCTAGTTTTACCTATGACCTGACTGCTATTTTGATTCACAAGGGTACTGCTGCTAATAGTGGACACTATGTGGCACACATAAAAGACGAAAGCAATGGGCAGTGGTGGGAGTTTGATGATGAGACTGTATCCAAACTAGGTTCACATCCTTTTGGTGAAAAGTTAGGAAAGTCATCAAACAAAGATGATAGAAAATCCCAGGGTGTGTCTGCAGCAGGTTCTGTTACAAATAATAATAACAACAGTCACCAGGAGGCAGTGCCAACTTTCACTGCTGGAGAAATGTTTTCATCTACAGATGCTTATACACTGATGTTCAAACGTACCAGTAAGGATGAAAGTGCTACTGAAAGTAATAATATTTCAGAAGTCAATAATGATTCACTTCCACACCAGTTTCTGAATGAAATTAATGAACTAAACACATCATATGTAAAGTCATGTGAGGAGTATCGAAGTAAGAAAGACAGCCACTTGGCATATATAACTGAGAGACGCCAAGAAGTAAAATCTGTTCTGATAGAAGCACCTGCAAATCCAGAGGATGATTCATATTTTTGGATTTCAACAGACTGGCTGCGCCAATGGGCAGATAACATTAATCCTCCATTGTAAGTTTTTTTTTTTGAAGGCAAACAGTAGGGGATGCCCCGACTGTGTTATATTAATATATAGATTGCAATCCGAGGGTTGCAAGGCAGGCAGGTGAGGATATCAGCATAAACAAAATCATATTCCCGAGGTGGGAATGATGTGGTTTATGGCCGATAGCCACAGCTGAGTACAAGTTTTGATGGGGGTTGGGAATCTATTACATTGAAGTGACATAGTTGTATGGAAGTTATGCTTCCAGGATGAGAGTGATGGTGCGTTGCTTCTGAAGATGAGTTCGTTTCGTTGTTTCCAAATTTCCCAGCTTGCCGTGATGAATATTTCCATAAACGGTGGACCGGTCCAGTTTCTTTTTGCTTCTTGAATCATTGTGAAGAACGGTACACTGTGGTTCCAGTTGATTTATATGGCTGCCCAGCATGCGGTGCTGAATTCACATTGGAAGAATAGGTGATATGTCAGTTCCTCTGGTGCCGCTGTGCATAGGACACAGGAGTAGTCGTCATTTTCGATGCTGAAGTTCTTTCTTTTGAGTAGATTTCTGGAGTTCAGGCGGTCCAAGAACATGAGCCAGCGGAATATTTTGAGCTTCTTTGTGAGCTTCGTCTTCCAGATCCAGTTCAATGGTGGAGGCGGTGTTGTGTTAAATCTGAAGTTGTTGTTGTAGATGTAACTGGATGAGAAGCCTTTGCTGTTATTCTTGTATGACCATGTGTCATTGGTGTCTTGTAAGCCTTGGATGATGTTGGTGAGTAGGTTTAGTTCCTGTAGGGCCTGTGTCGAAATTGGGGTGTGGAAGTTGGCATGTATGTCTGTTGTTGTAATGTATTGGGCTATGGACACATTTTGGTGTCTTGCGTGTGTATACAGGTTGGGGAAAGTCGAAAATAGTTCCGTTGTATACCACTTGTCGTGCCACATGGATACCGTGTCTCCCTTTCCGATGTTTACCTTGGTTTGTTGTTTGAAACTTTCCCACTGGCTCATGATGTCCTTGAACCAGAAGGAACCCCTGTTTGTTAGTTGATGGGGTGGGGTGCCATCTGCGCAATATGAGTCGAGGATGAGGTGCACCCAAGGCGTGTCCTTTTTGTTGTAGAGTTTGTAGAGGAATTTTTGTATGAAGGCCTGGTTCATGAGGTGTAGGTTTTTTAGCCCAATTCCTCCTTTTTTTTCTTTGGTGTTGTGGTGTCTTCCCATTTCACCAAGGGTTTTCCCTTGGCCATGATGTGCGAGCCTCTCCATAGGCAGGTTTTTCTGTACTTGTCTATTTGTTGGATTGTTTTGGTATGTAGTTTGATAGTGCACATTGTGTATATTGGCATTGATGATAATAGGGTGTCTACAATTGTGCACCTTCCTGCCATGGACAGGTAAGCGGATGTGGTGTTGAGTGTACGCTCAATTTTAGTGGTTAGTGGTAGGAAGTCAGTGCTCTTTGGTTTTGTGTTTCCTAGGGGTATGCCAAGGTAGGTGAAGGGTAGTGTGCCTAGTTGGCACCCAAAGGTGGCTGACATGGTGGTTGCTTGATCTAAAGTAAGGTTGATTGGGATTATGAATGTTTTTTCTAGGTTAATCTTGAGGCCTGTTGCGGCTGTGAAGGCTGAGAGTAAGGTTTTTAGGAAGAATATTTGTTGCTGGGACGCTTGTATTGTGATGATTGTGTCATCGGCATACTGGACTATCGGGAAGTCGTGATTGGAAAGGTGCGGTAGTGGGGGTATCAGTAAGCCTCTTTGCTTGGCGTGGTTTGTGAGGTGTTGGAGTAGGTCTGCTGCGATTGCGAAGAGAGCCGGCGAGAGTGGGCAGCCTTGTCGGACCCCCCCTTTTGCAGTGGAAGAATTTACCTGGTACTCCATTGAGTAAGATTGCTGAAGTGTTTGTAGATAGTATGTTGCTTGTCCAGTTGACCCATTGATGTGGGAACCCTTTGTTGGTTAATGCCCTGAGGATGACATCATGTTCCATTATGTCAAAGGCTTTTTCAAAGTCTAGTTTCAGCATCACTAAGGGTCTCCTTGATCTCTTGCATTGATGTATAAACTCATAGTTCCATGCAATACAGTCTTGGATTGTTCTCGTTCTGATGAAGCCGTATTGGTTGGCGTGTAGGATATCTTTGAGGATGGTTTGTATTCTTTCTCCCATGATTTTGCTTATGATTTTGATGCTTGAGTTAAGTAGGGAATTTGGTCTATAGTCGGCCGAGGTTTCCGGGGTCGGTTTCTTTGGGATGAGTGTGATAATGGAGTTGTTGATAGGTTGTAGGCTGCATCCATTGTTGAAGAATGCGTTGCAGAGGTTGTATATATTGTTTTTGATGATGTCCCAGAATTTTTTATAGAATCTGTTGTTGAACCCATCTGGGCCCGGGGCTTTGTCGGGTGGCATACGTTTAACTATTATGTCGATCTCCTCAGTCGATATTGGCTCTATGAGGGATTGGAGGTTTGGATGTGGTGTGATTATGTTTTGCAGTCCTTCCCATAGCGCTGTAGCATTTGTGCATCCTATTCTGGTTTTGAAATCATCCCATAGTATTGCGGCTTTGGCTGCGTGGTTCGTTACTGTCCTTCCCGATGCATTTGTGAGGCTTGTGATCAAGTTTCTTCTGTATCTTGTAGTAGCTGCAGAGATGAAGAATTTAGTTGGTTCATCCCCCAGTTTTGTCCACCTCTCCGTGTATCGCTGTTTCCAATATTCTTGTTGGTGTTGCAGTAGGGTTTCAGTGTGTTTCTTGATGAGGGTTCTGAAAGTGTCTTCTAGGTGGCTAAGGGGCCTCTTTTCTTCCAGATGGTCTATGATGAGAATGGAGTCGTTTGATATTTTCAGTTTCTTGGAGAGTGAGCCCACTGCCTTGCTCCATCTTTTGGTTGCAGCTCTGAGAATTTTGAATTTCTTTGAGAGGGATCTTGCAGCATCTAGCCCTTGTGTTGGTGCCCCATTCCATATATTGGTTACTAGGTCTCTGAAGCCTGGCATGTCGAACCAGTAGTTCTCAATTCTGAATTGTTGGGACTTCGGGATAACAGTACTCAGTTGTACCATGCAGGGGATGTGGTCTGATGTTGTTTTGGCTAGTGGTATCAGTAGTGTGGTAGGAAAAGACAGTGTCCAGTGAGGCGAGGTGAAGCACCAGTCCAATTGTTGTAGTAGTGGGGAGGCCTGCATATTGCTCCAGGTGTATTTCCTGTCTTTAAGGGGGATTTCTACAAGCCCTAGCTGGTTTATGGCTGCATTGAAAGTTTGCATGTCCGTATGGTTTTCCCCTGGTCTATTTCTATTATCCATTGATCGGTAATGGTTGAAATCCCCGATAATGAGTCAGTCCTGAACATCGGTGATATTTAGGGAGGTAAACCAATTCATGAAGTCTAGTTTTGGTTGGCCTGTGCACGGGTCGTATACTGTAGAGAACGTCCATTGTTTGCCATTTGTGTTTGATGTGAATTTGATGGTGATTGCGAAAGGCCTTGTTTGTTCCACAATCCCATGTAGGAGGTTGTCGTTCCATCCCACTAGGATTCCACCCGAGGCTCCTTGTGAGGGCGTGAAGGTGTATTGGTCAAAGCGCTTAGGTGCTATTTGTTTGATTAGTGAGCGGGGTATTGAGTCTAATTTAGTCTCTTGGAGGCAGTAGATGATGCAGTTTGTTTCTTCTATTTTGGCTCTAACTGCTTGTTGTTTGGTTGGGTCGTTAAGGCCCCGTATGTTCCAGTTTAGGAACGACCATGTCTGTGATGTTGTATTATGCATTGGGATGTAATGAGTGGCTTAGACGTTGCCTCAGACGTAATCTGAGGGGGAGACAAATCATGTGCAGGCGCAAAGTAGAAAGGGTAGAAATGCATATGATTAACGGTAGTACAAAATGCAGCCGCGCTGCAATGTTTACGGCTCTTGGCCGGAGGGTTGTTCTTTCTACTACAAGAGCTAGGTGGTTTAAGTGGTTTTTTGAAGGTGGCATTAACTGACGTATGCCACAGGATGCAAAAGCTGCGGGGACTCATTGATCAAATGTCGACGTCTCGCCTGCTGGTCCCTCTGGCGTCCTAAAGGAGGCGATCACCATCGTCGCGTGGACGCCGCAGCGGAGCGCTTGTGCCCCTTGGATTTGTTGTCTCCATTTACATTGAAATGCCCCGGCGATCACCATCGTCGCGTAGACCCCCCCCCCTCTCTTTCCATTTACATTGAAATGTTTTTCTAAAATGTATCAATTCTTGTAATGATGCAATTTATACAGATTGTGTTTGCTTAGTTCTACTGAAAATTGTACCACCTTTGTTGCTAAAACCACATAGTATTTGTGTATTATGAATGATAGGAGAGTACTGGACACCACATTTGTTAAACAGTAAATGCAGGATGGGTATTTGATCCAGACAACACTGTGTTCCGTATCATGGGCAAGCATCTGAATTCATCCATCACATTGAACTTTCCACTGAACTCGGCAATCATCATACATTGATTGAATTTTTGTGACCGCACCATCAAAATACTGTGTCTAGATTTAACCTATGACTGGCATATGAAATTAACATTAAAGATGATAGCAATATTCAATTGTCTAATTTGTCTTGTTGTTCAATCAACAGTGCTAGCTGCCATTTCTGTTCCTGTTATTTCTTTTGAAAATGTCTCACTCTTTTAATTTAGGTCAGATCTTAATGTGAGATACATCTTTTATTGTTTTGTGATTGAATTGAATCATTGGTACTATGCTGATTTTTTTTTATTGTATCTCTGCAGCTTTGGGCTTATATTTGATCCTTAGCACATTTTACCTGAGGGTGGCTAACAAATTAACATGCCTATTTAACTAAGAACAACCAGTAATTGCTCAAGTGAACCAAATATGAAGTCTAAAATGAAATGATAATTCAATAGGTTGTGATCTCTTTGGGCATCACTATATATGTGATCTCTGCATGATATCGGTGTGGACCAGCTGGATACTGCAGCAGCACACTTCATAGCTAGTGAACTGTGTAGCGGCAGCGCCAGTAGTTTGGCATGGAGATGAGACTTGTTCTTTCTTAATATCAAAAGTAACTTAGGGACAAGATCAGTTTGTGTTGTATCCATCGCATCCATTTTTAGGAGCTGGCTTGCTATTTAAATTGAAAGAGGAGGCAATGTTGTTTGCATTAAGCAAGTAATAAAACATGTTGTCTACCCTGAGTCACTGACCCTTTCTTCTAATACCTTCTGTTTTTTTCTGCTGCCTTCACCCGTTCTGTCATGCTGTAGCTGTCCAGGATCATCTTGTAGAACTAGGACATAGAGGCATAAACAGGCAAACTGCATATTAATTACTCCCTCTGTCCCCAAAAGTTTGTCATTTTGTAGTTCATTTTTGAACTACAAAGCGACAAACTTTTGAAGACGGAGGGAGTAATATTTATGTAGATTTTCCTTAATGAATCGAATATAGTCTTACTACAGCAATATTCTATTTCTGCAGTTCCATTGACAATGGTCCAATTCAGTGTGAACATGGAAAGGTTCCAGCATCTAAAGCCACATCAATGAAGCGATTATCAGCTGTGGCTTGGCAGAAGTTATTTTCTAAAGTAAGAAGCTAATCCACTTCTTGGTTTCATTTCACAGATCTTTTGCCTCACATTCCATATGATTTTTGTACTCATTTTCAATGCCTCTGGCATGTTCTTGATAAGTATCAATTTCATTATGTCGCTATGGCAAAATCTTAAGTATGGAGGTGGGCCAGCATTAAGCAGTGACGATTCTTGCATGGAGTGTCTCATGGCGGGAGCTAAAAATGTAGTATCTGCTGATGTCTACCGTGACAAAAAAATCATCGTTTAAAACCCTTGCAGAAGCAGCACTTGCTGGTAGTTGTTCAGATGACCCTTCATACTTGGTTTCAAGGACATGGTATGTGAAGTGCATCTTTTCTTGATTTCCAGTTAGTTTGTATATTTATTTCTGGAAGCTAATGTTTTTCTGCACTTAGGTTTCGTGCTCTTGTATCTAGCACTGGTATTGGACCGGGCCGGCCCTCTGACTTATAGGGCCGGAGATTGATTAAATTTTGTTGGGTCGAGCCTCTTACGATCCGAACCTAAAACTCGGCCCGAGCCTGAATAGATTTTTGTTATAGGATATTATATGGACGGCCCGTTTAAAGCTCGAGTGAAAGCTTGACTTCATAACATCGAGTGCGGCCCACTGACCTTAATCGTGTCGCCCGTCGTCTTTCTCGTCCCCAAGCAGTCAAGCTCGCCGCCCTCGCCATCAATGAGATCCTCCTCTCCTTGCCACCGACGGCCGCGGAGAGGACCTGGACCTGCTCCTCGCCACCGACGAGGTCCTCCTCTCCTCACGGCACGCGCGCGTCTCCGCGCCCGCCGCCCGACCTCTCCTCATCCGTCCGTCGGCTCCTTGCTCCCTTCTGACTTCGACGGGGTGCGCTCCTCTCTCTCCCTCTGCTCCCTCCCACGTCTCGCGACCCGCGTCTTGCCATCCACGCGCCCACTCCCGCCACCTTGTAAGAGAAGTAATCTCCAGTTGCTCTATTCCCATGTGTTGTTCGGTTCTCAGTATATGGTCTGAAGTTGCCTTGAACGTCTAGCTTCGTTGGTGAGATAGTCTCATAGATTTCTCTAAATGTTGTCAGCGACTGAATTCGAGCTGGGAGCGATCAATCCTGGGCAAAACTCGAATATGTGAGTCGAGCTGAGAGTGAGTTCGGGCCGAACTCGAGCTGTAATGATATAATATGGGCCAATCTGAGCACAGGGCCTATAACAACGTGATATGGGCCGATCCGAGTTTTCAGCCCAAACTCGCCCAATACCAGCGCTACTTGCATCTGCTTTTGTGTGAACTCTACCTCATAGCCCTTCCATTCTGTTTTGCGGTTACTTACTATGGATTAGAATTTCCTACGCACGATTCTATGCCCTTCGTCGAGGTGAGGAGCACCAGGTCACGCCAGCGGGGGTAGGAGATGGAGTCGGTCTCAAGTATGACTGGAACCAGCATCTGGATGTTTTGAACACCGACTGTGTGGGCGTGGAGGGAGGCCTCGTTGGAGAGGTGGTCCGCAACGTCGTCGTTGGTGAGGGAACTGGCTCTCCCGGATCGGTGCTACGGTCACCTCGAGCTGAAGGGCAAGTGCATCAGCAGAGGCACACTCCCGCTCCAGAGCGAGAGTGAGAGCCCGCTCACGCTCGCGAGAGGCAGCCAGAGCGGCGTCAGGGCCGATGGGACCAGAGTGAACCTAGTGGTGGCAGTCAGATCGACAGTTGTGACATTCAGCCTAGCAACGGTGGTGGCCACAACCATCGGATCTGCGGCGATGGCGGCGCTCGGGGCGATGGCGTCTGCAGCATCGTCTGCGGCGACGGTGGCGGCAGCGGCATTTGTGGTGAACCCAGTGGCGGCAGTCAGATCGACAGTGGTGACATTCAACCTAGCAATGGTGGTGGCCACAACCATCGGATCTGTGACGATGGCGGCGCTCGGGGCGATGACGTCTGCGGCAGTGCCTGCGGCGATGGTGGCGGCTGCGGCACCTACAGTAAGGACGGCTGCGGGTGTGGACGACCAGAGGCTTCCCGACCGGTGTGTCGTGCATGGAGGGGGCACGCTGGCGGTGACCAGGGTCGCGGCGCTTACATAGATCCGGCGGTAGCACATCCGGATCTTACGGCTGTCGGGCAGCTAGGTGGGATGCGCGTCCGGGTTGCTGTCCATGGCGACATGACAGCCGCCGGCCGGTACAACAGCGGGCGGCGGCTGCGGGGGAGAGAGAGTTAGGGTTAGGGTTTTAGTGGCTAATTTGATACCAAATTGGAAGGGGAAGATGATTTGCATTGATGTTGTCAAAGGGTACATATAGGTTACAAGACTTGAGGGCCAATAACCCTCTACATAATGACCAAAATACCCTTGACTAGTGACAAATGCCCTCCATACATGAGTAATCATAAATACACTAAACATTTTGTACTCTGCATGCATATTTATCTTTGTCTTTCTACATGTTATCACTAAAAGTAATTATGGTTTTGTGCAATTATTATTCGTTATGCAACGTTGATTTTTACACCTTAGCCAAAGTCTGTGTTCATTTTTTTTTCATTCATTCAACTTTGCGCCAAGGCTAGTGTTGTAAATCAATGCCTGGATGCCTAGGCGCCCGCCAGCCGCCTCGATGCCTAGGCGCCTAGGCGAGCTTCAGGCGAGAGGTGGGGGCAGAGGGCATCGGGGCAGGAGAAGGGACAGGGAGAGCCGAAGAGGTGGGGAAGCAGTAGGCGACAAGAGCAGGAACTCGCGGGAGGCGCCAGGAGAAGGAAATCACCGGGGATCTGCAGGAGCGGAGGGAGAATCGCACCAGCCGCCAGGAAAGCGGAGGCGGCGCGGTGGAGGGAAGAGTGGCACGGGTGGGGTGGGGGCGCGCATTAAGGCCCATCCAGCCCAATAAACACCCGAAACCCTAATTCTTCCATCTAACTCATCTGCACCATCCGTTACATCTGATCGTTCGGTCACTTTTTGTTGGATCTTCCCGATGGAGCGCCGTCTTCCTCACCCAAGCGGCCAAGCCCCGTCGCCCTCCTTCTCCCTCCGCTCCGTCTTTTCGATAGAGGCGCCCGCCGGCTGCCGTCTCTCTCCGCTCACCCCTGCCCCGGTGCGCGCTCTGCCTCCAGCACCATGGCTGCAGTCCAGAGCCCCGCCCATACTTCTGGCGTCCTTGGCGTCCGCCTGGACAGGACGCCTAGCAACCCAGGCGACGCCTAGCCATCCTAGACGGGCGCCTAACTCGGTCCAGGCGAGGCGAGACTCCATGGCGTCCGGGGAAGACCGACTGGACGCCTAGTCAGCGCCTAGGCGTCGCCTGAACAACACTGGCCAAGGCATTTGTCTGCAAATCATCCCGAGCTCCAGTGGTGAAGCCATGTTAATATTTTCTGGTGCACATTCACCAGGGTCCAGATGATGCTGCAAAACAATTTTAAAAATTGTGTTTTATTCTTCGCTGGCCTTGTTGCACTATATCACTGTCCTGCAGGTATGGTCCCTTTCTGACCATTTTGTTTTCTGCTAGGTTGAGTCAATGGCTGCGCAAAAAGGGTTCTAATTTGCCTTCCGATGCTGATAATGGACCAACAAGTGCTTTAAAATGTTGCCATGGATATCTTCTTCCGGAGCACGCTCCAGGGGCAAAGCGTGTATCTATCCCAGAGAATCTCTGGTTATTTCTCTATGAAACCATTAGGGTGAGGACGGCTGATGATATTGTGACTTTTCCATCAGATTGTCAACTGTGTGAAACCTGCAGCCGGGAATTGTCTGACGTTGCATCTGTTGAGGACAATCTTAGGTAATACTACATGAAAGTCAGAATCAATATCAGATATGGGATTATTTATTAGAATATCCATTCTCAACCACATTTTATTTCATGGTGTATTTCTCTTTCAGAGCAGTGAAACTCAAACAGCGACAGAACCATGACAAATTAGCATCTGGGAAAAGCTTTGCTCTTTTTCCCGGCCAAAAATATTATTTGATTCCTTCCTCTTGGTTGTCAGAATGGAGAGCTTATGTTACAGCTATTGGAAAAAATATTTCTTCATTACCAGAACCTCATAATCTTGAAGCTATCATCAATTCACTTATATGTGAGAAGGTAAAATCATATATTACATGCTGATGTGATTAGCAGCACTGCTTTTTTATTTTTAATTTCTATGGTTAGGTGGATTGATCACTTTGGCTAACTTGTGGATTGATCCTTTTTTTCAGCATTCAAGATTGTTGCAAAGGCCTTTGGATCTTGTTTGCAAGCGTGGGAGCATCACTCAGAAAATATCAAATGTAAAATTCACGTTCTTTACAGGATACTTGTGATATGACTTCAATCATGCTTGCCTGAAATGTAAAACAATGGAAATATAGATACCAGTTTCTCGTTTTGTAAAGCTTTGGCTGCGAGGAAACTGGCAATGCATGATGCAACTTGTTTTGCAGTGTTGTATTGTGGCTTCACTGTTTTCATCTGCTGTTGTATCGACGTATCGTCCATCAGCGCCTGTGACTTTTTTTTTTCTGTAACCAAATTATTTGTGCTCCTGTACGTGGATGTTCATATGATGTCATGCAACATGGAAACAAATGATTAGAACATAATGAGTTAATCTTCTTCCTTTGTTTTCAGACTGATGGGTTAACAATGATCTTAGAGTCTGATTGGGAATTATTCTCTGAGGAATGGAGCACCATGCCAGGAAAAGGTATATCTGCTGAAATTGCTTTTAGCAAGAGCCCTCAAGGTAATTTGCAAGGATCATCTGAAGCAGCGCCAGTTACGAATGGAGATCTAGACCTGTCTCTTGATGATACAAATGATGATCTACTGGCCAGAGAGCCCTATGTGAAAACTGATCCTGAGGTATTATACCTGAGTCATGCGAATTACTGAATATTAGAATATTAGTATTGTTGGACTGTATTTGGGCCTAGCCTGTATGGCCCATCTATGTATCTATAAATATGTACCTAGACCCTATGATTAATTAAGCAATTCATTCTATCATGGTATCATTAGCCAAACCCTAATCCCCACCCTAACCCTAATCCCCACCCTAACCCTAGCCGCCACCCCTCCCCCATGGCCGGCGCCGCCGCCGCCGCCGCCGGCGGGCCCCCCCTCCATGGCCGCCGCCGCCGGCGCTCCCCCCACCGCCGCAGCCGCCGGCGCCCCCCCCACCGTTGCAGCCGCCGGCGGCCGCCTCCTGGCCGCCCCTCTTCTCCCCATGGCCGGCGCCCTCCACGCCACGGCCGGCGCCCCCCATGCCGCCGCCGCCGCCGCCAACGCCGCCGCCGGCGGCCCACTCCTGGCCGCCCCTCTTCTCCCCATGGCCGGCGCCCCCCATGCTGCCGCTGCCGCTGGGCCTCCCCTGGCCGCCAGCGCCCGCTCCCCCGCCGCCGCCGCAGCAGCCGCACCTCCCCTGGCCGCCGGTGCAGGCGCCCCCCACGCCGCCGCCGGGGCCGCGGCTCCCCTGACCGCCGGCACGGCCCTGACCCAGCCGCTGCCGGCCGCCTCCCCTCCCTGGGCTGGCGCGCCCCTCGCCGGCGCCGTCCCCTCCCTGGCCGGCTCCCTCCCCTGCGCCGGTGCGCCTGCCACCGGTCCTGCAGCGGGCGCGCCCCTCATCGCCATGACTCGGCCTGCGTACGGCGATGCGACTGGTCCCTCCGCCGGCGGACCACTTGCCGGCCCCACTGCCGTCGCCTTCATGACGGGCTCCGGACCTGCTGTTGGCACTACTACTGCTCCGGCCGCGGACACCTCCAGTGTCTTCGCGACTCTGGCTGCCTCTCGCGATCGCGAGCGGGCACTCGCTCTTGCCTTAGAGCAGGAGCGCGCCTCGGCGGCTGCTCTCTCGCACCAGATCCAGGAGAGCGCTCACCGACCGCCGAGCGCGACGTACGAGCCCACCTTGGACACCGGTGTGCAATCCGCATACTCGGCGTCGCTCACCGCCGCCCTACACGCCCAGGCGGCTGGAGTTCAGAACATTCGGACACTAGTGCCGACTGTTCTGAGTTGTACCTCTACCACCTACGCCCGCTGGCGTAACGAGTTCCTCCTCACGTTACGGCGGTACCAGCTTGCGGACCACGTCCAGCAGGACGACGCCCCGTGGGATGACTCTTGGATCAGCATGGACAGTCTGGTCCTTGCCTGGATCCTTGGCACTCTCGCCGATGATCTGTACAAGCTTGTCGGACAGCGCGGTGGGGGGGACCGCGCGCCAGGCTTGGCAGATACTGGAGCACCACTTCTTGGGGAACCGTGCGACTCGGGCTCTTCACATTAACGCACGGTTCCAGACTACAGTGCAGGGTGACCGCTCCATCTCGGCCTACTGTGGAGAGATGAAGGGCATGGTTGACTCCTTGCGCGACCTTGGCGAGCCGGTCGCTGACAGCACTCTAGTTCTTCGGGTCCTTCACGGCCTGAACGAGCGCTTCAGCCATCTTCGCTTCTGGCTTCTCCGTATGGAGCCGCCACCGACCTTCGAGAAGGTCTGGTCTGATCTTGAGCTTGAGGAGATCACGGCGGGTGGGTCTGCTACCTCTGGGTCTGCCACAGCCTTCTATGGCTCCGGGCAGCCCTCACGCCCACCGTCTTCTGGGGACCACTACCGCGACCGCCTACTCCACCTACCGCCCCGGGTGCCTCTGCTGGCTCTGGGGGTGGTACTCGTCGACGTCGCGGTGGAAGGCGCACAGGACGAGGTGCTGGCGGCACTCCTACGTCCACTGCTCCTACTGGTGGTGGTACTGGTGGCACTGGCCAGGGAGGTGCGCCCTGGCCCACACCGTACAACCCGTGGACTGGCCAGATCTCTATGTGGCCTGGACCGTCTCCGGGTCTTCTTGGGGCGCCACCGACTTCCTCCACTCCGCGCCAGCCACGTCCTCCGACTGCGTACGTAGCCCATCCGGGCTATGGTGGACCTAGTCGCCCTGTGGCTGGATCGCCCACTCCAGCCTACGGCGGTGCTTCCTACCCCGCTGGGCACTCGGAGCCACCAGCACCTCTCCAGGAGCCGCCCATGTGGTGGGACCGTCAGGACTTGGTGTCTTCCTTCAGCACCATGCACCTCACACCGCCGTCTACTGATTGGGTGGCTGATTCTGGCACCTCCTACCACACTACCCCAGATGCTGGTATTCTCTCTTCTACTCACACACCTCATCCATCGTTTCCTTCATCGATCGTTGTTGGAAATGGATCCGTTCTTCCAGTCACCTCAGTAGGTGACTCAGTTTCTCCGGGTTCATTCCATCTTAATAATGTCCTTGTTGCTCCAGACATTATTCAAAATTTGCTTTCCATTCGTCGTTTCACCACTGATAATAATATTTCTGTTGAGTTTGATCCTTTTGGTTTGTCTGTGAAGGATCTTTCCACCCGGCGTCTTCTTCTTCGATGTGATAGTCCGGGGCCCCTGTACACTCTTCGACTTCCTTCTTCCGCTGCGTCTTCGTCCTTTGCTCTGGCTACGACAGCTTCGTCCGCTACTTGGCACCGTCGGCTTGGTCACCCTGGCGCTGATGCTATGTCGAAGTTGTCTAGTAGTTCTGTTATCTCGTGTACTAGGGGCACACATGAGTCATTGTGTCACGCTTGTCAGCTTGGTCGCCATGTTCGGCTTCCTTTTCCCACTTCTGTGTCTCATGTGCAACATATTTTTGATCTTATCCATTGTGATTTGTGGACATCTCCTGTTATCAGTGTCTCGGGTTTCAAATATTATTTGGTGGTACTTGATGATTTCTCACATTTCTCTTGGACTTTTCAATTACGTATGAAATCTGAGACATTTGATACTCTCTCTCACTTCTTCACTTGGGTTTCCACACAGTTCGGGCGTACTGTTCGTGCTCTCCAGTGTGACAACGGACGAGAGTTTGACAACTCGCGACTCCGTGACTTTCTCCTTACACATGGCACACAGCTACGCTTGTCTTGCCCATACACATCCCCTCAGAATGGCAAGGTTGAGCGCATGCTTCGCACCACTAATGATGTCATGCGTTCCTTGATGTTTCAGGCATCTATCCCCGCTCGTTACTGGGTAGAGGCACTTCACACTGCCACCTTCCTCCTTAATCGCCTTCCTACCAAGGCGATTCGAGCACCGACTCCTTTCTTTGCCCTGTATGGCACTACCCCTCTCTACGACCACCTCCGTGTCTTCGGGTGCGCCTGCTACCCTAATCTTTCCGCCACTGCTCCACATAAGCTTGCGCCCCGCTCTACTAGGTGTGTCTTTCTTGGGTACTCCCTTGAGCATAAGGGATACCGGTGCCTCGACCTCTCTACCCACCGCATTTTGATCTCTCGGCACGTCGTCTTCGACGAGTCATCCTTCCCCTTTTCTTCCTCCACCTCTGATTCAGCTGCAGAGCTGGATTCTCTTTTTTCTACTGACACCGAGGCTGCTCCACCACAGCTGCCTTGGCCTTTTTTTGCAGGTACATCACCCACCAGTTCCCAGGTGGCTCCCACGACGTCGCCAGCTGCACCTCATGCAGCACCGACACCTGTGGTGACTCCGGCTGTGCCCCCTACAGCCACGACTCGGCGGTTCACTGACCCTGCTCTCGTCTACCAGCGACGAGTGCGGGTTGGTGCCCAGGCTCCGTCGACCCTGGGGACGAGTGTCGCACCTTGCGTGGCACCGACGTCTCCTGCTGCGCCACGCGCGGCCCCGGCGTCTCCGACCTCGTCTCCTGCACCACACGAGGCCCCGGCGCCTCCTTCAGCTGCGCCACGCGAGGCCTCGGCGTCTCCGGCCTCGACTCCTGCGGCACACGAGGTCCCGACGTCCCCTACGGCTGCGCCACGCGCGGCCCCGGCGTCTCCGGCCTCGACTCCCGCGCCACGCGCGGCCCCGGCGACCCCTACAGCTGCGCCACGTGCGGCCTCGGCGTCTCCGGCCTCGACTCCTGCGCCGTGCGGGGACCCTACGACTACTCCAGCTCCCACGTCCCCCGCTGCGCCCCGCGCGGCCCCTGTTCCACGTTTCGCCGATCCTGCTCTTGTCTACCAGCGACGAGAGCGGGTTGGTGCCTCTACGCTTGCGCATCCAGAGCCCTCGGTGTACCACCCACCGTTGCTTCACCGAGACCCAGGACACGTTCACCCGATGGTGACTAGACGTGCCGCTGGGGTTCTTCGGCCTCTTGAGAGGTTCTCCGGAGTGGTACTCTCTTCGACGACACCGACACCATCCACTTCCTCTTCGGTATCACCTATACCGACCTCCGTCCGTAGCGCCCTCGCTGACCCTCACTGGCGCCGCGCTATGGAGGAGGAGTATGCGGCCCTACTTGCCAACCGGACATGGGACCTTGTTTCCCGTCCTTCCCGTGGCAACGTTGTCACAGGCAAGTGGGTTTTCACGCATAAGAGGAAGGCGGATGGCTCCCTGGAGAGATATAAGGCTTGTTGGGTACTTCGGGGCTTCACTCAGCGCCCTGGAGTGGACTACGACGAGACCTTCAGTCCGGTGGTTAAGCCAGCGACAGTACGGTCTGTTCTGTCGTTGGCTCTCTCGCGTTCTTGGCCTGTCCACCAGCTGGACGTCAAGAACGCCTTCCTTCACGGGACGCTGACAGAGACGGTGTACTGCAGTCAGCCGACAGGGTTCGTTGATTCAGCCCGTCCAGACTTGGTCTGCCGGCTGAACAAGTCTCTATACGGGCTGAAGCAGGCGCCTCGGGCTTGGTACAGCCGGTTCGCCTCCTTCCTGGCCTCGCTTGGCTTCGTCGAGGCCAAGTCGGACACCTCGCTCTTCGTTTACAGGCATGAGGGTGACACTGTCTACCTCCTCCTCTACGTGGACGATATTGTCCTCACGGCGTCCAGCTCGGCTCTTCTTCAGCGCACGATCTCCGCACTGCAGCGGGAGTTCGCAATGAAGGACCTCGGCCAGCTCCACCACTTCCTGGGCGTTGCGGTCGAGCACTGTCCGGACGCTCTGTTCCTCCACCAGCGCCAGTACTGCCTGGATATCCTCGAGCGAGCGGGCATGGCTGATTGCAAGCCGTGCTCCACTCCCGTGGACACTCAGGCGAAGCTGGCTTCGGCTGACAGCGCCTCGGTCGCCGACCCCACCTCTTACAGGAGTCTTGCAGGTGCCCTGCAGTACCTCACCTTCACCAGGCCGGACATCTCATACGCGGTTCAGCAGGTGTGTCTCCACATGCATGATCCGCGGGAGACGCACCTCACGGCGATGAAGCGGATTCTTCGGTACCTGCGCGGCTCCCTCGACTACGGGCTTCTCCTTCGACGTGACTCGGCTTCGGAGTTGGTGGTCTACACCGACGCTGACTGGGCAGGGTGCCCTGATACCCGCCGTTCCACCTCTGGCTACGCCGTCTTCCTGGGGGGGAATCTTGTCTCCTGGTCCTCGAAGCGGCAGCCTGTGGTTTCTCGCTCCAGCGCTGAGGCAGAGTACCGCGCCGTGGCTAACGGCGTAGCAGAGGCGTCCTGGCTCCAGCAGCTACTTCAGGAGCTCCACTCCCCTGTCGCCCGGAGCACGCTGGTCTACTGTGATAATGTCAATGCCGTCTACCTCTCCACCAACCCCGTCCAGCACCAGCGCACGAAACATGTGGAGATTGATCTTCATTTTGTTCGTGAGCGGGTTGCACGCGGTGAGGTTCGAGTTCTCCACGTGCCGACGACGTCACAGTTTGCCGACATCTTCACGAAGGGACTCCCGTCGACTTTGTTTTCTGAGTTTCGGTCCAGTCTCAACATCTGTTGTGGTTAGATGTTGAGACTGCGGGGGGGTGTTGGACTGTATTTGGGCCTAGCCTGTATGGCCCATCTATGTATCTATAAATATGTACCTAGACCCTATGATTAATTAAGCAATTCATTCTATCAAGTATAGTTGTCTCCCTGGCTTAAAAATATATTATATGTTAAATAATACTTGAAGGGGAAATTAGCAATTCATATGCCAGAATCTTAGTTTATTCATATTTTGTTACTCTTATCTTCTTTCTTATTATTTCATTTTCAAAGTAAATTAAATTATGAATCTTATTTTATTTGTATTTGTTTTACTCTCATCGTATTTTCTATTACTTCCCTTCAAAAGATTGTTGAGTTTCATTTCTAGCCGACCCCAACTTACTTGGGACAAAGGCTTGGTTGTTGTTGTAAATAACACTTGAAGGGAATTGTGCAATATAAAGCGATGCATTTGTGTATGTTGCTAATTTAAAGTAACTATGTAAACCTCTGTAACCATTTACAAATAATCAACAAAAAAGTAGATCATTATTTGTACAGAATAGAAGCATGTTATACTGGCATGATAAGATTTGACATATTACAGCTGAAATTATGTGGCTCATTTGCAATGTACATAATTTTTTGGGGGTTATTTTAACCAAAACATTACTAGAAGCATCATGTGAAGTTAACAATGGAAAGTAACGTTGCTCTTTAACAACAAACCATTCATTCTTAGCTTTGACAATCTGTATAGCTCGAAAATAGTAGGTTGGGCTGAAACCCGTCCACCAGAGGGAGTACGGTCTAGAGAAAAGTTGCATGTGGCAGTGTCTATAACATTCCGGTTTTCATATAATCTAATGCTTTCAGGCAGTGAAAAACTTACAATTTGATGAATATAAATGTTACTTCCTATTCTCCTCTTTCCAGTGCTACCTGTGATTTTTTTCTGGTAGGTTTGTGAAGAATGTATTGGAGAAAGAGAGAGCTGTGCCTTGATGGAAAAACTCAACTACCAAAATGAAGACATCCATGTATATTTTGTCCGTGGAAAAGAAGCACCAAAGTCTATTAGAGAAGCAGCTAAAGCTTTTCCTGTACCAGATCGTCGTACTTCAAAGCGTTCCCGGAGAACAAGCTCAGGAAATTCAATCAGTTTGAAAGTCTCTGGTTCTACAACGGTCCATCAGTTGAAACTCATGATATGGGAATCTTTAGGGGTATGCTATAATGTTCGCAAGCCACATTTTTTTTGTGAGCACGAATGCACAATTACTAATTTGTACTGCATTGATTCCCTTCACCTTTTAAAAGAGATTTTCATACACCTTTGCCTTTTACCGATGGAATGAGCTTTCGTGTTTTGTTATCGATGTACATGCCTGCTTTGGACTGTGACTAAATTATTCAAAATAGCTTATTTGTGTTCCTGTTATTTAGATCGTTAAGGAGAATCAGAAGCTTCACAAAGGCTCTGCTAATATTGAAGATGACTTTGCTACTCTTGCTGACAAGAATATTTTTGCTGGAGATGTTCTATGGGTCAGAGACTCTGAAATCAATGAGAATCGTGACATAGCAGGTAAATAATCAAATATGATGTGCCGGACCATTTCTGTAAAAAGAAAAATAGATTGTAGATGGTTAAGGGTTTATATATATACAGATGAGATTTTGGAGCAGAAGGGTGATATACAGCAAGCTGAGGAAGGTTTTCGAGGGACCCTATTGACATCAAATGTTGCAGCTCAGCTTTGTCAGGATATATCATTTAGTGAATGAGTTCCCATGTCTGTTATATGATTGATTATATCTATTGACTTATAATGGTAACCTTGCTTGGAGGTGATATTGTCCTTCCTTGTACTTGTTTTTTATCATTATCTTTTTTCTTCAATAGATATTATTACCTAGAAAGATATCATCTACTTGAACCTAGATTAGGTCATACCTAGAGCTAGAGTGCTGGACTCGTGTTGACAGCTTTTCTTACCTTCTTGTACTTTTTTCTTTGTGCGCATAGGAACTATATATGCATTGAAACCACTATTACTATGTACTCTTTCCGTTTCTAAAAGTTTGTCGCTTTGTAGTTTATTTTTGAACTACAAAGCGACAAACTTTCGAGGACGGAGGAAGTACTAGTTAAAGACCACTATTTTTGTACTGATGTCTGATTCCATTGCCCATTTGTGAATGTGTGCTATGTGTATGCATATAAAAAATAAATTGTAACAATATCCACTCGTAGTTTCATACTGCGCTGCTGTATTATATTTCGAGTCATTTCATAACCTACCCTCCTGCAACGTAATCAAGATATTCTAACTCATTCTCTCATAATGCAGACACCTGATTTTTTCACGCAGTGTCGTACTGAATTACGGTTCTAGCGGCCCAAGGCGGAAAGTTCTGTACCACTTTCTCAGTGCCCTCTCACACAGGCTGTTCAAGTTTCCTAACTTGAGCGTGGAAAACAGAAGACAGAAGAGCTTCCTCATGTACTTTCCAGTCTTCCATAATGCAATGACTCGGTAGTTACTATTGCCATCTGTGCTGCCAGCATCTGCGTCGTTTGCACCCCCCCCCCCCCCCCCTTTTTGTTGTAGATTATTGGCGGTGGTGAAGTCTTTGAGTATCTTGCCTTGTGCATGATGACTGTAGAGGTTTGGTGAACAGAAGCAGAACGCCTTAGGCTAATGCAGAGCAGTCTAAAGCGCTTGATATCTGTTATTAGATGGTAGGGCCTACATGAGTCGATGACTTTTTGATCTCTTCTCTTCTCTGGGTCGTTAAGCTTACCTAGTTGTGTTCAAGGCTTAATCTTCGGTGCATGCTTACTCTGAACCCTGGTCATGATCTAAGGTGACTATTATCAACTACTCCATCCATCTCAAATTACACGCTCTAGTTCTTGAACTAGAAAGTGACAGGGGTATTTCTTTTCAGGCAAGGGTTTAACCATTCGTTATCACAACTTAACTTATATGCCATGCATTTCTTGGTGACAATAAGCATTACATGTCCTTTAAAAGTTAGCATGTTTCCGCTTCCAAGAAAGGTTAGGGTTGTATTGTTACAATAATCATTCCATCACTGCATTTCTAAATAAAATGGAAATTTCGTTTAGCAAGTTTGGAGGCTTGAATGTGCAAATTACGAGTTAGATGATTTACACGACACCTTCGAATAAGTTTGTTGTCGAAATCCATCAAATAAATCCTGCATGAATAGGACTCGGGCCGCCCAGCTCATTTGGGCCATAAAAGGTTGATAAACAATGAGGTGCCAGCGTCACCGGCGACTGATCCGTCCATGCTCTTTTTGCTTATTGTAATCGGATGGCTGCAGAGATCCCAGGAGCTGAATGCAAGATGTGTGTTCACCGTTCCTGGGTGTCACATCACAATAACACAGAAAACTATTGAGGCTCAACCGCCGTGGTGACGGTGTATCTTGTGGATGTTGTCGTCTTCGTCCGCGAAAATCCTGCTCACCGGCAGGACAAGACAACTGCCGCTACGGATGAAGAGCTTGGACGGCACAGCTAGGGCCAGGCGTTCGTCGCGAAAGCATGGCACGGCTGTACCAGTTCGCCGATTCCAGAAACGTTTCTTGGATCGATTTGAACTCGCACCGTGTGGCGTGCAGTTTCTTTGGCAAATCCCTTGGCCTGATCGAAAGCAAGAGAAACGGACCTCCAAACAGCAGAGACATCGTCCGTGAACGTTGCAGTCTGATCGTCCGTGTATCATATGGTTCCAGACTTGGTAGTAGTTTCGATGACTCAGGAAAGCACGCGTGACCTCATGATATGATAGGGCGATAATGAACCGTGCAGCAAATAAGCGACAAATTTGGTTCACCCTTTCGCTTCCAAATAAAAGGATGGATACAGCCAATGCTCGCGCACCATGCATACGACATTTAGGTTGCACCTAATCAGGAACCTCGCGGTGTGCGTCTGCGTGGTGCTTGTGCTTGGCTGTCCATGATACTATCATTGATGATCACCGAACTGCTGATTCAGCAGCTTCGTTGCGGTTGCCGGATAATCTGCCGATAACATAAATTTTTCTGGCAATTTTGATCTCTTGGCCTAAAAAAAAAAGTCTAAAGCCAGGCACAGCTTTGGTACAAACATATGGAGACTTGGGCACAGTACAGTGAACACTGATGAGGCTCTCGCTTGCATCACCTCCATCATCACATTTTTTTCGAAAAGGCCTAGAACGGCTTTCATTTATAAGGAGAGAAATGTTTACATGCACAAGTAGTACATAACAGAGGATATAGAAACTGAAACAACACCTCAAAGCAACATTCTAATCGGTGTCTACTGCTCCCATAGTGTCAATTAATTACGAAGAAGTGTTCTGCAGTATGGCCTTCAGATTCGAGCATCCTGATGCGGTACCCCATAACCTAAGTTCATCCTTTGTCGTTGTGATGATCTCTTCCAGCGTACGCTCCACAGCTTGAAAAATGCGTGTGTTTCACTCCTTCCAAATGTTATTGGTTATCGCGATTGCAAGTGTTTGCACATCCTTCTGGCGGTACCATGGATAACAATTGAAATCAGTCAACAAGCTGTATCCCCATGCTCCAGCTGGATGGGTGAAGTCCCGGCTCCATTACCCAATCACTAAATTCAGACTAGATACGCTTTGACAAGCATCATCTTTTTTTTTGAGAGATCCAACTGTGTTGGCTTGTATTCATAAGCAGGATAGAGTTACAGTGTCATTGTTTACAACATAGAGTGTGCAGCGTACAAGCAGTACACTAATTAACAATGGGTAACAACTAGAGTTTGAAGTGCAAATCCTTAGCACCCACCGCAGTCCAGAGTGTAATCATCTCTGATATACAATGCAACAGCTGATCCGGGGTCTGTTCGCGTTGATCGAAGACTCGCCGGTTCCGCTCACACCATAATGCCCAGCAGGTAAGGATGGCCAGTGAGCGCGAGCCATTTGCCTGTTGGTATCCGGCGCAGAGTGTCGAGGCACTGGAACCATGCCGCAATGTCTTCCGCCCGAGTCCAAGCAGCAGGGTGCAATGTTGGAATAGCAGACCCATGGGATACTCCAGTCCACACGGTTCTGGTGAAGGGACATTCCGCAAATAAGTGGAGCGCAGTCTCAACATTCCGGAAGCAAAAAGCACATAGGTACTGGTTCGGCCACTCCCGTTGCTGAAGTCTAGCTGCTGTCCATAACCGATCCTGGACCAACAGCTAGGCGAAGACTTTGCACTTGGGCGGTGCCCAGACTTGCCAAATTCTGGACGGGAACCGGGAGTGGGTGCCCCCTTCAAACTGTAGTAAATAGATTGACTTTGCAGAGTACTCCCCATTGGCGGAAAATGTCCAAATTATTTCATCATGCTGTTGAGGGTCATCAGTCAAGTTAATATCCTGCAGAAGAGCCCAAAGCTGCGCAAATTCAGAGAGCATGGCCAGTGAGATGTGATGGACAAGGTCGCAGACCCAGTTGAGGTCTCGGAGGGCATTGGCGAGTGTTCTGCCCTTTCTGCGGCTAAGACGAAAAAGCAGGGGGAATTGCATAGATAGGGGGCCATCAGACAACCAGTTGGACTTCCAAAAGATAGTGTGACACCCATTCTTGACGGAGACCTGGTAGCAGCAGCAAACAAGCACTCATCAGCAGGTTCTATCGGTACCTCCATGCCCAACGAGGGTTTGAACGGAAATCGTCATTGGTGCCACAGCCACCGGAGTCTGAGCGCCCTCCCGAATCTGCCAAGGTCAAGCAACCCCAGGCCACCACGGTCGGTCGACCGACAGACTTGTCCCCAGTCCACCTTGCACTTTGCACCATGTATCTCTTGAGTCCCAGCCCAGAGGAAGCGTCAGCGTATTTTGTCAAAAGCGCGAAGGAATTGTTTCGAAAGATTGAGAGCAGTTAGTGCATAGATTGGTAGCGTGCTGAGAACGGAACGTACAAGTTCTCTTCTCCCCGCCATGGATAGGAGGACAGCCTGCCAGCCCTCTAGGCGTCCTTGGGCACGGTCCAACAGAGGCTGCAAGTGCACCATCGAGAGCCGGGACGTTGCAAGCGGTAGCCCCAGGTAGCTTATAGGTAACTCCGCGGTGCGACCAGTGAAACTGTGAAGGATCTCAGAGAGGTTGAGCATTGCACATCGGATTGGTCTGGCAGAACTCTTCTGCAGATTGACATGTAAACCTGTGGACTCCCCAAAGCGACGCATGATCTCCATAGTTGCCTCAACCTCATCTTGGTCGGGGTTGACAAACATGATGACATCGTCAACATAGAGGGACACAAGTAGTTTTGCCGCCCGTTCTGTGAGGGGCGATAGGATGCCCTCGCTGGTGGCAGTCTCAAATGTTTTGTGCAGTGCGTCGATGCCCAAGATGAAGAGGTACGGTGATAGTGGGTCCCCTTGGCACAAGCCTCTTCTATGCCATATCCACTGACCCAGGTTGCCGTTGAGCTGAACTAAAGAAGATGAGGAGGACCAGAGCAGGCATAACCAATCAATCCATCGTTGTGGAAAACCCCGATGTTCCAGCATATCGATTAAGAACTCCCAAGAGATGGAATTGAAGGCTTTTGATATGTCAAATTTGAACATTAGTATGGCCTTGTCCTTCTGGAGATGCAATCTCGCGAGGTTGCGGACATACAGATAGTTGTCGTGGATGCATCGTCCTTTGACAAAAGCACTTTGGGCGGGTGTAATCAAGGAGTTCATGTGCGGTTGGAGTCGAATGGATTGTACCTTTGTGAAAAGCTTAGCAAAGGAGTGGATGAGACTTATAGGGCGGAAGTCTCCCGGACACTCCGCCACTTCGCCCTTAGGCAGCAAGGTAATGAGGGCATTGTTCATCCTCCAGAATTGTCTCGCCCGCAGATCATGAAGACTCTTGAAAGCAGCAACAAGGTCAGCTTTGATAGTACTCCAACAGCTTCTATAAAAGTCGCTGGTGAACCCATCGGGTCCGGGGGCTTTTTTCGCAGGGAGGTCTTTGATGGCCGCCAATACCTCCTATTCGGTGAACTCAGTGTACAGACCCTGGGCCTGTAATTGAGTGAGGTTAATGTTCCCCCATCGGAGTGTCACAGATCGCTGTAGGCGATTACCCAAAGTGGTCTGGAAGTGTCGGTGCAGAACCTCTTCCATGTCTTTGTGAGCTGAGACATAGCCGCAGTCAGGGCCTCGGAGCCGGGGTATAAAGAGTTTGTGCGCTCTTGCATTGGCCCGCAAATGGAAGAATCTAGTGCAAGCATCACCGGATTTAATCCAAACTATTCTGGAAGCTTGGCGGCGCCGTGCTCGTTCGATAGTCACCAGGCCAAGCACACGGAATTTCAGTTCCTTGCGCAGAAGCAGTTCACTGGTAGACAGCGGTCTGTGTTCCTGTGCAACATCAAGCTGATGAAGGATCTCATTTGCCAAAGCTAGCTGTGCCCGGGCTCTGCCGAAGGCAGCGCGACTCCATGCCCTCAGCGCTTTTGCTGTAGCTTTCAGCTTGAGATGTAAGGTGTGCAACGGGGAGAGTTGGGTAGAGAGTGAGTCCCATGCATTTTTAACCACTTCCTGGAATCCGGGTACTTTGGTCCAGAAAGTCTCGAAGCAGAATATCGCCCTGCGCCGAGGCCTTTGTTGATGATGGAGTAAAATGGGACAGTGGTCAGACAATGAAGATGATAGCGTCTGGAGGGAGAAGCCCGAGAAATCTGTGTCCCAGTCTGTGTTGCAGAAGACTCTATCGAGCCGGATGAGGGTCGGGTTGGACCGCTCATTACTCCAAGTGAACTTCCTATTCTGCAGGGCAAACTCCATAAGCTCGCAGGAGTCCAAAGTACGCTGGAAGGTACCCATCCACCTGCGGTTAAGGTTTGAATTGTTTTTGTCTGAGGTCTGGTATATGAGGTTAAAATCTCCAGCACATAGCCATGGTCCATTAGCAGGCTTCATATTGGATAGTTCATCCAGGGAAACCGCTTTCTCATTGTCTTCACAGGGTCCATAAACCCCCGTCAACTGGAAGGCACTTTCAATGCCCCTCAACTTCATTGTGATAGATAAGCAGTATGTGCCACGAACCAGATGTTGTGCCTGTATGTAGTCCGGATCCCATGAAATGAGGACACCACCCCGAGTTCCAACTGCTGGTATGGTCTCCATTGCTCTTAATTTGGTGCCCAGAATCTCTCTCTGAATGGGAGTCGGTATTGAAGCTAATTTAGTCTCCTGGAGACAGACGACCATTGGAGCAGCAGATCGAATGAGATCATGAACCACCTCCCGCCGAGCCGGTAGATTCAAACCGCGCACATTCCAGGACATCAAACTAAAGTGTTTCTGGGCCATAGCTGACACAATTCATCCACCATGGGCGAACTTTGATTTATCTCAGAGAGCTAGGCGAAACACCATCCATGCACCGAACCACATCCATTAATAAGAGCAGGACTGAAGGACCAGCTTGGATAGAGGCGACGAGACCCGATGGCGTGACGACTACAATGGCTGGTAGCGATTACAATGACTGACCACTGAACATAAGTCCGAGGCCGAGACCCACTGGCATCACTAACCATGCTGAAGGTGAAGTTGAAAAAGGCATACACATGATGAACTAGACGGACGACAGAGCTTCAAACTGAGTGCTTGCGGTTGAAGTCGCAAGCAGCTAGACGGAGGCCGCCAGCTCCTCAGCAGTGAGGGCCTCAGCCGCATCAAATAGGGGCTTGTTTTCCAGCTGAAGAGCTTCTCTTATCGTAGAGATTGCCTTCTCCAGCAATGGTGCCTGGAAGGTATCCTTGTATTGCGCCATAGCCGCGTCCCCTACCAGCTCCCCATCGCCATCGCTCAGCAGGCGCATCAGGCGCTGTTGTGCCCTCTGAGATACTGGAACCACGCTCGGTCGCGCTGCCTGGCGAGCACTGTACCGGGTCGGCACCAACGGGATGTCCTTCTTCTTGCGGGGGCGCCCTTGGAGCGCGGCACTGGTGGGGTAGTGATGATCGGTGTGGCCACTGGCTGAAATATCTTGTTGAGAGCATTGGTGCCAATCAGTGTGGGCGGGGCACATCTGTGGCACCTGTAGAAGCGACGTGGTGTCCCTAGACTGGGCGAGGAGACGCGCTGGAGGAGTTGTGCGGCGCGACCCGGGTTTGGGTCGGGGGGTCCTCACCGGTCGGAGGGGTCAGATCCAGAGTGGCGGGATCCATCATCCACCCCGACAGCTCTTCAGACATAGGGTCGTAGCCAACCTTCTGGAGGAAAGGCTCAGGATCTCTTTCCATCCTGCAAAGCAAAAAGGAGGGGTCAAACTTAGCAGACCCGTTGCTGCTGTCGCAACGGTGCAACACATCAGAAGCAGGAGCCTTGTCTGTAGCGGCCCCAACAGATGCAACGCTTTTCCGTTTGAAGGGACCAATGGTATGGCGACATGCACCACCTTCTTGGCCCACATTGGGCCTGGGCAACGCTGTAGGTTTTCTGCAGCTCCCAGCCTTTCGTCAGAGCCCGCAGGACCCTGGCGATGTCTATGGCGCCTCGGCAGGCCTCTGCGGTCTTCCTGCTGTTCACCCGGGAAGCAGCTGCGCTGCTGGAGCCCACCCGCCTGAGCACGACAGTACCTCTCGAAGCCGGGTGGAGGGCGCTGGTCGTCACCCTCTTCATTCCGTCTAGGCGCGCCCCCCATGGGAGGTCGACATCCCCCACGATGGTGTCCAGCATGGCCAACTCCGCGAGCATCGTCAGGAACGCCCGGAGTCCAATCGCAGCGGTGGTAGTGTGGACATTCATCTTCCCCGGAGTTGGAAGAGACAGAAGAGAAACTGGCACTGCCATCAGAGGAAGAAGAATCTAGGCGGACTGGGGTGAAGTCATAAAAGTGGTCAAGGTGAATCAGGATGTCGACCATACTACCCTCCGGTGGGACGTCCGCCGCAGCGCCACCAAGGGGGCTGTCTGAGATGTTGGAGCGACCCACCGCCGAGGAGAAGAACGTGACGGTCTTCTTGCAGGGAAGGAGGTTCGGGTCAGACATCCAACCGAAGAAACTAAACTCCCCTGCGATAGCTTGCGCAACCGTAGCCCGGTCCATATGATCAAAGAGACAGATATCGCCCAAAATCCGTCGGATGCACTCTGCGGAGCGGGCAAAGAATGGCAGATGCTCAATTACAATCTTCACACAGAAGAGTCATGCAGTGCGTCTGGAGGTGGCACCCAGGCTCCGTTGGGAAGTACAGAACTCCGCACCTCCGGCATAGACACTCCCCTGGTGGAGAACCCGGTCACCCTGTTCCACATGATCCAGACGAGCCACGAAGGAATGGTCATCATGGCGGGCGACCGAGACATTCTAGAATGGAACATTAACCTGTTGTTGAATGGCTTGGCGCACATCGCTGGGGCCGGCGCCATGGCGTCCTCCGACCGCAGAGAGGAGGACAAGCCGCCTTCGGAGCCTCTCAAGCTCGGTGGCCATAGTCCCAGTGATCAGTGCTGCACTCTAACCGTGAGTCGGGCGACGAGCAGCAGTCGAACCCTCCATAGGTGCTTCTGGGGCTGAAGCAGATGATCTGACGAGCACGTCCCGAAACGAGGCTTCGTGCCGAGCACTGGGGGGACTCGACAGACGTCCTCGGGAGTGGAGGGAAGGCGATATGGCTCTTGATGTTGGGTGCAGGAGCAAGCAGACGCGGGTGAATTCTACGCACCCCGTCAGCGCCAAGGGGTTGGGGGCACCGGCGCGCTGTATGGCCACTGTAGAGGCAGGAGACGCACTTGGGTGGCTCACGACACTGGTGAACAAAGTGATCCTTGGCTAGACACCGATAGCAGCGTCCTTGGAGGACCTTTTTAAGCACCTCGGCCGGGAACAGGGCGCCCTCCGACGAGGACCGGCCAACCACCATCTTGGAATGTTCAGGCTTGTAATCCCAACGCTTCTGTCGCACGGCTTTCCAGTTCGGTGAAAGGAGTAACTCTTGGCTGCCAATGAAGGTGGATGGGGAGTTAATGTCGAGGATGCTTGCCTTGCCATGGAGGTCTCTGCTGCAGGCCGGGACTTGTCACACCCGGTCCCAACAAGACAACCGGATGGCTTCCACATGTATGCCAGGATCGATTCTCATCATACATGTGTAGACGAAAGTGTAATATCATTTATTACAAGCCATGTTCGAGTACATAAATGTCTTACAATATTGACCCGTAGGTCTAGAATAAGCTTACAGAGCAAACAGCGGTAAAAGTAAACTAGTGTGGCTCCATGCACAGGCGTTGCCCGGGGGTTGCGCCAGCCTAGAACGTCTCCTCCGGATCAGCGAAGAAGTCTTCATTCTCCACCTCTTCTCCATTGTAGACTGAGGAAAGATAAGCAACAAGCAAATTTGAGTACCAACGGTACTCAGCAAGTGGGAAAGAGATGACATGAGGGTATTTAGAAAGGAAGGCCAAATTTGGGTTAAGCACTATAGCATTACAACCTATCCTTAGCTTTCATTAGCACCTAATTCTAGGTGTATGAACCCAACCATAATCCCATTTGTAATCCAAGTCCCAACCAACCAATCCAAACTAAACCACCATTCCCAGACATTGGCTAATTATGAATTGGACACCAAGCTGCTCTTGTCCGTGAGCACGGCTGTCATGACAGTTTCTAAATCTCTGCAGAGAATGTACCCTTTACCCACAAGCCGTGATTTCATCCCCTGTTGCCAGGTGGACTAAGGAAACCTCCCTGATGCCCGTGGTCGCGAACCACATTGCACACTTCCTTTGGTGTGAGGCCAGGAGATCACTACGAGGTCTTTACAAAGGATTCTCCCGACGCGTACTAGCCCTCTGAGGTTTCACCCCTGTACAAAAGTGTGAGTCGTTACACCACGACTCAACACCCCAGTTGCCCCCTCTTGAGCCATGCGGATCCCAAGGCAGTACACCCTGAACCAATTCCCCGCACTATCCAACCACTAATACTACGCCGGGAGAGGCCTAATTAATGGACCAAGCTGCCCCATACTCAGTCTTGTGGCGATACTATAAGGCTTAGTGGCTTCTCCATAAACCGGTCCTTAGAATCCGGCAAAGTTCATACCCCATAACCCGGGTCTCGTGCGTACTGCACCATACCAAGCAAAACCAACCCGCCAGATTCCTACTCACTACAAACCAATTCACCATGCCTCAACCAATAAATTACAGTAATTAATGATAGAACATGTAATGTAGAGATATTTCCCTCCCAAAGACTAAGCATGGCTAAGCGTAAAGAAATAATAACATCTACCCAAGCCAACCAGAGGACAAGGAATTATATGGAAGGGTACAATAAATAGGATTCAATTTATTAAGCATGCAGCTAACTAAAACTTAATAAAACCGGTGCAAAATGGTCAAGGAACTTGCCTTCTTCGGAGGATGGGTCGGTGAAGTGGTAGTCCTGAAGGTTGTAAGTCGGCTCGGGAACCGACTCTAAACACATCATCGCATGCGGAACGGAAAGTAGCAGCACACAATAAGCACAAGAGAAATAATGCACACCACAAATAAATAACACCAAAGAAAACCTACGCAATTACGTTGCTAACACAATGTCCTTAGTTGAAGTTTTAATTAGAGGTGTGGGTGAAAATTTGGTTTTTAGGGTTGAGGTGGGGTTGATTGACAATTTATGGTTTTTATCTTTATTTTAGAGCATTGCATGGGTTTGCTACAATTTTCCTTAGCTAAATTTCAATATTAAAGTACTAAAGTGGGTCACAATCAGTATTAAACAAATTACTTTAATGCAAACAATATAATAAATAAAGGCTAACTAATTTCCCTAATTTATTTGAGCAAAAGAGAGAGATAATTCTATGATTTTATGTAAATAAACCTAACTACAGGGGTTTTTGTGCAAAACAGATATGATCAAAGGCTAGAAAATATTTTATAACACTTCCAGGGGGTTTATCACAATTTACAGATTTTAAAAATATATTTTCTGGTGAAAACAGGGGTTAAAATGATTTATTTAATCCATTTAACAGTGCTGACACAATTTAATTAAAGTCCAGGGGCTAGATCCTAAAATCCAGGACCTATATGCAATTACAGAAAATAAGCGCAGGGGTCTATGCGCAAAAGGGGCCAACGGTCCTATTGAATTGAATCTGGGCCGTTGGATTACACGTGGGCGGCCCAGATTTAAAAGGCCGAAGGGGTACGCCCCCTTCTAATCTCGGCCGTCGGCCTCAGATCGACGGCCGAGGGCGAGCCACGTCGCCCCGAGGGCGACAGAGGCGGCGCGCGAGCACCGGCCCGGCGGCGCACGGCGGCGGGGTCGCCGGAGTTGGCCGGAATGGCCAAATCGGGCCCCTGGACTATGCAGCAATGCGGGAAAACGAAGAGGGGGAAGAGGGGAAGCTCACCGAGGGGTCACAGAGCCCGAATTTCGGCCGGAAGATCGTCGGCGACGACGAACGGCGGCGGAGGGCGTCGGTCCTCGGTGAAGTCGGTGCTGCGGCGGCCAATCCTCCGAAGGGATGTGCCCGGCGGGTTCCTGGGGGCAAGGGGAGCACGGTGAGCCAAACAGAAGGGGGAGAACGCGGTTGAAACGACGGGAACGCCGGCGACGTACCTCGGCGCGGCGGCTAGGGTTTGGAGCTTTCGGGGAAGGGGAAAAAGGGGTTTGCCGACGGGTATTTATAGGGGAAACGGGGGAGGAGAGAAAGGGGAAGTGATCGCGCGAGGAAGGAAGGTGATCGGGCCATTATGGCCGGAGATTTGCTGTCGGGATTTTGAAATCGGCGGCGATCGCGGCGTCGGTCGGGCGCGGGCGCAGGGAGGAAGAAGGAAGGGAAGGGGGGAGCTGACTGGCGGGCCCCGGCGCGCAGAGAGAGAGGGTGAGGGAGAGGGAGGCGCGCGGGTGAGTTGGGCCGGAGGGGAGTTGGGCCGGCGGGAGGGAAAAAGAGAAAGGGGGGGAAAGAAAAAGGAGTGGGCCAGATTGGGGTTTAAAGCCCAGGAGGGGTTTTTTCCCTTTTTCTTTTTCATTTCTCTTTTCTTTTTCCATTTGTTTTTCAAATTTGAATTGCATTTTAAATTCAAACGATCAGCTAGCGCATTTTGAAATCAAATTTTCAAATAAATGCCAATTTCATGATGCATTCCTAGTTCATTTCTTTTGTTTTCAAATTTTTGAAAAAAATTGGGTGTTACAACTCTACCCCCCTTAAAAGGAATCTCGCCCCGAGATTCGGACGTCCTAAGAGAAAAGATCGGGGAACTCGGCTTTGAGGTCTTCTTCTCTCTCCCAGGTTGCTTCTGCCTCAGAGTGATGCTTCCACTGCACTTTGCACATGCGAATCGTCTTGTTTCTCATGACACGTTCTGACGTTTCTAGGATTCTGACTGGCCGTTCTGCGTAGGACAGATCCTCTTGCAAATCCACCGCTTCCATGGGTAATTGTTCCTCTGGTACTCTTAAGCATTTCTTGAGTTGCGACACATGAAACACATCATGCACATCTGACAGTTGAGAAGGTAGCTCGAGACGATAAGCTACTTCTCCTCTTCTCTCCAATATCTTGAACGGACCAATATAACGGGGTGCTAGTTTCCCTTTTACTTTGAATCGTCTTAAACCTCTTACTGGTGATACTTTGAGATACACGAAGTCTCCCACCTCAAAAGTTAGGTCACGACGCCGAGCATCTGCGTAACTCTTCTGTCTTGACTGCGCCGTTTTCAAATTATTCCGGATCTCTTGTACTTGTCGTTCGGCTTCTCGGAGTATCTCTGGTCCAAACACTTGACCTTCCCCAGTCTGATTCCAGAATAAGGGTGTTCTGCATTTTCGCCCATAAAGTGCCTCGAACGGGGACATCTTGAGACTAGCTTGGTAGCTGTTGTTATAAGAGAATTCCGCATACGGCAGGTTTTTGTCCCAGCTCTTACTATTCTTCAAGGCGCATGCTCGCAACATATCTTCCAAGATTTGATTGGTGCGTTCGGTCTGACCATCTGTTTGCGGGTGATAAGCTGAGCTGAAATTCAGACGAGTGTCCATTGACTCATGCAGCTTCTGCCAGAACCTTGAGGTGAACTGGGTACCTCGATCGGACACTATTTTCTTTGGAACCCCGTGTAAACACACAATTCTTGCCATGTATAGTTCCGCCAATCTCGAACCATTGTAGCTTTCCTTGACCGGTATAAAGTGGGCGACTTTAGTCAATCGGTCCACGACCACCCATATGGAGTCGTATCCTGACTGAGTCCTTGGCAATCCCACAATAAAGTCCATACTTATCTCTTCCCACTTCCACTCGGGTATCTTGAGCGGTTGAAGTAGTCCAGCAGGTCTCTGATGTTCCGCCTTAACCAACTGACACGTGTCACACAAAGCCACATATTCGGCCACATCACGCTTCATACCAAGCCACCAGTATCTATCCTTAAGGTCTTGGTACATCTTGGTACTCCCAGGATGGATAGAGTAGTACGAGTCGTGGGCTTCTCTCAATATCAACTCTCGGATCCCCTTAACATTCGGCACGCATATCCTCTTTCCTAACCACAGGGTTCCATGTTCATCTTCCCTGAAATCTGGAGCTTTTCCAGCCTTCATCAGCTTCTTAAGTTTTTGGATATTCTTATCCTCCTTTTGGCCTTCTCTAATGTCTTGTTCCAACGTGGAGTCCACTTCCATGACGACTGCATCGGCATTAGACACTAGGCACAGATTCAATCTTGCAAACTCTTCACATAATTGTGGTTGGTAAGCCTGGATCGTCGTACTGTTGCATTGTGCCTTTCTACTCAAGGCATCTGCAACCA
Source organism: Tuctoria greenei (assembly GCA_036927565.1). Classification (NCBI taxonomy): domain Eukaryota; kingdom Viridiplantae; phylum Streptophyta; class Magnoliopsida; order Poales; family Poaceae; genus Tuctoria; species Tuctoria greenei. Next base: position 13,875,024 of record JAYESD010000006.1, read on the forward strand.
CGTTCGCCTTTCCCGGATGATAGTTGATCCCAACATCAAAGTCATTAATGAGCTCTAACCACCTTCGCTGGCGAAGATTGAGGTCTGGCTGAGTGAAGATATACTTCAAGCTCTTGTGATCGGTGTAGATTTCTGTCCTTTTGCCGATCAGGTAGTGTCTCCATATCTTCAATGCGTGAACCACAGCTGCTAATTCTAGATCATGGGTCGGATAGTTCTTCTCATGCTTCTTGAGTTGTCTCGAGGCGTAAGCCACCACATGTCCTGCTTGCATCAACACACATCCCAGTCCCTGTCCGGAAGCATCACAATAGACCGAGAACTCCTTTTGCATATCTGGCATGACCAGCACTGGGGCAGTGGTCAACCTCTTCTTCAATTCGACAAAGCTTGCTTCACACTCCGGTGTCCACTTGAATGCAGCTCCCTTCTCGAGTAGTTTGGTTAGTGGTCGAGAGATCTTTGAAAATCCCTCAATAAATCGTCGATAATAACCAGCCATCCCCAGAAAGCTTCTGATGTGCCCCACATTTTCCGGTGTCCCCCACTTGAGAACATCTGCCACTTTACCCGGATCCACTGATATTCCTCCTTCTGATATGACATGCCCCAAGAATGATACCTGCTTCAACCAAAACTCACACTTACTGAATTTAGCATACAGTTGGTGTTCTCTAAGTTTCTTTAGTGCCAACCTCAGGTGTTCCTCATGTTCTTCTTCACTTTTGGAGAATATCAGGATATCGTCAATGAATACGACCACGAATTTATCCAGGTACTCCATAAACACTTTGTTCATGAGGTACATGAAGTAAGCTGGAGCATTAGTCAACCCGAAAGACATAACAGTATACTCATAAAGACCATATCGAGAGACGAATGCAGTCTTGGGAATGTCCGATGGTCGAATCTTCAACTGGTGATAACCCGAACGAAGGTCGATCTTAGAGAATACACATGCTCCTCTCAGCTGATCAAACAAATCTTCGATCCTTGGCAGTGGATACTTATTCTTGATGGTCACTGCATTCAATGCACGATAATCCACACACAACCTTTGGGTGCCATCCTTCTTAGGCACGAAAATGACAGGAGCACCCCAAGGCGATGAACTAGGGCGAATGTATCCTTTCTCCAACAACTCGTTGATGTGATCCTTTAGCTCGGCTAACTGGTTAGCGTCCATTCTATATGGCCTCTTATATATCGGGGCCGTTCCAGGTACTAGGTCAATGATAAATTCAATTTCCCGGTCAGGGGGCATACCCGGTAACTCTTCGGGGAACACGTCTGGGAATTCACTGACAACACGGATCTCTTCGGTGACCTCAGTCTGATTTAGCCTGATCCTCTGGGTTGGAGCTTGGTCTGGAGAGAAGTCAACCTTGGTGCCATCGGGATGGGTCAAGGAGACTGTCCTGGTGGCGCAGTGGATCACACCATGGTACTTGGCCAACCAATCCATTCCCAGAATAATATCTAGCCCTTGAGATTCCAGGACAATAAGGTTTGCTGGGAAAACTACCCCCCTTATGTCTAGCCTTACATTAGGGCATACTTGCCGGGTTATCATTTCTCCCCCAGGGGAGTGAACTATAAGTTGATGAGTCATTAGGTGCACTACCATGTCATGCCTTCTCATGAATTCCTTAGATATGAATGAATGCGTAGCACCAGAATCAAACAACACCGTAGCTAGATGAGAGTCGGCAGGGAACGTACCAACAACCACGTCTGGTGCATTGTGCGCCTCCTCAAGTGCCACGTGGTTAACTCTCGCACGTGTGGGTTGTTGCAGCTGCTTCTTTGGGCAACGGTTGGCGAAATGTCCCATCTCACCACAGTTATAGCACTGCACGGCTGCGTTGTTACCTTGAGCTTTATTACCTCCCTGAGAGTTCTGCTGCGGCTGACCATTAGGGCGGGGTGCTGGAGCTGTTGGGCGGGGTGGTTGCATGGACTGGCGTGGAGGCTGTGGTGGTTGGCGCATCTGCGGGTTGTATGGTGCGGGTGGTCTGTAGGAGGAGTTTGGGTACCTTTGTCCTGGGTAAGGGTTCACAGGACGAGCCATAGGTGCCGCAGACTGAGGAGCATAGCGAGGTCGAACATTACTCCCAGAGCCGTGTGCTTGGGCCATCTTCCTTTTTCTATCGTCATCGTCCAACTCCTTCTTGGTCCTTTCCACTTCAAAGGCCTTGTCCACCAACTTATGGAAACTACTGTAGTCACTGGAGACCATGGCGAACTTCAGCTCCTTGTCAAGCCCCTTCTTGAAACGAAACTGTTTCTTCGAGTCTGTGTCCACATCCTCGGGTGCATAGCGAGACAGTTGGGTGAATTTGTTCAGATACTCTCGCACACTCATGCGGCCTTGCTTTAGCATGAGAAATTCTTCACGTCTCGCCTGGATCTCTCCTTCGGGCACGAAATGACTGCGGAAGTAATTCCTGAACTCATCCCAAGTGATATTATCCGGGTCCTGATGGACTTCAATGAAGGCAGTCCACCAATCGGCTGCAGGTCCCTGAAGTTGGTGCGAGGCTAACAGCACCTTCTCTCGTCCTTCACATTGAACAATCCTCAGCTTGCCCTCGATGGTTCTCAGCCAATCGTCGGCCTCCATGGGCTCACTAGCAGTAGCAAAGGTGGGTGGATGGGTGTTGAGGAAGTCTCTCATGCGGGATCGGGGTCCTGGTGCTGGCTGTGGGTGGGGCTGATTTGGTGGGGGTGGAGGGGCTTGCTGGGCTTGCTGCATGTTGGCCACCACTTGGGTTAAGTTCTGCATCATTTGCATCTGCATGGCCATCATCTGCTGCATATGATTCATCGCAGGTGCTCCACGGGCACCTCTCCCATTCCATTGCGGTAGCTGGAATCCAGCTTCATCATCACCAAGGGGAATACCACGGCCACGTCCACGGCCTCTTCCCCTGCCTGCCATCTGAGTACGAAGAGAATAGAGTCTTAGGTACTACTATCACTAGTGGAAGACTACTATACGATACCCTTACTATATGCAAAAATCACAGCAAACATGCACATAAATGAAACTTCTTTATTAATAAAACTCACTAATCAAGGAAGTATCAAAAAGGTGCGGTTGTGGACAAGTCGCCTAAGCGTTCCACAACTCACACAACACACCAAAACTAGAATCATAAAAGAAGTAACACAACTCAAGGTTACACAAGTACGTCTATGTCGCTCTTATTTAACTAATGAGGGTGTGCCTATCCTTGAGTCGTGGCAGAGGTCGGGGACTACTCGTCGTCAAGCGGGAACTCCTCCGGGTCCTCGTCGTCGTCGTCGTCGTCCGCGGGGCCCTCTGGGTCCTGAGGTGGTGAGGCAGCAGGCGGTGGTGGTGCGGCAGACGCCACACTGGAAGGCTCCTCGTCAGAGGACTCCTCAGAAGACGACTCACGCTGGCCGCCACGGCGGTCTGGAGAGTCCGGGGTCCACGTCGAGGTGTCGGACGCGTAGTCGTCAGGGTCCTCGTCGGTGATCCGACGATACCTCCTGATCACTGCCTCGTGGCGCAGGGCGAGGTCACGTCCATCCTGAATCTCCTGCTGTGCCCTCTGTAGTCGGGCACTGAGCTCAGCCATGTCGCCAACGGTCTGACGAGACTGCGGGAGGTCCAAGGGTCTCTCCACGTGCCTGGAGACAAAGCCTGCAGTGCCACTCGGACGCTGCGGAACAAAGGCGTGCACCGTGTCCTCCAGGCGGAAACGGCGGGCGTGGCTCCAAAAAGTGGCTGCTTCCCAGCTAGCGTCCTGCTCCGCGTATCGGCGGGAGCTCCTCCAGGCAGGACTGCTGTGGGTCTTCACCAGCTCATCACCATAGTAAATGTAGATCTTGCAGCTCCACTCCGTCCTGCCGGGGCGCTGCACTCCAGTGGTGTGGTAGGAGAGCGAGAGGCTGTGGTGACGGTAGCCAGCCTCGCGGAGTATGGCCCGAAGGCGGAGTCGCAGTCGTCCTGCGGCCTTGCCGTCAGAACGGATCACCACGGGGTGACGGGGGTCGACGGCTGGAGAGCGACCGGCCAGCCTACGCGGGGGCACAAGTCCACCGGTCGACTTACGGGGGGTCGTCTTGGTGCGGGCCATCTACAAATTTTGAAAACAGGAGAGTGTCAGTAACAAAACATATAAATAAAGGAGTAAATAAAACAAGTAGACAAGGTAGGAAGTACAAAGCAATTTTGTAAATTACTTTTTAGAATATAATAGGGTCCTAAGTCATTCCTTTCTAACTAGGCTTGCGTCCTACGGGCAACACGGCTCTGATACCACTTTGTCACACCCGGTCCCAACAAGACAACCGGATGGCTTCCACATGTATGCCAGGATCGATTCTCATCATACATGTGTAGACGAAAGTGTAATATCATTTATTACAAGCCATGTTCGAGTACATAAATGTCTTACAATATTGACCCGTAGGTCTAGAATAAGCTTACAGAGCAAACAGCGGTAAAAGTAAACTAGTGTGGCTCCATGCACAGGCGTTGCCCGGGGGTTGCGCCAGCCTAGAACGTCTCCTCCGGATCAGCGAAGAAGTCTTCATTCTCCACCTCTTCTCCATTGTAGACTGAGGAAAGATAAGCAACAAGCAAATTTGAGTACCAACGGTACTCAGCAAGTGGGAAAGAGATGACATGAGGGTATTTAGAAAGGAAGGCCAAATTTGGGTTAAGCACTATAGCATTACAACCTATCCTTAGCTTTCATTAGCACCTAATTCTAGGTGTATGAACCCAACCATAATCCCATTTGTAATCCAAGTCCCAACCAACCAATCCAAACTAAACCACCATTCCCAGACATTGGCTAATTATGAATTGGACACCAAGCTGCTCTTGTCCGTGAGCACGGCTGTCATGACAGTTTCTAAATCTCTGCAGAGAATGTACCCTTTACCCACAAGCCGTGATTTCATCCCCTGTTGCCAGGTGGACTAAGGAAACCTCCCTGATGCCCGTGGTCGCGAACCACATTGCACACTTCCTTTGGTGTGAGGCCAGGAGATCACTACGAGGTCTTTACAAAGGATTCTCCCGACGCGTACTAGCCCTCTGAGGTTTCACCCCTGTACAAAAGTGTGAGTCGTTACACCACGACTCAACACCCCAGTTGCCCCCTCTTGAGCCATGCGGATCCCAAGGCAGTACACCCTGAACCAATTCCCCGCACTATCCAACCACTAATACTACGCCGGGAGAGGCCTAATTAATGGACCAAGCTGCCCCATACTCAGTCTTGTGGCGATACTATAAGGCTTAGTGGCTTCTCCATAAACCGGTCCTTAGAATCCGGCAAGGTTCATACCCCATAACCCGGGTCTCGTGCGTACTGCACCATACCAAGCAAAACCAACCCGCCAGATTCCTACTCACTACAAACCAATTCACCATGCCTCAACCAATAAATTACAGTAATTAATGATAGAACATGTAATGTAGAGATATTTCCCTCCCAAAGACTAAGCATGGCTAAGCGTAAAGAAATAATAACATCTACCCAAGCCAACCAGAGGACAAGGAATTATATGGAAGGGTACAATAAATAGGATTCAATTTATTAAGCATGCAGCTAACTAAAACTTAATAAAACCGGTGCAAAATGGTCAAGGAACTTGCCTTCTTCGGAGGATGGGTCGGTGAAGTGGTAGTCCTGAAGGTTGTAAGTCGGCTCGGGAACCGACTCTAAACACATCATCGCATGCGGAACGGAAAGTAGCAGCACACAATAAGCACAAGAGAAATAATGCACACCACAAATAAATAACACCAAAGAAAACCTACGCAATTACGTTGCTAACACAATGTCCTTAGTTGAAGTTTTAATTAGAGGTGTGGGTGAAAATTTGGTTTTTAGGGTTGAGGTGGGGTTGATTGACAATTTATGGTTTTTATCTTTATTTTAGAGCATTGCATGGGTTTGCTACAATTTTCCTTAGCTAAATTTCAATATTAAAGTACTAAAGTGGGTCACAATCAGTATTAAACAAATTACTTTAATGCAAACAATATAATAAATAAAGGCTAACTAATTTCCCTAATTTATTTGAGCAAAAGAGAGAGATAATTCTATGATTTTATGTAAATAAACCTAACTACAGGGGTTTTTGTGCAAAACAGATATGATCAAAGGCTAGAAAATATTTTATAACACTTCCAGGGGGTTTATCACAATTTACAGATTTTAAAAATATATTTTCTGGTGAAAACAGGGGTTAAAATGATTTATTTAATCCATTTAACAGTGCTGACACAATTTAATTAAAGTCCAGGGGCTAGATCCTAAAATCCAGGACCTATATGCAATTACAGAAAATAAGCGCAGGGGTCTATGCGCAAAAGGGGCCAACGGTCCTATTGAATTGAATCTGGGCCGTTGGATTACACGTGGGCGGCCCAGATTTAAAAGGCCGAAGGGGTACGCCCCCTTCTAATCTCGGCCGTCGGCCTCAGATCGACGGCCGAGGGCGAGCCACGTCGCCCCGAGGGCGACAGAGGCGGCGCGCGAGCACCGGCCCGGCGGCGCACGGCGGCGGGGTCGCCGGAGTTGGCCGGAATGGCCAAATCGGGCCCCTGGACTATGCAGCAATGCGGGAAAACGAAGAGGGGGAAGAGGGGAAGCTCACCGAGGGGTCACAGAGCCCGAATTTCGGCCGGAAGATCGTCGGCGACGACGAACGGCGGCGGAGGGCGTCGGTCCTCGGTGAAGTCGGTGCTGCGGCGGCCAATCCTCCGAAGGGATGTGCCCGGCGGGTTCCTGGGGGCAAGGGGAGCACGGTGAGCCAAACAGAAGGGGGAGAACGCGGTTGAAACGACGGGAACGCCGGCGACGTACCTCGGCGCGGCGGCTAGGGTTTGGAGCTTTCGGGGAAGGGGAAAAAGGGGTTTGCCGACGGGTATTTATAGGGGAAACGGGGGAGGAGAGAAAGGGGAAGTGATCGCGCGAGGAAGGAAGGTGATCGGGCCATTATGGCCGGAGATTTGCTGTCGGGATTTTGAAATCGGCGGCGATCGCGGCGTCGGTCGGGCGCGGGCGCAGGGAGGAAGAAGGAAGGGAAGGGGGGAGCTGACTGGCGGGCCCCGGCGCGCAGAGAGAGAGGGTGAGGGAGAGGGAGGCGCGCGGGTGAGTTGGGCCGGAGGGGAGTTGGGCCGGCGGGAGGGAAAAAGAGAAAGGGGGGGAAAGAAAAAGGAGTGGGCCAGATTGGGGTTTAAAGCCCAGGAGGGGTTTTTTCCCTTTTTCTTTTTCATTTCTCTTTTCTTTTTCCATTTGTTTTTCAAATTTGAATTGCATTTTAAATTCAAACGATCAGCTAGCGCATTTTGAAATCAAATTTTCAAATAAATGCCAATTTCATGATGCATTCCTAGTTCATTTCTTTTGTTTTCAAATTTTTGAAAAAAATTGGGTGTTACAGGACTTTGCCAGAGTCATATTGATGGGGCTGCAATGGCAGATCGAGTTTTCCCTCCACTAGCGAGACCCCGGAAACTCGTTGCGCCTTCGAGGCATCACGAAGGGTTGCACCCAGGGGCAACGGGGGAGACAGCAGGAGTGATGGTCTTGCCGTGTCTTGGTTGTGGTCTTGGTCGGCCAGCTCCACCAAGGTGGCTTTAGCCGAGAGTGGCGTGGGTGTATCTTGAAGAGGGGAGATACACCATCCACCATTTCTATCACTGTAACATCCCATTTTTCCGTAAACTAGTAATCCGTAGTCATAGGGTTAATCATCGAGAATATTATAATAAAATTACGCTATCAGACACGAGATAATAATAAAACTAAATAGAAAGTGAAAGAGAAAATAATAATAATAATAATGTGTATATATATATATATATCACCAGCATATGTATAACTATTAATTTAATCGAGGGCGAATAATAATTTTGGTTATACAACAAATAACATAAATAAGTGAAACGGAGTGATAAACATGATATGTAAATAAAAGAAACAAAATTAGTGCAAGACTAGCCATGACGTTGAAATAAAATGATAAATAATGATAAAAGAAAAAAAACTAACTAATCTACACACTCACGATAGCAGAACCAGCAGGCTTGCCTGCTACTTTTCCCAACGGATCAGCATCTAGTACGGTAGTGCCCAACACTTTTCCATCCACCCCCTGCTGCTTTTCCTTAATTACAAAAACAAAACCCCCCTTGCACCTTTCTTCTACCTCACAACAACAGCACGTTCTCTCTGCTGAACACAGTTCGCATGCTAGGAAGCCCATGGCAGCAAGTAAGCTCGCCCTCCTACGCTTACCTTTCACTGGAACTCTCCCGAAAACACTTGTACGGCGCATTCACGTCGCCAACAGCCGCTCAGGAGAAGAGACCGCTAACCACCTGCTTCACTCACGTATATAGCGACGACGAGGACGACCCACCTCGGCGGCCGTGCAGATTTTCGGCGCTACCTGATGACCGGCCGATGGGACTCGTCGTGCAGCGCTTCAACTAGCCGACGCAACGTCCGACCGAATTTTTCCGGCGGAACCGGTCCTCCATCGCCTTTCCCCGTCTATAAATCAACCCGACCGGTTCCAGCCTCGCCAAGCTTCGCCTCCCGCGAACCAGCCAAGCTCCAGCGCCCAGCTCGCCGCGCTCGACCACCGGAACCACCCCTGTTTTCGTCGCTCTCATCCGCAGGCACACGTCGATCTCCGACGAGGACTCCCTGTCCGAGCTGAGGTCTATGTGAGCATCCTTGACACCTGAGCTGTCTTCCCCACATGATATGGAGTCGATTCCCCTCCTCTGCTGGGCTGGCGACAGCCACCACTCGCCATGACCGCCCCTCTCTGTAATTGCTCTGCTCCTTGCGATGTCTTCTAAAATTGGTGTCTAAATCGAGTTTGCCAGATTCTAATCCTTCGATTTTCCCTCCTCCATGATCTTTCTCTCCTCTGTTACCTGCTCGATTGGAGCTCCAGGAGCCATCTACGGTGGCTGGAACGAAGAGGACAGAGGTAGACGAAGACAGAACCGTGAGACCGTACGTATGGCTTCGGAGGACCAGCAGCTAGCCTGCTTCTCAATGAATAAAACGTTGGCCCAGGAACCCACGTGCTAGCACAGCCCAAGTAGGCACACAGCCGGCCTCAGACCAGACCCATGTGCCACTATCAGACACTAAACCAAGCCCATAATTCATATTTAACTATTTTACACTTAATTATTTTCGTAACTAATCCAACATCCACACTATTAAATCAATATCTCACCCATACGACATCCAATTAACCTGATTCTTTCTCTAAAATTCATATAAAATCATAACGTATTTAATACAACTAAATTGGTATGATATATTGATGTATGTCTGCATTGTTTGTATGATTGCTTGTATGTGCGTCACGGAACAGACCCGGTGCCGGAAGAGAACCTAGAAGAACCAGCTGATCAGGAGAACGACGATGCGGACGGTAGCGAAGGAAAGTTCCACTGACCCCTTTTGATCATATTATTCCTACGTGAGGTTCCACCATTGTAACCAGTAGTTTACGTCTTTGCATTTATGCACATGAGATATTTGAGAGACAGAGAGAAACCATGTCATCTCCTATTGGTTGCATATTGTTGAGATTATGCATGATTATAGTATTCCTTGTCTGTTGGTTGGGTGGGAGAGTATGAGTTGTGATCGGAGCATACGGGTTAGTGCTAGTGTAAGTGCTACTATGGTGGTAGACTTACGGCGAGTTCTACCATGAGGGTAGACTTGTGTGTTTGAGTATGGAGGCTGTCCTGGTGAGCCTTAAGGACCAAGTTGTTTTGACATCTCATCTAGCTTCCTTCAGTACGACCACATGTCCCTGTATGGGCGGGGCTTAGCCTAATCCCGGTGGCTAGCCCGACAGTCGTCCACGGTGGAGAAATATATATATATATATATATATATATATATATATATATATGCTGAGATTATATTGAGATATGTCACGACACTGGGTTTGAGACGACTGGTTTGGGTGATGTTTCAACTGGGTGTCGGTTATGACGGGTTGTCTTAGATGGCTCGTGCGTGTGGGTAAAGTCTACAATCTCTGCAGAGTGTAAAACCCGTTCGGACGGCCGTGTCCTCGGCATAGGACAGGTTATGGTGTGGTCCTAACAACTAGAAAGCCACCTACTGTGAGACTGAATTGAGTGGAGTATTGGGCTTAGATATGTGGTTGCATTAGTTGGCATTAGGTTGCATTGTTCTTTATTTTATGCATTGCGTTATTATCTACTTTAATCCCTTCCCGTAGGGCGAGGTGGAGCTTGTTGAGTACTTTTGTACTCAAATGTGTGGTTGATATGTTTTTTTTTCAGAGGATCCTGATTTCGTGCCGTAGGATTTTGAGTAGGATTGCGTCCGCACCCAAGTCATGTGTAGTGGATTGGATGACACGGAGTTAATAGTCTTGTTGTCGACTATTATAGCTATGTTGTTGGCCGTTATTGTGTTTATCCATAAGGCTATGCCATTGAAATAAAGCTATGTATGGTTATGGTTCCTCTTGTATTGTAATATTATGTACCGAACTCTGTTCTTGGTAATAATATTACAGGTTTAGTTCCAATCTTATAGGTCGGGACGCTTCAAGTGGTATCAGAGCCATACTTGGCTGTAGGATGCGGACCCTAGGGTGTAGGTGACTGTAGGAGACGCTAGAATGGTTTCTTATAGGAACCCTTGAACGTAGGACCTTAGTGATAGGTTTTGCTCTCATCTAACCCTTCTGCCTTGTTTTAAGCCAGATGTCTGACGACCGTATCACCACCTTCTGCATCAATGAAGATGGCTTCCCCAAGGTGCTCTATGCTTCCACGGTGCGACTCAATATTTTGGACCGCCCAGAGTACGTGGGTCACGAGTTCGTGGAGCATGGCACTGAGAGCTGTGAGGTTACCGTGCACATCAGCGCCAGTGAGAGGTTCCTGGAGATGAAGCCATGGAACGTCACGGCCACTGGGTGCCATATGAAAGACACCTGCCAGCTTGTGGCCCGCAAATCCTTGAAATACCTATGCCAAATGTTTGACTGGCACTTGGGTTCCACACCCATGAAGTACTTTTCGCCATTGGATCGTAGTGGTCCTGCTTGGAGGGCTAGGATCCGCAACCTCAAAAGCCTTGGATCCACCGAAGATGACCTCACAGTTGTCGCCATGTCAGGCTATTTATTGAGCCTAGACAATATGTGCGTCCAGTTGAACCAGCATGTGAAGACCCTCGTCAAGCATGCAGAGACCTTGGAGACCCGTTGGCGAAAGGCTAAGCTAGCTTTAGCGCAGGCTGAGGCCCGTGTTGCGAGCGCTAAAAGTCGTGTCGCCTTGGCAAAGGAGAACCTTAGGGAGCAGGCCAACCGCCGTAGCCAACTCCTCAAAGGTGTCTACCTCGTAGACTGAGCCAAGCGCAAAGATCAACAGGCCTGTGAAACGGCCGAACTGCTTGTGCTGGAAGGAACTCCAGTGTACCCGTTGTCCAACCCTTGGAGGAGGATTTGTGAGCCTGTACCACCCACTCCTCCAACATCACCCCGAGGGACCAACGAAGACCCCGAAGACCAACATGTAGGGCCTAGTAGTCAGACAGAGGTCCCGGATGACCTTAAGGAGACAGACTTAGGGACGACATGCCCAATGAATCATGTACCCGGTTGCTTGAATGAATGAATGTTTGGTGTGTTGCTTGCAGTGTTTGATATTTTGTGCGGTTTTTGTATAAAAGTATATACTTATATATTACTAAATTAATATGTGTATATATATACATACACATACACATACATAAAATAATAATAATAAAAATAAAAATAAAAATAAGTAGATAATAATAATAGTAATTATAAACTAATAGGATTCACATTAATATACCTTAATAAATATAATCTAAACCCCATGATTTCCACGTCGCAGATGTCTTGCCGCTCGAGCCGAGTAAGGAGCGAACACAAGGCGAAACAAGGACCGCGTGAGATACCGTCTGCACTACACGAGCATGAGATAGTGGAGAGTGCACCTGTCGCGCCAGCCCCACATGCACCTGACTGCCATTTTGGATCACCAGACTCGACTCCTCGAAATGTTGGCGAACACACTTGCTGCTCAGGGCAACAATGGCATCAACAACCGCCAGCCAGCACCTCAGAACAATCACCAGATCACAGACTTCAACAGGATGAACCCACCCAAGTTTGCTGGATCTGAGGACCCCATAGAGGCAGATGACTGGTTAAGAGAGATTGAGATGAAACTTGAGGTGGTCCATGCTAATGAGCAGGATAAGGTTCTACTTGCAGTCCAACAGCTGAGAGGACTTGCTTTAGCATGGTGGCACGGCTACAAAGAAATGCATGCAGACGCCAAGACCATGATTTGGGATGAGTTTGTGAACTTATTTAGGGAGCACCACATCCCTAGTAGCATTGTGAAGCTGAAGAAGGAAGAGTTCATGAACCTTAAGAAAAAGGGCCTGACTATGACAGAGTATCTGCATAAGTTCACTGGATTATCCCGTTATAACCCTCATGCGGTTGATATGTAAGAGAAGAAGCAGGAAGCCTTCCTTCGTGGTATAAACACTGAGATCAAGAAGTTTCTGGAAGCATCTGTGTATCCAGATTTTAGTACCATGGTCAATAAGGCTATCACCATGGAGAAGAACATAGAGGATGAGCTTCAGGAAAAGAAAAGGAAATTTGAGGGGAAGAAGGTGTTCCAGCAGGTGAAGTTTCAAAGGACTATTCAACCTACTTATTCAGGACAGAGGACCCAGCAGCCAGCTTACTTTATGCAGAAGACCCACCAACCTACACATTCTGGACAAATGAGTCAAAGTGGTGTATCCTACAAGGCACCAACTACTACTTTCAAGCAACTAGTGCAGCCTGCTAAACCCCAGGGCTCCTTCCGCCCTCAACAGTCTGGAGTCAGTCACACACATAACCAGAGGATTTGCTTCAGCTGTCGTGAGCCTGGCCACATTGTCGTCAACTTCCCTTACAAGAACAAGCCAGCACCATCCGTCGTCTCCAACTCTATTAATGGACCAAGGCAACCAGCTGGAGGTAACTGTGGAGCACCATCAAGGACCCAGCAATCCTTTGGAAAGGCCATAGTGAACCATGTCTATGCCGAGGAGGCAGATGCAGCACTAGGAGTTCTGCTTGGTGAGTTCTTGGTTCAGTCAGTTTCGGCTTCAGTATTATTTGATTGTGGTGCATCACATTCCTTTATATTGTCGCACTTCGTAGAGACACATGATATATCTACAGTAGCCCTTAGGAGGCCCTTAATAACCCGATCACCAGGAGGTTATATACCTTGTCACTTAGCGGTTAACAACATCCCTTTAAACCTAAGTGGGGTAGTATTTTTAGTTAACCTAGTAGTGCTTGACTCCCATGGGATAGATGTGATCCTTGGTATGTATTGGTTAAAAAAGTGCAACGGGAGCATAGCTTGTGCACAGAGGGTAGTGACAGTGACAAACCATGAAGGAAAGACCGTCACCAGTCACATGAAGCCTAGCCTATCTGAGCCGGTTATAAATCACATAAAGGCAGAAACACCCCAGAAAGTGCCAGTAATTAAGGAGTATGTTGATGTGTTCTCTGAAGAATTACCAGGCATGCCGCCGGAAAGGGAAGTGGAGTATTCCATTGATCTAGTTCCCGGAACTTCCCCAATAGCTAAGAGACCTTACAGGATGGCAGCCCCAGAACTGGCAGAGTTAAAGAAACGGTTGGATGAGCTACAAGAGAAAGGATACATAAGGCCTAGTGCATCACCATGGGGCGCACCAATCCTCTTCGTAGAGAAGAAGGATGGAAGTAAGAGGCTCTGTGTGGATTACCGAGCTCTTAATGCAGTAACCATCAAGAATGAGTATCTTATACCTCGAATTGATGACCTATTTGACCAATTAAAGGGGGCCAAGTTCTTTTCCAAGATTGATTTAAGGTCCGGGTATCATCAAGTGAGGATTAAACCTGAAGATATACCCAAGACAGCATTTGTGACTCGCTATGGACAATACGAGTTCACGGTGATGTCTTTTGGATTAACCAATGCTCCTGCCTACTTTTTGAACTTGATGAACCGAGTGTTCATGAAAGAGCTGGATAAGTTTGTCGTTGTCTTCATTGACGACATTTTTGGTATATTCACGAAGTGAGGAAGAGCACGCGCAACACTTGCGTGTTGTTTTGGACCGACTTAGGATCCATCAACTCTATGCCAAGTTTAGTAAGTGTGAATTTTGGTTTGCAAAAAGTCAGCTTCCTTGGACATGTTCTCACAGCTGAAGGAGTTGCAGTTGACCCAGAGAAGGTTAAAGCAGTGTCATCTTAGAAGCAACCAACATCAGTTTCAGAGATTCGTAGTTTTCTTGGTATGGCAGGCTATTATAGGAGGTTCATCGAAGGATTTTCCAAGCTAGCCCGACCGATGACGGAGCTCCTCAGGAAGGACAAGAAGTTTGTATGGACTAAAGCATGTGAGCAGAGTTTTCGTGAGTTTAAGGAGAGACTCACAACAGCTCCAGTCTTAGTCCTACCAGACATTCATTAGAGTTTTGTTATTTATTGTGATGCTTCTAGACATGGCCTAGGGTGTGTGCTAATGCAAGAAGGACAAGTGGTAGCATATGCCTCTTGTCAGTTAAGGCCACATGAGCAAAACTACCCAACTCATGACTTAGAATTGGTAGCAGTAGTGCATGCTCTTAAGATTTGGAGGCACTACTTGATCGGTAACAAGTGTGAGATCTATACGGACCATAAGAGTCTTAAGTATATCTTTACCCATCCTGACCTCAACCTAAGGCAACGGAGATGGTTGGAGCTAATAAAGGACTATGACTTGGAAATCCACTACCACCCGGGTAAAGCAAATGTGGTAGCTGACGCTCTCAGTCGAAAAGCATACTGCCATCACTTAGTGACTCAAGTACCACAACTGTGCGAGGAGATGATGAGGTTGAACCTAAGTGTGGTACCTCACTCCTACAACTACAACCTTAGTGTTCAGCCTATTCTGGACGACCAAATCAAGAAGGCTCAACATGAGGATGAAAAGTTGATGGAGATTAAGGGACAGACCGGTGAAGGAAAATTCCTATACTTTAGAGTCGATGGAGATGGAATATTGTGGTTCAAGAAACGGTTGTGTGTGCCTTCACAAGGTCACTATCGAAACACCATCTTGGATGAGGCCCACAACTCTACATACTCTATCCATCCTGGAGCCACCAAGATGTATGTGGATCTTAACCAAAAATATTGGTGCATTGGTATGAAGAGTGACATAGCTAAATTTGTAGCCTGTTGTGATGTGTGCCAGAGAGTGAAGGCCGAGCATCAAAAGCCAAGTGGCCTGCTACATCCTTTACCATTTCCCGTCTGGAAATGGAATGAGGTAGGGATGGACTTCATCACTGGGTTACCAAGGACCAAGAATGGCAATGACTCAGTGTGGGTAGTGGTCGACCGTCTCACCAAGATTGCACACTTTACTCTAGTGCGCACTACCTACGATCGAGACAAGCTAGCCAAGTTGTACATAGACCGTATTGTGAAACTACACGGAGTACCCTCAAGGATAGTTTCGGATAGAGGTACCCAGTTCACATCAAGATTTTGGAGAAGTCTGCAGAAAGCACTTGGAACTAAGTTGGATTTCAGTTCGGCTTATCACCCTCAGATTGATGGTCATACGGAGAGAATCAATCAAATTTTGGAAGACATGTTGAGGGCCGCTGTTCTCACCTACGGTAAAGATTGGGAAGATAGTTTACCGTATGTTGAGTTTTCTTATAACAACAACTATCAGACTAGTATTAAGATGTCACCATTTGAAGCTATTTATGGAAGAAAGTGACGGACTCCACTTATGTGGTCAAAGGTTGGAGACCATATTATAGAGCGACCAGACTTCATTATGGCAGTAGAAGACAAGATAGGGAGATCTGAGCAAATTTGAAGGCAGCTCAGTCACGCCAGAAAAGCTACACGGACAAAAGGAGGCGTGAACTCAGCTTTGAAGTCGGGGACCATGTGTATTTGAAGGTGTCTCCGATTCGTGGCACGCGCAGATTCCAAGTACGTGGAAAGTTGGCGCCACGATACATTGGTCCTTTTCCAATCCTAGAAAGAGTAGGATCGGTGGCATATGAAATCAAGTTACCCGAAGAGATGTCGGGCATGCACAATGTCTTCCATGTGTCACAACTGAGGAAGTGTCTACGAGTTCCTAAAGAACAAGTGGTACGAGACACCCTAGACCTGCAAGATGATTTGCGCTATCAGGAGGTGCCAGTAAAGATTTTGGACACGGTCACCCGAAGAACATGCAAAAATTCTGTCAAGCTTTGTCGAGTACTGTGGAGCAGACACTCAGAGGCTGAAGCTACATGGGAAAGAGAGGATGCGCTTCGAGCCAAGTTTCCCCATCTCTTCGAACAACGGTCGAATCTCGAGGACGAGATTCCACCTAAGTGGGGTAGGTCTGTAACATCCCATTTTTCCGTAAACTAATAATCCGTAGTCATAGGGTTAATCATTGAGAATATTATAATAAAACTACGCTATCAGACACGACATAATAATAAAACTAAATAGAAAGTGAAAGAGAAAAAATAATAATAATAAAAATGTGTACACACACACACACACACACACACACACATATATATATATATATATATATATATATATATATGTGTGTGTGTGTGTGTGTGTGTGTGTGTGTGTACACATTTTTATTATATATATATATATATATATATATATATATATATATATATATATATATCACCAGCATATGTATAACCATTAATTTAATCGAGAGCGAATAATAATTTTGATTATACAACAAATAACATAAATAAGTGAAACAGAGTGATAAACATGATATGTAAATAAAAGAAACAAAATTAGTGCAAGACTAGCCATGACGTTGAAATAAAATGATAAATAATGTTAAAAGAAAAAAACTAACTAATCTACACAAGCAGAACCAGCAGGCTTGCCTGCTACTTTTCCAACGGATCAGCATCCAGTACGGTAGTGCCCAACACTTCTCCATCCACCCCTGCTGCTTTTCCGTAATTACAAAAACCCCTCTTGCACCTTTCTTCTACCTCACAACAGCACGCTCTCTCTGCTGAACACAGTTCGCATGCTAGGAAGCCCATGACAGCAAGTAAGCTTGCCCTCCTACGCTTCTTTTTCACTGGAACTCTCCCGAAAACACTCGTACGGCGGATTCACGTCGCCGACAGCCGCTCAGGAGAAGAGACCGCTAACCACCCGCTTCACTCACGTAGCGACGATGAGGACGACCCACCTCGGCGGCTGTGCAGATTTTCGGCGCTACCCGACGACCGGCCGATGGGACTCGTCGTGCAGCGCTTCAACTAGCCGACGCACCGTCCGACGGAGTTTTGCACGCGCGTACGACAACTTTATTGCGTCTTGCCGTTTTTTTCGGCGGAACCGGTCCTCCACCACTTTTCCCCGTCTATAAATCAATCCGACCCGTTCCAGCCTCGCCAAGCTTCGCCTCCCGCGAACCAGCCAAGCTCCAGCGCCCAGCTCGCCGCGCTCGACCACCAGGAGCCGCCGCTGTTTTCGTCGCTCTCATCCGCAGGCGCATGTCGATCTCCGACGAGGAGGGCTCCCTGTCCGAGCTGAGGTCTAGGTGAGCATCCTTGACACCTGAGCTGTCTTCCCCACATGATATCGAGTCGATTCACCTCCTCTGTTGGGCTGGCGACGGCCACCACTCGCCATGGCCGCCCCTCTCTGTAATTGCTATGCTCCTTGCGATGTCTTCTGAAATTAGTGTCTAAATCGAGTTCTCAAGACTCTAATCCTTCAGTTTTCCCTCCTCCATGGCCTTTCTCTCCTCTGTTACCTGCTCGATTGGAGCTCCAGGAGCCATCTACGGTGGCTGAAACGAAGAGGACAGAGGTAGATGAAGACAGAACCGTGAGACCGTACGTGTGGCTTCGGAGGACCAGCAGCTAGCCTGCTTCTCAATGAATAAAACGTTGGCCCCAGACACTAAACCAAGCCCATAATTCATATTTAACTATTTTACACTTAATTATTTTTGTAACTAATCCAACATCCACACTATTAAATCAATATCTCACCCATACGACATCCAATTAACCTGAATCTTTCTCTAAAATTCATATAAAATCATAACGTATTTAATACCACTAAATTGGTATGATATATTGATGTATGTTTGCATTGTTTGTATGATTGCTTGTATGTGCGTTGCGAGACAGACCCGGTACCGGAAGAGAACCCGGAAGAACCAGCTGATCAGGAGCACGACGCCGCGGACGGTAGCGAAGGCAAGTTCCACTGACCCCTTTTGATCATATTATTCCTACGTGAGGTTCCACCATTGTAACCAGTAGTTTACGTCTTTGCATTTATGCACATGAGATATTTGAGAGACAGAGAGAAACCATGTCATCTCCTATTGGTTGCATATTGTTGAGATTATGCATGATTATAGTATTCCTTGTCTGTTGGTTGGGTGGGAGAGTATGAGTTGTGACCGGGGCAGACGGGTTAGTGCTAGTGTAAGTGCTACCGTGGTGGTAGACTTACGGCGAGTTCTACCATGAGGGTAGACTTGTGTGTTTGAGTATGGAGGTTGCCCTGGACCGAGTTGTTTTGACATCTCACCTAGCTTTCTTCAGTACGACCACATGTCCCTGTATGGACGGGGCTTAGCCTAATCCCGTTGGCTAGCCCGACAGTCGTCCACGGTGTATATATATATATATATATATATATATATATATATATATATATATATATATATATGTTGAGATTATATTGAGATATGTCATGACACTGGGTTTGGGACGACTGGTTTGGGTGATGTTTCGACTGGGTGTTGGTTATGACGGGTTGTCTTAGATGGCCCGTGCGTGTGGGTAAAGTGTACGACCTCTGCAGAGTGTAAAACCCATTCAGACGGCCGTGTCCTCGGCATAGGACAGGTTATGGTGTGGTCCTAACAACTAGAAAGCCACCTACTGTGAGACTGAGTTGAGTGGAGTCTTGGGCTTAGATATGTGGTTGCATTAGTTGGCATTAGGTTGCATTGTTCTTTATTTTATGCATTGCATTATTATCTGCTTCAATCCCCTCCCATAGGGCGAGGTGGAGCTTGTTGAGTACTTTTGTACTCAAATGTGTGGTTGATATGTTTTTTTTTCAGAGGATCCTGATTTCGTGTCGGAGGATTTCGAGTAGGGTCGCGTCCTCACCCAAGTCATGTGTAGTGGATTGGATGACACGGAGCTACTAGTCTTGTTGTCGACTATTATAGCTATGTTGTTAGCCGTTATTGTGTTTATCCATAAGGCTATGCCGTTGAAATAAAGCTATGTATGGTTATGGTTCCGCTTGTATTGTACCAAACTCTGTTCTTGGTAATAATATTACAGGTTTAGTTCCGATCTTATAGGTCGGGACGCTTCAATCACCCGGGGAGAAAGACATCGCAAGGACGACAGGAGTTAAGAGGGATGGGGAAATTTTGTCGCCAGCCACCGTAGCCATCAATGGGTTGTCGCCATGGGGGGCACCACCGGAGGATACGCGATGCCCATCATCATCGGAATCTAAAATCTCTCCAAGGATGACCGACAGCAGGGAGCAGTCGTAGTTGCCGGTCGAAGCAAAGGATCCTCTATCATCGCTAGACGGGCTAGCAAGAGCGGAGAAGGGGGTGCAGGCCAAGATGGAGTTGCGCCGTAGAACTCTACGGGAGACCAGATCGGTTCAGGGGTGAAGGGTGGGGGGCAGTGGGGATGAGTCGAAGGGAGGCGTCAAGGAGAGGCGCGGGGAGGGGGGGTGGGGCGTGGGAGGGTGGCTGGGTGGTGGTGGGCTGCGGCACCGGGACGACCGCTGGCGGTGGGGGGCTCTCAAGGGCTCTCATCCTCATGGTGCTCTTCTTCTTCTCCAACCTCGTCATGGACAACGGTCTGTGAGCTATTGCTCTGACAGCATCATGTAACACTCTAAAAATCAGTTGAACAAGAAAAAGAAAAAAAAAGAAAACCTTTGTTTGCACCGGCCCAAGCCAAGCTCACGGAGGCCGGCTCCCCACCTAACCCTAGCGATCGCTGCTAGCCATGCTCGCACGATGCTGCCGCCGCCGCCAGTTTTGTACGTGCGTGCCCTAGTCCACAACACAACCGCACCCTCTTTCCTCTATGCACACGGGGCCTCCTTGTCAGCTCTTTCTTCCTCACCATGGGACCGCCTTACCCTCCCCATGACGCCACGTCCGTGCCGCGCCGCTCCCGCGCGCCCGAACCGCGCCCCCCTCCTTGCCTCTCCCGCTGCTCAGCGGGACCCGCCCGTCACTCACCGTCTTCTTCCCCATGACTCGTGCACAACCCACGCGCGAGATGATCGCTGCGCCGCACCAACTGCTCTCAGAAACCTTGGCCTCGCCGATCTCTTTCCATCGCGGAATCGTCGCCTTCTATGAATCCATCGCCTGCGCTTCCTAGGTCTCACTCGCCATCCCTGGTTTCCAAAATCCCGAAGCTATCGTGTGCTGCCGCCTCGCCACGCTCGCGTTCTCAGTGCCCGCATGTCTCCTCCACCACCTCGTTATCCCTGTGCAAATCGTCGTTGCCATTCATCCTCGGCAAGCCGCCGTCGAAATCAACCGGCGCACAGACGTAGGTCTGCTTCACCGAGACGACATTGACTTTTCCTGGCCGTTTCCATCGTGAATCGCCGTAGCGAGCCCTACTCTCGTCGAATCATGGTGAGTCCCCACCGTGCCTCTTCGTTGCTCTGTTGTTCCCGCCTTTTCTTTAACCAAATGCTTTGACCAGTGGTCGCGCCGTGTTGCAGAGAATCTCCACGGCGAGAAGAATACGAAGAAGAGCCACTGTGATGTCCGCATGACGAGGACCAACGCGGCCCGCTTCCTTGCACCGTTGCGAGTCCCTGTCGCGCCTCCCCGGACCTCGATACGCCTCTAGGTGAGTTCACGCACACCTTCTCTTTCGTTCCTAGTTGTTAGCTTCGATCCTTAGAGAGCTTAGTTTCCGATTTGCTGAGCTCCGGCGAGCTCGCCTCGCCAGTCACAATAGCGCCGCCGTGCGGCCCTGAGGGAGAAGAAGCATAGTGCTTCACGCCTCTCTGGCCGCTGGATCAAGCCTAGACGGTATGGATTAGAAGCTTTGATGCCTTTCGCTTTATAAAATCTGGACCGCTCGCATTAGATCTGACGGCTAAGATTAGAAGCGCGGATAACCCTTGGTTCATTTGCATGCTAGCCCCTGTGCCTTCTAATACAATTATTCCTAGATCCTGATACTTACGATTTAGCCCTTGGTTTTTGTGATAAATAGGTTTTAGCTTAGAATCAGCAATAACACCACATGAAATAATGAAATTTTACCTAGTAAGCCCCTAGATTATTCTGTTTTCACATGATAGACCCTGTATAATTTTTAAAATATCAAATAAAACCTGAACTATTGTAAAATAGCCCTGAATAAGAAAATAATATTTTGTATTTGAATATTCAACATTTATTATTTTGACATACGAATAAATGTATCAATAACCGATTAGCTTATAAAAATAGTAGATTAAATATAGGAAAATTCTATAAAACATAATACATTCTATAAAATTTATATTATTTGGTTTATAAATAATCCACATAGGAAATAATTATTTTAAATCATAATCATGCCTAATAAATGTATTTTAGCATACATAAATTACTGAAATTTATGAAAAGCTTTAGAAATAAATATAAAATAGTATAAGCCTATAGAAAATATTTTTTCTTATAAACTAATAAATGAGTGATGTAG
This sequence comes from Tuctoria greenei, assembly GCA_036927565.1. NCBI lineage: Eukaryota > Viridiplantae > Streptophyta > Magnoliopsida > Poales > Poaceae > Tuctoria > Tuctoria greenei. Next base: position 13,896,923 of record JAYESD010000006.1, read on the forward strand.
TTTGCTTTGGCATTGACTATAATTGTGCCATTTAAACTAGAAATGTTTGTATAATGCAATAAAATATACATAACTCTTATTTAAATCGTTATCGTGTGTAGGTCCTCGTTCCATCATAAAATGTTTGCGTAGTACCTTTTATGACATGTTTTGCATGTATGGTGTATTGCTCTTGAATGCTTTTATTTCTCTTTTGACGATAGTTTATATGCATTCGTGTCACAATCAAGAAGCTACATGAAGATGTGAAGATCAAGAGTTCATTGAAGAAGAACTGAGCAGCGATATCAAAACAGGCAAGTGTCCTTGACCATCTTGCACCTTTTTAAAGGTTTAGTTAGTTGCATGCTAATTAATATGAATCCTATGCTATGCCCTGTGGTTTTACCTTATTACCTTGTCGCTTGGGTTATGGAAATGTGGTATGTGGGATTTACTTTACGCTTAGCCATGCGTAATAGTCGGGTGGGAAAACATTGACCACATTTATTACTCATGACTTATTATTATGATTATGATTATGATGTTGGAAATGGAATGTAGTAAATAGGAATCTGGCGGGTTGGTTTGAATGGTATGGTGCAGTACGCACGAGACCCGGGATTTGGGGATTGAACCTTGCCGGATTCTAAGGACCGGTTTATGGAGTAGCCACTAAGCTATACAGCATCGCCACAAGACTGAGTATGGGGCAGCTTGGTCAATTAATTAGGCCTCTCCCGATTTAGTGCTGGTAGTCGGATAGTGCGGGAATTGGTTCAGCGTAACTGCCTTGTGATCCGCATGGCTCAAGAGGGGGCTTCTCCTGGCGGAGGTAAAATGGACTCTAGGAGCCGGAGTGGTGAAACCTCAGAGGGTCGGTTACTAGTCGGGTGGACCTTTGTAAAGACCTCGTAGTGATCTCTCGGCCGCACACCTACGAAAGTGTGAAATGTGGTTGATCACCACTGGCATCACAGAGGTTTACTTAGTCCACCTGGTAACAGGGGATGAAATCACGGCTTGTGGGTAAAGGATACATTCTCTGTAGAGATTGAGAAACTGTCATGACAGCCGTGCTCACGGACAAGAGCGGCTTGGTGTCGAATTCATAATTAGTCAATGGTTGGAATGGTGGTTGGGATAATGCTTGGAATTGATGTTGATATTATTATAATTACTATTACTGTTATTACGGTTGGGATTACTCACCTAGATGTAGGTTGCTAATGAAAGCTAAGGTTAGGTTTAATGCTTAGTGCTTAAACCATTATCAGCCTTCTCCGTTGTTTTGGCCTTCATTTCATTTATTTACCACACTTGCTGAATACCACGGGATGGTACTCACACTTGCTTTGTTGTATTTTTGATATGCTGCTCAGTGAAGAGAAGATCTAATGAGGACAGTGACAAGTGAAGACAGTGCAAAGGTCGCGTTGCTGCCAGTCAATTTGCCTGTGGTTGCCCTGAAGTTTTTCCTCTTCCGCTGCTACTTCAAAACTCTTTTGAAGGTATAATGTTGTTTGCAAATGCGCCAGCAACAACATCCTCCACGCCAGCCAATGCAACCCCCTTGCCAGCAGATGCAACCACCTCGCCCTTCAGCTCCAGCTAACCGCCCCAATGGTCAACCCCCAAGAAATCAATCAGGAGGTAACAAGGGCCAGAACAATGCTGCAGGAGTTCGGTGTTACAAGTGTGGAGAATGGGGACATTACTCCAACAATTGTCCGAAGAAGCAGCAGAACGCACCTGGACGTGTCAATCATGTGACTTTGGAGCAAGCGCAGGAAGCACCTGATGTGGTGATCGGTATGTTTTCTGCTAATTCCCACCCTGCCACAATATTGTTTGATTCGGGTGCTACACATTCATTTATATCCAAAGATTTCATAAAGAAGCATGACATGGTAGTTGCATTCTTGAATCGACCATTGTTGATAAACTCTCCTGGAGGAGAGATGGTGGCAAGGCATCTATGCCGTAAAGTGAGTATAAACATAAGGGGGTAGTCTTTTGGGCCAACCTAATAGTGTTGGACTCACAAGGATTAGAAATCATTCTGGGAATGGACTGGCTGACAAAGAATCAAGGAGTAATTCATTGTGCAACTAGGACAGTTTGCTTAACACACCCAGATGGCACTACAGTGGAGTTCAAGCCAGATCAGACACAAGAGGCATTTGTACAACTCAACCATATTGAGAGTACAGAAGGCATCAGGGTTGTAAGTGAGTTTCCGGATGTATTCCCAGATGACTTACCAGGTATGCCTCCTGACCGAGAGATTGAGTTTGTCATTGGATTAGTACGTGGAACGACCCCAATATATAAGAGGCCGTATAGAATGGATGCTAAACAACTAGCAGAACTAAAGGATCATATTGAGGAGTTATTGGGGAAAGGATATATTCGTCCTAGCTCATCGCCTTGGGGAGCACCAATTATATTTGTACCTAAGAAGGATGGTACTCAAAGGTTGTGTGTTGATTACCGTGCCTTAAATGCGGTAACAATCAAGAATAAGTACCCACTGCCAAGAATTGAAGATTTATTTGATCAGTTGAGAGGAGCATGTGTGTTCTCTAAGATTGATCTTCGCTCGGGTTATCACCAATTGAAGATTAGGCCCTCAGATATTCCCAAGACTGCATTTGTCTCTCGATATGGACTATATGAGTATACAGTTATGTTGTTTGGATTGACCAATGCTCCAGCATATTTTATGTATCTAATGAACAAGGTATTCATGGAATACTTGGACAAGTTTGTAGTGGTGTACTCCAAGACTGAAGAAGAGCATGAGGAGCACATCAGGATGGCACTATAGAAGCTTCGCCAACACCAATTATATGCCAAACTTAGTAAGTGTGAGTTTTGGCTAAAGGAAGTTTCATTTTTTGGTCATGTCATATCTGAAGGAGGTATAGCAGTGGATCTAGGCAAAGTGGTCGATGTCCTTAAATGGGAAACACTTGAGAGTGTACATGATATACGAAGATTCTTAGGCATGGCTGGTTATTACCGTCGATTCATCGAGGGATTTTCAAAGATCTCTCGACCACTAACCAAGTTGCTTGAGAAAGGAGTTGCTTTCAAGTGGACCCCTGAATGTGAAGTGAGCTTTGCTGAATTGAAGAAGAGGTTAACCAGTGCACCACTATTAGTGATACTTGATATGCAGAAGGAGTTTGTGGTTTATTGTGATGCATCTGGTCATGGTTTAGGATGTGTCTTAATGCAAGGAGGACATGTTGTAGCCTATGCTTCGAGACAACTTCGGAAACATGAGAGGAATTATCCAACACATGATTTAGAATTGGCAGATGTTGTCCATGCATTGAAGATATGGATACACTACTTGATGGGAAAAAGAACCGAGATATACACGGATCACAAGAGCTTGAAGTATATATTCACACAACTAGATCTTAATCTCAGACAACATCATTGGTTGGAGTTAATAAATGACTTCGATGTGGGAATCAACTACCATCCAGGAAAGGCTAATGTGGTCGCTGATGCTATAAGCAGAAAAGGACAATGTAATAACTTGTTAGTACAAGCTCTTCAACCCCAGTTATGTGAAGAGTTTGCAAGGTTAAACTTATGCCTAGTATCTAGTGCTGAAGCAGTTCCTATGGAAGTGGACTCAACCCTTGAATGTGATATACGAGAAGGACAAAAGAATGATGAGAAGGTCAAGGAGATCAAGCAGTTGATGAAGAAGGGAAAAGCTCCGAACTTTAGGGAGGATGAACAAGGAACCCTATGGCTTGGAAAGAGGATTTGTGTTCCAGATATTAAGGAGATTAGAGAGTTGATACTAAGGGAAGCTCATAACTCATCATACTCCATTCATCCCGGAAGCACAAAGATGTATCAAGACCTTAAAGATCGATATTGGTGGCATGGAATGAAACGGGATGTAGCAGAATATGTGGACATATGTGATACATGTCAATTGATTAAGGCGGAACACCAAAGACCAGCAGGGTTGTTGCAACCAATCAAAGTGCCAGAATGGAAATGGGAAGAAATTAGTATGGATTTCATTGTGGGACTACCAAGGACACAGTCTGGATATGATTCTATATGGGTTATAGTGGATCGTTTGACTAAAGTTGCTCACTTTATTCTCGTGAAAGAAACTTACAATGGTCCCAAGTTGGCGGAACTGTATATATCCAGGATTGTATGCTTACATGGAGTTCCTAAGAAGATTATTTCAGATCGAGGCACTCAATTCACCTCAAGATTCTGGCAGAAGTTGCATGAATCAATGGATACCCATCTAAACTTTAGTTCGGCATATCATCCTCAGACTGACGGTCAGACAGAACGCACCAACCAGATATTAGAAGACATGTTGAGAGCGTGTGCTCTAAAGAATAGCCAAAGTTGGGATAAGAATTTGCCATATGCTGAATTCTCTTATAACAATAGTTATCAAGCCAGTTTGAAGATGTCTCCTTTTGAAGCATTGTATGGACAGAAATGCAGGACACCGTTGTTTTGGAATCAAACTGGGGAAAGTCAAGTCTTTGGGCCTGATGTATTAAAAGAGGTTGAAAGACAAGTGCAAGAAATACGGAAGAACCTAAAGGCAGCCCAAACAAGACAGAAGAGTTATGCGGATACTCGAAGACGTGATCTAACCTTTGAGATCGGTGATTATGTGTACTTGAAGGTGTCACCTATGAGAGGGTTGAGAAGATTTAAAGTAAGAGGCAAGTTGTCACCCCGCTACATTGGTCCGTTCAAGATACTCGAACGACGAGGTGAAGTGGCTTATCAACTTGAGCTTCCACCACACTTGTCAGATGTACATAATGTATTTCATGTGTCACAACTTAAGAAGTGTCTGGGAGTGCCTGAGGAACAGTTACCTATGGAAGCAGTTGATGTACAAGAAGATTTGTCTTATGTGGAACAGCCTGTCAAGATACTTGAGACATTAGAAAAGGTCACCAGGAACAAAGTCATTCGTATGTGTAAAGTGCAATGGAAACATCACTCAGAGGCAGAAGCAACATGGGAAAGAGAAGAAGATCTCAAGGCTGATTTCCCTCATCTATTCTCTTAGGACGTCCGAATCTCAAGGGCGAGTTTCCTTTTAAGGGGGGTAGAGTTGTAACACCCACATTTTATGTAATAAAATTTGATCAAACCATAGTGCATTCTAGTGTGCCTTTTTGTGTGAATTTTGAAGTTCAAACAAGTAGCAAACGTTGAAATTTGAAATCAAATCAAAAGAAAAGAAAATGAAAAAGAAAAAGAAAAACAAATAAAACCCCCTTTGGGCCAAAACCTCACCCCCGTCCCAATTTCCCCTCCCCTCACACGCGGCCCAGCCAGCTCTCCCCTCTCCTCTCTCTCTGCCGGGTGGGGCCCGCTTGTCATCACCTCCACTGGGGAAACCGCCGCTCTTTTCCTTCCCGCGTCGCGCCACGCCGCACACCCCCTCCAACCATCGCTCCACGCACGAATCCGCCCCGGGGAACCCCCCTTCGCGTGCGCCAGCAACCGCCGCCGCTTTCCCCTCTATAAATTTCCCCTCTCCCCCTCTCTTTCCTCTCCCCGCGTGCAAACCCCAGCCTCACCATCGCCCAGGTTGGTCACCTTCGTTCCCGGCTAACCGTCGATTGCCTCACCCCTCTATCCCCTCTAACGTCTTCGCCGTGACACCAGGAGCACGCCAAGCAAGGTTTAGCGGGGAGATCGCCGGGGAATCGCCAAGATCGACGAGTGCTGACGCCAACCGCCGCCACCTCTCGTCGCCGACCCCTCTCCGGCCGATTTCGTGCCCCGATACTCCCCTAGGTGCATTCCCCTTCTCCCCCTCTCTTGTTTCATGCAAGTAGCGCGTTAAATGGGCTTATAATTCACCGGTTTGGCCAACTCCGGCGAGGTCGCCGCCGCGGGAGTCAGCTGCCGCCGCGCCGTGTGCCGCCTGCATCGCCGGGGGCGACGTGGCTGCATCTCGGCCTTCGGTTCAAACCGAACGGCCGAGATTAGGTCTTCATACCGGTTCAGGATAATTAAATCTCGTGCGTTCATCTAGGATCCAACGGTCCATGTTTAAAATTCATTTCCCGCCGTTGCATTTTCACCGCAGCCCCTAGAAATTCACCAGCTACCCCCTGGCCTTTGCTGGAATTCAGATCTAGCCCCTGGATTTAGCAATCTAGCCCCTGGACTCTCTAGAATTGTATTTAATTAGTTAATTAGTCAATCTAACCCCTGGAAATTTATATAATTATGGATTTAGCCCCTGTACAGTGTAGGAAACTTATTAATCAGTCCCTGGACTTTTATTTAATTGCTGAATTTTGTTTATAGGTGTATTTAATGTGTAGAAATTAGATAAAAATGGCGAATAAATATAAAAACAGTAGGAAAATTTGTATAAAATGTTTTTATGCTGTAATTAATTTGTAGAGTTCAATTAAAATATGTTTTGACCCGGGAAAATTTATTAAAAATGTTTAAAATACATTTTGGCCATAGAAAATTCAATAAAAATGATTTTAGGCCATAAATAAATCCTAAAAATGTAAGATAAATATGAAATGCATATTTTGGCTATGTAAAAATAATAAATACCTCGTAGGGACGCATTAGCATAGGATTTTATGCTTATGTGTATGTGTGATGCATTGTATTGGGTACTCTTTACTTATTTTAGCCTTTATTTCCCTTTGCCATGATTGGGCAATATATTTAGAGTCGTACTACGACCCCAACTTCAATCTCCAAGACCAAGACTTCTCCAACAACCAAGTCTTCGAAGAAGGCAAGTGCCCTTGACCATCTTGTACCAATTTTAGGATTTTAGTTAGATGCATGCTAATTAAATTGATGTCCTATTTCATGTTTCATGCCTTGTTCCATATAATTCCTTGTCACTTGATGTGGGTTGGGAAGTAGATAGGTAATTAATTATGCTTAGCCATGCTTAGACATTGAGAATGGGATTTCATACAATTGTGACATGTTAAACTTTATTATTACTTTAATTGTGGTGGATACACAATAGTAGTGGATAGGAATCTGGTGGTTGGATAGATTTGGTATGGTGCAGTTTGCACGAGACCCGGGATTGGGTTTGGTACCACCGGATTCTAAGGACCGGTTTATGGAGGAAGCCACTAAGCCTTATAGTACCACCACAAGACTGAGATGGGGCAGCTTGGTCAATTAATTAGGTTTCTCCCGATGAAATGCTAGTAGTTGGATGGTGCGGGGAATGAAGCAGGGGTACTGCTCTGGGAACCGCAAGGATCAAGAGGGGGCTCTGAGACGGAGGGTTACTCTGGGAATGCCTCAGTGGTGGAAACCTTAGAGGGCTAGCACTAGTCGGGAGTACTTTTGTAAAGACCATGTTGTGATCTCCTGGCCTCACACCAAAGGAAGTGTGTAAAGTGGTTAGCTACCACAGGCATTCAGGGAGGTTCACTTAGTCCACCTGGCAACAGGGGATGAAATCACTGCTTGTGGGGAAAGGGTACACTCTCTGCAGAGATTTGGTGAAACTGTCATGACAGCCGTGCTCACGGACAAGAGCGGCTTGAGGCCAGTTCATAATTAGTTTATGGTTGGGAAATGGTGGTTATTTAAGATTCAAGTTCATACATCACTTTTAATTATGTGTTGAATTACTTCTTGAATGATGATATTAATAATTGAAAGCTAAGGTTGGGTTCTAAGCATAGTGCTTAAGCCATAATTGGCCTTCCCTTGCTTTAGCCAATCATGTCATTCTCTTCCCACAATTGCTGAGTACTCTATGTACTCAAGCGTTTACTTTTCCATTAGAATATGAAGAATAAGCGGCACTAGAAGACTTCATCGTCAACCCAAAAGACTTGGGCTAGGCTGGCGATCCTTCGCGCGACTGCTTGTGGAGATGGAGGTGTTCTTATCTGTTTAGCCTTCCGCTGTAGTATAATCTTTATGAACTGTTTAGATGTTGTAAATAGGTTATGGTCTGTATTTGTAGACCTTCGGGTCGTATTGTAAGACCATTTGTGTAATCGAACATGGCTATGTAATGATATTTCACTTTCGTCAACGCATGTACGATTCAACTGATCCTGGCGTACATGTGGTTAGCGTCAGTTCATCTTTACGATGACTGGGCGTGACAAAGTGATTCTAAGGACCGGTTTATGGAGTAGCCACTAAGATATATAGTATCGCCACAAGACTGAGTATGGGGCATCTTGGTCAATTAATTAGGCCTCTCCCGGTTTAGTGCTGGTAGTCGGATAGTGCGGGTAATTGGTTCAGCGTAACTACCTTGTGATCCGCATGGCTCAAGAGGGGGCTTCTCCTGGCGTAGGTAAAATGGACTCTAGGAGCCGGAGCGGTGAAACCTCAGAGGGTCGGTTACTAGTCGGGAGGACCTTTGTAAAGACCTCGTAGTGATCTCTCGGCTGCACACCTACGGAAGTGTGAAATGTGGTTGATCACCACTGGCATCACAGAGGTTTACTTAGTCCACCTGGCAACAGGGGATGAAATCACGGCTTGTGGGTAAAGGATACGTTCTCTGCAGAGATTAAGAAACTATCATGACAGCCGTGCTCACGGACAAGAGCGGCTTGGTGTCGAATTCATAATTAGTCAAAGGTTGGAATGGTGGTTGGGATAATGCTTGGAATTGATGTTGATATTATTATAATTACTATTACTGTTATTACGGTTGGGATTACTCACCTAGATGTAGGTTGCTAATGAATGCTAAGGTTAGGTTTAATGCTTAGTGCTTAAACCATTATCAGCCTTCTCCGTTGATTTGGCATTCATGTCATTTATTTCCCACACTTGTTGAGTACCACGGGATAGTACTCACACTTGATTTGTTGTATTTTTGATATGCTGCTCAGTGAAGAGAAGATCTAATGAGGACAGTGACAAGTGAAGACAGTGCAAAGGTCGCGTTGCTGCCAGTCAATTTGCCTGTGGTTGCCCTGAAGTTTTTCCTCTTCCGCTGCTACTTCAAAACTCTTTTGAAGGTATAATGCTGTTTGCATGCGATATAGAACTTTTTATCACTTTTTTGTCGTACATGTATGGTAAAACTGATCCTGACATACATGTATTTTGCAGCTGGTTTTATTTCTAATAAAATCGGGTGTGACAAAGTGGTATCAGAGCTATATGTTGACTCTAGGCACGTGACCTTAGTTAGAATGGACCTCTTAGACACTCCTTTGACCTCGCTTATGAAGACGAAGCTTCGACTCCACCGACAGGAACGTGAAGATCAATATAGGAGGATAATGCAAAAGAAGAAGACTCTTAGAGATTACCGTACATCACTTGTTTAGGTCCCCTTTGTTTAGCAAGTGAAGTCCATGCCTTTCTCATAGTGAAATAGAAACACGTTGCTTGATGCATTGCATTGTAATAATAATAAGAACAATAATAAATTATAGCGTTTGCCCGTTTAAGGGGGGTAGCCGACCCACTTGAATCTCGAGGGCGAGATTCCTTGTATGGTGGGTGGGATTGTAACCACAATATTTAACAAAACGATAATAATAATAATAATAATAATAATAATAATAATAATAATAATAATAATAATAATAATAATAATAATAATAAATAGATATATGAACCATGACAAAGCATTTGAAATGAAAGAAGTTAAAATTTAAAACCATAAAGGAAATGTAGGCCAGGTTCAAAATAATAATAATAAGAAGAAGAAGAACATAGAAATAATGTGTGTGATAAAGCATTAAAATTTAACTAAATTGACATATTCCATCGTAATTGTTTATCTGTATAAAAAAATGCAAATAATAAATTCTAAAGAATACGTTTGAATCCAAATAAAATTAAAGCATGACAAAGAAAACTTAATTAGACTTTGTATCGCCTTGTTAAAAATTTATAATAGCGTTGATAATAAACTCAATATATAAATACACTAAAAAAATATATTAATAGGAAAATAATTATAATGATGGATGATAAGGAAAGTAAGATGTAAACTTGTGTGTAATAATAGAAGTTCTCTTGAAAACAAATTTAGGACAAAAAAATAAAAAAAATATAATAATATTTGTGTTTTATGTATTCAATTGTGTGCAATCCTAAACTTCTAAAAGTGTTAGAAGAACATCAGGAATCAAATAAGAAGTAAATTGTTTTCATAATTTTGAATAATAACTTGTTGATCGGTATAAAAAAACCTAATTCTTTGCCCAACATTAGAGAATCTCGGGGCGAGATTCCGTTTAAGGGGGGTAAAATTGTAACACTCTAAAAATCAGCTGAACAAGAAAAAGAAAAAAAAAGAAAACCTTTGTTTGCACCGGCCCAAGCCCAGCTCACGGAGGTAGGCTCCCCACCTAACCCTAGCGATCGCTGCTAGCCATGCTCGCACGATGCCGCCGCCGCCAGTTTTGTACGTGCGTGCCCCAGTCCACAACACAACCGCACCCTCTTTCCTCTATGCACACGGGGCCTCCTTGTCAGCTCTTTCTTCCTCACCATGGGACCGCCTTACCCTCCCCATGACGCCACGTCCGTGCCGCGCCGCTCCCGCGCGCTTGAACCGCGCCCCCCTCCTTGCCTCTCCCTCTGCTCAGCGGGACCCGCCCGTCAGTCACCGTCTTCTTCCCCATGAATCGCGCACGACCCACGTGCGAGATGATCGCTGCGCCGCACCAACTGCTCTCAGAAACCTTGGCCTCGCTGATCTCTTTCCATCGCGGAACCGTTGCCTTCTATAAATCCATCGCCTGCGCTTCCTAGGTCTCACTCGCCACCCCTGGTTTCCAAAATCCCGAAGCTATCGCGTGTTGCCGCCTCGCCGCGCTCGCGTTCTCAGTGCCCGCGTGTCTCCTCCACCACCTCGTTGTCCCTGTGCAAATCGTCGTTGCCGTTCGTCCTCGGCAAGCCGCCGTCGAAATCAACCGGCGCACAGACGTAGGTCTAATTCACCGAGACGACATTGACTTTTCCTGTCCGTTTCCATCGTGAATCGCCGTAGCGAGCCCTACTCTCGTCGAATCATGGTGAGTCCCCGCCGTGCCTCTTCGTTGCTCTGTTGTTCCCGCCTTCGCTTTAACCAAATGCTTTGATCAGTGGTCGCGCCGTGTTGCAGAGAATCTCCACGGCGAGAAGAATACAAAGAAGAGCCACCGTGATGCCCGCATGACGAGGACCAACGCGGTCCGCTGCCTTGCGCCGTTGCGAGTCCCTGTCGTGCCTCCCCGGAGCTCGATACGCCTCTAGGTGAGTTCACGCACACCTTCTCTTTCGTTCCTAGTTGTTAGCTTCGATCCTTAGAGAGCTTAGTTTCCGATTTGCTGAGCTCCGGCGAGCTCACCTCGCTAGTCACGATAGCACCACCGTGCGGCCCTGAGGAAGAAGAAGCATAGTGCTTCACGCCTCCCTGGCCGCTGGATCAAGCCTGGACAGTATGGATTAGAAGCTTTGATGCCCTTTCGCTTTATAAGATTTGGACCGCTCGCATTAGATCTAACGGCTGAGATTAGAAGCGCGGATAACCCTTGGTTCATTTGCATGCTAGCCCCTGCGCCTTCTAATACAATTATTCCTAGATCCTGATACTTACGATTTAGCCCTTGGTTTTTGTGATAAATAGGTTTTAGCTTGAATCAGCAATAGCACCACATGAAATAATGAAATTTTACCTAGTAAGCCCCTAGATTATTCTGTTTTCACATGATAGATCCTGTATAATTTTTAAAATATCAAATAAACCCTAAACTATTGTAAAATAGCCCTGAATAAGAAAATAATATTTTGTATTTGAATATTCAACATTTATTATTTTGACATAGGAATAAATGTATCAATAACCGATTAGCTTATAAAAATAGTAGATTAAATATAGGAAAATTCTATAAAACATAATACATTCTATAAAATTTATATTATTTGGTTTATAAATAATCCACATAGGAAATAATTATTTTAAATCATAATCATGCCTAATAAATGTATTTTAGCATACATAAATTACTGAAATTTATGAAAAGCTTTAGAAATAAATATAAAATAGTATAAGCCTATAGAAAATATTTTTTTCTTATAAACCAATAAATGAGTGATGTAATTTGCTTTGGCATTGACTATAATTGTTCCATTTAAACTAGAAATGTTAGTATAATGCATTAAAATATACATAACTCTGATTTAAATCATTATTGTGTATAGGTCCTTGTTCCATCATAAAATGTTTGCGTAGTAACTTTTATGACATGTTTTGCATGTATGGTGTATTGCTCTTGAATGCTTTTATTTCTGTTTTGACGATAGTTTATATGCATTCGTGTCACAATCAAGAAGCTACATGAAGATGTGAAGATCAAGAGTTCATTGAAGAAGAACTGAGCAGCGATATCAAAACAGGCAAGTGTCCTTGACCATCTTGCACCTTTTTAAGGGTTTATTTAGTTGCATGCTAATTAATATGAATCCTATGCTATGCCCTGTGGTTTTACCTTATTACCTTGTCGCTTGGGTTATGGAAATGTGATACGTGGGATTTACTTTACGCTTAGCCATGCGTAATAGTCGGGTGGGAAAACATTGACCACATTTATTACTCATGACTTATTATTATGATTATGATTATGATGTTGGAAATGGAATGTAGTAAATAGGAATCTGGCGGGTTGGTTTGAATGGTATGGTGCAGTACGCACGAGACCCGGGATTTTGGGATTGAACCTTGCCGGATTCTAAGGACCGGTTTATGGAGTAGCCACGAAGCTATACAATATCGCCACAAGACTGAGTATGGGGCAGCTTGGTCAATTAATTAGGCCTCTCCCGGTTTAGTGCTGGTAGTCGGATAGTGCGGGGAATCGGTTCAACATAACTTCCTTGTGATCCGCATGGCTCAAGAGGGGGCTTCTCCTGGCGGAGGTAAAATGGACTCTAGGAGCCGGAGGGTGAAACCTCAGAGGATCGGTTACTAGTCGGGAGGACCTTTGTAAAGACCTCGTAGTGATCTCTCGGCCGCACACCTACGGAAGTGTGAAATGTGGTTGATCACCACTAGCATCAGAGAGGTTTACTTAGTCCACCTGGCAACAGGGGATGAAATCACGACTTGTGGGTAGAGGATACGTTCTCTGCAGAGGTTGAGAAATTGTCATGACAGCCGTGCTCACGGACAAGAGCGGCTTGGTGTCGAATTCATAATTAGTCAATGGATGGAATGGTGGTTGGGATAATGCTTCGAATTGATGTTGATATTATTATAATTACTATTACTGTTATTACGGTTGGGATTACTCACCTAGATGTAGGTTGCTAATGAAAGCTAATGTTAGGTTTAATGCTTAGTGCTTAAACCATTATCAGTCTTCTACGTTGATTTGGCCTTCATGTCATTTATTTCCCACACTTGTTGAGTACCACGGGATGGTACTCACACTTGTTTTGTTGTATTTTTGATATGCTGCTCAGTGAAGAGAAGATCTAATAAGGACAGTGACAAGTGAAGACAGTGCAAAGGTCGCGTTGCTGCTAGTCAATTTGCTTGTGGTTGCCCTGAAGTTTTTCCTCTTCTGCTGCTACTTCAAAACTCTTTTGAAGGTATAATTGTCGGTGGTTTTGATCCGACAGATCTCCTGACACTACTAAAGTGTTAGAGGAGTTTGAGGTTCGATGTGGGCGCGCGGAGATTCAAGAAGGTGAAGTGTAAATGACACAGGAGACTCGAAGATTTACGTTGTTCGGGCCGCCTGAGCGTAATACCCTACTCCACGGGGTGTTGGTGTTGTATTGGTTGTATGAGCTCAACGTGGGTTGAGAGTGTAGAGTCAGCGTATTCAGTGAGTGTGTAGAGTCTCTCTCTATGTATCATCGGCCTGTCCTTTTATAGTACAAGGGCAAGCCGTTACAAGTTAGCCTGGCCCGACATGTGGCCCCGGCAGTTACTAATATTGATACACATTTGATGCACTTAATTATCCTTAATAACTGAGTTACGGGCTTTGATAACACCGTTACTGTTAATTAAGGTCGTCCGATCATTTGTCATTAATATAGTATTAATGACACTTAAACGGGTCTTGAAGTCCTTGATTCCCCTTTGAAGATCCGGAGCCGTTGTGAAGTCTTCCGGAGGTTGGAGGCTGAAGATCCGACGGTTGGACACGTGGCAGCTCCAGAGCGTATTGTGGGAAACAGATAGGTCCGGTGCCACCTAACACGTGTCAGTTCTGGAGCTTCCCTCGGTCTCGGGTTAGGTCCTGGGGTGCCGCTATGGTACATAGTGAAAGTGCATCTAGGACTCCCTTGTGGGTTTTGGATGATTTATGACAAGCAATTGGGATCCTAATCCTTTTGTTGAGATGAATGCAGGAAAATGATGAAAAATGAGCAAAGTACCAAAAAGAGGGAAATTGAGAAGGAAAATGAATTTGAGCTCAAGGAGAAGAAATTAGTTGTTTAGTATGTGTGGAGTGTGTTAAGGAAACACACCCAAGAGCTCAATCTCACTTAATCACACACACACAATGCACAAAACTATACAGGACCGGACTAGTCCGATATTAGCCAGACTAGTCCGATATCACATTCTGCACCAGATCGGACAAGTCCGGTCACCACCGGACTAGTCCGATATATTTTCTGTTCCACTTCGGACTAGTCCTCCCCAGTGCGGACTAGTCCTTTTCAATGCACAAGTCACACAAAATCGGACCAGTCCGCTGTGACCCGGACTAGTCCGATATTCATTCTGATCCACTTCGGACAAGTCCGGTGTCCACACGGACTAGTCCGATATACACCCTGATCTAAATCGGACAAGTCCTCCAAGTGCGGACTTGTCATCCTAAACACTTAGGGTTTCATGTGTCCGGACAAGTCCGATGTCAATCGGACTAGTCCGAAGCTTTCCAGTGATGAAATCGGACAAGTCCGTTTTGAACCGGACTAGTCCGAGATTCCTAGACACTTAGGGTTTGCTTCACACAGCACACCGGACTAGTCCGGTCACCACCACGGACTAGTCCGATATTTCTGAACCCTAACGGTAACTTCCAGAAACCCCATATAAATAGAGGTGCACGGCCCACTTTTAACTTCTCTTGAACCCTAGCGCCGTCACACCTCCCAAGGGACTCAAAAACCATCTCTCTCCACGAAGTTAAGTGAAAAATCAATCAATCCATTGAAGATCACTTCTAGATCATTGGAGAGGCACTTGGCACATGATTGAGCTCTTGGTTTGAATCTCTAACACACTCTTGCATCTCAATTTGTATATTTCGAAGTGTGTTATTGGTGGTTTTGAAACTTGTAATCAAGGGAGCTCTCAACTTGTGAGATCGCCCCTTCAACTTGGTGATTTACCCCTGTGTGATTAGTGGAAGAGGATTGGCCTTCGTGGCGATCCGACGAGGGAAGGGTTGGAGAAGACCCGGTCCTTTTGTGGGCTCCTCAACGTGGATGTAGGCTGCCTTCGTGGTAACCGAACCACGAGATAAATCTTGTGTCTTGTTCGTTTGTGTTCATCATTCTAGTTGATCAACATTATCTAGGGTTTGATTCATTTTGTTGAATTCAAGTTAAATAGTTGAACAAGAATCATACTTGCAATAAAACTTAACATACAACTATTGAACTGTCATTAAAGTTTATATTTCCGCTGCAAACGACAACGAAACAATCAAATTGACCTAACTTGATCAACCTAGCCCGTGAAATCCGGACTAGTCCGCACTTTACCGGACTAGTCCGATATATCTGGATTTGACCTTTTTGTTGAAGTGCTACAGGAATCGAGAAAATTCAAGAAGGCCTATTCACCCCCCTCTAGGCCTACATTCAATTGGTATCAGAGCAGGCTCTTCAAGAAAGAGTGCAACCACTCGAAGAGATCATGTCGGACATGAAGGAAGTCCAGAAAATCAACAACCAGGAAGAGATGAACAATGACAAGCACCAAAAGCTTGAAAAGTATCTTGAAGCCATTCAAGACTTCGATGATGATGATGATGAGACATTGGAGCTGAAAGCACTGCTCTGAAAGAAAGCACTTTCCAAAGGGAAAGCTAAAGTTGAAGAAAAGAAGAAGGGGAGTAGTCACACCGACTACTCCCGATATCCTTTTAATTATGACCGTTTAAATTCTAACAGCAGTCATTATCTATCCATTCCTCTCGGAAAGGCCCCACACTTCGATGGGAGTGATTACTCCATGTGGAGGCAAAACATGAAGATGCACTTGATTTCCCTTAACCCAAGTTTATGGCATATTGTGTGCACAGGAATAAACATCCCTGATGACGATGAAGAACTCACGCCAAGTCAAGAGCAAGCCATCCACAGGAATGCCCAAGCCGCAGCCGTTATCACCTCATCTCTAAGTAGAGATGAATTCACAAAGGTGGACGGATTGGAAATTGCCAAAGAAATCTGGGACACACTACAGACAGCACATGAAGGTGACCGGCATGTGCGGGAGGCAAAGATTGAAATGATTGAAGGCGAACTAGGAAGGTTCGCGATTGAGGAAGATGAATCTCCCCAGGACATGTACAACAGACTGAAGACTCTTGTGAACAAGGTTCGATCGTATGGTAGCAAAAAGTGGAATGACCACGAGGTTGTAAAGCTCATCCTTAGAGCCTTTATGCCTCACAACGTCACACTCTGCTCTATGATCCGAGAAAGTCCCGGGTACAAGAAAATGACTCCGGATGAACTGCTTGGCAAAATCATCAACTTTGAGATGATGGAGAAGCAAGCCAAGCACGTCGAAGAAACAAGCTGAACAAGCACACATCGGAAAGGAGTGGGACTCAAACGATGAGTCCTCATCGTCCGATGAAGAAGAAATGGCTAGCATAGCCATTGAAAGCATGCCCAAGAAACCCACACTCTTCCCCACGCTCGGTGCAAAGAAGGCAAATGGAACTTTCCTCATGGCTAAGGAAGGTAAACGCAAGGTAAACATCAAAACCCCTTCCTTGCATTCTTACTCAAGTGATGATGATCTAGACAGTGATGATGAAGATATGCTAATTGGTTTAGATAGAAAAACTGCTGCAAAAATGAAATTCTTGCTTAACCAACTTATTGAGAAGGAAGAGCTAATTGATCGTCAAGAAGACATGATTATCTCCCAAAAGGAGAAGTATGTCGAACTTGACAATCTTCTAGTTCTTGAAAAGGAGAAAAATCACTCACTAGAGCTTGAGCTAGCTTCAAGCAAGAAAACTTGCTTGGAGTTAACCAACTCAAATGTTGCAATCAAGAATCAACTTGATGACCAAATCAAGGTCAACAAGATCCTTGAAGTGCAGGTTGAGTCACTCAAGCTTAGTGAACCTTCCTCCTCGTCAACCCTACCTTCTCAACCCACTTTAACTAATATCGCTCATGTTTGCAAATGTAATAAAACTAACACCAGGTTGAAGGAAAATTCTACCTCCACGAAGGACAAAAATCCTACCCAATGTGTAATATTTGACAAGGAGAGGATCAACTATGCACGTAGTGCATATTTGGTCCAAAGACCTCCAAATGTCAAGTATGGCATTGGTTACTCTTGTGATGGAAAGCAAAGAGATGGAAATCATAAGAATAACAAGGGAAGGATCACCTTTGTGAAGGGAGGACCCTCACAACCTGGTAACTCGAAAACTAAAAATCTGAACTCTCATGAAAATCGGACTAGTCCGGTTGTAGTCCGGACAAGTCCGGTCATCCGGACAAGTCCGGTCACACAGACTAGTCCGACCCATAATCAACAGCAACTTCTGTTTAAAACATTTGATGCCTCCTATATTTTAATGAAAAATAATGTTGGTAAAGTGTATGTTTATTATGCTGGGCCACGCCATGGGAACACAAAATCCCATGTGTGGGTGCCCAAATGTATCGTTACTAACCTCCAAGGACCCAAGCAAGCTTGGGTACCTAAAACCAAGGCGTAATTTGTTTTTGCAGGCCTACTCCTCCGGTGGATCCAAATGGGTGCTGGACAGTGGATGCACCAACCACATGACCGGAGAAAGGAGGATGTTTGTGGAGTATGAAGTGAACCAGGACCCAAACGAAGGCATCTACTTTGGGGATAACAGTCAAGGAAGGGTCCTCGGTACCGGTAAAATTGCAATATCCTCTAAACATACTCTTTCGCATGTTTTACACGTTGAATCTTTAGATTATAAACTGTTGTCCATATCTCAGTTATGTGACAAAGGTTATAATTGTCTGTTTACTAACGAGGGTGTGACCGTCTCAAGGAGAAGTGATGGTTCCGTTGCATTCAAGGGTATGTTAAAGGGAAAGCTTTATCTTGTTGACTTCAACAATGATAAAGCCGAACTCGACACATGCTTGATTGCAAAAACCAACATGGGTTGGCTGTGGCATAGACGGCTAGCACATGTTGGTATGAGGAACCTTCAAAAACTCCTCAAGGGCGATCACATCCGAGGTTTGAAAGATGTTGTGTTTGAGAAAGACAGGCCTTGTAGCGCGTGCCAAGCAGGAAAGCAAGTTGGAGCACAACATCCCGCGAAGAACATCATGACCACGACAAGACCGCTCGAACTACTTCATATGGACCTCTTCGGTCCAATTGCTTACATAAGCATAGGCGGTAACAAATACGGTTTAGTCATTATTGATGATTTTTCCCGCTTCACTTGGGTGTTCTTTTTGCATGACAAGTCAGAAACACAAGGAACACTCAAGAAATTCTTCAAGCGAGCGCAAAACGAGTTCTCACTATCAATCAAGAGTATTCGGAGCGACAACGGCACGGAGTTCAAGAACATACAAGTGGAGGAGTACCTTGATGAGGAAGGAATCAAGCACGAATTCTCAGCACCATACTCTCCACAACAAAACGGAGTTGCCGAAAGGAAGAACCGAACGCTCATAGAGATGGCAAGAACAATGCTCGATGAATACAAGACTTCGGATCGATTTTGGGCGGAAGCAATCAACACCGCTTGCCATGCCACAAATCGACTCTACCTTCATCGACTACTAAAGAAGACTCCCTATGAGCTACTCACCGGTAACAAACCGAACATTTCTTATTTTCGAGTTTTCGGTTCTCCTTGCTATATTTTGAACAAGAAGCCCAGGACTTCAAAGTTCGCTTCGAAGTCCGATGAAGGTTTCTTGCTTGGTTATGATTCGAACACTTACGCCTATCGTGTTTTCAACAAGGCCTCCAGACTTGTTGAAGTGGCACGTGACGTAGTGTTCGATGAAACTAATGGCTCCCAAAAGGAGCAAGTTGATCAATGTGAATTAGGTAAAGAGGAAGCCCCCTATCAAGCAATAAAGAGGATGGCTCTAGGCGAAGTACGACCACAAGAGTCATCGGCACAAATACAAGAGGAAAGTGAACCACAAGAGGAGATCAACAATCAAGGGGGAGCCTCGATACAAGATCAATCACAAGAATATGAACATGATCAACAAATCAACGAGGACAACAACTCAGGGGGAGAAGAAGATGAACACCAACATACGACCCCCCAAGTGCCACACCCAAGAGTACACCAATGCATTCAAAGGGATCATCCAATCGACAACATCATCGGCGACATCCAAAAGGGAGTAACCACCAGATCTCGTATAGCAAATTTTTGTGAACATTACTCGTTTGTCTCCTTTTTAGAACCCCGCAGGACTGAGGATGCATTGAAGGATCCGGACTGGGTGGTGGCAATGCAAGAAGAGTTGAACAACTTCAAGAGAAACGAGGTTTGGGAACTTGTGGAAAGACCCAATGCAAACATAGTCGGCACCAAGTGGGTCTTCCGCAACAAACAAGACGAACACGGGGTGGTGACAAGAAACAAGGCACGACTTGTGGCCAAAGGTTACTCACAAGTCGAAGGTTTGGATTTTGATGAGACTTTTGCTCCAGTAGCTAGTCTTGAATCAATTAGAATATTACTTGCATATGCTACTCATCATGATTTCAAGCTGTACCAAATGGACGTGAAAAGCGCCTTCCTCAACGGACCAATCAAGGAAGAGGTGTACGTGGAGCAACCACCCGGATTTGAAGATGAAGAGTTCCCCGACCACGTGTATAAACTGCGTAAGGCTCTCTATGGCCTCAAACAAGCTCCTAGAGCTTGGTATGAGTGTCTTAGAGATTTTCTAATTGATAATGGCTTTCAAATTGGCAAAGTAGACTATACATTATTCACAAAAAATCTAGATAATGATCTTTTCATTTGCCAAATCTATGTTGATGATATAATTTTTGGATCAACTAACCAATCTTTCTGTGAAGAGTTTAGTAAAATTATGACAGACAGATTTGAAATGTCAATGATGGGAGAATTGAAGTACTTCTTGGGATTCCAAGTGCGGCAACAAAGGGAAGGAACATTCATAAGCCAAACCAAGTACACACAGGACATCCTCAAGAAGTTTGGCATGGACAAGGCAAAGCCCATAAAGACTCCCATGGCAACGAATGGTCACTTGGATCTCAATGAAGATGGACCGAGCGTCGACCAAAAGGTATATCGCTCCATGATTGGATCTTTACTTTACTTATGTGCATCTAGGCCAGATATTATGTTGAGTGTATGTTTGTGTGCAAGGTTTCAAGCCAACCCTAAGGAATGTCATTTGACAACCGTAAAGAGAATCCTAAGATATTTAGTTCATACACCCAACCTTGGTCTTTGGTACCCAAAAGGCTCAAAATTCAATCTCATTGGGTATTCCGATGCAGATTATGCCGGGTGCAAAGTTGATAGAAAAAGCACTTCTGGCACTTGCCAATTCCTAGGAAGATCCTTAGTTTCTTGGTCATCCAAGAAACAGAATTCCATTGCATTATCCACAGCCGAAGCGGAGTATGTTGCAGCCGGGAGTTGTTGTGCACAACTCCTTTGGATGCGACAAACTCTAAGGGATTACGGTTACAATATGAACCGTATTCCTCTTCTTTGCGACAATGAGAGTGCCATTAAAATAGCCCACAATCCAGTTGAGCACTCTAGAACTAAACACATTGACATAAGACAGCATTTCTTGAGAGACCATTCCATGAAAGGAGACATATCCATCTCTCATGTCAACACCCAAAAACAATTGGCCGACATATTCACCAAGCCACTTGATGAAAAACGTTTTTGCGAACTCCGAAATGAGCTAAACATTCTTGATTCTCGGAGTGTGGCTTGAAAATTTGCACACCTGTATGATTGCTTCAAAATATTGATTGAATTTTGAAAATCACCCCTCTTCATTTTTTCCCTCGAAAAACTATGTCAATTATTAGATCTTGATGAATATTTGATCATAGTATGATTGTTGTTTGCTTACTGGTCAAATTCATCAAGATTGTTTGATTTGTTTTGCCTCTCTACCCTCAATTATTGGACCTTTAAATATATATGAATGGGCTATACAATTCTCTCCTGGTGACCACGGACAAGTCCGTGGTTACCCGGACTAGTCCGCCATTGCAGACTAGTCCGCAGTGTGCCGGTTAGGCCGGACTAGTCCGACAGACCACGGACTAGTCCGATTTAGGTTTCTGGAGGACTTCGGACTAGTCCGGTCTTGTCCGGACTTGTCCGATTTTTCGTGTCCATAACCCTAGCCGCCACCAAACCCTAATCCCTTCACCCCACACTCTCCCCCAATCTTTCTCTCTCCTGCGCTCGAGCTCCCAAGGCGAATCCTTGATTCCTTCGTCGAAAAGCCTCAATCTTGGGCGGAGATCAAGCTTGAAGATTCGGGGATTGAAGTTAGCGGACAAGTCCGGCCTCCAACCCCCACATTTTCAAGCTTCCTTGGATTTCTTGGTAAATTTTCCTCAAAACCCTAAGAAATCACAAATTTCTTTATTGCTTATCGTTTGGCCTAGCATTCTTCACTAGTTGCATGTCCAGTTGATGTACTATGTGTATGCTAGACTAGTTATTTCATTAGGGATCAATTTTTATCCAGTTAGTTAGGTTTTTGCGGATGAACACCGGACTAGTCCGGTCCAGGTACGGACAAGTCCGGTCCCCCGGACTAGTCCGTGCCTGAGCACCGGACAAGTCCGTTGTTTCTGAACCAAAACCTAATTCTTTAATTCCCTAATGCATTCCATTGCCATCTTACCTCACCAATACCTTGTATAACTTGTCCTTTCTCTTGATCACTCATTATCAGATCATGTCGAGCTCCGACAACGAAATCTCCGATTTTGAGGCCGAGTTGGACCACGAGGTGGCACCTCGGTCCTCGGCGGGTCTTGGCAAGAAACGCCAAGAGAGACCCTCCGAGCCTGCTCCCTCACCTCCCCAGGTTCGGAGGAAGGTGTGTGTCAAGAAGGCCGCCTCGAAGGCTGCTCCTCCTTCAAGTGGCCCTCGCCAAGCTAAAGGGAAGGGCAAGGGGGTTGCCACAGGGCCTGTTGGGCCCCTAAAGTTGCATACTCCCAGAGAAGGGGTCCGGGACCCCAATGAGGAAAGATTCAATGGCAAGGGCAGCGATGTGGCTATGAAGTTGAGAAGTGTTGATTGCTATGCAAGGCCCAAGCAAGCAGCTGATGGCAGATTCTGGTCAAATTTCCATGCTGACTTCTACAAGCTGGTCTACTTGCCGATGAAGACCCCGGTGGTGCGCAGTCAATGGATTGACTGGGCCCACCTTGAGAAGAGGAAATGTGCAGCTTTTGATGAAGTGATACAAGCTGCAGAGAGACATGGGCTGAAGGATTTGTTTGCCTTCAGATATAATTGGAATGATGAAGTGATTGCACAATTCTATGCAACGTGCCACTTCTCAAGTGAAGACGAAGAAAGTGTGACTTGGATGACTCATGGATCCAAGTATTCCATTACCCAGGAAGAGTTTGCCCGCCTGCTGCACCTTGACTCTGAAGGACAAGACCAACTCATTATCCACAACATTGGGGTCATTGAGAGGGATGGAATGAAGTTCATGTATGAGCCCACCTCCAAGTATGTCCCTCCCTCCACAAAGAATATGAAGCCTTTCTTTGTGGTACTCAACAGAGTTCTCAGGAAGACGATTGCCCCCAAGGATGGGGATGCAGGGAGTGTGCAAGGCTACCTCTGGACCCTGATGAGGGTCATCAGCAAGAAAAGGCAATTCGATGTTGCAGACTATATCTGGAATGATATGGTCAATATCTCAAGTACCCCCAACCGATCCTGTGGCTATGCCCCTTACTTGATGTTCATGATTGAGAAGGTCACAGGGATCGAGTTTGTGAAGGATGTGGAGCACACTCCACTGAGGCCTCAGAAGCCTCAGTCCTTGAGTGTCCAGGCTGCTCCATCGCCTGCCTCAAGCCCCGAGGCACCGGCAAGACAAGAAGAAGCTGCTAGGGCTACTCCTCCCTCCAGGGAAGCCCCTCAGAAAGGATCCGCCAGTGGGATCCTCAAGTACTTGGCTGCAATTTTCTCCTCATGCAAGAAAACTGAAGTGAAGCTTCACAAGCTAAATCAGCAGAGGAAGGAGGACATGAGATACATAAAAGCCAATGTCAAGCAGCTGAGTGAGAAGCTGGAGATCAATCCAATTGGATCTCCAGTACTTTCTGAGGATTCTGATCCAGACATCACCGAGCTCAGCCCCTTGACTCCTTCCGAGCTTGCCTATTTTGGCATTGGGGGCTCGAGCAGCTCCGCTCCTCCTCCTACCTATCAACCTCGTCAAGCCTAAAGCGATGAAGACGATGAAGACGACGAGAGGACTGACAGCGAAGAGTGAAGCCCTAGGACCTTCCTCTCTCTCTTTTTGGTGTCTTGATGCCAAAGGGGGAGAGATTGAGGGGGAGTCTCTAGTCTAAGCTTTAGCTGAATAGGATGCGAGGAGAGAGCTCTCTATGTTTTTTGATTGTGATTGTATTTGCTTAACTCTCTTTTCATATCATGTTTGGTCCTGTGATGAATTGCTCAATTAATTTGCAAGTGTGTGATGAAATCTGAGTTTTTGCTCCTGAAGTGCCATATTCACTTGATATTAGTTGGTAAATGAAAATTCTGTCATTCTTAATGCATTCATGGTCTTAGTATGCATCCCACCATAAAGAATGCACATATGAATAATTATCTTGTTGCCTGATGCATTTTTGAGTCATATGTGCATACTTTATGAAAATCTCATTTTATACCTCATTTTGTGAAATCTCAATTGGTTGTCATCAATCACCAAAAAGGGGGAGATTGAAAGTGCATCTAGGACTCCCTTGTGGGTTTTGGATGATTTATGACAAGCAATTGGGATCCTAATCCTTTTGTTGAGATGAATGCAGGAAAATGATGAAAAATGAGCAAAGTACCAAAAAGAGGGAAATTGAGAAGGAAAATGAATTTGAGCTCAAGGAGAAGAAATTAGTTGTTTAGTATGTGTGGAGTGTGTTAAGGAAACACACCCAAGAGCTCAATCTCACTTAATCACACACACACAATGCACAAAACTATACAGGACCGGACTAGTCCGATATTAGCCAGACTAGTCCGATATCACATTCTGCACCAGATCGGACAAGTCCGGTCACCACCGGACTAGTCCGATATATTTTCTGTTCCACTTCGGACTAGTCCTCCCCAGTGCGGACTAGTCCTTTTCAATGCACAAGTCACACAAAATCGGACCAGTCCGCTGTGACCCGGACTAGTCCGATATTCATTCTGATCCACTTAGGACAAGTCCGGTGTCCACACGGACTAGTCCGATATACACCCTGATCTAAATTGGACAAGTCCTCCAAGTGCGGACTTGACATCCTAAACACTTAGGGTTTCATGTGTCCGGACAAGTCCGATGTCAATCGGACTAGTCCAAAGCTTTCCAGTGACGAAATCGGACAAGTCCGTTTTGAACCGGACTAGTCCGAGATTCCTAGACACTTAGGGTTTGCTTCACACAGCACACCGGACTAGTCCGGTCACCACCACGGACTAGTCCGATATTTCTGAACCCTAACGGTAACTTCCAGAAACCCCATATAAATAGAGGTGCACGGCCCACTTTTAACTTCTCTTGAACCCTAGCGCCGTCACACCTCCCAAGGGACTCAAAAACCATCTCTCTCCACGAAGTTAAGTGAAAAATCAATCAATCCATTGAAGATCACTTCTAGATCATTGGAGAGGCACTTGGCACACGATTGAGCTCTTGGTTTGAATCTCTAACACACTCTTGCATCTCAATTTGTATATTTCGAAGTGTGTTATTGGTGGTTTTGAAACTTGTAATCAAGGGAGCTCTCAACTTGTGAGATCGCCCCTTCAACTTGGTGATTTACCCCTGTGTGATTAGTGGAAGAGGATTGGCCTTCGTGGCGATCCGACGAGGGAAGGGTTGGAGAAGACCCGGTCCTCTTGTGGGCTTCTCAACGTGGATGTAGGTTGCCTTCGTGGTAACCGAACCACGAGATAAATCTTGTGTCTTGTTCGTTTGTGTTCATCATTCTAGTTGATCAACATTATCTAGGGTTTGATTCATTTTGTTGAATTCAAGTTAAATAGTTGAACAAGAATCATACTTGCAATAAAACTTAACATACAACTATTGAACTGTCATTAAAGTTTATATTTCCACTGCAAACGACAACGAAACAATCAAATTGACCTAACTTGATCAACCTAGCCCGTGAAATCTGGACTAGTCCGCACTTTACCGGACTAGTCCGATATATCTGGATTTGACCTTTTTGTTGAAGTGCTACAGGAACCGAGAAAATTCAAGAAGGCCTATTCACCCCCCCCCCTCTAGGCCTACATTCACATAGCCCGGAGCTTCCCCCTTGTGGGCGGTAGCTCCGGTTTGATAGTACACGTGGCGACCCTGGGACTAACCATATTGGGGAAGCAGGTCCGGTCATGTCTGACATGTGGGCCTCCGAAGGTCTTCAAATCAAGTAGATGATATTCCCGTGAGATCTTTGCAATCCCAAGGGGTATACGGTACCCAGGGTACCGACAGTGGCCCCCTGGGCCCACCTCTGGGGAAGGCCCCTTGGGTGAAGTCATTCTGCCGGAGGTGGGTCCATCCTTCGACTTTTGAACTGAGTCTTCAAAGGTCTTCGGATGTGTCGCTGGTGATGGTTTGGAGTTAAATCCTCGCCACGTGGCATATACCGTGTGCGGCAAATGAGATCTTTGGCGTGCGGATCTCACGCAATTGAAGGTCGCCGGTTCCCAATACGAAAATCGTATCGATTCCACGTGCCTTGTCAGGCCACCGCCTTCGGGCTTCCCGCCTCATGATGACAACCGTTCGCCTGGGTAAGAACCTCGACTTGATCGTCCGGGTGGTCCTGGGCCCTCTTGTCATCGGCTGGGTGGAATTTTTTAGTAGTATCTTCGACTTCCTTGCAGTTTCCATCCAAGCATTGTGAGGGCTTACTTAAGAAGGAAAGTGTGCACCGTCTGGAGTTCTTTACGCCTCTCATCTGATCTTGCGCTCAAACTCCCAACTTGTGCTCGCTTTTCCTCTCTTGCCTTGTTGTGCCGCGATGGAGTTGGGTCTCCGCGAAAGCCGTTTGAAGACCGAAGGTGACCTGAAGAAGGTCCGGGCCCTCATGGGATGGTCCCCGGACTTCTTCAACCGTCTGGTCCGCGCCGGAGGAGAGCTCCCGTTCCATAAGGAGCACACCGGCGAAATGGTGTACTTCTCTTCGTACGCCATGGTGGGGTTGATCCCACCTTTTTCCTCCCTTTTCTTAATGCTGCTAGACTTCTATGGTGTGCATCTGTACCACCTTGGACCACTCCATTCTTCTTGTGTCTGTCTTCGTCCACTTCTTTGAAATGTGGGTGGGCATCCCCCCTGCATTTAACTCTTTCGGACCTTCTTCACCATCCATACCATCGGTAGGAGTAATGAGTACCTTTGCTTCTACTACTTCGTGAAGCGCAAGAAGTGCCCATTCAAGTACCTCCGGTCGTTTCCCTCTGGAAAGTGGGATGATTGGAAGAAGGACTGGATAGTCATCCGGGTGGAGGAGCACGAGAAGCTGGAGCTGCCCGAAGGCCTCCCCAACATCGACACTGCAGTCTGGAGTGAAGCTCCGGTGCTGTCGGATGCCTTCAACCCTGCTCTGACCAGGATCCACCAGTGCATGGAGGGAGGATTAACTCCTCAGGCGGTATTTTGCAACTTCCTGGTCAACAGGTGGGCACCGCTGAAGAGGAGAGAAAAACTCGCTTGGTCCCTCAACAGTGTGATGGACGACGACCGGGTCGAGACCGGGCTGATGTCCAACATGGCGGGGGCGACCTTGGAGTTTCATCTCAAGAAGTTCCAGCACGGCATTGACGTCGCGAGTGATGACTTGACTCCGCCACCAGCTTTTCTCCCTCTGAACGTGAAAGTAGAGTTCAGCAGGGAGCTCCGGCGGACGATGCCGTTGCTTGATGACCTTGGTGTCGTCGAGAGAAGATCAACCTCCAGGGTGGCGATCCCTGGGGCTTCCGAAGGTGGCTCCGACCCTGCCCCGAAGCCAAGGGTCGAAGTCGTCGGCAAGGGCAAGGAGCCGGCGGACGAACCCTTGAGCCGGAAGAGGAAGCTGCAGCATGCCGACAGAAGGTCCATTAGGCCTGCAACCTCTGCATCAGCTCCTTCTCCCCAGAGGGGAAGGTCTTCTTCAACTGCGGCGACTGTACCCGTAGCAACGTCTTCCCGGGGTGCTAGCTCCGGGCATGCGACTCCAGCACCAGGGCCAGTTGAGGCCTCTAGGTCCAGAGGTCTTTCCTGGTCGAGGGGGCCTCGACTAAGGAAATGCCCGTGGTTGCAACGAGTTCCGGGGGGCCTTCCGGAGCCTCCACGCCGGCGGCGGCTATGGTCAGCCCAGAATGCCTGGGAAAGAGGTTCCGCGCACGCAGAAGCCTCCCGAGGTAATTTTTAATCTTTACCTCAGACAGTTATTTTGTTGTTGTAATTGTTTTTTAAGTTTCTTCATCCATCATCTGCAGCGTTCCCAAGAAGAGGAGTGAAGCTCCACCCTCAGCCACAACAGCTATAGGTGTCCAATGGGCCGTGTCGGGCCGGCCCGGCCCGAGCCCGGCCGAGCTCGGGCCTTAGAAATCTTGGCACGGCACGGCACGGCCCGGAAAAAAATCGGGCCGTGCCGGGCCGGCCCGCGGGCCGAAGGTTGAGGCCCGGGCACGGCCCGAGTCCAATTTAGGCGTGTGGGGCCGTGCCGGGCCGGCCCGGCCCGCAGCCGGTTTAAGTTAAAAATATACTTAAAAATGCGAAAAAATCAAAATTCGGGCCTAAACGGGCCGTGCCGTGCCGGGCCAGCCCACGGGCCGGTCGTGCCGGCCCTAAACGGGCCGTGCCCAACAGCCTGACGGGCCGGAAGTCGAGGCCCGGGCACGGCCCGCAACAGGCTTCGGGCCGGCCCGGGCCCGATTTTTCGGGCCGGAAGTCGAGGCCCGGGCACGGCCCGCAACGGGCTTCGGGCCGGCCCGGGCCCGATTTTTCGGGTCATGCCGGGTTCGGGCCGTGCTTTTTCTGCGGGCTTTCGTGTCGGCCCATCTAGCCCGGCCCATTTGGACAGCTATAACAACAGCTGAAGCTGTGAGGGCAGAAGCTTCTACTCCTGTCCCGGCGCTGCCGCAAGTGGTGGCTGAAGTTGCAACAGCTCCGGCGCCAACTGTCGTGGTCATGGACCTCGACTCATCCCCCGAGACTCCCGTGGTAGCGCCGGACCGCGGGAGAGAAGATGCGCCAGCAGCACCTATCCCGGAGGTTGAAGCTCCGGGTCTTGATGCTGAGATGACGGAAGCTCCGGCCGTTGAGCCGGAGGAAGCAGTAATTCCGGCCCCAGAGTCGGAAATTGTTGAAGCCCCGGCGGTTGAGCCGGAGGTAATTGAAGTCTCGGCGTGCGCGCCGGATGTTGAGGAAGTCCCGGCGGTTGGGCTGGCTACCTCTGAAGCACCGGCCACAGAGCCGGTCGTTGCTGGAGCTCCGGCCGCAGGGCCGGTTGATGTTAAAGACCTTCCGGCTCTCGAGCCGGTTGCCGTTGAAGCTCCGGCCCCAAGGCCGGTTATTGCGGAGGCATTAGCACTCGAACCCGTGGTGGTCGAGATGCCAACAGCCGAGCCATCAGCGGAGGAGGGGCCCCGGCAGGAGCCGGAAGAAGCACCTGCTCTGGAAGTGTTGTCGGTGGAGGTGCCTGCCGCTGAGACGGAATGCCCAGATGAAGCCGCTGGCCCCCTGCCTGAGGGGGCAAATGAAGACCTGGCGGTAGGGCCTTCGGAACCACTTCCAGACGTCGGAAATTCTTCTGCGGGACCCTCCTCAATGGCGACTGAGGCTATCCCGGAGGATAGCCCTAGTGCCGTGGAGGCTCAGGGGACCACTCTTGTGGAGTGGGACCCAATTTTTGTAAGCGAGAACCCGCTGGAACCAGCGGAGGAGGCCCCAGCAGGTCCGGAACCCATTCCCCTGTCGTTGTCTATTGACAACGCTTACTCCAGCCTACGTCAAGTTCAGCTGGCGTCCTACCACGACAGCAAGGCTCTTGAAGAGGAGCGCCAAACCCTTAGGCGGTGGCGTAACCGGCTCTACTTCGAGACCAAGCTGGCGCAGTCGAGGCTGGCAGATGACAAAGAATGGATCAAGCAGGAGAAGGTCCGCCTGGAATACTGTGGCAAACTATTGGATGAAAGGGAGAGCTTGACTCGCGCCCTTAACGCTCAATCTCGAGCCATTTATGAGCAGACCAAGGCAACTAATAGTGCGGCTGATGAACGCCAAGAAAGCTTGGAAGCCATTAACACTACTCTCATCAAATGCCGAGAGGCACTTGAGGAGAGGGAGAAGAGGATCGAAGATGAAGAGTAAAAACTCCTAGAGTTGCGGGATGACATTCTGAAGAGGGAGGAGGAGCTCACCGAAAGGTGGCTCTGGTTGACAAGGGCCTCGAGGAACGCGCCAAGAAATTGTAAGAGCGTTGCGCTGAGGAGGAGGAGAAGGCCTGGGTGCGAGGGCAGGAACTCTACGAGCAAGAGTGTGCCATCGCTGCCAGGGAGAAGAAAGTAAGGGGCAGGGAGAAGGACCTGGTTGACCGCCAGAACAAGATCTACCTCCGGGAGGAGGAGCTCGGAAAACTCGAGAAGTGGGTTGCTGAAAAGATTCAGCAAAATGCCAAAGAAGTTGAGCACCTCGCTCGCGAGAATTCTGAACTGGCGGCGGCCAAAAGATCCTTGGAAGAACTGAAGGGCTTGAGGGCTGCGGACTCCCTACAGGTTTGGGAGTTCCTGGGCAAGGCCAACGACGCGCTGACACCGATGGGCTTCAGTCCCGTGCGTCCGGATGATCCAGAGCCAGAGCCGGACCTGGCGTTGCAGGCGTTGAGCTCGGCGGGTAGCAAACTCTCCAAGGTGGGTGATGTCATCGCGGATCAGTTGGAGGTGGAGGGGCACTCCCTGGCGAAGAACGTCGTATAATATGTGCTGACGTGCTACACCAGCCGGGATCCCCAATTCCCTCTGCACCCGGTGCTTGAAGGTCCCGTCGAAGGAGAAGGTGAAGCCACCCGAGCCAACATGTCGGAGGTTGCTCAGAAGGTCGCCCAGTTCTTCCATAGGGTTTAGGACCATCTCTGTAGCTCCCACTTGTATTATCTCTTTTTCTTCCCCAATTTTGTAATCCCTTGTCTTCAGATGAATGAAATCCAAATTTTTGCGAATTTCATTTTTTGTCTTCAACACTTTTGTCTTCACTTGGCCCTCTGGTAGATGTACACAATTTGATTGTGAACAGGTACCAAGAGGATATTGTGTTTTGTTGAAGACTCGTTAGCTTCGAACTTGTAGAATGTATGTCCGAAGTCTTCGATAGTGAAGGCCCCCTGAGGTTGTCGGAGCTCAGTAGCTCTGGCAGTAGTTCCTATCAACGCGTAGAGCATCGATAGTTAGACCTCCGGGGTGTCGGAGCTTAGTAGCTCCGGAAGTGACCTTTGCCAACGCGTAGTTTGTCGGCAACAGACTCCGTTTGTGGAATCTTCTCACCATCTTTTATTCTACGTTGACGGCTGCCCCTCTAGCTTTACCGGAGCTTGGTTGCTCTGATGATGCTCGTTTTCAATGTTTAACATCGATTATAAGCCACCTAGGGGGAGTCGGAGCTTCGTCAGCTCCTGCTTTTCTCCATCAATGTGGATTCTTTATTTTTCCTGCACACTGAAGCCAAGAAAAATAGTAAAATTCATTCCTTGCCTATAACTTCGTCGCGGCTTACGATTCTCAAGAAAGTTTTAAGTCAAACGCGATTCTGAATACAACCGAAGGTGTTGTCTTTTCTTCCAGATCCAATTGTACTTGGACCCGCCTTACTTCGGCCCGCCAGGGTGTAGGTAGAGTGGCGTACTTAGGGTGCTTGACCAGGCTAAGCCAATAGCACACTCCGGCCCTAGATTGGCGTGGCAGCATTCAGGCGAGTGGGCCATGAACAATATTTGAATCCAAAAGAATCGACAATACAGCTCGAATCGTATATGAACCGGTCGAACTAAAATTTCTTAAGAATTGCACGTCCTTGTTATAGACAAGAAAGAGAAAAATAAAAAATGCTGAGCCTGTACAAAGTAAATGCACGTGGAGTCTGTTTCACATGAAGATGTCTTTCATTATAGGTCCGGGTTACAGGGGAAACAAGTACACTCTTAGGGTACGGAACTAGGCTAAGCGTGTTTCATTTCTCGTTTGACCCAGGGTAGCTAGCCACACTTTTAGTCCTGAGACTGTGACAAGCGTTGCATGAACTTTGCGGACCTTCCAGGAAAGGTTCGGCTGTTCTCCCAGAGGAAGTACCCGACTTTGTACAATGACTCTTGTCGACTGTTGGAGCCGGTAGATCTCCCTACACTGCTAAAGTGATTGGGGAGTTTGAAGTTCGGTGTGGGCGCACGGAGATTCAAGAAGGTGAATAGGAGTTTGACACAGGAGAAACAAGAATTTACGTGGTTTGGGCCGCCTGAGCGTAATACCCTACTCCACGGGTGTGTTGGTGTTGTATTAGTGGTAAGAGCTTGCCACGAACGTGTGGGGTGCGTATGATCGTCCGTGCGTGAACGTCCCTAAGTGTATTGTCAGCCTGTCCTTTTATAGTACAAGGACAGGCCGTTACAAGCTAGCCTGACCCGACATGTGGCCCCGGCGGTTACTAGTATTGATACACGATTAATTGCTCTCAATGATCCTGTAACGGGCTTTGACAGCACCGTTACTGGTGTTAAGATCGTCCGATTAAGTGTCATTAATATGGCATTAATGGCACTTAATCAAGTCTTGAAGTCCTTGGCTCTCCTTTGAAGGTCCGAAGCCATGACAAGGTCTTCCGGAGGTTAGAGGCTGAAAGGTCTGACGATTGGACACGTGGCAGCTCCAAAGCTTGATGTGGGAAGCAGGTAGCTCCGGGGCTACCAGACACGTGTCAAGTCCAGAGCTTCTCTCGGTCTGGGGTTAATTTCGGAGGTGCCGTTTCGGTACGTGGCCCGGAGCTTCCCCCTTGTGGGCGGTAGCTCCGGTTTGGTTGTACACGTGACGACCCAGGGATTAACCATGTTGGAGAAGCAGGTCCGGTTATGTCTGACAAGTGTGCCTCCGAGGGTCTTCAAGCCAAGTAGGTGACTTTCCTTTGAAATCTTTGTAACCTCAAGGGGTGTACGGTTTCTAGGGTACCGACAGTGGCCCCCTGGACCTACCTCCGAGGAAGATCACTTGGGTGAAGTCATTCCGTCGAAGGTGGGTCCATCCTTGCGACTCTTGAACTGGGTCTTCAAGGGTCTTCGAAGGTGCCGTTGGCAAGGATTTACAGTTAGATCCCGCCGCGTGGCGCACCTCGTGCGGCAGATGAGATCTTTGACGTGCGGATCTCACGCAATTGAAGGTCGCCGGTTCCCGATACGAAAACCGTATCGGTTCCGCGCGCCTTGTCAGGCCGCCACCTTTGGGTTTCCCGCCTCGTGATGACAACCGTTCGCCTGGGTAATAGCCTCGACTTGATCGTCGGGGTGGTCCCGGGCCCTCTTGTCATCGGCTGGGTTGAATCCTTGAGTGGTATCTTCGACTTCCCTGCAATTTCCATTCAAGCGTTGTGAGGGCTTACTTAAGAAGGAAAGCGCGCACCGTCGGGAGTTCTTTACGCCTCTCATCTGATCTTGCGCACAAATTCCCAACTCGTGCTTCACTTCTCTTCTCTTCCCTAGCTGTGCTGCGATGGAGTTGGGTCTGCGCGAGAGTCGCTTGAAGACCGACGACGATTTGAAGAAGGTTCGGGCCCTCATGGGGTGGTCCTCGGACCTCTTCAACCGATTGGTCTGTGCCGGCGGAGAGCTACCCTTCGAGAAGGAGCGCGCCGGCGAAATGGTGTACTTTTCTTCGTACGCCATGGTGGGGTTGATCCCACCTTTTTCTTCCTTCTTCTTGATGCTGCTATACTTCTATGGTCTGCAGCTATACCACCTTGGCCCCCACTCCATTCTCCTCGTGTCTATCTTTGTCCACTTCTGTGAGATGTGGGTGGGCATCCCCCCCTGCATCGAACTCTTCCGGACCTTCTTCACCGTCCACACCACCGGTCGGAGCAATGAGTACCTTGGCTTCTACTACTTCGTGAAGTGCAAGAAGTGCCCATTCAAGTACCTCCGGTCGTTCCCTTCCGGGAAGTGGGATGACTGGAAGAAAGATTGGATAGTCGCCAGGGTGGAGGAGCACGAGAGGTTGGAGCTGCCCGACGGCCTGCCCGGTATTGACACGACGATCTGGAGTGAAGCTCCGGTGCTAGCGGAAGCTTTTAACCCCGCCTTGACAAGGATCCGCCAATGCGTGGAGGGAGGATTGACTCCTCAGGCGGTATTCTGCAATTTCCTGGCCAACAGGTGGGCGCTGATGAAGAGGAGGGAGAAGCTCGCTTGGGCCCTCAACAGCGTGATGGACGAGGACCGGGTTGAGACCGGGTTAAAGTCCAACATGGTGGGGAAAACCTTGGAGTTCCACCTCAAGAAATTTCAGCACGGCATCGACGTCGACGGTGATGACTTGACTCCACCGTCGGCCTTTCTCCCTCTGAACGTGGAAGTGGAGTTCAGCAGGGAGCTCCGGCGGAAGATGCCCGCACTTGACGACCTTGGTGTCGTCGAGAGAAGATCAACCACCCGGGTGGCAATCCCCGGGATGCCCGAAGACGGCTCCGCCCCTGCCCCACAGCCGAGGATCGAGGTCGTCGACAAGGGCAAGGAGCTGGCGGATGAGCCGGAGAGCCGGAAGAGGAAGCTGCGACATGCCGACGGAAGGTCCGTCAGGCCCGCTACTTCCGCCTCGGTCCCTTCTCTCCAGGGCGGAAGATCTTCTACCACCGTGGCGGCTGTCCCCGTAGTGGGGTCCTTCCGGAATGATACCGTTCCTGCAGTGGGATCCTCCCGGAGCGCGTTTGTCCCCGTGGTGGAACCCTCCTGGGGTGCTAGCTCCGGGCGCACGACTCCGGCATCTGGGATGGTGGGAGCCTCCAGGTCCAGGGGTTCCTCCCGATTGAGGAGAGCCTCGACCCGGGAAACGCCTGTGGCTGCGACAAGTTCCGGGGGGCCTTCTGGAGCTTCTACGCCGACCGTGGCCAGCCCGGAACGTCCAGGAAAAAGGTTCTGCGCAAGCTGGTGCGGAAGCCTTCCAAGGTAATTTTTAATCTTTACCTTGGTTAACTATTTAATTGTAGCAACTGTTTGTTAATTTTCTTCGTTCATCATCTGCAGCGTCCCCAAGAAGGTGAGTGAAGATTCACCCTCAGCCACAGTTTCTGAGGCCGTGAGAGCTCCTACTCCTGTCCCGGTGCCGCCCCAGGTGGTGGCTGAGGCTGCGACAGCTCTGGCGCCGGCTGTCGTGGTCATGGACCTCGACTCGTCCCCAGAAGTTCTCGTGGTAGCGCCGGACCACGGGAGTGAAGACACGCCAGCGGCACCTATCCCGGAGGTTGAAGCTTCGGGTCCTGGTGCTGCAGTGATGGAAGCTCCGGCTGTTGAGCCGGAGGAAGTAGTAGTTCCGGCCTCAGAGCCGGAAATTGCTGAAGCCCCGGCGGTTGAGCCGGAGGTGACTGAAGCCCCGGCATGTGAGCCGGTAGTCGGGGTAGTTCCGGCAGTTGAGCCGGCTACCTCCAAAGCACCGGCCGCTGAGCTGATTATTGTTGGAGCGCCGGTCATAGAGCCGGTGGTTGAAGAGGCGATGGAGCTCGAGCCTCCCTCGGAAGAGGTGTCCCGGCCGGAGCCAGTAGCAGCTCCTGCTCTGGAAGCGACGACGTCAGAGGTACCTGTGGTAGAGTCGGAGTGCCCAAACGAAGTTGCTGGCCCCCTGCCCGAGGAGGTGAACGAAGACTTGGCGGCGGGGCCTTCTTCGATGGCGACTGAGGCCATCCCGGAGGACGGCCCTAATGCCTTGGAAGCTCAGGGGTCCACTCTCATAGAGTGGGACCCAATTTTTGTGTGTGGAGAACCGCTGGAACCAGCGGAGGAGACCCCAGCAGGTTCGGAGCCCATCCCGCTGTCGATGTCTACCGACAATGCCTGCTCCAGTGTGCGTCAAGTCCAATTGGCTTTCTTCCACGACAGCAAGGCTCTTGAAGAGGAGCGCCAAACCCTTAGGCGATGGCGTAACCGGCTCTACTTCGAGACCAAGCTGGCGCAGTCGAGGCTAGCGGATGGCAAGGAGTGGATCAAGCGGGAGAAGATCCGCCTGGAGTACTGGGGCAAGCTGCTGGATGACAGGGAGAGCATGACTCATGCCCTCGACGCTCAATCCCGGGATATCTACGATCAGGCCAAAGCTGCCAATAACGCAGCCGATGCTCGGTACGAACAGCTTGAGGCCATTAACACCGCACTCATCAAGCGCCGAGAGGCACTTGAAGAGAGGGAGAGACGGCTCGAGGATGAGGAGCAGAAACTCCTGGAGCTACGGGATGACATCCTGAGGAGGGAAGAGGAGCTCGCCGAGAAAGTAGCTCTGGCTGACAAGGGCCTCGAGGAGCGCGCCAAGAAATTGGAAGAGTGCTGCCAAGAGGAAGAGGAGAAGACATGGGTGCGGGGGCAGGAACTCTACCAATACGAGTGTGGCCTTGTTGCCCGGGAGAAAAAAGTGCAGGCTAGGGAGAAGGACCTGGTCGATCGCCGGAACAAGATCCACCTCCGGGAGGAGGAGCTCGAAAGACTTGAGAGACGGGCTGCTGAAAAGATTCAGCAAAACGCCAAAGAAGTTGAGCACCTCGCCCGTGAGAATTCCGAACTGACGGCGGCCAGGAGATCCCTGGAAGAGATGAAGAGCTTAAGGACGGCGGACTCCCTATAGATTTGGGAGTTCCTGGGCAAGGCCAACGACACGCTGACGCCGATGGGTTTCAGCCCCGTGCGCCCGGATGATCCGGAGCCGGAGCCGGACCTTGCGCTGCAGGCGTTGAGCGCAACTGGTAGCAAGCTCTCCAAGGTGGGCGATGTCATCGCGGACCAACTGGTGTTTGAGGGGCAATCCCTGGTGAGGAACGTCACAGAGTATGTGCTGACGTGCTACACCAGCCGGAACTCCCAATTTCCTCTGGACCCGGTGCTTGAAGGCCCCGTCGAAGGAGAAGGCGAAGCTACCCGAGCCAGCGTATCGGAGGTCGCCCAGAAGGTCGCCGAGTTCTTCCATAGGGTCTAGGACCATCTCTTTAGCTCTCACTTGTATTTTCTCTTCTTCTTCCTCAATTTTGTAAACCCTTGTCTCCAGATGTAATCTCCTGTCTCCAGATGAATGAAATCCCCAAATTTTTTCCGAATTTCACTTTTTGTCTTCAACACCTTTATCTTCACTTGGCCCCCTGGTAGATGTACACAATTTGATTGTGAAACGTGTACCAAAAGGATACTGTGTTTTGTTGAAGACTCATTTTCTCCGAACTTGTAGCATTTAGGTCCAAAGTCTTCGATAGTGAAGGTCCCCTGAGGTTGTCGGAGCTTAGAAGCTCTGGCATTGTCCATCGCTGGAGCTTGGTAGCTCCGGCAATAGCCTCTATCAGCACGTAGAGCGTCGATAGTTAGTCCTCCGGGGTGTCGGAGCTGAGTAGCTCCGGCAGTGACCTTTGCCAACACTTGGCTTGTTGGCAGCAGACTCCATTTACGGGGTCTTCTCACCATCTTCTACTCAGCATCGACGGCTGGCCCCCTTAGGTGAGTCGGGGCTTAGTTAGCTCCGGCTTTTTCTCCATCTACGTAGACTTTATTTTTCCTGCACACTTAAGTCAAGAAAAATAGTAAAATTCGTTCCTTGTCTATAATTTCGTCGCGACTTACGATTCTCAAGAAGATTTTAAGTTGAACGCGATTTTAAATACAACCGGATGCGTTGTCTTTTCCCTTAGATTCAACTTTCCATGGACCCGCCTTACTTCGACCTGCCGGGGTGTAGGTAGAGTGGCGTACTTAGGGTGCTTGACCAGGCTAAGTCGATAGCACACTCCGGCCCTAGATTGGCTTGGCGGCTTTCAGACGAGTTGGCCATGAACGATATTTGAATCCAAAAGAACTGACAATACAACTCGAATCGTATATAAACCGGTCGAACTAAAATTTCTTAAGAATTGCACGTCTTTGTTATAGACAAGAAAGAGAAAAATAAAAATGTTGAGCCTGTACAAAATAAATGCACGTGGAGTCTATTTCACATGAAGATGTCTTTCATTATAGGTTCGGGGTACAGGGGAAACAAGTACACTCTTAGGGTACGGAACCAGACTAAGTGTGTTTCATTTCTCGTTTGACCCAGGGTAATTAGCCGCACTTTTAGTCCTGAGACTGTGACAAGTGCTGCATGAGCTTTGCGGACCTTTCAGGAAAGGTCCGGCTGCTCTCCCGGAGGAACTACCCGACTCTGTACAATGACTCTATAACATACACCCCAAGTTACTCAAGACTCACCTCCGTGGTATTAAGTGTAGAACTTACGGAGGTGCTCGATGTTCCAAGGATTTGGGAGAGGTGTCCCATCCTCGGTAGCCAAGCGAACGCTTCCGGGACGGGATACTTTGATCACTCGGAAGGGCCCCTCCCAGCCGGGGGAGAGTTTGTTTAACCCTTCTCTGGATAGTATTCTTCGTAGCACCAGATCGCCTTCCTCGAGCTGTCGATTGTGTACATGCCGCTGGTGATAACACCGTAGAGCTTGACGATATCGGGCATTCCGAACAGCTGCTTGGCACCTTCCCTCCTCAAGGAGGTCTAGGTCTTCACGTCGGAGCTGGTCCTGCGCGGCTTCGTCGAAGGTCCGGACCCGGAGTGAACCCAAGGTGATTTCCGGAGGAAGGATTGCTTCAGCTCCGTACACCAGGAAGAAGGGTGTCTCTCCAGTTGATCGGTTTTGTGATGTCCTGTTAGCCCATAAAGTGGGCGGAAGCTCTTCGATCCAGTTGGCTCCATGTTTCTTCAAGCGCTCATAGGTGCGCGTTTTGAGTCCTTTAAGGATTTCAGCATTTGCTCTCTCGGCTTGGCCATTGCTGGCTGGGTGAGCTACGGAGGCGTAGCAAACTTGTATGCCGAGGTCTTCGCAATATCCTTGGAATGCGGAGCTTGTGAATTGAGTCCCATTATCAGTGATGATTTTGTTTGGGACTCCAAATATGCTTACAATGGATTGCAGAAAGTTGATAGCAGATTGCTTGTTGATCGTCACAACTGGAGTTGCTTCCGGCCACTTGGTGAACTTGTCAATGGTGATGTACAGGAACTTGTAACCTACGACGGCTCTTGGGAAGGGTCCCAAGATGTCCATCCCCCACACAGCGAAGGGCCATGTAGGAGGTATCATTTGTAAGGGCTGAGCCGGTGTATGAATTTGCTTTGCATGAAATTGGCATGCTTCACATTTCTTCACCAGCTCAGTGGCATCCTGGAGCGCTGTAGGCCAGTAGAAGCCATGCCGAAAGGCTTTTTCGACCAGCGTGCGGGAAGATGCGTGGTTCCCACACTCGCCTCCATGGATTTCTGCGAGAAGTTCGCAGCCTTCTTCCCTTGTGATGCACCGCATTAGGATGTCGTTGGCACCGCGTCAGTAGAGATCCCCTTCTACCAACGTGTATCTTTTAGCTAATCTGACTACCCGGTCAGCGGATACATCATCGTCAGGAAGGATGTTGTCTTTCAAGTAGCTCCGGATCTCTGAGATCCATGCATCGGAGCTAGCTTGAGCTTTTGAGTCTTGCGTGCTGGGTTGCTCGGAGCTCCCGGCAGCACCTACGACCCTTGATGGCTGCCATGGTAACACGGCCATCGGGACCGTCAGCTTCGGGATGCTGATCTCGCCCCCTTCACTCAGTTCGGCAGGCTGAGCTGTTGGCTTTGACAACCTCCGGACTAAGGTTCCGTCAGGAGCCGGAGCTCCGGTTGACGCCTTGGTCGAGAGTTCGTCAGCTTCAGCGTTATGAGCACGCTGAACATGGTGGAGGTCTAGGACTTCAAAGTCCTTCTGAAGCGGCTTCTAAGAGGTAAGCAACTAGCTGGAGATTGTTGCAGGAGCATTCACCCTTCACCTGCTTGATGATGAGCTGTGAATCTCCTTTGACCAGCAGTTGTCGGACACTGTATGACAGTGCCACCTTTAGTCCGTAGATGAGTGCTTCATACTCTGCCATGTTGTTGGTTGCCTTGAAGTCAAGGTGTACCATGTATTTTACCTTCTCCACAGTCGGTGCAAGGAGAAGGATTCCAGCTTCGCCCCCCTGCTTTTGCATGGAGCCGTCGAAGAAGAGGGTCCAGTGAGGCTCAGTGAAGGTTGGAGCTTGATGCTCCGTCTTCTGCTCACTGGGCCCCCTGGATTTGATGGAGAGGGAGTCCATTCTGCCACAAAATCTGCCAAAGCTTCACTCTTGACTGCTTGTCTTGAAATAAATTCAAGATCAAATTCAGCCAATTCCGATGCCCACTTTTCAATATTCCTAGTTGAATTGGGATTATGCAGGATTGCTCGAAGTGGATAGGAGGTCACCACCGAGACTTTGTGAGCTTGGAAGTAGTGTCGAAGCTTCCTAGATGCAATAAGAACTGCATAGAGCAGCTTATGCACCTCTAGGTATCGAGTCTTGGCATCATGTAATACTTCACTGATGAAGTATACCGGGCGTTGAATGGTCCGAACCCTCCCGGAGGGGTCCGGAGCTTCCTCTTCATTGATCCGGACCCTCTGGTAGGGGTCCGGATTCTCTTCGGGGACCTCCGGGTTCTGGCTGGAGGAACCCGGAGCTTCTTCAGAAATGACCCGGACCCTCCCGGAGGGGTCTAGGTCTCCTGAAGTGACTTCTTGTGGGTTCGAATGTGGGAGCTGGGACCCAGACTCGCTTTCAGGAACTTCCGGACCCTCCCGAAGGGGTCTGGATTCCTGAGTGTGGGGTAGTTCCGGTCTCTCCGCAACCAGAACCATACTGACGACTTCATCAGTAGCTGAAATATAAAGCAGCAAAGGCTCACCAGGGTTCGGAGCTACCAGAATTGGTAGGGAGGTGAGGAACTGTTTCAGCTCCTGGAATGCCTTCTTTGCTTCTTCGGACCATTGGAATGGTCCGGACTTCCTCAATAACTTGAAGAAGGGAAGTGCCCGTTCCGTCAGTCTTGATATGAACCGGCTGAGGGCTGCTAGACACCCATTTAACTTTTGGACGTCTTTGATGCGGGTTGGTGGCCGCATGTCTTCAATGGCTTTTATCTTCGCCGGATTAGCTTCTATGCCCCGGTGACTTACCACGAAACCAAGAAGTTTTCCGGAGCTAACCCCAAACACGCACTTGTCCGGATTTAGCTTTGTGCGGGTGGCCCGCAGCTTGTCGAAGACAGCCTACAATGTGTCTAGGAGTGACTCCTTGTTCTTGACCTTGACCACGATGTCATCGACGTACACTTCCACTATGTCTCTGATGAGTTCTTCAAAAGTTTTGTACATAGCTCGTACAAAAGTTGAAGCTGCATTCTTGAGACCAAATGGCATGGTTGTGTAACAGTACAATCCATCTACTGTGATGAATGAAGTATGCTCTTCATCCTCCCTAGACATCCTGATTTGGTGATACCCAGAATATGCGTCTAGGAAACACAGTAATTCACACCCGGAGGTGGAATCCACTATCTGATCTATTCTAGGTAGTGGGAATGGATCTTTTGGACATGCCTTATTTAGTGTGGTGTAGTCGATGCACATCCGAAGCTTCCCGCCGGCCTTGGGCACAACGACTGGGTTCGCCAGCCATTTTGGATGGAAGACTTCTCGGATGAATCCGGCTTCAAGTAGCTTCTTTACTTCTTGTCGGATGAAGTTCTGCCGCTCTACGGATTGCTTCCGAGGCTTCTGATGCACAGGCCGGGCATCGGGGTGGATCTTCAGATTGTGCTCAATCACTTCCCTGGGGATCCCAGGCATTTGTGACGGTTGCCAAGCAAACACGTCAATGTTAGCCCGGAGGAAAGTGATGAGCGCGAGTTCCTATTTGTCGTTCAACCCTCCCGATATACGGGTGGTTTGAGCGGCATCGGAACCAATTTGGACGACTTCAATGGGAATGTCGGTGTCGCCGCTTGGCTGCACACGGGGTGCAAAGGTCGAGCCTCGTTGGCGAATGCTCGGGGGTTTCGGAGCTTGCTCCTGTCTGGAGACCTCCTCTTGCGCCGTGGTGAGTGCGCGGAGTTCCTCCAGAGCAGTTACTCCGGCAGTGCGATCTCCGCGGATCCGGAGAACGCCTACTGGTGTTGGCATCTTCAACACCAGGTATCCATAATGAGTAGCTGCCATGAATTTGTACAGGGCAGGTCTACCCAAGATGGCGTTGAATGGTAAGTTGATCTGAGCGACGTCGAAGACCAACTTCTCGGTGCGATACTTCTCCCGGGTCCCGAAGGTAACGGGGAGAGTAATAGCTCCGAGTGGGGTAATGGCCCCCGGACCTACTCCAGAGAAAGGTCGAGAGGGCTGGAGATCCGAAGGTCGGAGCTGAAGCCTAGTGAAAGCTTCGAAGCTTATGAGGTTAAGCCCCGAACCTCCGTCTACCATGACATGGTGGAGCTGGATGTTATTGATGGTAGGAGATACCATCAAAGGTAGCTGACCTGCTCCAACCATGCTCCGCGGGCAATCAGAAGCATCAAAAGTGATGGAGGTGTCCATCCACTTTCGATGAGGTTCTGGCCTGACTGTAGGGGCTACAGCGGCCATATCCCGCCGCATAGTCTTGATGACGCGACGAGAGGTGATATCCCATGACCCACCGAAAATGGTGTTCATGGTCTTCCGACGCTCGTTGTCAGAGACGTCAGAATCATCATCGACGGAGGTGTAAACGGCCTTCAGGACCTTTTTGGGAT
Organism: Tuctoria greenei; assembly: GCA_036927565.1. Taxonomy (NCBI): domain Eukaryota; kingdom Viridiplantae; phylum Streptophyta; class Magnoliopsida; order Poales; family Poaceae; genus Tuctoria; species Tuctoria greenei. The sequence goes on from JAYESD010000006.1 coordinate 13,939,239, forward strand.
CCTAAAACCCTAACTCCTCTTCAGCCGGAGCTTCGTCGACCTTCTGTTTTCCTTCCCTCTATTGTAAAGGAGATCCTTCCCGGCGCTTGCTGTAGCGCTCGGCAAGGTTTTGGACCTCCCGGCAGTCTTCCAAATGGTGGCTACCCGTTTTGTGAATGGGACACCACACTTTGGGTTTGCCACCGTCTTCAGAAGACGGTCGAGGTCACTTCTCGGGGCGTGGCCCCCGGCCACCCGGAGTTGCAGCAGCTGCAACGTTGGATGTACTGGCCGACGGCTTTTTCTTGCCGTTGGTCTTCTTTTTCTTCTTGCCACCCCCGGAGGTAGCGGCTTCTTCTTTGGAGGATTTCTTGTGATCCTCCGAGGCTGGTTTGGAGTGCATTTCACGGCCCTCCGCAGCTCTGGCAAATTTGTCTGCCAGGCTAAAGAGTTCCGTGGCGCTGGTGATCTCCTTGATCGCCAGCTTCTCCAACATCTTCTTGTCCCGTACGCCCTGTATGAATGCCACAATGACAGAAGCGCTTGAGATAGAAGGGATAGTGTTTCGTACCTGAGAGAACCTCTGGATGAAGGACCGCAAAGATTCTCCCCCTTTTTGCACGACCGCAAAAAGGTCCAGTTCAGTGCCTGGTCGGGTGTATGAACTCCCGAAGTTGGCAGTGAACTGTCGGCACAGCTCCTCCCAACTGTTGATAGAGTTGGGTGGAAGGCTCATAAACCAGGACCTGGCGGTCCCAGTTAAGGCCACTGGAAAGTAATTGTCCATCACGGCCTCGTTTCCTCCAGCTGCCAAGATTGCAGTGGAGTATATCTGAAGGAATTCAGCGGGGTTAACAGTCCCGTCGAATTTTTCCGGCGGGTGAGGCCAGAACTTTTGTGGCCATCTAACCATGCGCGGGTGCATGGCTAGGGCTGAACAGCCTCCTCCTACTCCTTCCAGAGTAGAAAGGTCCTGAGCTTCCCGTCTTTCACGGGCACGCTCAATATGGACACGGCCATCCTGCTGGTGGTATCGGCAATCAAGCTCCGCCCGGAGGTCGTGAGTCGAAAGCCTGGATACCGTGTGAGTACGTCGAGCCCCAGAGGGCAATGACGTCACTTGTTGGGATGATGCACGTCTCCTGCTATTGGAGGCGTGCGGATCAAGTCTTCCGGACAAAGTCCGTCGCTGAGACAGGGCTCGTCCCGAAGGAGGAGGACCCTGGTTGTTGAGGCGTTCGGCCGCTGCTGCGACCAAATGCTCCACATCGGCCCTCCACTGCTCCAGTGCATCCCGAGATGCATCCAGAGGTGGCGGGCGCTGTAGAAGAGCACGCGCTGCATGGAGCGCATGTTCCGGGTTGTCATGACTCGCCGACGCAGTAAGCGACGCCGGCGCACCATCACGTTGCCCAGCACGATTTGCTGGAGAAGACGGTGGTGGTGGGAGTGTGGCTCCTGCTGGTGCTGAGGCTCCTGCTGGTGGTAGCCTATTGGAGGGATTGCCTCCAACATCCTGAACAATAGGTTGACCATTAGATGATCTAGCAGCTGAGTTCACCATTCTCGAAAATCTTAGTAGCCCCTACCTGGCGCGCCAACTGTCGACTGTTGGAGCCGGCAGATCTCCCTACACTGCTAAAGTGATTGGGGAGTTTGAAGTTCGGTGTGGGCGCGCGGAGATTCAAGAAGGTGAATAGGACTTTGACACAGGAGACACAAGAATTTACGTGGTTCGGGCCGCCTGAGCATAATACCCTACTCCACGGGTGTGTTGGTGTTGTATTAGCGGTAAGAGCTTGCCACGAACGTGTGGGGTGCGTATGATCGTCCGTGCGTGAACGTCCCTGAGTGTATCGTCGGCCTGTCCTTTTATAGTACAAGGACAGGCCGTTACAAGCTAGCCTGACCCAACATGTGGCCCCGGCGGTTACTGGTATTGATACACGATTAATTGCTCTCAATGATCCTGTAACGGGCTTTGACAGCACCGTTACTGGTGTTAAGATCGTCCGATTAAGTGTCATTAATATGGCATTAATGGCACTTAATCAGGTCTTGAAGTCCTTGGCTCTCCTTTGAAGGTCCGGAGCCGTTACAAGGTCTTCCGGAGGTTAGAGGCTGAAAGGTCTAACGATTGGACACGTGGCAGCTCCGGAGCTTGCTGTGGGAAGCAGGTAGCTCCGGGGCTACCAGACACGTGTCAAGTCCAGAGCTTCTCTCGGTCTGGGGTTAAGTCCGTAGGTACCGTTTCGGTACGTGGCCCGGAGCTTCCCCCTTGTGGGTGGTAGCTCTGGTTTGGTTGTACATGTGGCGACCCAGGGATTAACCATGTTGGAGAAGCGGGTCCGGTTATGTCTGACAAGTGGGCCTCTGAGGGTCTTCAAGCCAAGTAGGTGACTTTCCTTTGAAATCTTTGTAACCTCAAGGGGTGTACGGTTTCTAGGGTACCGACAACTCTATAACATACACCTCAAGTTACTACAGACTCACCTCCGTGATATTAGGTGTAGAACTTACGGAGGTGCTCAATGTTCCAAGGATTTGGGAGAGGTGTCCCATCCTTGGTTGCCAAGCGAACGCTTCCGGGATGAGATACTTTAATCACTCGGAAGGGTCCTTCCCAGTTGGGGGAGAGTTTGTTTAACCATTCTCTGGATTGTATTCTCCGTAGCACCAGATCGCCTTCCTCAAGCTGTCAGTTGTGTACATGCCGTTGATGAAAGCGCCGTAGGGCTTGGCAGTATCGGGCATTCCGAACAGCTGCTTGGCACCTTCCCTCCTCAAGGAGGTCTAGGTCTTCACGCCGGAGCTGATCCTGCGTGGCTTCGTCGAAGGTCCGGACCCAGAGTGACCCCAAGGTGATTTCCGGAGGAAGGATTGCTTCAGCTCCGTACACCAGGAAGAAGGGTGTCTCTCCAGTTGACCGGTTTGGAGTTGTCCTGTTGGCCCATAGAGTGGGTGGAAGCTCTTCAATCCAGTTGGCTCCATGTTTTTTCAAGCGCTCATAGGTGCGCGTTTTGAGTCCTTTCAGGATTTCAGCATTTGCTCTCTCGGCCTGGCCATTGCTTGCCGAATGAGCTACGAAGGCGTAGCAAACTTTAATGCCGAGGTCTTCGCAATACCCTTGAAATGCAGAGCTTGTGAATTGGGTCCCGTTATTAGTAATGATTTTGTTTGGGACTCCAAATCTGCATACGATAGACAGCAAAAAGTTGATAGCAGATTGCTTGTTTATTGTCACAACTGGAGTTTCTTTCGGCCACTTGGTGAACTTGTCAATGGCGACATACAGGAACTTGTAACCTCCGACGGCTCTTGGGAAAGGTCCCAAGATGTCCATCCCCCACACAGCGAAGGGCCATGTAGGAGGTATCATTTGTAGGGGTTGAGTCGGTGTGTGAATTTGCTTTGCATGAAATTGGCATGCTTCGCATTTCTTCACCAGCTCAGTTTCATCCTGGAGTGCTATAGGCCAGTAGAAGCCATGCCGGAAGGCTTTACTGACCAGCGTGTGGGAAGACGCGTGGTTCCCACACTCACCTCCATGGATTTCTGCGAGGAGCTTGCAGCCTTCTTCCCTTGTGATGCACCGCATTAGGATGCCGTTTGCACCGCGCCGGTAGAGATCCCCTTCTACCAACGTGTATCTTTTAGCCAATCTGACTATCCGGTCAGCGGATACATCATCATCAGGAAGGATTTTGTCTTTCAAGTAGCTCCGGATCTCTGAGATCCATGCATCGGAGTTAACTTGAGCATTTGAGTCTTGCGTGCTGGGTTGCTCGAAGCTTCCGGCAGCACCTACAACCCTTGATGGCTGCCATGGTAACAGGGCCATCGGGACCGTCAGCTTCGGGATGGTGATCCCGCCCCCTTCGCTCAGTTCGGCAGGCTGAGCTGTGGGTTTTGACAACCTCCGGACAAAAGTTCCGTCAGGGGCCGAAGCTCCGGTTGACGCTTTTGTCGAGAGTTCGTCAGCTTCAGCGTTGTGGGCACGCTGGACATGGTGGAGGTATAGGACTTCGAAGTCCTTATGAAGCCTCTGGACTTCAAGGAGGTAAGCAGCTAGTTGGAGGTTGTTGCAGGAGCATTCACTCTTCACTTGCTTAATGATGAGCTGTGAATCTCCCTTGACCAGTATCTGTTTGACACCATATGACAGTGCCACCTTTAGTCCGTAGATGAGTGCTTCGTACTCCGCCATGTTGTTGGTCGCCTTGAAGTCAAGGTGTACCATGTATTTTACCTTCTCCCCGGTTGGTGCGAGGAGAAGGATTCCAGCTCCGGTCCCTTGCTTTTGCATGGAGCCGTCAAAGTAGAGGGTCCAGTGAGGTTAGGTGAAGACCGGAGCTTTGTGTTCCGGCTTCTGCTCACTGGGGCCCCCAGGGTTTGATGGAGAGGGAGTCCATTCCGCCACGAAATCCGCCAATGCTTGACTCTTGATTGCTTGCCTTGAAATGAATTCGAGATCGAATTCAGCCAATTCTGCTGCCCACTTTGCAATATTCCCAGTTGAATTGGGATTATGCAAGATTGCTCGAAGTGGGTAAGAGGTCACCACTAAAATCTTGTGAGCTTGGAAGTAATGGCGAAGCTTCCTAGAGGCAATGAGAACTGCATAGAGCAGCTGATGCACCTCTAGGTATCGAGTCTTGGCGTCATGAAGTACTTCACTGATGAAGTACACTGGGCGCTGGATGGTCCGGACCCTCCCGGAGGGGCCCGGAGCTTCCTCTTCACTGACCCGGATCCTCCCTGAGGGATCTGGACCTTCTTCGGGGACCTCCGGGTCCTGGCTGCAGGGACCCGGAGCTTCTTCAGAAGCGACCTGGACCCTCCTGAAGGGGTCTGAGTCTTCTGAAGTAACTTTTTGTGAACTCAAGTCAGGGAGCTGGGACCCAGACTCGCTTTCAGGAACCTCCAGACCCTTCCGGAGGGGTCTGGATTCCTGAGCATGGGATAGTTCTAGTCTCTCCGCAACCAGGACCATACTGACGACTTCGTCAGTTGCTGAAATGTAAAGCAGCAAAGGCTCACCAGGGTTCAGAGCTACCAGGGTTGGTAGGGTGGTGAGGAACTATTTTAGCTCCTGGAACGCCTTTTCTGCTTCTTCAGACCATTGGAATGGTCTGAACTTCCTCAATAACTTGAAGAAGGGAAGTGCCCGTTCCACCAGTCTTGAAATGATCCGGCTAAGGGCTGCTAGACATACAGTCAGCTTTTGGACATCCTTGATGCGGGCTGGTGGCCGCATGTCTTCAATGGCTTTGATCTTCGTCGGATTAGCTTCGATGCCCCGGTGACTTACCAGGAAACCAAGAAGTTTTCCAGAGCTAACCCTGAAGACACACTTGTCTGGGTTTAGCATTGTGCGTGTGACCCGCAACTTGTCGAAGACAGCCTGTAAGGTGTCAAGGAGTGACTCCTTGTTCTTGACCTTGACCACGATGTCATCGACGTACACTTCCACTATGTCTCTAATGAGTTCTTCAAAAGTTTTGTACATAGCTCGTACAAAGGTTGAAGCTGCATTCTTGAGACCAAATGGCATGGTTGTATAACAGTACAATCCATCTACTGTGATAAAAGAGGTATGCTCTTCATCTTCCCTAGACATTCTGATTTGATGATACCCAGAATATGCGTCTAGGAAACACAGTAATTCACACCCGGAGGTGGAATCCACTATCTGATCTATTCTAGGTAGTGGGAATGGATCTTTTGGGCATGCCTTATTTAGTGTTGTGTAGTCGATACACATCCGAAGCTTCCTGTCGGCCTTGGGTACAACGACTGGGTTTGCCAGCCATTTTGGATGGAAGACTTCTCGGATAAATCCAACTTCGAGCTACTTCTTCACTTCTTGTCGAATGAAGTTATGTTGCTCCACGGACTGCTTCCGAGGTTTCTGTTGTATGGGTCGGGCGTCAGGGTAGATCTTCAGATTGTGCTCAATGACTTCCCTGGGGATCCCAGGCATTTGTGATGGTTGCCAGGCAAACGCGTCGACATTAGCCCGGAGGAAAGCGATGAGCGCGAGTTCCTATTTGTCATTCAGTCCTCCCGATATACAGGTGGTCTGAGCGGCATCGGAACCGATTTGGACGACTTTGACGGGAATGTCGGTGTCGCCGCTTGGCTGCACACGAGGTGCAGAAGTCGAGCCTCGCTGACGAATGCTCGGGGGTTTCGGAGTTTGTTCCTGCCTGGAGTCCTCCTCTTGCGCCGTAGTAAGCGCATGAAGTTCTTCCAGAGCAGTTACTCCGGCAGTACGATCTCCACGGATCCGGAGAACACCTACTGGTGTTGGCATCTTTAACACCAAGTAGCCATAATGAGCAGCTGCCATGAATTTGTACAAAGCAGGTCTGCCCAAGATGGCGTTGAAGGGTAAGTTGATCTGAGCAACGTCAAAGATCAACTTCTCGGTGTGATACTTCTCCCGGGTCCCGAAGGTAACGGGGAAGGTAATAGCACCGAGTGGGGTAATGGCCCCCGGACCTACTCCAGAGAAAGGTTGGGAGGGATGGAGATCCGAAGGTCGAAGCTAAAGCTTGGTAAAAGCTTCGAAGCTTATGAGGTTCAACCCCGAACCTCCGTCTACCATAACATGGTGGAGTTGGATGTTATTGATGGTGGAAGATACCATCAAGGGTAGCTGGCCTGCTCCAACCATGCTTCGAGGGCAGTCCGAAGCATCAAATGCGATGGTTGTGTCCATCCACTTCCGATGAGGCTCCGCCCTGGATGTAGGAGCTACAACAGCCATGTCCCGACGCATTGTCTTGATGACGCGGCGGGAGGTGATGTCCCATGATCCACCAAAAATGGTGTTCATGGTCTTCCGACACTCGTTGTCAGAGACGTCAGAATCGTCGTCAAAGGAGGTGTAGACGGCCTTCAGAACCTTTTTAGGATCCTGAAAACCTAACTCCTCTTCAGCCGGAGCTTCGTCAACTTTTTGTTTTCCTTCCCTCTGTCGGAAAGGAGCTTCTTCCCGGCGCTTGTTGTAGCGCTCGGCAAGGTTTTGGACCTCCCGGCAGTCTTCCAAACTGTGGCTGTCCGTTTTGTGAATTGGACACCACACCTTGGGTTTGCCACCGTCTTCAGAAGGCGGTCGAGGTCGCTTCTCGGGGCGTGGCCCCCAGCCACCCGGAGCTGCAGCAGCTGCAGCACTGGATGCACCGGTCGACGGCTTCTTCTTGCCGTTGGTCTTTTTCTTCTTCTTGCCACTCCCGGAGGTAGCGGTTTCTCCTTTGGAGGATTTCTTGTGATCCTCCGGAGGTGGTTTGGAGTGCATTTCACGGCCCTCCGCAGCTCTAACACATTTGTTAGCCAAGTTGAAGAGTTTTGTGACACTGGTGATCTCCTTGATCGCCAGTTTCTCCAGCATCTTCTTATCCCGCACACCCTGTCTAAATGCCACGATGACAGAGGCGCTAGAGATAGAAGGGATAGTGTTTCGTACCTGAGAGAATCTCTGGATAATGATCGCAGGGATTCTCCCCCTTTTTGCACGACTGCAAAAAGGTCCAGTTCAGTGCCTGGTCGGGTGTATGAACTCCCGAAGTTGGCGGTGAACTGCCGGCACAACTCCTCCCAACTGTTGATGGAGTTGGGTGGAAGGCTCATAAACCAGGACCGGGCGGTCCCAGTTAAAGCCACTGGAAAATAATTGGCCATTACGGCCTCATTTCCTCCAGCTGCCAGGATAGTAGTGGAGTAAATCTGAAGAAATTCAACGGGATTAACGGTCCCGTCAAACTTCTCCGGCAGGTGAGGCTAAAATCTCTGTGGCCACTTGACCATACGCAGATGCATGGCCAGGGCCGAACAGCCTCCTCGTCTTTCACGAGCATGCTCAATATGGACTCGGCCGTCTTATTGACGATATCGGCGATCAAGCTCCGCCCGGAGGTCATGAGTTGAAAGCCTTGATACCGTGTGAGTGCGTCGTGCCCCGGAGGGCAGCGACGTCACTTGCTACGATGCAGCACGTCTCCTGTTGTTGGAAACGTGTGGACCAAGTCTGCCAGACAAGGTCTATCGCTGCGACGGGGCCCGTCCTGAAGGAGGAGGACCCTGGTTGCTGATGCGATCGGCTGCTGCTGCAACCAAGTGTTCCACATCGACCCTCCACTGCTCCATTGCATCCCGGGATGCATCTGGAGGTGGTGGGCGCTGAAGAAGAGCACGTGTTGCATGGAGCGCGTGTTCCGGGTTGTCAAGATTTGCCGACGCAGTGATTGACGCCGGTTCACCATCGCGCTGCCCAGCTTGATTTGCTGGTGGAGGCGGCGGTGGTGGTAGCGTGACTCCTACTGGAACTGAGGTTCCTGCTGGTGGCTGCATATTGGAGGGATTGCCCCAACAGCTTGAACAGCGGGATGACCGTTGGATGATCCAGCAGCTGAGTTCATCATTCTTGAAATCTCAGGCCCCCTACCTGGCGCGCCAACTGTCAGTGGTTTTGATCCGGCAGATCTCCCGACACTACTAAAGTGTTAGAGGAGTTTGAGGTTCGGTGTGGGCGTGCGGAGATTCAAGAAGGTGAAGTGTAAACGACACAGGAGACACGAAGATTTACGTGGTTCAGGCCGCCTGAGCGTAATACCCTACTCCACGGGGTGTTGGTGTTGTATTGGTTGTATGAGCTCAACGTGGGTTGAGAGTGTAGAGTCAGTGTATTCAGTGAGTGTGTAGAGTCTCTCTCTATGTATCGTCGGCCTGTCCTTTTATAATACAAGGGCAGGCCGTTACAAGTTAGTCTGGCCCGACATGTGGCCCCGGCGGTTACTAATATTGGTACACATTTGATGCGCTTAATTATCCTTAATAACCGAGTTACGGGCTTTGATAGCACCGTTACTGGTAATTAAGGTCGTCCGATTGTTTGTCATTAATATAGTATTAATGACACTTAAACGGGTATTGAAGTCCTTGATTCCCCTTTGAAGATTCGGAGCCGTTGTGAAGTCTTCCGGAGGTTGGAGGCTGAAGATCCGACGGTTGGACACGTGGCAGCTCCGGAGCATAATGTGGAAAATAGATAGGTCCGGTGCCACCTATCACGTGTCAGTTCCGGAGCTTCCCTCGGTCTGGGATCAGGTCCGGGGGTGCCGCTATGGTACATAGCCCGGAGCTTCCCCCTTGTGGGCGGTAGCTCCGGTTTGATAGTACACGTGGCGACCCTGGGACTAACCATGTTGGGAAGCGGGTCTGGTCATGTCTGACATGTGGGCTTCCGAAGGTCTTCAAATCAAGTAGATGATATTCCCTTGAGATCTTTACAATCCCAAAGGGTATATGGTACACAGGGTACCGACAATAATGTTGTTTGCATGCGATATAGAACTGTTTATCACTTTTTGTTGTACATGTATGGTAAAACTGATCCTGGCATACATATATTTTGCAGCTGGTTTTATTTCTAATAAAACCGGGTGTGACACATCATCACAATTGACAAACCATCTCTGAGTGAAGCCGAGCCACTGATTAAAACTAGTGAACACCCCCGGCCCATATCAGTCACACCCACCAGTACTTACGGTTCTAGAATAATCATCCACGGATGATGAGTGCTTTAGTCGGTCGCGGTCGGCAAAATTATAAACCAGAAACCTTCCGAACCAGACACTTTTTTTATTTTTGAAATACCCTAACCAGACACTCTACACTCTAGCTCCGGGCCTTATCTCTGAGACTCTGACTAATTAACCACTAAACAAGCTAGCAGCACCTGCTGTCTTGTCAGTTGTCACGAACCACCACCATCTCACCCTCCCCTTAAATACCACAACTCATCTCAGCTGCTCGTCACTACCTCACACCACACATAGCGAGCTAGCTAACTAGCTAGCAAACAGAGCGTGAGCGTGCTCGTGCTCGAGGCTCGGAAGCTTAATTAAGCAGCTAGGTGCAGAAATGGCGAAGGACGTCGAGGCCGCGGCGGCGCCGGAGGGCGGCGAGTACACGACCAAGGACTACACGGACCCGCCGTCGGCGCCGCTCATTGACGCCGAGGAGCTGACCAAGTGGTCCCTGTACCGTGCGGTGATCGCCGAGTTCGTGGCCACGCTCCTCTTCCTCTACATCACGGTGGCCACGGTGATGGGGTACAGTCACCAGTCGGACCCCGACGCGTCGGGTCCCGACGCGGCCTGCGGCGGCGTCGGCGTCCTCGGCATCGCCTGGGCCTTCGGCGGCATGATCTTCGTCCTCGTCTACTGCACCGCCGGCGTCTCAGGTACGTGCGTGCGTGGAACGCATCGATCATGCGGACACCGCGACTCTGGCATGGCGAACGCGCGCGCATGCATGCGATGAAACCCGTGGCTTGGCTGCCGTGTCATTATTAATTTGAACCGTGGCGTGCATGTGCAGGTGGCCACATCAACCCGGCCGTGACGTTCGGTCTGTTCCTGGCGCGGAAGGTGTCGCTGGTGCGCGCGCTGCTGTACATCATCGCCCAGTGCCTGGGCGCCATCTGCGGCGTGGGGCTCGTCAAGGGCTTCCAGAGCGCCTACTTCGTGCGCTACGGCGGCGGCGCCAACGAGCTTCACCCGGGCTACTCCAAGGGCACCGGCCTCGCCGCCGAGATCATCGGCACGTTCGTGCTCGTCTACACCGTCTTCTCCGCCACCGACCCCAAGCGCAACGCTCGTGACTCCCACGTTCCCGTAAGTTCCGCATACTGACGACAGTTACCGTCGTCTCGATCTCAGTGTGCACAGCTAACAACTTGCATTGTGCTGCTGCTGTTCATCGGTCGATCAGGTGCTGGCTCCTCTTCCGATTGGATTCGCGGTGTTCATGGTCCACCTGGCCACCATCCCCATCACCGGCACCGGAATCAACCCTGCCAGGAGCTTTGGCGCCGCCGTGATCTACAACAACGACAAGGCCTGGGATGACCACGTACGTAATACACAGTCATCGTCGGCCTCTCCCAAAGTCGTTGGTTTTCATCGTCTGCTACACTCCTAATTAAGTGGTTCACAGCTTACAAATCCCAAGCTTAAATAATTAAACGGAACTTTTTGTAGTGTTCCTCACGTACGGCCGTAACTCAAGTCACGGGTAGCAGGGTAGCAGACACAACTGAAATAGTCTATCATAGATCACTGAAGGCTCAGGATAAGTAAGGTTCGATCACTTAGTAAAACTCATCGGCAGATGTCACCACCATTGATAGATTACAGATTAATTATTTATGTGCCACTATGACATCTACGTACAGCCGCATAATTTAAAACTATAATTTACATAGAAGCACAATAAAACCTAATTTCATCCACCAATCGCTGGACGAAGCACCTAGTAACATACTGAAGTCGTCATCGCTCTCAGTTGACATCCCTTGCATGGGTTTGTGATTATTGCAGTGGATCTTCTGGGTGGGCCCACTCATTGGCGCGGCCATCGCCGCCGCGTACCACCAGTACGTGCTCAGGACCAGCGCCGCGAAGATGGGATCGTCGGCATCCTTCCGCGGCTAGGTCAGCTGTACGATCGGAGGCGTTCTTCAACTGTAGATATTTATCGGTCCGCTGCATTTGCTTTGCTGTTTTCTAGCTCTTCGAAAGCGTGTGCGCTTGCAATTTTACGTATCCGTATATGATTGCACGTGTGTAATATATTGTCGGGGAGGAACAATAAGAAGAAGAAGTGCGTATGCACATTTTTATGAAAGAAGAGAGGTTTTTTTTTTGCTAATTTTGTATTTACATGCTCCGGCGAATGTGCCGGATTGAACTGTTTTCGTTCAAATCGACCTCGGATTGAACTTGATGCCTCCAGAATCTATCCTCCCAGCAGCTCCTCCGATTCAACCACATCTGAATCGGCCTCTCATGGAGCTCCCCGCCACACCACATCGAGCACATCCATAGCCTGATATTGTCATATTGATAACAATCCTTGCTGCCAGATCGAGGTGGACCGAGAAGAACTACTTCTTCCGTTTCTTTTTATTTATCACTGACTAGTTCAAAAATGAATTAGCCGATGATAAATAAAAAACAGAAAGTAGCTTAGATTTTGGGCTTCCAATCTCAAAGATTTGCAAGGGGTAACATAGCATAAGTGTTGTTGCCCATCTTGTGCTGAGATACAGAAGCAGCAGCCGGTCAATAGAAGGAAGCAAATGATGCTTACGTACGTTAGGCGGAAACGGTCTAAGTGACGGGAGAAGAGAAGCTGCAACCGAAACAAATTCTACTCCATTCATCCAAATTACTAGTCAGTAATTTAGAATGAATGGAGTAGGCCTTACCCCGAGATGAAAACCCACCCAACCGGCCCTAGACCGGTGAAGCTGCCGGCCCGCAACCATCACCGCTCCATGAACCCAACAGGATCTAAAGTTTGGGGTCGGCAGGCCCGTAGGCCTACAGTCGCTGTCCCATGCTTTATTGATGAGATTTCGCTTTTTGTCTTTTTATTCCTTTTTATCATTTAGATGAGTTTATTTAAAATCAGACTCTTGGTATGATTCGTACGCTCTGACAACCTGGCATCTACTCCCTCCAATGTTAAATTATTTGATGTTAATATAGTCACAACTAGTTAGGGATGAAAACGGATCGGATATTTTCCGATCCGTCCGAGTACCGGATCCGAAAATATCCGGTCCATATCCATTTTTATCGGATTTTAATCGGATATCGGATATTTGAATTCAGATATCGGATCGGAAATGCTACGGCTTAATATCCGTCCGAATAGTCGGATATCTATATTTCGTCAGATATATCCGAATCTAAATTCGAATAATATACGAATTATTTTTTGACCCATTTGGCCGGCGGTCTGGCCCAATCCGAAATATGAAAATCCTTACTTCTCATCCATAAAAAGATTAGCAAGAAATAGGAATCAAACCCATACGCCCATGCATGCAAGATGCAGTCCAACCACTGGACCAAACAACCAATCTTGCATAAAGCCAGTTTTTTTCTTGCTTATTTTAAATACTGTAACCATAAACTATGCAATCAAGAATATAAAGATATAGATTAACCTTCTGATTAAAACATCAAGTCATTATCATATGATTTTAAATGGAGATCACTGATTACTTGTGATAACATTTCAGCACTTATGTGTTATGAATTATGTGTAAATCTATGAGTTATGTGTTATTTTTTTTTTAAAAAAAATAATTACATGTGATATGGGAAATATTAATTACATTGTTATGTGTGTGAATTATATATTTCTTTCATTGTCTATCATTTAATGATGTGATAAGTAAAATGTTTGTTTCCGAAATAAATATCAGACTCCGTCCGATATCCGTAAGTTTCCGATTCGATGAATCCGTTTCCGATACATCCGACATATCTGATACCAAATCCGTTTCTGGCAACATTTGATCTGAATCTGTTTTCAAAATTATTATGTGAATATAGATATAGAAAAACATTTTATCCATCCGTATTTGTCCGTTTTCATCCCTACAACTAGTTGATTGTTATTTTTTTTATGTTGTAAAACGGAGGTAGTATATAGTACGGCGCCTAAGTACTGTGTTGTGTTACTCAACTAGTATAGCAAAAGACTGAGCGTCGTAAGAAGAGTATTTTCAGAAATTGATTCTGAATTGGTCCAAACATGCAAAAAATAAATAAATAGAAAACCAAAAAATTCACTGTCTTCTTCCTCCGGCGCAACACGATTCCCCAATCCTAAATTCGCAATCAGCACCGCGCCGCCACCACTGACCCGCGACGATCCCAAGGGCACACGCTTCTTCAGTCCTCGCCGCCGTGTCCTCCTCGTGCCAGCAGAGATGCACCTGTGGCCGTCTCTCCGGATCCGGGATTCGTTCAAGCATGGCTACCTGCAGAAGCTGGAGCTCAACCTCGGCCACATGAAGCGCTCGCAGCGGCAGGGCCAGGACCAGGGCGGACGGCAGGGGGCGCTCGCCGACGACGGGATGGCGCCGCTCCTCGAGGACCGCTCGCCGGCGGGGTCCGTTGTGGCCGGCGCGCTCGAGCTCGCCTGGGACGCGGTCTTGCTCCTCACGTGCTGCTGCTGCTGCTTCTGCTGTGGAGGTACGCCATACTGTCTACCGACGCTCTTGTTGTTCCTGCCTGTTCCGATCGTATAAATCATCCATTTTTTTTTCTTCTGCTTGTTTACCATGTCACCTCTTCTTTTATTCAAAAATCCGTGCAATTGCTACCAAAATCACTTGGGTTTACATCTCTCTCTCTCTCCAGCTTATTTGTTCTATTACTGGAAATTGATCGGGGTGGATATTGCAATTGTGCACCTCTATATGTCTGACCCCATTATTTGTAGTACAGTTGATTTCATTACCCCTCAGAGTTGATTCAATCTTCTATCTCTCACACTTGTTTGGATATACCAGTCGATTTCAGGATGTGTCACTCCATATTTCACACTTCCATTACCAATATCAGAATAACTAATTATATCGACACACATATGTAGTGTTGATATGTCCGAAATCAACAAAGTTGCTCCAGGGTGAACTGTGTGTTAAAGTGCTGCTGATTCTGAATTGTGTGGTGATGAACACTAGTGTGTGTGTAGTACATCATTTCGACCAGTAGCTAGCATTTGGAGCTGGTTTTGGGCTAGGTGTCAAACTGCAGAAGAAAGGGATGCAGTTTGAAACTTGTAGGGAGTATAATAGTTATCTCTGGATTAATTAATTGATCATCTGACATGTCACCAATTTGACGAACTCGGTTACTTCATGCAAGATTAGCATTTCAGAGTTAATTTGGCTATTACGTGATATAGTCGTCATTTGAATCACTGCTGACTGGTCTTGAACATAAATTTCCCTTTTCTTGAAATCCTCGCATCCAAAAGCCTGGACCATTGAAAGAATTAGTTAGATTTAACATAGATCATCTTGATTGTTTCTTCCTCTGGAACCTATCTAGCACCGCTGAACTCTGACAGTGATGAAATATGTACTTTTCTGCTATGCCTGTAGAAGTTGTACCGTGACGAGTTGGCATCCGTATAGTGCAAAGACTCTCAGC
This sequence comes from Tuctoria greenei, assembly GCA_036927565.1. Classification (NCBI taxonomy): domain Eukaryota; kingdom Viridiplantae; phylum Streptophyta; class Magnoliopsida; order Poales; family Poaceae; genus Tuctoria; species Tuctoria greenei. Next base: position 13,954,247 of record JAYESD010000006.1, read on the forward strand.
GCAAACAATCTTTACATTTCGTACGTGAATGGAGGAAAACTTAAGGATTCCTTTATTCTTGCTAGTGCTAGCACTACATACCATGAAACGGTGTCCCCTTCTGCCGGCATCTGATAAAATTGCAATGTTGTGACGGAATGTTTCATTGTTTTCATGGATACTTTTCATGATGTTTAAACAATTCATAATTTCTGTACTTCTTTCTTGAAACTATGTTATCTGTTGGTGTTGCAATTATGCACCTGCTATTCTATATATGTCTTTGTTTGCCATGTATCATTTGTAATTTTAAGATCTTCCAAACTTTGTGTGTTCCGTGCCAATGCTGTATTATTTTTCTTTTTCAGAAAGCTGTTCAACTTCCCATCGGTTCCTCCTCAAATTTGTATGATATTTGCACTGACTTCATTGTTTGGCATGTAATTTATCAGCTTTTGGTAATGAGGAAGATCGTCCGGCTCTCCGCTGAGAAGTACCTTCAGAGGTCAGGGGATTTAGTATCTCAGGGAAACCGGCTGAATTATGAACCAGTAGCAAATTACAGTGAAACTCAGGTAGCGTTGTACATGTGGAATTCTGGTTTCTCCTTGACTTGGCGCATAAACACCCCTTACAAATATGTGCACATGAGAAATTTTCTTCAGTTTCTTGGCTAGGAAATCGCAATTGTATGACATGTTGGTCTTCCTAACAGATCGGTTATTAGTCTAGGGCCGAAGACTGCTTTATGACTGTATCTGTATTCGGAATGTGCGCTATTATTGCCTTCTCTCAGCGATGTTCTGACGTTCGCTTCACATCAATCTTAGATCTGTGTTTTATGATGCTGCTCACCCTTGTCGCGCTGAATCTCCTGTTGCATATTCCTACATTTTTCATGATCCAGTATAACACTGCCGCTAATCATGTCTCGAGTACGTGGTTTACTGTTTTATTATGTGAAATGAAGATTTTATGTCAAAAATATCATGAAACGATGAACATCTGTGGAATATCACCAGCAGATTGCATAGACGCTTCTGGCTGTGAAGTTATATTTGGGGGAGCTTGGGTTGGGCCGTTGAGGAATGGTCTTCCACAACAGCCGCTGGACTGAACGTTCTCACGGGCTCCGGTGCTGGGCCGTGTGGGCTCCAAATGTCGTGCGGTCCGGCCCAAAATGTCGAATATTTGTGCGTGCGCATTCGCATTTGAATTTGACTCATTTCGTCCTTATCCTAATACTACCGTATCTCGCAGCGGAGAACAACTCACCCGGTCGAGGAATACGAACAGTGCATGAGCACGAGCTCCGCAATGGCATTGCGGCTCGCCGTCCAGGCGCTGTCCGCGAGCCTCCCGCCCACTGATACTATATGTTACCCAACCCCAAGCCACCGAGCAGAGGCCAGGGACCAGCAGCTGTCACCACCAGCCGCCGGCCGGAGGCGACTCGCAACGACGATAGTTGTTGAGCACGGTGCTCCTGGCGTCGTCCCAGCTGCTGGCGCCCGCCGCGGCGCGTTTGGCTTGAGGATCACCGTGCCGGATCGGAAAAGTCCAGCGAGGAGGTCGAGGCGTGGTGGAGGCACACGCCCGGAACCTTCGGCGGGTGACTACGCCGGGTCGTGTGGCGGGAGATACAGGTGGAGCTGCACGTCCGACATGAAGCAGGACCTCTACCCCATCATCCAGCCCCCGTCCCGCGAGTGTTTTATAAAATAGGAGGCAATTTATTAAATAATTCCGGAAAACACGAGAAAACAGCAGCGATCGGCACACAGACGGGACGAAAAATCACGCGTACCGATTTGAAGTCGAACGCATTGCTGTAGATCTGACGGCAAACAACCGCTGCAGGCGTTAGTGACGACGTTGAGCCGCAGCGCCCGATCTCCTCGGTAGACGAGCCGTGGTGAAGAACGTGAGCAGTCGCGCGGAGCGCTTCTCAAAAACCTTATTCGTCCTCTCCCGGTGCAGGATCGCAAGGGGGAGCGGTTCCGGAGACTTGCTCTCCCGATCGTCGATGTACGCCGGCGCTCGGGATGGAGTAGACTAGAAAGCGGCGCAAGGAACTCGAACATGGTAACGATCTGATCATGGGATGCTCTGCCGTACCGCGGACGCCCGTATTTATAGAGTCCCACGGAGGCAGTTCGTATGCAATCTGGAGGGTCCGGATCCGAACTAACTCCGCAGTCGTAGACGCGTCTATCGGTGGTTTGGAACCGGCAGATCTCCCTACACCACTAAAGTAATAGGGGAGTTTGATGTTCGGTGTGGGCGCGCGGAGATTCAAGAAGGTGAACAAGGATTGACACAGAAGACACAAGAATTTACGTGGTTCGGGTCGCCTGAGCGTAATACCCTACTCCACGGGTGTGTTGGTGTTGTATTAGCAGTATGAGCTTGTGATGAGCGTATGAGGCGCGTGTCTCTTTTATGTGTATCGTCGGTCTGTCCTTTTATAGTACAAGGGCAGACCGTTACAGGTTAGCCTGGTCCGACATGTGGCCCCGGCGGTTACTAGTATTGATACATGTTTAATTTCTCTTAATGATCCTGTAACGGGCTTTGACAGCAGCATTACTGGTGTTAAGATCGTCCGTTTAAGTGTCATTAATATGACATTAATGACACTTAATCGGGTCTTGAAGTCCTTGGTTCTCCTTTGAAGATCCGGAGCAATTGCGGGGTCTTCCGGAGGTTAGAAGCTGAAGATCCGACGATTGGACACGTGGCAGCTCCGGAGCTTGCTGTGGGAAACAGAAAGCTCCGGGGCTACCTGACACGTGTCAGGTCCGGAGCTTCTCTCGGTCTGGGGTTAAGTCCGGAGGTGCCGTTTCGGTACATGGCCCGGAGCTTCTCCCTTGTGGGCGGTAGCTCCGGTTTGGTAGTACACGTGGCGACTTAGGGATTAACCATGTTGGAGAAGCGGGTCCGATTATGTCTGACATGTGGGCCCCTGAGGGTCTTCAAACCAAGTAGATGACTTTCTTTTGAGATCTTTGTAACCTCAGGGGGTGTACGGTTTCTAGGGTACTGACAGTGGCCCCCTGGGCCTACCTCCGGGGAAGATCACTGGGGTGAAGTCATTCCGCTGGAGGTGGGTCCATCCTCGTGACTCTTGAACTGAGTCTTCAAGGGTCTTTGAAGGTGCTGTTGGCAGGAATTTATAGTTAGATCCCAGCCGCGTGGCGCACCCTGCGCGCGGCAGATGAGATCTTTGACGTGCGGATCTCACACAATTGAAGGTCGCCGGTTCCCGATACGAAAACCGTATCGGTTCCGCGCGCCTTGTCAGGCCGCCGCCTTTGGGTTTCCTGCCTCGTGATGACGACTGTTCGCCTGGGTAAGAGCCTCGACTTGATCGTCGGGGTGGTCCCGGGCCCTCTTGTCATTGGCAGGGTGAAATTTTTGAATGGTATCTTCGATTTCCTTGCGGTTTCCATCCAATCGTTGCGAGGGCTTACTTAAGAAGGAAAGCGCGCACCGTCGGGAGTTCTTTACGCCTCTCATCTGATCTTGCGCTCAAACTCCCAACTCGTGCTTCGCTCTTCTTCTCTCGCCTAGCCGTTCCGCGATGGAGTTGGGTCTCCGTGAGAGTCGCTTGAAGACCGACGACGATTTGAAGAAGGTCCGGGCCCTCATGGGGTGGTCCTCGGACTTCTTCAACCGCTCAGTCCGTGCCGGCGGAGAGCTCCCCTTCGAGAAGGAGCACGTCGGCAAAATGGTGTAGTTTTCCTCGTATGCCATGGTGGGATTGATCCCGCCTTTTTCTTCCTTTTTCTTGATGCTGCTAGACTTCTATGGTCTGAAGTTATATCACCTTGGCCCTCACTCCATCCTCCTTGTGTCTATTTTCGTCCACTTCTGCGAGATGTGGGTGGGCATTCCCCCCTGCATCGAGCTCTTCCGGACCTTCTTCACCGTCCATACCACCGGTAGGAGCAATGAGTACCTTGGCTTCTACTACTTCGTGAAGCGCAAGAAGTGCCCATTCAAGTACCTCCAGTCGTTCCCTTCTAGGAAGTGGGACGACTGGAAGAAGGACTGGATAGTCATCCGGGTGGAGGAGCACGAGAAGTTGGAGCTGCCCGAAGGCCTCCCCAACATTGACACAACGATCTGGAGTGAAGCTCCGGTGCTGGCGGACGCCTTCGATCCTGTTCTGACCAGGATTCGCCATTGCGTGGAGGGAGGATTGACTCCTCAGGCGGTATTTTGCAATTTCCTGGTCAACAGGTGGGCGCCGCTGAAGAGGAGGGAGAAGCTCGCTTGGGCTCTCAACAGCGTGATGGACGACGACCGAGTTGAGACCGGGTTGAAGTCCAACATGGCAGGGAGAACCTTGGAGTTCCACCTCAAGAAATTCCAGCACGGCATTGACATCGACGGTGATGACTTGACTCCCCCGTCGACCTTCCTCCCTCTGAACATGGAAGTGGAGTTCAGCAGGGAGCTCCGGCGAAAGATGCCCGTACTTGACAACCTTGGTGTCGTCGAGAGAAGATCAACCACCTGGGTGGCGATCCCCGGAATGCCCGAAGATGGCTATGTCCCTGCCCCAAAGCCAAGGGTTGAGGTCGTCGGCAAAGGCAAGGAGCTGGCTGACGAACCCGAAAGCCGGAAGAGGAAGCTGCAGCATGCCGACGGAAGGTCCGTCAGGCCCGCTACTTCCGCCTCGGCTCCTTCTCCCCGGAGGGGAAGGTCTTCTACAATCGCGACGGTTGTTCCCGTAATGGGGTCTTCCTGGAACGAGACCGTTCCTGCGGTGGGGTCCTCCCGGAGCGCGTCTGTTCCCGCAGTGGGATCCTCCCGGGGTGTTAGCTCCGGGCGCGCGACTCTGGCACCTGGGCTGGTGGAGGCCTCTAGGTCCGGGGGTTCCTCCCGATCGAGGAGAGCCTCGACCCGGGAAACGCCCGTGGCCGCGACAAGTTCTGGGGGGCCTTCCGGAGCTTCTACACCGACTATGGCCAGCCCAGAACGCCCGGGAAAAAGGTTCCGCGCAAGCTGGTGCGAAAGCCTCCCAAGGTAATTTTTAATCTCTACCTTGTACAGTTATTTTAATTGTGGCAACTGTTTGTTAATTTTCTTCGTCCATTGTCTGCAGCGTCCCCAAGAAGGGGAGCAGGGCTCCACCCTCAGCCACAGTGTCTGAGGCCGTGGGGGTGGGAGCTTCTGCTCCTGTCCCGGTGCCGCCCCAAGTGGTGGCTGAGGCTACGACAGCTCCGGCGCCGGCTGTCGTGGTCATGGACCTTGACTCGTCCCCAGAAGTTCCCGTGGTAGCGCCGGACCACGGGAGTGAAGACATGCCAGCGGCACCTGTCCTGGGGGTTGAAGCTCCGGGTCCTGGTGCTGCGATGATGGAAGCTCTGGCTGTTGAGCCGGAGGAAGTAGTAATCCCAGCCTCTGAGCCGGTAATTGTCGAAGCCCCGGCGGTTGAGCCGAAGGTGACTGAAGCCCCGGCATGCGAGCCGGAAGATGAGGTAGTTCCGGCAGTTGGGCCGGCTACTTCCGAAGCACCGGCAGCTGAGCCGGTTATTGTTGGAGCTCCGGTCACAGGTCCGGGCGATGTTGAAGATCTTCCGGCTCCTGTGCCGGTGGTTGAAGAGGTGACGGAGCTTGAGCCTCCGTCAGAAGAGGTGCCCAGACCGGAGCTAGTAGCGGCTCCTGCTCCGGAGGCGACGACGTCGGAGATACCTGCGGCCGAGCCGGAGGGTTCAAGCGAAGTCGCTGGCCCCCTGCCCGAGGGGGTGAACGAAGACTTGGTGGCGGGGCCTTCTTCGATGGCGACTGAGGCCATCCCGGAGGACGGCCCTAGAGCCATGGAGACCCAGGGGACCACTCTTGTAGAGTGGGACCCGATTTTTGTATCTGAAGACCCGCTGGAACCAGCGGAGGAGACCCCAGCAGGTCCGGAACCAATCCCGTTGTCGTTGTCCATTGACAACGCATGTTCCAGTCTGCGCCAAGTCTAGCTAGCCTTCTTCCACGACAGCAAGGCTCTTGAAGAGGAGCGCCAAACCTTAGGCGGTGGCGTAACCGGCTCTACTTCGAGACCAAGCTGGCTCAATCGAGGCTAGCGGATGACAAGGAGTGGATCAAACGGGAGAAGATCCGCCTGGAGTACTGGGGCAAGTTACTGGATGAGAGGGAGAGTATGACTCATGCCCTCGACGCTCAGTCCCAGGAGATCTACAATCAGGCCAAAGCTGCCAATAATGCGGCCGATGCGCGCCACGAACAACTTGAGGCCATTAACACCGCACTCATCAAGCACCGAGAGGCACTTGAAGAGAGGGAGAAACGACTCGAGGATGAAGAGCAGAAACTCCTTGAGCTGCGGGATGATGTCCTGAGGAGGGAAGAGGAGCTCGCCGAGAAAGTAGCTCTGGCTGACAAGGGCCTCGAGGAGCGCGCCAAGAAATTGGAAGAGCGCTGCCAAGAGGAAGCAGAGAAGACCTGGGTGCGAGGGCAGGAACTCTATGAACAAGAGTGTGCTCTTGTTGCCCGGGAGAAGAAAGTGAGGGGTAGGGAGAAGGACCTGGTCGAGCGCCGGAACAAGATCCACCTCCGGGAGGAGGAGCTCGGAAAACTCGAAAGGCGGGTTGCTGAAAAGATTCAGCAAAACGCCAAAGAGGTTGAGCGCCTCGCCCGTGAGAATTCCGAACTGACGGCAGCCAAGAGATCCCTGGAAGAGATGAAGGGCTTGAGGACTGCGGACTCCCTACAGATTTGGGAGTTCCTGGGCAAGGCCAACGATGCGCTGACGCCGATGGGTTTCAGCCCCGTGCACCCGGATGATCCGTAGCTGGAGTCGGACCTAGCGTTGCAGGCGTTGAGAGCAGCAGGTAGCAAGCTCTCCAAGGTGGGCGATGTCATCGCGGACCAACTGGAGGTTGAGGGGCAATCCCTGGCAAAGAACGTCACAGAGTATGTGTTGACGTGCTACACCAGCCGGAACTCCCAATTTCCTCTGGATCCGGTGCTTGAAGGCCCCATCGAAGGAGAAGGCGAAGCTACCCGAGCCAGCGTATCAGAGGTCGCCCAGAAAGTCATCCAATTCTTCCATAGGGTCTAGGACCATCTCTGTAATTCTCACTTGTATTTTTTCTTCTTCCTCCTCAATTTTGTAATCCCTTGTCTCCAGATGAATGAAATCCCCAAATTTTGCGAATTTCACTTTTTTGTCTTCAACACTTTTATCTTCACTTGGCCCCCTGGTATATGTACACAATTTGATTGTGAATATGTACCAAGAGGATATTGTGCATTGTTGAAGACTCTTTTGCTCCGAACTTGTAGAATTTAGGTTCAAAGTCTTCGATAGTGAAGGCCCCCTGAGGTTGTCGGAGCTTAGAAGCTCCGGCATTGTCTATCGCTGGAGCTTAGTAGCTCCAGCAATAGTCTCTATCAACCCGTAGAGCATCGATAGTTAACCCTCCGGGGTGTCGGAGCTTAGTAGCTCCGGCAGTGACCTTTGCCAACGCTCAGTTTGTTGGCAGCAGACTCCATTTACGGGGTCTTCTCACCATCTTTTATTCGGCATCGACGGCTGGCCCCCTTAGGGGAGTCGGAGCTTATTTTTCTCCGGCTTTCCTCCATCAACGTAGACTTTATTTTTCTTGCACACTTAAGCCAAGAAAAATAGTAAAATTTGTTTCTTGTCTATAACTTCGTCGCGGCTTATGACTCTCAAGAAGATTTTAAGTCAAACGCGATTCTAAATACAACCGAATGTGATGTCTTTTCTTTTAGATCCAACTGTACATGGACCCGCCTTACTTCGGCCCGCCGGGGTGTAGGTAGAGTGGCGTACTTAGGATGCTTGACCAGGCTAAGTCGATAGCACACTCCGGCCCTAGATTGGCTTGGCGGCTTTCAGACGAGTTGGCCATGAACGATATTTGAATCCAAAAGAACTGACAATACAAATCGACTCGTATATAAACCGGTCAAACTAAAATTTCTTAAGAATTGCACATCTTCGTTGTAGACAAGAAAGAGAAAAATAAAAATGTTGAGCCTGTACAAAATAAATGCACGTGGAGTCTATTTCACATGAAAATGTCTTTCATTATAGGTCCGGGGTACAGATGAAACAAGTACACTCTTAGGGTACAGAACTAGGCTAAGCGTGTTTCATTTCTCGTTTGACCCAGGATAGTTAGCCACACTTTTAGTCCGGAGACTGTGACAAGTGCTGCATGAACTTTGCGGACCTTTCGGGAAAGGTCCGGCTGTTCTCCCGGAGGAACTACCCGACTCTGTACAATGACTCTATAACATACATCTCAAGTTACTCAAGACTCACCTCCGTGGTGTTAAGTGTAGAACTTACGGAGGTGCTCGATGTTCCAAGGATTTGGGAGAGGTGTCCCATCCTCAGTAGCCAAGCGAACGCTTCCGGGACGGTATACTTTAATCACTCGGAAAGGCCCCTCCTAGCCGGGGGAGAGTTTGTTTAACCCTTCTCTGGATAGTATTCTTCGTAGCACCAGATCGCCTTCCTCGAGCTGCCGGTTGTGTACATGCCGTTGGTGATAACGCCGTAGAGCATGACGATATCGGGCATTCCGAACAGCTGCTTGGCACCTTCCCTCCTCAAGGAGGTCTAGGTCTTCACGCCGGAGCTGGTCCTGCGTGGCTTCGTCGAAGGTCCGGACCCGGAGCGAACCCAAGGTGACTTCCGGAGGAAGGATTGCTTCAGCTCCGTACACCAGAAAGAAGGGTGTTTCTCCGGTTGACCGGTTTGGAGAAGTCCTGTTGGCCCATAGAGTGGGCGGAAGCTCTTCGATCCAGTTGGCTCCATGTTTTTTCAAGCGCTCATAGGTGCGCGATTTGAGTCCTTTAAGGATTACAGCATTTGCTCTCTCGGCTTGGCCATTGCTGGCTGGATGAGCTACGGAGGCGTAGCAAACTTGTATACCGAGGTCTTTGCAATATCCTTGGAATGCGGAGCTTGTGAATTGGGTCCTATTATCAGTGATGATTTTGTTTGGGACTCCAAATCTGCATACGATGAACTGCAGAAAGTTGATAGCAGATTGCTTGTTGATTGTCACAACTGGAGTTGCTTCCGGCCACTTGGTGAACTTGTCAATGGCGACGTACAGGAACTTGTAACCTCCGACGGCTCTTGGGAAAGGTCCCAAGATGTCCATCCCCCACACAGCGAAGGGGCATGTAGGAGGTATCATTTGTAAGGGTTGAGCCGGAGTGTGAATATGCTTTGCATGAAATTGGCATGCTTTGCATTTTTTCACCAGCTCAGTTGCATCCTGGAGTGCTGTAGGCCATTAGAATCCATGCCGAAAGGCTTTACCAACCAGCGTGCGGGAAGACGCGTGGTTCCCACACTCGCCTCTATGGATTTCTGCGAGGAGCTCGCAACCTTCTTCCCTTGTGATGCACCGCATTAGGATGCCGTTGGCACCGCGCCGGTAGAGATCCCCTTCTACCAGCGTGTATCTTTTAGCCAATCTGACTACCCGGTCAGCGGATACATCGTCGTCAGGAAGAATGTTGTCTTTCAAGTAGTTCCGGATCTCCGAGATCCATGCATCGGAACTAACTTGAGCATTTGAGTCTTGCGTGCTGGGTTGCTCGGAGCTTCCGGCAGCACCTATGACCCTTGATGGCTGCCATGGTAACAGGGCCATCGGGACCGTCAGCTTCGGAATGCTGATCTCGCCCCCTTCGCTCAGTTCGGCAGGCTAAGCTGTGGGTTTCGACAATCTCTAGACAAAAGTTCCGTCAGGAGCCGGAGCTCTGATTGACGCTTTCGTCGAGAGTTCGTCGGCTTCAGCGTTGTGGGCACGCTGAACATGGTGGAGGTCTAGGACCTCAAAGTCCTTCTGAAGCCTCTGGACTTCTAAGAGGTAAGCAGCTAGCTGGAGATTGTTGCAGGAGCATTCACCCTTCACCTGCTTGATGATGAGCTGTGAATCTCCTTTGACCAGCAGTTGCCTGACACCGTATGACAGTGCCACTTTTAGTCCGTGGATGAGTGCTTCATACTCTGCCATGTTGTTGGTTGCCTTGAAGTCAAGGTGTACCATGTATTTCACCTTCTCCCCAGTCAGTGCAAGGAGAAGGATTCCAGCTCCGGCCCCTTGCTTCTGCATGGATCCGTCAAAGTAGAGGGTCCAGTGAGGCTCAGTGAAGGTTGGAGCTTGATGCTCCGTCTTCTGCTCACTGGGGCCCCCAGGGTTTGATGGAGAGGGAGTCCATTCTGCCACAAAATCTGCCAATGCTTGACTCTTGACTGCTTGTCTTGAAATAAATTCAAGATCAAATTCAGCCAATTCCGCTGCCCACTTTGCAATATTCCCAGTTGAATTGGGATTATGCAAGATTGCTCGTAGTGGGTAGGAGGTCACCACCGAGACTTTGTGAGCTTGGAAGTAATGTCGAAGCTTCCTGGAGGCAATAAGAACTGCATAGAGCAGCTTATGCACCTCTAGGTATCGAGTTTTGGCATTATGTAATACTTCACTAATGAAGTATACCGGACGTTGAATGGTCCGGACCCTCCCGGAGGGGTCCGGAGCTTCCTCTTCACTGACCCGGACCCTCTCGGAAGGGTTCGGATTTTCTTTGGGGACCTCCGGGTTCTGGCTGGAGGAACTCGGAGCTTCTTCAGAAATGACCTGGATCCTCCCGGAGGGATCTAGGTCTCCTGAAACGACTTCCGGTGGATTTGAATCTGGGAGCTGGGACCCAGACTCACTTTCAGGAACCTCCAGACCTTCCCGAAGGGGTCTGGATTCCTGAGTGTGGGGTAGTTCTGGTCTCTCCGCGACCAGAACCATACTGACGACTTCGTCAATAGCTGAAATATAAAGCAATAAAGGCTCACCAGGGTTCGGAGCTACCAGAATCGGTAGAGTAGTGAGGAACTGTTTCAGCTCCTGGAATGCCTTTTCTGCTTCTTCGGACCATTGGAATGGTTCAGACTTCCTCAATAACTTGAAGAAGGGAAGTGCCCATTCCGCCAGTCTTGAGATGAACCGGCTGAGGGCTGCTAGACATCCAGTTAATTTTTGGACGTCCTTGATGCGGGTTGGTGGCCGCATGTCTTCAATGGCCTTAATCTTCACCGGATTAGCTTCTATGCCCCGATGACTTACCAGGAAACCAAGAAGTTTTCCGGAGCTAACCCCAAAGACACACTTGTCTGGGTTTAGCTTCGTGCGGGTGGCCCGCAGCTTGTCGAAGACAGCCTGCAAGGTGTCAAGGAGTGACTCCTTGTTCCTGACCTTGACTACGATGTCATCGACGTACACTTCCACTATGTCTCTAATAAGTTCTTCAAAAGTTTTGTACATAGCTCGTACAAAAGTTGAAGCTGCATTCTTGAGACCAAAGGGCATGACTGTGTATAATACAATTAATCTACTGTGATGAACGAAGTATGCTCTTCATCTTCCCTAGACATCCTGATTTGATGATATCCGGAATATGCATCTAGGAAACACAGTAATTCACACCCGGAGGTGGAATCCACTATCTGATCTATTCTAGGTAGTGGGAATGGATCTTTTGGACATGCCTTATTTAGTGTGGTGTAATCGATGCACATCCGAAGCTTCCCGCCGGCCTTGGGCACAACGACTGGGTTTGCCAGCCATTTTGGATGGAAGACTTCTCGGATGAATCCAGCTTCGAGCAGCTTCTTTACTTCTTGTCGGATGAAGTTCTGTCGCTCTACGGATTGCTTCCGAGGCTTCTGATGCACAGGTCGGGCATCGGGGTAGATCTTCAGATTGTGCTCAATCACTTCCCTTGGGATCCCAAGCATTTGTGACGGTTGCCAAGCAAACACGTCAACATTAGCCCGGAGGAAAGTGATGAGCGTGAGTTCCTATTTGTCGTTCAATCCTCCCGATATACGGGTGGTTTGAGCGGCATCGGAACCAATTTGGACGACTTTGACGGGAATGTCGGTGTCGCCGCTTAACTGCACTCGAGGTGCTGAAGTCGAGCCTCGTTGCCGAATGCTCGGGGGTTTTGGATCTTGCTCCTGCCTGGAGTCCTCCTCTTGCGCTGTGGTGAGCGCATGGAGTTCTTCCAGTGCAGTTACTCCTGCGGTGCGATCTCCGCGGATCCAGAGAACGCCTACTGGCATTGGCATCTTCAACACCAGATAGCCATAATGAGCAGCCACCATGAATTTGTATAGGGCAGGTCTACCCAAGATGACATTGAAGGGTAAGTTGATCTGCGCGACGTCGAAGACCAACTTCTTGGTGCGGTACTTCTCCCGTGTCCCGAAGGTAACAGGGAGAGTAATAGCTCCAAGTGGGGTGATGGCCCCCGGACCTACTCCGGAGAAAGGTCGAGAGGGGTGGAGATCCGAAGGTCGGAGCTGAAGCTTAGTGAAAGCTTCGAAGCTGATGAGGTTAAGCCCCGAACCTCCGTCTACCATGACGTGGTGGAGCTGGATGTTGTTGATGGTAGGCGATACCATTAAGAGTAACTGTCCTGCTCCAACCATGCTCCAGGGACAATCCGAAGCATCAAAAGTGATGGTTGTGTCCATCCACTTTCGGTGAGGTTCCGGCCTGACTGTAGGGGCTACAGCGGCCATATCCCGACGCATAGTCTTGATGACGCGACGGGAGGTGATATCCCATGATCCACCAAAAATGGTGTTCATGGTATTCCGACGCTCGTTGTCAGAGACGTCAGAATCATCGTCGACGGAGGTGTAGACGGCCTTCTGGACCTTTTTGGGATCCTGAAACCCTAACTCCTCTTCAGCCGGAGCTTCGTCGACCTTTTGCTTTCCTTCCCTCTGTGGGAAAGGAGATTCTTCCCGGCGCTTGCTGTAGCGCTCGGCAAGGTTTTGGACCTCCCGGCAGTCTTCCAAACTGTGGCTGCCCGTCTTGTGAATGGGACACCACACTTTGGGTTTGCCACCGTATTCAGAATACGGTCGAGGTCGCTTCTCGGGGTGTGGCCCCCGGCCACCCTGAGCTGCAGCAGCTGCAACGTTGGATGTGCCGGCCGACAGCTTCTTCTTGCCGTTGGTCTTCTTTTTCTTCTTACCACTCCCGTAGGTAGCGACTTCTTCTTTGGAGGGTTTCTTGTGATCCTCCGCGTCTGGTTTGGAGTGCATTTCACGGCTCTTCGCAGCTCTGGCACATTTATCTGCCAAGCTAAAGAGTTCCGTGACGCTGGTGATCTCCTTGATCGCCAGCTTCTCCAACATCTTCTTGTCCCGTACGCCCTGTCTAAATGCCACAATGACAGAGGTGCTAGAGATAGAAGGGATAGTGTTTCGTACCTGAGATAACCTTTGAATGAATGACCGCAAGGATTCTCCCCCTTTTTGCACGACCGCAAAAAGGTCCAGTTCAGTACCTGGTCGGGTGTATGAACTCCCAAAGTTGGCAGTGAACTGACGGCACAGCTCCTCCCAACTGTTGATAGAGTTGGGTGGAAGGCTCATAAACCAGGACCTGACGGTCCCAGTTAAGGCCACTGGAAAGTAATTGTCCATCACGGCCTCATTTCCTCCGGCTGCCAAGATTGCAGTGGAGTATATCTGAAGAAATTCGGCGGGATTGACAGTCCCGTCGAATTTTTCCGGCAGGTGAGGCCGGAACTTCTGTGGCCATCTAACCATGCACAGATGCATGGCCAAGGCTGAACAGCCTCCTCCTACTCCTTCAGGAGTAGAAAGGTCCTGAGCCTCCCGTCTTTCCCAGGCATGCTCAATATGGACTCGACCGTCCTGCTGGCGGTATCGGCGATCAAGCTCCGCCCGGAGGTCGTGAGTCGAAAGCCTGGATACCGTGTGAGTGCGTCGAGCCCCGGAGGGCAACGACGTCACTTGTTGTGACGCAACACGTCTCCTGCTATTAGAGACATGCGGACCAAGTCTTCCAGACAAAGTCTGCCGCTGCGATAGGGCTCTTCCTGAAGGAGGAGGACCCTGGTTGCTGAGGCGTTCGGCTGCTGCTGCAACCAAATGCTCCACATCGGTCCTCCACTGCTCCAGTGCATCCCGAGATGCATCCGGAGGTGGTGGGCGTTGGAGAAGAGCACGCGCTGCATGGAGCGCGTGTTCCGGGTTGTCATGATTTGCCGACGCAGTAAGCGACGCCGACGCACCATCACGTTGTCCAACACGATTTGCTGGAGGAGACGGTGGTGGTGGGAGTGTGACTCCTGCTGGTGCTGAAGCTCCTGCTAGTGGCTGCCTATTGGAGGGATTGCCTCCAACAAACTGAGCAGCAGGTTGGCCGTTGGATGATCCAGCAGCAGAGTTCACCATTCTTGAAATCTCAGGTGCCCCCTACCTGGCGCGCCAACTGTCGGTGGTTTGGAACTGGCAGATCTCCCTACACCACTAAAGTAATAGGGGAGTTTGATGTTCGGTGTGGGCGCGCGGAGATTCAAGAAGGTGAACAAGGATTAACACAGAAGACACAAGAATTTACGTGGTTCGGGCCGCCTGAGCGTAATACCCTACTCCACAGGTGTGTTGGTGTTGTATTAGCAGTATGAGCTTGTGATGAGCGTATGAGGCACGTGTCTCTTTTATGTGTATCGTCGGCCTGTCCTTTTATAGTACAAGGGCATGCCGTTACAGGTTAGCTTGGCCCGACATGTGGCCCCGGCGGTACTAGTATTGATACACGTTTAATTTCTCTTAATGATCCTGTAACGGGCTTTGACAGCACCGTTACTGGTGTTAAGATCGTCCGTTTAAGTGTCATTAATATGGCATTAATGACACTTAATCGGGTCTTGAAGTCATTGGTTCTCCTTTGAAGATCCGAAGCAATTGCGGGGTCTTCCGGAGGTTAGAAGCTGAAGATCCGACGATTGGACACGTGGCAGCTCCGGAGCTTGCTGTGGGAAACAGAAAGCTCCGGGGCTACCTGATACGTTTCAGGTCCTGAGCTTCTCTCGGTCTGGGGTTAAGTCCGGAGGTGTCGTTTCGGTACATGGCCTGGAGCTTCCCCCTTGTGGGCGGTAGCTCCGGTTTGGTAGTACACGTGGCGACCTAGGGATTAACCATGTTGGAGAAGCGGGTCCGGTTATGTCTGACATGTGGGCCCCTGAGGATCTTCAAACCAAGTAGATGACTTTCTTTTGAGATCTTTGTAACCTCAGGGGGTTTACGGTTTCTAGGGTACCGACAGCGTCCGTCTCCACCGATTTGGACTCTGACTCGGTAGCCCCAAAAATTCGGAGGCCCAAAAGCCCAAAGCCCAATTTAATTTTCTGCAAAAATATAAAATCTGATCTCGGCTCGAGGCTCTAATTCACACGAACACACGCGCGGGGGGCGGGGGGGGGGGGGGGGGGGCGTAGCGTGGCGTGGCGTGGCGTGACGAGGCGAGCGAGCTAGGAGGAGGAGCGCGCGTGGGACACCCCTCTCTTCCTCTCTTCTCTCTCACTCAAGGAGTGGAAGAGCAACCTTCCTTATATGTAGGGGTTGCTCCACTTCCACTTCCCATGTGGGAAAAAACACTTAGCAACACTCCCTCTTGCACTAATAGGCCTTTGAGATTTATTGGGAATTAATTCTGAATATGTACTGGGCCAAGCCAATTAATTCCAACAATCCCCCACCAGATCTCAAAGCCATTAGGAGAGAGGTCATTCTCGTTTCTTGTTTGATATACTAGTGTTTCGACAGAGACTATGAAGTTGAACTTCTGCCTAGATCCTCAAGTTTCATCAGGTCACAACTTGAACAATGGACTACGCCTTGAATTGCAAGTTTTGTGTGAACTGACTTTATCAAAGACCATTACCAGTACTTGACTACCAGTAGTCTACCCCGCGGGTGGAGCATATGCGTCGTACTCCCTGGTCTCTTCATGAGCTTTCCAGAGATCACCCAAATCTCACAGACTGCGAAGTTAGACAGTCGGAGCTCATATAGGTGTGTTTCCTTCAAGACTGCCCTGTAGGATGGCATCTTTGCTACACATAGCCAACAGAAACACATTAAGGCAAATCACCAATCTGCCTTACAATTTGAGAGTACAAGTGTGCATCTTCACATAGAGAGGGTAAAAAGGAAGTACTCTCCTCGGTGAACCACTAGCTTGTTTTTCCATGTCCTAATTCACGGGATCTCCGACCACATAGGTTGGGTTACTACTATGGTGTCACATGAATGAGTCTCAAACCCATCTCTCTCGATGCACTTTCTATCACATTACGTGATAGACCCTTCGTAAAGGGATCTGTCAGGTTTTTGTCTGTTTGTATGTACGAAACAGTAATAACTCCGGAGTTTCTCATTTTCCTGACAGATTTTAAACGTCTCTTGACGTGTCTTGATGATTTTGCATTATCCTTATAACTGGTCACTTTGGCAATCACCGTCTGATTGTCACAGTACATAAGGATTGCCGGCAATGGTTTCTCAACTACAGACAAATCCATCAAGGGCTCTCACAATCATTCTGCCTCTGCAGTTGCTGTCTCTAAAGCAGTGAGTTCTGCTTCCATGGTTGACCTCGTCAAAATGGTCTGTTTGCAAGACCTCCATGATATAGCGCCACCAGCTAGAGTGAACACATATCCACTCGTGGCATAGAGTTCATCAACATCAGAGATCCAGTTCGAATCACTATAACCCTCAGGCACGGCTGGATGCTCAGTATAGTGAATTCCATAACTCATTGTACCTCTCAAGTAGCGCATAACCCTTTTCTAGTGCGTGCCAATGATCTGTACCCGAGTTTGACATGAACCTGCTCAGTTTGCTCACAGCAAACAAGATATCAGGACGGGTTGCGCTAGCTAAGTACATGAGTGAACCGATCATCTGAGAATATCTGAGTTGATCTCTTGACTCTTTCTTATTCTTTCTAAGTATCACGCTGGGATCATAAGGCGTTGGACAAATCTTGTTATCCATAACGCCGAACCGATTCAAGATTTTCTCAACATAATAGGATTGACTTAAAGTAATTCCGCTCTCTTTTTTATTCAGCTTAATGTTCAAAATAACATTAGCTTCTCCCAGATCTTTCATATCAAAACACTTTGATAGAAAAGACTTGACCTCAGAAATTATATTAATGCTCGCACCACAAATGAGTATATCATCCACATACAAGCATAATATAACGCTATCATCCCCACCATGGCGATAGTACACGCACTGATCAACCTCATTAATGATAAAGCCTGCAGACGTCAAAGTACTATCGAACTTCTCATGCCATTGCTTAGGTGCTTGTTTCAGGCCATACAGGGATTTCAACAATTTGCACACCTTTGTCTCTTCACCTTTTACTACGAACCCATCAGGTTGTTCCATATAAATCTCCTATTCTAACTCTCCATTAAGGAAAGTTGTCTTCACATCCATTTGATGGATGATTAGACCATAAGAGGCAGTCAGAGAAAGTAGTACACGGATTGTCGTCATTCTGGCGACAGGTGAATAAGTGTCAAAATAGTCTTCACCTTCCTTTTGAGTATAGACCTTTGCAACTAGTTTTACCTTGTACTTTTCAATAGTACCGTCAGGCCTGAGCTTCTTCTTGAACACCCACTTGCAGCCTACTGGTTTGCACCCGTATGGCCGTTCAGTTAACTCCCAGGTTCCATTGGAAAGAATTGAGTTCATCTCACTATGAACTGCTTCTTTCCAGTCATCTGCATCAGGTAATGCATATGCCTCTGCTATGGATCTAGGAGTATCGTCCACAAGGTACACAATGAAATCATCACCGAAGGATTTTGCATCCGTGATCTCTTACTCGACTGAGTTATTTCATTGTGTTCCTCCTCTGAGACATTCTCAAACGGTGTGTCAAGAAACTCGCTAGTTGTGGTGGATTCAGGACAAATTTCAGAAGAGATCCTAGCAGTGCTATGCATATCTTTCATAGGAAAAATATTCTCAAAAAATGTTGCATCACGAGATTCCATAATAGTATTAACATGCATATCAGGTATCTCAGATTTAACTACTAAAAATCTATATGCGATACTTCGATGAGCATAGCCTAGAAAGATACAATCCACTGTCTTCGGTCCCAGCTTGCGTTTCTTGGTAATTGGAACATTGACCTTTGCCAAGCATCCCCAAGTATGCAAGTATGAAAGTGATGGTTTTCTGCCAACCCACTCCTCGTAAGGGGTTTTCTCTTTATTCTTGTTTGGAACGCGGTTTAGGACATGACATGAAGTCAATAGAGCCTCCCTCCACCATGCCTTAGATAAACCAGGCGTGTCTAACATGGCATTCACCAAGTCACACAATGTGCGGTTTTTCCTCTCGGCTACCCAGTTTGATTGGGGTGAATAGGGAGGCGTCCTCTCATGTATAATACCATGTTCTGCACAAAAATCATCAAATATTTTGGGAAATACTCACCACCACGATCTGACCTAAGACGTTTGATCTTTCTTTCTAGTTGAGTTTCTACTTCAGATTTATAGATTTTAAAGTAGTCTAAAACTTCATCTTTAGTTTGCAACAAGTAAACATAGCAGAATCTAGTAGAATCGTCTATTAATATCATAAAATATTTCTTTCTACCTGTCGACTGTTGGAGTCGACAGATCCCCTGACACTATGAAAGTGTTGAAGGAGTTTGTGGTTCGGTTTGGGCGCGCGGAGATTTAAGAAAGTGAAACGCGATTGGACACGAGTGACACAGTGGTTTACGTGGTTCGGGCCGCCTGAGCGTAATACCCTACTCCACGGGGGTGTGTATGTGTGTTGTATTAACTTGTGAGCTTCAGAGTGTTCCAGTGTTCGAGAGTTCTCTCTTTGTGTATCGTCGGTTTGTCCTTTTATAGTACAAGGACAAACCGTTACAAGTCAGCCTGGCCCGACATGTGGCCCTGGCGATTATTAGTATTGATACACGAGATTAATTGTTGTTAATAACCCTGTAACGGCTCCGACTGTGCCGTTACAGGTGTTAAGATCGTCCGATTAAATATCATTAATGTGGAATTAATGATAATTAATCGGGTCTTGAAGTCCGCGGCTGTCCTTTGGAGATCCGGAGCCGTTACAATGTCTCCCGGGGGTTTGAAGCGGCCAGCTCCGATGTATGGACACGTGGCAGCTCCGGAGCTTGCTTGGGAGAAGCGGGAAGCTCCGGGGCGGCCTGGCACGTGTCAGGTCCGGAGCTTCTCTCGGTCAGGGGTTACCTCCGGAGGTGCCGTTTCAGTACCTAGCCCGGAGCTTCACCCTTGCGGGTAATAGCTCTGGTCTGACAGTACACGTGGCAACCTAGGATCTAACCATTTTGGAGAAGCGGGTCCGATTACGTCTGGCGAGTGGGCCCCCGAGGGTCTTCAATTTGAGTAGATGTCCTTCCCTTGAGATCTTTGTAACCTCAGGGGGTGTATGGTTTTTAGGGTACCGACAGTGGCCCCCTGGACCTACCTCCGGGGAAGGCCAACGGGATGAAGTCATTCCGCCGGAGGTGGGTCCATACTTGCGACTCTTGAACTGGGTCTTCAAGGGTCTTCGGAGGTGCCTTTGGCGGGGCTTTACGGTTAAGTGCCGACGCGTGGCGCACCTCAGGCGGCAGATAAGATCTTTGACGTGCGGATCTCTCGCAATTGAAGGTCGCCGGTTCCCGATACGAAAACCGTATCGGTTCCGCGCGCCTTGTCAGTCCGCCGCCTTTGGGTTTCCCACCTCGTGATGACAACTGTTCGCCTGGGTAAGAACTTCGACTTGATCGTCAGGGTGGTCCCGGGCCCTCTTGTCATCGGCTGGGTTGAATTCTTGGGTAGTATCCTTGACTCCCCTGCGGTTTCCATCCAAGCGTCTTGAGGGCTTACTTAAGAAGGAAAGCGCACCGTCGGGAGTTCTTTACGCTTTCCATCTGTACTTGCGCTCAAACTCCCAACTCGTGCTTTGCTCCTCTTCTCTTGCCTAGCTGTGCTGCGATGGAGTTGGGTCTGCGTGAGAGTCGTTTGAAGACAGAGAGCGATCTGAAGAAGGTCCGAGCCCTCATGGGGTGGTCGTCGGACTTCTTCAACCGTTCGGTTCGCGCCGGAGGAGAGCTTCCCTTTAAAAAGGAGCACTCCGGCGAGATGGTGTACTTTTCATCGTACGCCATGGTGGGGCTGATCCCACCGTTTTCTTCCTTCTTCTTGATGCTGCTGGACTTCTATGGTCTGCAGCTATACCACCTTGGCCCTCACTCCATCCTCCTTGTGTCCATCTTTGTCCACTTCTGCGAGATGTGGGTGGGCATTCCTCCCTGCATCGAGCTCTTCCGGACCTTCTTCACCGTCCAAACCACCGGCCGAAGCGACGAGTACCTTGGCTTCTATTACTTTGTGAAGCGCAAGAAGTGCCCGTTCAAGTACCTCCGGTCATTCCCTTCCGGGAAGTGGGATGACTGGAAGAAAGATTGGGTAGTAGTCCGGGTGGAGGAGCACGAGCGGTTGGAGTTGCCAGACGGTCTGCCCGGCATTGACACGTCGGTGTGGAGCGAAGTTCCGGTGCTGGCGGCAGCCTTCGACCCCGTCTTGTCCAGGATCCGCCAATGTGTGGAGGGAGGATTGACTCCCCAGGCGGTGTTCTGTAACTTCCTGTCCAACAGGTGGGCGCCGCTGAAGAGGAGGGAGAAGCTCGCCTGGGCCCTCAACAGCGTGATGGACGAAGATCGGGTTGAAACCGGGTTGAAGTCCAGCATGGTGGGGAAGTCCTTGGAGTTTCACCTCAAGAAATTCCAGCACGGCATCGATGTTGACGGAGAGTATTTGACTCCGCCGCCGGCTTTCCTCCCCCTGAACGTGGAAGTGGAGTTCAGTAGGGAGCTCCGGCGGAAGATGCCCGCGCTTGACGACCTTGGTGTCGTCGAGAGAAGATCAACCGCCCGGTTGGCGATCCCCGGGTTGTCGGAAGGCGGCTCCGCCCCTGTCTCTCAGCCAAGAGCTGAGGTCACCGGCAAGGGCAAGGAGCTGGCGGAGGAGCCGGAGAGCCGGAAGAGGAAGCTGCGACATGCTGATGGAAGGTCCATCGGGCTTGCTACTTCCCCGCTAGTTCCCCGTCCTCAGGAAGGAAGATCCTCCGCCGCTGTAGCGTCTGTCCCCGTGGTGGGGTCTTTTCGGAGCGCTACTGTTCTGGCGGTGGGATCCTCCCGGAGTGCGGCTGTCCCCGTGATGGGTCCCTCCGGAGGTGCCAGCTCCGGACAGGCGACTCCGGTTCGAGAAGCGGTGAGGGCCTCCAGGTCTAGGAGTTCCTCCCGGTCAAGGAGAGCTCCGACCCGGGAAACGCCCGCGGCTACGGCAAGTCCTGGGAGTCCTCCCGGAGCTCCTACGCCGACCGTGGCCAGCCCAGAACGTCCGGGAAAGAGGTTCCGCGCAAGCTGGTGCGTGAGCCTCCCAAGGTAATTTTTCTTGCTTACCTCAATTAACTTTTAATTATAGCATCTGTTTGCTCAATTTCTTCATTCTTCATCTGCAGCGTTCCCAAGAAGGGGAGTGAAGCTCCGCCCTCAGCCACAGTGTCTGAGGCTGCGAGGGCTTCTGCTCCAGCCCCGGTGCCGCCCCAGGCGGAGGCTGCGACAGCTCCGGCGCCGGCTGTCGTGGTCATGGACCTCGACTCGTCTCCAGAAGTTCCCGTGGTAGCGCCGGACCACGGGATTGAAGATGCGCCAGCGGCACCTGCTCCAGAGGTTGGAGCTCCGGGCCCTGGTGCTGCAGAAGTAGATGCTCCGGCTGTTGAGTCGGAGGAAGTAGCGGTCCCGGCTTCAGAGCCGGAAAGTGCTGAAGCCCCGGCGGTTGAGCCGGAGGTAGCTGAAGCCCCGGCATGCGAGCCGGAAGTTGAAGTGGTTCCGGCAATTGAACCGGTTACTTCTGAAACCCCGGTCGCAGAGCCGGTAACTATTGGAGCGCCGGCTGCAGAGCCGGTGATTGCTGAAGCGCCGGCCGCAGAGCCGGTGGTCGAAGAGGCGAGGGAGCTTGAGCCTCCCTCAGAAGAAGTGTCCCGGCCGGAGCCATTGGAGGCGACGACGTCGATGGTACCCGTGGCGGAGCCAGAGTGCCTGAACGAAGTCGCCGGCCCCCAGCCTGAGGGGGCAAATGAAGGCTTGGCGGCAGGACCTTCTTCGGCGGCGACTGAGGCCATCCCGGAGGAGTGCCCTAATGCCTTGGAAGCTCGGGGTTCCACTCTCGTAGAGTGGGACCCAATTTTTGCAAGTGAAGACCCGCTGGAACCAGCGGAGGAGACCCCAGAAGGTCCGGAGCCCATCTCGCTGTCGATGTCCATCGACAACGCTTGCTCCAGTCTACGTCAAGTCCAGCTAGCCTTCTTCCACGACAGCAAGGCTCTTGAAGAGGAGCGCCAAACCCTTAGGAGGTGGCGTAATCGACTCCAATTCGAGACCAAGCTGGCGCAGTCGAGGATTGCGGATGACAAGGAATGGATCAGGCGGGAGAAGGTCCGCCTGGAGCTCTGGGGTGAGATGCTGGACGAGAGGGAGAGCATGACTCACAACCTCGACGCCCAATCCCGGGAGTACCATGACCAAGCTAAGGCTGCTAACGACGCGGCCAATGCTCGGTTTGATCAACTCGAAGCCATCAGCACCGCACTCATCAAGCGCCGAGAGGCACTTGAGGGAAGGGAAAAGCGGCTCGAGGATGAGGAGCAAAAACTCCTGGAGCTACGGGATGACGTCTTGCGACGTGAAGAAGAGCTCGCCGAGAAGACAGCTCTGGCGGACAAGGGTATCGAGGAGCGCACTAAAAAATTGGAAGAGCGCTGCCTCGAGGAGGAGGAGAAGACCTGGGTGCGGGGGCAGGAACTCTACGAGTACGAGTGTTCCCTCGTCACCCGGGAGAAGAAAATAGAGGCTAGGGAGAAAGACCTGGTCGACCGCCGAAACAAGATCCACCTCCGGGAGGAGGAGCTCGGAAGACTTGAGAAGCGGGTTGCTGCGAAGATTCAGCAAAACGCCAAAGAAGTCGAGCGTCTTTCCCGCGAGAATTCGGAGCTGGCGGCGGCCTGGAGGTCCCTAGAAGAGATGAAGGGCCTGAGGAAGACGGACTCCCTGCAAATTTGGGAGTTCCTGAGCAAGGCCGACGATGCGCTAGCGCTGATGGGTTTCAGTCCCGTGCTCCCGGATGATCCGGAGCCGGAGCCGGACCTTGCGTTGCAAGCGTTGAGCGCTGCGGGCAGCAAGCTCTCCAAGGTGGGCGACGTCATCGCGGACCAGCTGGAGGTCGAGGGGCAATCCCTGGCTAGGAACGTCACAGAGTATGTGTTGACGTGCTACACTAGCCGGAACCCTCGATTCTCTCTGGACCCGGTGCTTGAAGGCCCCGTCGAAGGAGAAGGCGAAGCTACCCGAGCCAGCGTGTCGGAGGTCGCCCAGAAGGTCGCTGAGTTCTTCCATAGGGTCTAGGACTATCTTTCTTAACCTTTACTTGTATCTTCTCTTCTTCCTCAATTTTGTAATCCCTTGTCTCCAGATGTAATCTCCGGTCTTCTGATGAAATGAAATCCCCAATTTTTCGTGAATTTCATTTTTTTGTCTTCAACATCTTTGTCTTCACTTGGCCCCCTGGTAGATGTGTACAATTTGATTGTGGACATGTACCAAAAGGATGTTGAGTTTTGTTGAAGACAAATTTGCTTCGAACTCGTATAGTTTAGGTCCGAAGTTTTCGATAGTGAAGGTCCCTTGAAGTCGTCGGAGCTTAGAAGCTCCGGCACTGTCCATCGTCGGAGCTTAGTAGCTCCGGCAATAACCTCTACCAACACGTTAAGTGTCGATAGTTAATACTTCAAGGTGTCGGAGCTTAGTAGCTCCGGCAATGACCATTGCCACGCCTGGCTTGCTGGCAACAGACTCTAGTGATATAGTCTTCTCACCATCTTTAAGTTAACGCCGGTGGGAGTCGGTTTTTCTCCATCAATATTGGGTTTATTTTTCCTGCACACTTAAGCCAAGAAAAACAGTAAAATTCGTTCCTTATCTATAACTTCGTCGCGGCTTACGGTTCTCAAGAGAATTTCAAGTTGAACACGATTTTTAGTATAATTGGATGAATTGTCTTTTCTTTTAGATCCAATTGTCCATGGACCCACCTTACTTTGGCCTGCCGGGATGTAGGTAGAGTGGCGTACTTAGGGTGCTTGACTAGGCTAAGTCGATAGCGCACTCCGGCCCTAGAATGGCTTGGCGGCTTTCAGGCGAGTTGGCCACAGACGACATTTAAATCTAAAAATTCTGACAATTCAACTCAAATCGTACATAAATCGGTTAAACTAGAACTTCTTAAGAATTGCACGTTTCTGTTATAGACAAGAAAGAGAAAAATAAAAGTGTCAAGCCTTATGCAAAAATGAATGCACGTGGAGTCTATTTCATATGAAGATGTCTTTCATTATAGGTCCGGGGTACATGGGAAACGAGTACACTCTTAGGGTATGGAACCAGGCTAAGTGTGTTTGGTTTCTCGTTTGACCCTAAGTAGTTAGCCACACTTCTAGTCCGGAGACTGTATCAAGTGTTGCATGAGCTCTTCAAACCTTTCGGGAAAGGTCCGGCTGCTCTCCCGGAGGAACTACCCGACTCTGTACAATGACTCTATAACATACACTTCAAGTTACTTAAGACTCACCTCCGTGAAATTAAGTGTAAAACTTACGGAGGTGCTCGATGTTCCAAGGATTTGGGAGAGGTGTCCCATCCTCAGTAGCCAAGCGAACGCTTCCGGGACGGGATACTTTGATCACTCGGAAGGGCCCTTCCCAGCCAGGGGAGAGTTTGTTTTGCCCTTCTCTGGATAGTATTCTCCGTAGCACCAGATCGCCTTCCTCGAGCTGTCGGTTGTGTACATGCCGCTGATGATAGCGCCGTAGAGCTTGGCGGTATCGGGCATTCCGAACAGCTGCTTGGCACCTTCCCTCCTCGAGGAGGTCTAGGTCTTCACGCCGGAGCTGGTCCTGCGCGGCTTCGTCGAAGGTCCGGACTCGGAGGGAACCCAAGGTGATTTCCGGAGGAAGGATCGCTTCAGCTCCGTACACCAGGAAGAAGGGTGTTTCTCCGGTTGCCCGACTTGGAGAAGTCCTGTTGGCCCATAGAGTGGGCGGAAGCTCTTCGATCCAATTGGCTCCGTGCTTTTTCAAACGCTCATAAGTGCGTGTTTTGAGTCCTTTAAGGATCTCTGCGTTTGCTCTCTCGGCTTGTCCATTGCTGGCAGGATGGGCTACGGAAGCGTAGCAAACTTGTATGCCGAGGTCTTCGCAATATCCTTGAAATGCGGAGCTTGTAAATTGAGTCCCATTATCAGTGATGATCTTATTTGGGACTCCGAATCTGCTCACGATAGATTGCAGAAAATTGGTTGCAGATTGTTTGTTGATCGTCACAACAGGAGTAGCTTCCGGCCACTTGGTGAACTTGTCAATGGCGACGTACAGGAACTTGTAACCTCCGACGGCTCTTGGGAAGGGTCCCAAGATGTCCATCCCCCACACAGCGAAAGGCCATGTAGGAGGTATCATTTGTAAGGACTGAGCAGGTGTATGAATTTGCTTTGCATGAAACTGGCATGCTTTGCATTTCTTCACTAGCTCAGTAGCATCCTGGAGCGCTGTAGGCCAGTAGAAGCCATGCCGAAAGGCTTTTCCGACCAGCGTGCGGGAAGATGCGTGGTTCCCACACTCACCTCCATGGATTTCTGCAAGGAGCTCGCAGCCTTCTTCCCTTGTGATGCACCGCATTAGGATGCCGTTGGCACCGCGCCGGTAGAGATCCCCTTCTACCAACGTGTATCTTTTAGCCAATCTGACTACCCGGTCAGCGGATACATCATCGTCAGGAAGGATGTTGTCTTTCAAGTAGTTCCGGATCTCCGAGATCCATGCATCGGAACTGACTTGAGCATTTGAGTCTTGCGTGCTGGGTTGCTCGGAGCTTCCGGCAGCACCTACGACCCTTGATGGCTGCCATGGTAACAGGGCCATCGGGACCGTCAGCTTCGGGATGCTGATCTCGCCCCCTTCATTCAGTTCGGCGGGCTGAACTGTGGGTTTTGACAACCTCCGGACAAAGGTTCCGTCAGGAGCCGGAGCTCCGGTTGACGCCTTGGTCGAGAGTTCGTCAGCTTCAGCGTTGTGAGCACGCTGAACATGGTGAAGGACTAGGACTTCGAAGTCCTTTTGAAGCCTCTGGACTTCAAGGAGGTAAGCAGCCAGCTGAAGATTATTGCAGGAGCATTCACCCTTCACCTGTTTGATGACAAGTTGTGAATCTCCTTTGACCAGCAACTGCTTGACACCATATGATAGTGCCACCTTTAATCCATAGATGAGTGCTTCGTACTCCGCCATGTTGTTGGTTGCCTTGAAGTCAAGGTGCACCATGTATTTCACCTTCTCCCCGGTTGGTGCGAGGAGAAGGATTCCAGCTCCGGCTCCCTGCTTCTGCATGGAGCCGTCGAAGTAAAGGGTCCAGTGAGGCTTAGTGAAGGCTGGAACTTGTGGTTCCGTCTTCTGCTCGCTGGGGCCCCCAGGGTTTAATGGAGAGGGAGTCCATTCTGCCACGAAATCTGCCAATGCTTGACTCTTGATTGCTTGTCTTGGAATGAATTCGAGGTCGAATTCAGCCAGTTCCGCTGCCCACTTTGCAATATTCCCAGTTGAATTGGGATTATGCAGGATCGCTCGAAGTGGATATGAGGTTACCACCGAGACTTTGTGAGCTTGGAAATAATGTCGAAGCTTCCTTGAGGCAATAAGAACTGCATAGAGCAGCTTATGCACCTCTAGGTATCGAGTCTTGGCATCATGTAACACTTCACTGATGAAGTATACTGGGCGTTGAATAGTACGGACCCTCCCGGAGGGGTCCGAAGCTTCCTCTTCATTGATCCGGACCCTGTCGGAGGGGTACAGACTATCTTCGGGGACCTCCGGGTTCTGGGTGGAGGAACCCGGAGCTTCTTCAGGAATGACCTGGATCCTATCGGAAGGATCCGGGTCCTCTGAAGTGGCTTCTTGTGGGCTCAAGCCTGGGAGCTGGGACCCAGACTCGCTTTCAGGAGCCTCCGGATCCTCCCGAAGGGATCTAGATTCCTGAGTATTGGGTAGTTCCGGTCTCTTCGCAACCAGAACCATACTGATGACTTCGTCAGCAGCTGAAATATAAAGCAATAAAGGCTCACCAGGGTTCGGAGTTACCAAGACTGGCAGGGTGGTGAGGAACTGTTTCAGCTCCTGGAATGCCTTCTCTGCTTCTTCAGACCATTGGAATGGTCCGGACTTCCTTAGTAACTTGAAGAAGGGAAGTACCCTTTCCGCCAGTCTTGAAATGAACCGACTGAGGGCTGCTAGACATCCAGTTAATTTTTGGACGTCTTTGATGCGGGTTGGTGGCCGCATGTCTTCAATGGCTTTTATCTTCGCCGGATTAGCCTCTATGCCCCGGTGACTTACCAGGAAACCAAGAAGCTTTCCGGAACTAACCCCAAATACGCACTTGTCTGGGTTTAGCTTCGTACGGGTGGCCCGCAGCTTGTCGAAGACAGCCTGCAAGGTGTCCAAGAGGGACTCCTTGTTCTTGACTTTGACCACGATATCATCAACGTACACTTCCACTATGTCTCTGATGAGTTCTTCGAAAGTTTTGTACATAGCTCGTACAAAAGTTGAAGCTGCATTCTTGAGACCAAAAGGCATGGCTGTGTAACAATACAATCCATCCACTGTGATGAATGAAGTATGTTCTTCATCTTCCCTAGACATCCGGATTTGATGATATCCTGAATATGCGTCTAGAAAACACAGTAACTCACACCCGGAGGTGGAATCCACTATCTGGTCTATTCTAGGTAGTGGGAATGGATCTTTTGGACATGCCTTATTCAGTGTGGTGTAGTCGATGCACATCCGAAGTTTCCCGCCGGCCTTAGGCACTACAACTGGGTTTGCCAGCCATCTTGGATGGTAGACTTCTCGGATGAATCCGGCTTCGAGCAACTTCTTCACTTCTTGTCGGATGAAGTTCTGTCGCTCTACAGATTGCTTCCGAGGTTTCTGGTGCACAGGCCGAGCGTCGGGGTAAATCTTCAGATTGTGCTCAATCACTTCCCTGGGGATCCCAGGCATTTGTGACGGTTGCCAAGCAAACACGTCAACGTTAGCCCGGAGGAAAGTGATGAGCGCGAGTTCCTATTTGTCGTTCAAGCCACCCGATATGCGGGTAGTTTGAGTGACATCGGAACCAATTTGGACGACTTTGACGGGAATGTCGGTGTCGCCGCTTGGCTGCACACGGGGTGCAGAGGTCGAGCCTCGTTGACGAATGCTCGGAGGTTGTGGAGCTTGCTTCTGTCTGGAGTCCTCTTCTTGCGCTGTGGTGAGCGCGTGAAGTTCCTCCAGAGCAGTTACTCCGGCAGTGCGATCTCCACGGATCCGGAGAACGCCTACTGGTGTTGGCATTTTCAACACCAGGTATCCATAATGAGCAGCTGCCATGAATTTGTACAAGGCAGGTCTACCCAAGATGGCGTTGAATGGTAAGTTGATCTGAGCGACATCGAAGATCAACTTCTCGGTGCGATACTTCTCCCGGGTCCCGAAGGTAACAGGGAGAATAATAGCTCCAAGTGGGGTTATGGCCCCTGGACCTACTCCGGAGA
Source organism: Tuctoria greenei (assembly GCA_036927565.1). NCBI lineage: Eukaryota > Viridiplantae > Streptophyta > Magnoliopsida > Poales > Poaceae > Tuctoria > Tuctoria greenei. The sequence continues at coordinate 13,982,846 of JAYESD010000006.1, forward strand.
AAGGTAGAGAGGGCTGGAGGTCCGAAGGTCGGAGCTGAAGCTTAATGAAAGCTTCAAAGCTGATGAGGTTAAGCCCCGAACCTCCATCTACCAGGACATGATGGAGCTGGATGTTGTTGATGGTGGGAGATACCATCAAGGGTAGCTGGCCAGCTCCGACCATGCTTTGAGGACAGTCCGAAGCATCAAAAGTGATGGGTGTGTCCATCCACTTTCGATGTGGCTCCGGTCTAGCTGTAGGAGCTACAGCAGCCATATCCCGTCGCATAGTCTTGATGACACGACGAGAGGCGATGTCCCATGATCCACCAAAGATGGTGTTCATGGTTTTTCGACGCTCGTTGTCGGAGACGTCGGAGTCATCGTCGACGGAGGTGTAGACGGCTTTCAAGACCTTTTTGGGGTCCTGAAACCCTAACTCCTCTTCAGCCGGAGCTTCATCGACCTTTTGTTTTCCCTCCCTCTGTCGGAAGGGAGACCCTTCCCGGCGCTTGTGGTAGCGCTCGGCAAGGTTTTGGACCTCCCGGCAGTCCTCCAGTCTGTGGCTGCCCGTTTTGTGAATGGGGCACCACATCTTGGATTTGCCACCGTCTTCAGAAGACAGTCGGGGTCGCTTCTCGGGGCGTGGCCCGCCCGACGGCTTCTTCTTGCCGTTGGTCTTCTTTTTCTTCTTGCCACTCCCAGAGGTAGCGGCTTCTTCTTTGGAGGATTTTTTATGATCCTCCAAGGCTGGTTTGGAGTGCATTTCACGGCCCTCCGCAGCTCTGGCACATTTGTCAGCCAGGCTGAAGAGCTCCGTGACGCTGGTGATCTCTTTGATCGCCAGCTTCTCCAACATCTTCTTGTCTCGTACACCCTGTCTGAATGCCACAATGACAGAAGCGCTTGAGATAGAAGGGATTGTGTTACGTACCTGAGAAAATCTCTGGATGAATGACCGCAAAGATTCTCCTCCTTTTTGCACGACCGCAAAAAGGTCCAGTTCAGTGCCCGGACGGGTGTATGAACTCCCGAAATTGGCGGTGAACTGGCGGCACAATTCCTCCCAACTGTCGATAGAGTTGGGTGGAAGGCTCATAAACCAGGACCTGGCGGTCCCAGTTAAAGCCACTGGAAAGTAATTGGCCATTACGGCCTCGTTTCCTCCAGCTGCTAAGATCGCAGTGGAGTATATCTGCAGAAATTCTACGGGATTAACAGTCCCATCGAATTTTTCTGGCAAGTGTGGCCGGAACTTCTGTGGCCATCTAACCATGCGCAGGTGCATGGCTAGGGCAGAACAGCCTCCTCCTACTCCTTCCAGAGTAGAAAGGTCTTGAGCATCTCGTCTTTCTCGAGCTCGCTCGATGTGAACACGACCATCCTGTTGGCGGTATCGGCGATCAAGCTCCGCCCGGAGGTCGTGTGTCGAAAGCCGAGATGCAGTATGGGCACGTCGTGCCCCAGAGGGCAACGACGTCACTTGCTGTGACGCAGCTCTTCTCCAGTTGTTGGAGACATGTGGACCAAGTCTTCCAGACAACGTTCGTCGCTGCGACGGGGCCCGCCCTGAAGGAGGTGGACCCTGGTTGTTGAGGCGTTCGGCCGCAGCGGCGACCAAATGCTCAACATCAGCTCTCCATTGCTCCATGGCACCTTGAGATGCATCCGGAGGTGGTGGTCGCTGGAGGAGAGCACGCGCTGCATGGAGCGCGTGTTCTGGGTTGTCATGACTTGCCGGCGCAGAATGTGACGCCGGTGCACCATCATGTCGTCCGGCATGTCTTGCCGGAGAAGATGGTGGTGGTGGGAGTGTGGCTCCCGCTGGAACTGAGGCTCCTGCCGGTGGCTGCATGTTGGAGGGATTGCCTCCGACAGCCTGAACAGCAGGTTGCCCGTTGGATGATCCAGCCGCAGAATTCACCATTCTTGAAGATCTCAGGCGCCCCTTCCTGGCGCGCCAACTGTCGACTGTTGGAGTCGACAGATCCCCTGACACTATGAAAGTGTTGAAGGAGTTTGTGGTTCGGTTTGGGCGCGCGGAGATTTAAGAAAGTGAAACGCGATTGGACACGAGTGACACAGTGGTTTACGTGGTTCGGGCCGCCTGAGCGTAATACCCTACTCCACGGGGGTGTGTATGTGTGTTGTATTAACTTGTGAGCTTCAGAGTGTTCCAGTGTTCGAGAGTTCTCTCTTTGTGTATCGTCGGTTTGTCCTTTTATAGTACAAGGACAAACCGTTACAAGTCAGCCTGGCCCGACATGTGGCCCTGGCGATTATTAGTATTGATACACGAGATTAATTGTTGTTAATAACCCTGTAACGGCTCCGACAGTGCCGTTACAGGTGTTAAGATCGTCCGATTAAATATCATTAATGTGGAATTAATGATAATTAATCGGGTCTTGAAGTCCGCGGCTGTCCTTTGGAGATCCGGAGCCGTTACAACGTCTCCCGGGGGTTTGAAGCGGCCAGCTCCGACGTATGGACACGTGGCAGCTCCGGAGCTTGCTTGGGAGAAGCGGGAAGCTCCGGGGCGGCCTGGCACGTGTCAGGTCCGGAGCTTCTCTCGGTCAGGGGTTACCTCCGGAGGTGCCGTTTCAGTACCTAGCCCGGAGCTTCACCCTTGCGGGTAATAGCTCTGGTCTGACAGTACACGTGGCAACCTAGGATCTAACCATTTTGGAGAAGCGGGTCCGGTTACGTCTGGCGAGTGGGCCCCCGAGGGTCTTCAATTTGAGTAGATGTCCTTCCCTTGAGATCTTTGTAACCTCAGGGGGTGTATGGTTTTTAGGGTACCGACACTACCTTTTGTAAACACACCATTCATCTCACATAGATCAGAATGTATGAGTTCTAATGGTGCCAAGTTTCTCTCCTCGGCTGCCTTGTGAGGCTTTTGAGGTTGCTTTGACTGCACACAACTATGGCACTTAGAACCTTTGACAATAGTGAATTCCAAAATTAATTTGAGACTAGATAGCCGATTCATTAAACCAAAACTAATGTGACATAAACGAGAATGCCAAACACTTGCATTATCATTAATACCGCCACAAATATGGTTTACTGACTTATTGCTCTGAAAGAGAAAAGCAGAACATACCTCCGCATTCATAGCCTTTACCAATAAATTGTCCATGCTTAGACACAACTATTTTATTGGACTCTAAAACTACTTTAAACCCATCTCTGCATAGAAGGGTACCGCTAACAAGATTCTTGTTCATAGTAGGGACATGCTGCACGTTCTTCAGCTGGACAACCTTTCCCGAAGTGAACTTCAGATCGACTGTGCCAACATCACGAACAGAAGCATGTGACCCATTCCCCATTAGGACGGCGGAATCCCGGACGAACTGGTAAGAAGTAAACATGGACATGTCAGAACATACATGAACATTAGCACCCGTATCAAACCACCAAGATGGTGTTTGAGAAACAGAAAGAACAGTAAAGGAATTACCGTACCCATCTGCATTGCTGGATGTCACGATGTTGACATTCTTTTTTCCCTTTGCGATCTGCCCTCTCAGGACAGTTCTTGGAAAAATGTCCTTGCTCCCCACAGGTTTAGCAGCAGCCATCATTGGCTTTGTTTTACTTCTTCTTCTTGAAAGCGGTAGTTTTGTTTGTTTTGAATAGAGAATTGTTCCCTTTGTTCTTGACATTGGGTTTCTACACCATATTAGCATTGACGCTAGATTGACTCTTGCCTCCTTTCTCAGTAGCATCCTTAGCCCGAGCCTTCTCCTCAACATCAAGAGATGCTATCAGGTTTTCAACTGATATTTCCTGTCTCTTGTGTTTGAGGGTTGTGGTGAAGTTCCTCCACGGTGGAGGTAACTTTGCAATAATGCACCCAGCCACAAACTTGTCGGGTAAAGGATATTTAAGGAGATTGAGCTCTCTCGCAAGGCACTGTATTTTATGAGCTTGTTCAACTACAGTACGGTTGTTAACCATCTTGTAATCATGAAAATTCTCTATGATATACAGTTCACCGTCTGCATCGGTTGCATCATACTTAGCGTTAAGTGCATCCAGAGCTCCTTCCCATCTGTGACTGTCAGATAGACATCACAGAGTTTATTATCAAGAACACTTAAGATGCATCCTCTCAGGGCAGAATTGGCTTCCTCGAACTTTGTCTGTTCTTCAACAGACAAAGGACCTTGAGGCCTGCCCTCAGTTACCCAGAAGATCTTAAGCGACTGGAGCCAGAGCGTAGCCTTCACTTGCCACCTCTTGAAGTGCACGCCAGAGAAATTCTCCAGACTCAGTGCATCGGCTAGAGTCATCATGTTCAACTCAGAAAATTGTCTAATAAGTTTTTTGGATTGTTAGAAAATAAGAGGCAATTTACTGAATAATTCCGGGAAACACGAGAAAACAGCAGCGATCGGCAGACAGACGGGACGAGAAATCACGAGTACCGATTTGAAGTCGAACGCACCGCTCTAGATCCGACGGCGAACAGCCGCTGCAGGCGTTGGTGACAACGTTGAGCCGCAGCGCCCGATCTCCTCGATAGACGAGCCGTGGTGAAGAACGTGAGCAGTCGCACGGGGTGCTTCCTAAAAACCTTATTCGCCCTCTCCCGGTCCAGGATCGCAAGGGCGAGCGGTTCTTGAGATCTGCTCTCCCGATCGTCGGTGCACGTCAGCGCTCGGGATAGAGTAGACTAGAAAGCGGCGCAAGGAACTCGAACGTGGTAACGATCTGATCGTGGGATGCTCTGCCGTACCGCGGACGCTCGTATTTATAGAGTCCCACGGAGGCGGTTCGTATGCGATCCAGAGGGTCCGGATCCGAACTGACTCCGCAGTCGTAGACGCGTCCGTCTCCACCGACTTGGACTCTGACTTGGTAGCCCAAAAAATTCGGAGGCCCAAAAGCCCAAAGCCCAATTTAATTTTCTGCAAAAATATAAAATCTGGGCTCGGCTCGAGGCTCTAATTCAAACGAACATGCGCGCGTGGGGGGCGGGGCGGGGCGGGGCGTGGCGAGCGAGGAGGAGGAGCGCGCGTGGGACACCCCTCTCTTCCTCTCTTCTCTCTCACTCAAGTAGTGAAAGAGCAATCTCCCTTATATGTAGGAGTTGCTCCACTTCTACTTCTCATGTGGGACTAAACACTTAGCACCACTCCCTCTTGCACTAATGAGCCTTTGAGATTTATTGGAAATTAATTCTGAATATGTACTAGGCCAAGCCCATTAATTCCAACAGAGCCGGCGCTCTGAGCTCTGCATAGGCTATACCCCGACCTCTTCGACAGCGTTGCCAGCGTGAGGACATCAAATACTCCCTCCTTCCATATCTAAAAGTTTATCGCTTTGAAGTTAATTTTTGAACTACAAAACGACAAACTAACTTTTGAAGAGATAATGAGTAGTACATTTTACTCAAACGCGGCGTCACGTCACGTGCATATACTCATCTTGTTCCGACGCGTGCAGCTGGACTACGCGGCCCGAGACGACGACGATGAGCTCCTGGTGCAGCAGCACTACGCCAACATCGTCTCGACCCTTGACGAGATTTTTGCCAAGATGATGTAGCAACTAGGAGCTACTGTATTTAGCTAGTTCCTGTGAACTTCCTTTGCGACAGCTATTATTCCAGCCGTTCTTGAGACTGACTGCTCAGACACCAAATATGCATTATCTAAAAAAGAAAAGACACCATGTATACAGGCTTGTTGCAGGGCGCGAGGGTTCAGCGACTATCTTTGGAGGCTGGTACGCTGGGCGGTTTCAGTCACATCTCCATTTGCTTTCAGATAGACAATGCACACGGATCCTCGGCGACAAATCATCGCGCATTTGGACTTTGGAATGCAAAATGAAGCAGTCGTTTTTCAGATAGTCTTAGTGATGAAGTCTGAATGTCCGCCTTAACTGAAACCTGGAGGCAGTGGCCATCCTATCGGTTCCTCCTTCAGATGATTGCTTCCTATAACTTGTTCCTAAGGAAACAGAAAAACGCTGAATAAATTGAGATTTAGCACATTGAACGGCTTGTGGAAAATCAGCAAAAAAAATCTGAAATTGCCTATCAGAACTAATTTGGTTGGTCTTTGTTAAAAGATTGTTAACTGATTACAGGTGCTTCAGGTCCTTACCATCGCAAGATCAGGAAGCAGGAAGCTAGCAAGGTTCTCGTTCAGTGCTACGCGAAGTGGAGGCATCTTGCTCATTATTCCAGGCATTTGGCTCATGCTGTTTTCAGAAGAAGCATCATTAGAGACAGGGGAGGCCACCGAGAAAAAAAAACTTTTTCAAGTATCGCTCTAATTTTCTTTGGAATAAACTGTTCCAGTATCTTAGATGGTTTTTTTTTGGTTGGGGGGGGGGGGGGGGATCTTGGAAAGATTGTGATCATACCTGTGTAAAATATTATTAATATTCCCTCTTGCCTGAAGGAAGAGATAAATGTTGTTCTGGGCCTGCAAGAGAACAAAAAGGCTAAGTTTACTGCTCCAGATATTCTACTAACAAAATGGTCCAAAACCAGGGGAACTAAAATCAAAAGGTTATGCTACACTAATTTTTCTTTTTACGTAAATCGTGATTATCTAGTGACCTCTGAACTTTCCTCCTATATAGAAGAATATGAGTGATGAATAAATAAACAAACTAAACAGAGTAATGTGACAAAGGAGAAGTGCACAAACCTGGAATGTTCGAATGTTTGTTTCTATTCGATTAAGAAGCTGATTATTTTCCTCCAATAGAAGCTCCACTGCATGGTCTATCTCAGAGGCTGCATAATGGAAAATATGGGCAGGGTCATATTATAAAGCAAACAGTTTCTGGCAAGCAAAGCGTTTGCATGTTCGCAAAAAAATATATAGAGCAAACAGAAGCCGCCAAATGGCAAGCATTGGCTAAATATTGTTAATACATAGGACATGGAAGCTTGTTAAGCCACCAAACATGAGTATATGAGGACTTTAGCATGAAAGCTTGTCAATATGCGTCTATGACTTGAAGGTCGGAAAAAAATATGCATTCAAGATTATACCAATTATCAAGATCCAACAGAGTAAAGTTGTGATGTATGCCTACCCACAACGAACTTAGCAATGAAGTAAATAAAAAAGTCAAATAGTTCAATCACTAGTATTTCGAGTAGCATTTATCCTCTCAAAGAATGCAATCTTAATTTCAGAGTATAATGTGGATAATAGACTAATAGTGATAGCAGGTTGCAGAAAACAAAGGAGATAAATGGAAGCAATCAATTGATCCTGATACTCAAGGTAACCTACCACCTCCAGATAGAAAATGATTGTTTTGAACATTAGTGGGCGCAAATGAAGAGACTCTTATGTCTGTCTGGACACGATGATTTGCATTCCACATTGTAGGTTCTACAAGTTTATCCTGAGAAACAACCATTAAGAATGCCCGTCAAATTATGCAAACAATAATGTCTTATTGATAGAACAGTAGATAAATGAAAGGGTGTGCATTGGATTTGAAATAGGTTCCATCCCTTTCAGGACTCTTTGGAAAGTCATTTTAACAGTACTTGTTGATTTTCTATTGAACTATTTGGGGCAAACAAAAAGAAAAGTATTAATACCTTTCTTTCTCTTATCTTTCTGCCCATATGGTGTCCTTCAGGCTTCCGCCGCCTTGTACTCGCTTTCTTCTACAAGATATCCAAATTATTGTTAGTGATAAATTGAGTAAATAATTTCTTGTACTACTGAGACTTAAAATGTGTATAAAAAGAATTTTAGTTCATCACAAAGAATTTTTTATGTCCCAAAAAAAGTAATAAAGCACCTTATATATTTGCACAAATTAGAAACTACATACCCCTACCCACTGGCACCTCATTGCGACGTCTCTTACTGTCTTGTTTGGTAATGAAGCTGCTATCTTTATATACTTCATGATTCCTTGTTCATTTACATATCTGAGATAAAGTAAGGGGCGCACATTAGGGATGTGAACCAATGGAACCAATCTTCAACAAGAGATAGAAGAACTGTGTGCCAGCATCAATCAACATGATAATATACTATCGGTTCGAGGATAAAATTCAACAATAGAATTCACGCGTTCTGACAGGATCAGAGTCGCAAGGTAAAGTAACATATGCGTATGAAGATGAAAACTTGAACTATATAGCTTACCTCTCCAGGCCCTCTTTTAGCACTTGGAGCTCAAAAGATGACCAATCTGCAGCCAGCGGCCCACCATACTTGAGGTTCTGCCCGGAATCACCTGGCATATTGGACGAACTAGTGGACACAACCACTGAAGGCGTGGTGCTCATCATTCCCACATTGGCGTCCATCCCTGTGGTACAGTCCAGGTACACTGGCATGCCTCCTGACCCACCACTAGTCGTGCTTTTCTGAAATGAAACCACTTGCTGGTTGCAGGGTGACTGGGAAAATGTCCCAAAGTTCATATTAGGATCGTGTGCCATCTGCATACACAGCAAGTTCTCGAGAATTCTGGTGCTACAAGACTTGGACAGGTTCTGAGCTCGCAAATAACTTCAAAATGCCGATACCAAATGAGAGCTTCCTGTTCCTCGCTACAGCCTACAGGTTACACTGCATTTTTAGACAACCTTGACGAGTTTGCTGCCCACCACTGTTGGATGAATTCTTCCAAGTATGGACTATTAAAAGCAATCTCCAAGTTTTGAATGCTGCCACCAATATGTTTCCCTGCAAATGACATTAAATATATTAAAGAAAGTTAATATTCAGAACATACAGATCAAACTAAGAGGGAAAACTCAAATTTCTATGTTTGGCAAACAAAATACTGTCTGACAAGGAAGTTCTACTCTCAAACACATTTATTTCACTTGGCAAATTTCCAATTCAGAACTGCAACGTTTTGCCGATAAACTAAAACTCTCAACAACCATATGGGGAACACAACAATACAATATCATAGGATAAATTCTTCTGACCGTAGTAGAAAGGGTCCATGCAGCGATAAATTAACTTCTAAGGTGCAGGAACAAATCGACAGTCCAAGCTACTACGATGGAGAAAACCTCGTGCATGCAGCATGCAGACACTCATGAACCCAAGAAACAAAGGGGGGGGGGGGGGGGGGGGGGAGACAAGACGTCCATGAAAGAATGGAATCAAGAAACAAACTTACGAACAGAGACCTGACCAACCTGCTCCCTGCAATTTATAAGTACTACTCCCTCCGTCCCCATGAACTTGTCGTTTTGTAGTTTATTTTTGAACTACAAAACGACAAGTTCATGAGGACGGAGGGAGTACTAGAAAACGACCTAGAAAAACCAAACCCTAACAATGATAATGATTAAGTTTACATAAAGTTGGACACGGCCAATCGACCACGGCCGTACAATATCCATGCAAAACACCATCTTGAGTAATAGTTACTTTTCACACACGGGTTTCATACCAAACCCTGAATTTCTCTAGCCATGTAAGTTTCCAACGAGAGTACCAGAACAAGAGAACACTCGCAGTGGAGATCACCCGCTCCAATTCTTCCAGAACCGATCGAGTCGAGGCCATCAACAAGAAACATAGCCAGCCAGAATCCAAACAGATCAGCGGAAACCACTCAACGAACTTACTCGCTAGCTAGCCCAGTTCCGATCTATCTCAGGGAATTCCACCGGAGAAGACAACGAACGAACTGAAGCTGCGAATCGGTCCCCACCCAGAGGTGTGCTTTGGCGAGTGACGGCGCGCTCGGTGGTGCTGGTAGTGCAGTTTCCTTCTTTAAATGGTGCTGCCCGGCTTTGCGTGCTCCAATGGGAGGGCCGGGGAGAGGCCGGGAAAGCGGCGGCCCTGCCGCACCAGTAAACCGTACTGTATATGCCTCTTCCAAAGGCCAAAGTCGTGCGCCAATTTAACAACTTGCACACGAAAAAGGGATCTCGGTGGTTGATGGGAAAGGGAGGCGATCTGTTGAATTCACCATAGCCGCGGGTACTTAAGGCAATCGTAAATAATTACTCCATTCTGATTTTTTTACTTGAACCGTTTAGAATTGAACTAACCGGTAACAGATATCTGAACAAAGTATAATAAATACTTGCGCAAGTCAACGGGGCAATTCTAAATCACATCTCGCAAATCGAGAGGAACGAACCTATAATACATACATCTCATTGCAAGACAATCGAGAGAAAATGAACTACTATCGTCTCTCAATCCACTCATGGTGGACAGATCCAACCGAAAAACTATCAAATACTTGACAATGCAGTGGTATTCGAGAGCATCATCGTTGTCATCTAGAAGATAATAGCTTAGGGTTCAGATTCGTACCCTGCGATGACACTTGCTCATCGAAATCACGCTGGATTAGGACAAGCACAGTGAAGTGAAGTAGAATCCTCGACGACGCTTCCTTGTTCCGGTAGACCGCCGACTTGCTTCTTGTGGAAAACAAATTTGTCACCTCCTTCACCATACACTTCCTTTCCTCTGAGAGCCCCCGCTCCCCGCTGTCCTTCCACCCTATCTCTCTTCCCGCGACTCCCTCCGTGGTGGCTACTTGTTCTCTGGTCGCGGGAGTGTTGCACTGTCGTCCTTTTGAGGGTGCAGAGGAATATCACTTGGTCTTTTCGAGAGCATTCTACACGAGTATTATATGTTATGACGAGTGTGACGCTATATCTAGTAGGTATTTGGTAGTAGGTGTTTGGTGTAGGTTGCACAGTACGCCGGTGCAGCGCAAAAAACGAGAGTAACACTACAGTTTCAGATCCGGACCGTTTCACATATACTAGTGTGGACGGTCTCAAAGGAAGTCACCAGCGGCAATGATCTCAAAATAATAAATTGTCAATATTGGTTTCTATCATAGGTTTCTCCTTCTTACCCTTTCTCTTCTCGGTTGGTTTCTAGCTTTCCAGTGTGACGAAAGAAACATATTCGTGCTATTTTTAAGACATTCCATTCTATTTCAGTATCGTATTAATTGCCATGGGTTTTAGGATTAACTTAAGGACCTGGACATTCATCCCACTCTTACATCATATACACGAATCATCATTCATCACTACAAACATTGGCGCACACACCATACATCAATGAGCACCTATGAGAGAATGTGTTTGGAATCATAAGGTTACATAAATGATTAAATGGTCAGAAACCACCATCATATATAAATGTGTCGGATGATCTTTCAAGTTATTAAAGTCATAATTGGTTAAAATTAATATGTACATAGAACTGCAATATAGCCTTTCAGGTAAAGTACCTTGGAAGTTGAGGATGACGTCCCCATACCCCTAAAAGTTCACTAATTATTTTGTACATATCCTAACCTGGAAAGTGATTTATATCATCTTTTCAGTGAACGGCGAAGGCTTCGAGACCTGTATTTCACTCCTTACTTCACACTAGAGAGTTTGACATGAATTCATGTCTATCTGTTGTTTTCTAGTACAGCGTGAGCCTGTGACTGAGTGCCCCCTCAATTCTCACGGAACGGTTGGAAAATAGACATGGCATGCAATTAATTTGATAATCCGAAATAGCCAAACGACCAGAGCAGATCTACTAGCAGTCAACATAAGTCAACATAAATAGTGCTAGTACTACACAGATCAGAACTAAAATAAATGCGAATAAATCGCTCAACAAGTAAATCGAACCAGCCATAGTTCGAGAGATTCACTTACAGATCGTCCTGCTATGAAGTAGACGATGAAACTGTTGAGGAAGATGGAAGTGCAGCGAGCTGTCGTGCGAACGCACTTCTCAGAAACCTGATCGTCGGCACCTGTGCAGGTCTTCAGATCGCCGGCGTCGGTTTGGAGACACCGCTCTCCCTCAATCCGCTGCACGGCGGATGAAGGGACGGCCAGGCAAAAATGCAGCAGTGCAGAGCAGTTAGCGAGAGATGCGTTATTTGTTATGTGTATCTGTATCTCCAGTATATAGGACATGTCCTTATATACTCGAGTCCCCAATCGCCTCAGATTCAATCTGCCATAATTTCATAAAACCGCCCCCTGAAATTTCTCAACGTGCAACTAATGGGAGCAGTTATGAGGCATTACACACCGATAATGTGCGCCTGCAGCTATGCCTCTTATTACTCCTTTATTGACGTGACAGTCTAGGTATTGATAAATATTCCCTTTTATATGAGTGGCAGAAAATAATAACTACTTAAAAGAACACAACTCGTCACGACGCGAACGCGCAACGTTGCAAGTCACAAGTCACGCGATAATCACGCGTAAAATCGCGAAACACGCACGCGTGCGTGTGTGTGTCTTTGTGTCCATAGCAGCAGCCTTCATCCCTCATTATTCTCATGTTGAGAACATGTACAAGGACCACTATATATCTTGAGGAACACTCATCTAGGTGGGCAATGTGGGACTAAAGTCTTCAGCCACCTCTTCACACCACCTTGGCTTTCCACCAGGGGAGTTGGCCCAAATAAATGAGCCCATAAATGGGTTGTACCAAAGGGGCAAATCCCAACAATCCCCACCAAAAGCCAAGGTCTTAAAGTAACAACTCTGCGCTTTAATATACCAGCTTTGCAGTGCAGACCCGATACGGGTTGAGCTGCACCTAGCATTCTATGAGTCACATACTCACAACTTTAAAATGGACATAGCCTTGAATTGCTAGTTTTGTGTGAGCAAGTTTCACATAAAAGCATCGCTGATACTAGGCCGCCTAAAGCCATGCCTCAGGTTGGAGCATTATGGTCTTCTCCCGTGTCTGTTCATGAGTTTATTTGAGATTACCCACATCTCATAGATTGCAACCTGACAGTCAAATTCATATAGGTGTGTTCTTACAAGTATATCCTGTAGGACGGTACCTTGCCTATTTAGGCCTCAGAACACATGAAGACATTAAAGTCAACCTTCCATGCAGTAATGAGAGTACGCATCTACTAGCAGAAATAAGTAATAAATATGTACTCTCCAGTTATTCATACAACTTGTTTTTTCCAAGATCTACTTCACAGGATCTCCGATCACATAGTTTGGATTACTATTGTATGATAACATCATGCGGGTCTCAATCCCATTTCCTTTGATGCTTCTTCAATTACAGCACGTGCTAATCCCTTAGTAAAAGGGTCTGCAAGGTTTCTTTTAGTATTAATATACTCAACGGCAATCTCTCCCGTATTTCTCAAATGTCTCACGGATTTGATTCGTCGTTTCACATGTCTTGATGATTTCAAATTTTCTTTTGCATTGCCTACAGTTGTGATCACACTTTGATTATCACAATGCAAAAGAATGGTCGGCACAGGTTTAACGACCAAATGCAAGTCCATCAAGAGCTGTTTCAGCCACTCTGCCTGAGTAGTGGCTGTTTCAAGTGCTACAAGTTCTGCTTCCATAGTTGACTTTGTCAATATAATCTGCTTACGAGACCTCCACGAAACTGCAACACCACCAATAGTGAAAATGTATCCACTAGTGGCTTTGATCTCATCAGCATCTGAGATCCAATTTGAGTCACTATACCCTTCTAGTACAGCTGGGTATCTTGTATAGTGAAGTCCATATGTTGATGTACCTCTCAAGTATATCATTACACGTTCTAGTGCACACCAGTGATCTCTTCCAGGATTGGAAGTAAATTTGTTCAATTTGATTACTGCAAATGAGATGTTAGGTCTGGTTGCACCAGCAAGATACATGAGAGAACCAATAATCTGGAAATATCTCAACTGATTAATTCCTTGTCCTCTGTTCTTACGAAGCTTTAGACTAGGATCATATGGCGTTGGAGAAACTTTAGAATCTGAGTACCCAAAACGACTCAGAATATTCTCCACATAATGAGATTGTTTTAAAGTAATCTCATTCTCGCCCTTAATCAGTTTGATGTTTAGAATAACATCAGCCACTCCCAAATCCTTCATATCAAAATTTTGAGACAAGAATAATTTTGCATCATTTATCACATCGACACTAGTCCCAAAAATTAATATATCATCAACATATAAGCTTAGTATTACTCCGTTACCCCCACCAAACCGATAGTACACACAAGTGTCAGCTTCATTTACCATAAAGCCTGCAGAAGTCATAGTTCTATCGAACTTCTCATGCCACTGCTTTGGAGCCTGCTTGAGGCCATACAAAGATTTTCGCAACTTACACACCTTGTTCTCTTGCCCAGGCACCACAAAACCATCAGGCTGCTTCATATAGATCTCCTCATCGAGCTCGCCATTTAGGAAAGCCGTCTTCACATCCATTTGATGGATAAGGAGATCATGACACAAAGCAAGTGCAACAAGCACACGAATTGTGGTTAGTCTAGCAACAGGTTATTAAGTATCGAAAAAATCCTCGCTTTCCTTTTGGTTAAATCCCTTGGCTACAAGTCTAGCCTTATACTTATCGACTGTACCATCTGGTTTGATCTTCTTTTTAAATATCCACTTACACCCAACAAGTTTACACCCAACAGGACAGTCACATATTTCTCAAGTCTCATTAGTTAAAATGGACTCCATTTTATTATGGACTGCCTCCTTACAGTACACTGCATCTGGTGATGCATATGCCTCTGAAAGTGTTTTAGGTGTATCATCAACGAGGTAGACAATAAAATCATCACCAGAGGATTTTTCAATCCTTTGTCTCTTGCTCCTTCGAGGAACAATATTTGTATTGTCATCCTCAATGGGTTTTACAATGTAAGAACAAGGTACGAATATTAGAGAAGGATCAGGAGTAAAACAAATAGATGCCTTGCTATGACCTGTCACTCTATCTTTCATTGGAAAAATATCCTCGAAAAATGTGGTATCACGAGATTCAGTCACGGTGTTAACGTGCACGTTAGGAACCTCAGATCTAATCACTAAAAATCTATAGGCTGCACTATGTTGTGCATATCCTAGAAAGACACAATCAACGGTCTTTGGTCCCAAATTTCATTTCTTACACTCAGGCACATTAACCTTGGTGAAAGCATCTAGGCCCCCATGAGGTATGGTTTCGATGATTAATGACAATCATTGGATTTTACTAATGAATTTGTGGATGCAAGGTCTCCCAATCAAATGAAATCTATATGAACATAAACATCAACTACTGATCATTGGAGACCCCTAAACAATCATTTTATGAGATCAATCAATGTTATGAAGACTATAAGTAAAAGCTCATATATCAAAGTCATTCAACCATAATTGACAACTCTCAATTCTTGAAAATTATCAGAAGTATATTTCCAGCAAATGTCTAAGAGGTCAATCGAGCCAAATACAAAAGAATCACTTAGAACAACTCGAAGCAAACAAAATCAACTCACCAGATCAACCGATGTTTCCAGAGAACAACACATCGGTCGAGTTGATTCAGCAGAAGAAGAAGACCTCAGAACAAAGTACTCACCGGATCATCCGATGTTAAGGGCAATGTTACATCAGTCCATCAGTACAGTATGCAATATCCTTGGACCAAGTGTAGCACCGGATCATCTGATGTACATCAATATACACATCGGTCAATCACTCCAGTAAGCATCAAGTCTGAACCAATTCTGGAGGAAGTGCCACCCGATCATCCGATGAGAAGACAAGTGTAACATCGGTCTAACAACGGTCATATCTGACAGAGTGACATCAGCTAAAGTGAACTTAACTGATGATAACTGAAGGGAGAGCATCGGATCATCCGGTGTTCGCAGAATAGTGATGTCAGCCTACTTTTCCAACGGCTATTTCGTGGAGGATGGCTATTTATACCCCTTCAACCTGTCTATTCGATAAGTCTTGATCACCAGACATACTCTACACATTCTCAAGCATTCAAGACGTTGAGCTACCACTTCTAGATCATTTACACCACTTACACACCAAGAGATAGGCTAGAACTAGCTAGAGATAGTGTTTGTGTGCTTCCATTCTTGGTGATTGGAATCTCTAGTGTAGTGAGAGCTGTAAGGGAGTGTCCCTTGGTGTTTGTAACTGAGAGTGACTTCCGTAGCTTGCCAAGACGGTTGTGGAAGACCGGAGGAACCAAGTTGTACAAGGCTTGAGCTCCACCTTGCCGAGGTCGGCAAACGGGGAAGAATAGTGAAGATCCCTAGTCTCAGTGACTTGGGTGTGGCTATACCCTTTGGTGGGTGCCACAACGTGTACGTAGGAAGATCTTGATGATCTTGCCGAACCACGGGATAAATCCTCGTGTCTCCTCGGGAGTTTGCATTCTCTTCCACTCCCTTACACTTATGCATTTCGTATATCGCAAAGTTACTATTCACTTGAATGCATAGGTTGTTTGCGTAGGGAATTGGGCTTTTAGTAATTAAGTTTTATTGCTTTGATTTTTGAAAAGAAGCCCAATTCACCCCCCCTTCTTGGGCATTTGATCCTTACAATTGGTATCAAAGCAAGGTTGCTCATAGGATCATTCTAGCTTCACCGCTAGAGAGCTAAAATGGCCAAGGTTGGGGGTCCGGTTCCTATCTTTAAGGGCAAGAATTTTGCCTATTGGAAAGCACGCATGCGCGCTTATCTAGAGGCTATTGCTCCCGAAGTATGGGAAGCAACCCACGCGGGGTTTGGTGAGCACAATTATGTTAGTGATCAAATTAAGTGGGATGCTAAAGCTAGGAATGCAATTTATGAATGTATTAGTCAAGATGTGTTTGCTAGGATTGCTAGTAAAGAAAAGGCTTGTGAAATTTGGGCTTGCTTGATAAAAATTCATGAGGGTTCTTCTCGTGTCAAAGAACTAAAATATCATATGATTAAAGCCAAATATGATGAATTTAAAATGCTACCTCATGAAAATGTCAATGAAATGTTCTCTTGCTTGAATGTGCTTATTGAAGAAATCAATGCTCTTGACATTGCTTCTCTTGGCAAGAGACTCATCAACCGCAAGATTCTCATGCTCCTTCCCAAGCCAAAGTACAACATCATCAACTCCATGCTTCAAAAAGAATCTCTTGACCACATTGAAGTCTCGGAACTCATTGGAGAGATTCACGCTCATGAGATGAGTGTGCTTGGGATGATGGAGCAATCATCTTCAAAAACAATTGCTCTAAAGGCCTCCACCAAGAAAACAAGTCTCAAGAAGAAGAAGGTGGTTGAGCCTAGCTCAAGTGAAGAAGAGCAAGCATCAAGTGAAGATGACGATGATGAGCTTGAATTGATGATGAGAAAGTTCTCACACTCTAACTCCAAGATTACTTAGAAGGGATACACCTTTGATCCCAAGAAGAAAGCGTTTCTACCAAAGAGAGACGACCACAAGACTTGCTACAATTGTGGTGATCAAGGCCACATCTCCTATGATTGTCCAAAACCGGACAAAAGAAGAGAGAACCACAAGAGCAAGCATCGCAAGCTAGAAAATAGTGAAGATGATGAAGAAGAGGTCAAACCCAAACCAAGATCCTTTGGGAAGAAGGAACATGACAAGGGCAAGAAGGCAAAGCTCTTCCCAAAGAAAATAAATGGCCCACAAAAGGTGTTCATGTGTGAGGCAAATGAATGGGTCACCGATGAAGAATCAAGTGATGAAGAGAGTGAAGCGGAAGAAACTTTGGCCGGCCTTGCCATTGCCAACAATGATGACTCACCTCTTCATCCACCACCCATGTGCCTCATGGCTAAAGGTAACACCAAGGTATGTGATGACTCTAGCGATGATGAGCTTTCCCCCGATGATTTAACTTCATTAATAAATGAATATCACACTATCATTAAGAGGGAAAAGAGTAAGGTTAAGGCTCTTGAAGAAACTCGTGCTAAGCTTGAGAGTGCTAACCTTGATTTGCTTGACAAGTATGAAAGCATACTTAACAAGCATGACATGCTCAAATCCCATGTCAAGCAAGTTGTGGAGGATAAGGCTCAAATCAAGCTAGATCATCATGAGCTTGACTTAGCCCACCAAGCACTCTTGGGAAAGCACAATGAGTTGATCCAAGAGCATCAAATACTTAACCTTGCTCATGAAGCGCTTGATCAAGAATTGAAAATATAAAGAAACAAACTCTTAATGATAAGGTATCCATTACTTCTCATGCCACTAATTCCTTGCACAAGTCTTTGCCTTTGAAAGAAAATGCTAGGGAGAAGGACTTGTTGGAAGAAATTGAAAGTCTCCGCACTAGTGTGGCTAGACTATCAAAAGGAGAAGTCAAGCACAAGAAAATCCTCTTCCAACAAGCAAAGGCCTTCAACAAGAGAGGACTTGGATCCTTCCCGGTGCCTAACAAAGGAAAGGTTCCCTCACTGGAGCTTAGAACAAGCTTCATCAAGGAAGTTGGTTCTTATTGCCAACATTGTGAGGTCACCGGTCACCATACAAGGGAGTGTCCTCTTCCCAACCGACCTTCTCCAAAATAACCTACTAACTACAAGTCTACCTTCAATGATCATTATTATCTCTTGAGTAGAGTAGATGGCAAGGTTCATTGGCAAGGACATAAAGGGCATGAAGGGGAAGCTCCCCAAGCAACTTTGGGTCCCAAAAACACTTGTATCACACATACAAGGACCTAAGTTGGCTTGGGTGCCTAAAGTTAAAAATTTAATTCATGTGTGTAGGTGAACTACAAAGCCGGAGGAAAGCATTGGGTACTCGATAGCGGGTGCACTCAACATATGACCGGCAATGATGGTATGTTCACCACCATAGAAAACCCCGACAATCATGAACAAGTCACCTTTGGTGATAACTCTAAGGGCAAGGTAATTGGGTTAGGTAAAATTACTATTTAAAATGATTTATCTATTTCCAATGTATTGTACGTTAAGTCACTTAGTTTTATTTTACTTTCTATTGCACAATTATGTGATCTTGGACTAATGTGCACCTTTAGCAAAAATGATGTTGTTGTGAGTAGTGAAACAAGCCAAGAACTAGTCTTCAAAGGATTTCGGCATGGACATCTCTACCTAGTAGACTTCTCCAACAAGGATGCTAGCTTAACCACTTGTCTTTTCACCAAGACAAGTTTGGGTTGGCTATGGCATCGACGCATAGCGCACATAGGGATGAGCAAGCTCAAGAAGTCATTCAAGCTTGGGATGGTGACCGGCGCGAAGGATGTCACATTTGAGAAGAACAAGCTTTGTAGCGCTTGTCAAGCCGGGAAGCAAGTTGCTCCACACCACCCAATGAAGACAATGGTGTCAACCTCCAAGCCACTTGAGCTACTTCACATGGACCTCTTCGGACCGTCCACATATCAAAGTCTTGGTGGTAACCTCTATTGTCTTGTTATAGTTGATGACTACTCTTGCTATGCTTGGACTTTGTTTCTAGGTGACAAGAGTGAAACTCCGGAAGTGTTCAAGAACTTCGCTAACCGCGCTCAAAGGGAATTTCAACTTCCCATCATCAAGGTCCGGAGTGACAACGGCACCAAATTCAAGAACTATAACATTGGGGAGTGGTGTGACCGAGAAGGCGTGAAACATGAGTTTTCGGCCACATACACTCCTCAACAAAATGGTGTTGTTGAAAGAAAGAACAAGACTCTCATCACTCTTGCGCGAGCAAGGCTTGATGACTATGGCACATCGGAGAATTTTTGGGCCGAAGCAATCAACACGGCGTGCCATGCCGCAAATAGGGTCTACCTACATCGACTACTTCAAAAGACCCCGTACGAACTTCTCATTGGGAGAAAGCCCAACATCTCCTACTTTCGAGTCTTTGGGTGCAAGTGCTACATCTACCGCAAGAAAAGGCTCGGTAAGTTTGAAAGAAGATGTGATGTTGGTTTATTTATTGGTTATGCATCAAACTCAAAAGCATATCGAGTATTCAACCAAACCTCCGGTTTAGTTGAGGAAAGTTGTGATGCTGAGTTTGATGAAACTAATGGCTCCCAAGAGGAGAGTTTTGGTCATGATGCAATAGATGATGAGCCTCTACGAGAAGCTATGAAGAACATGACCATTGGAGACATCAAGCCTAAAGTTGAGGAGAGCCATGATCAAGGGGGAGCTTCAAGTTCCAACATCAACACCTCCATGGCGCCTCAAGTTGACGAAGAAGGGAAGGATGATCCATTGCCGACTCAAGACTCACAAGCCACACAACATCAAGAAGAAGAAGAAGTCCATGATCAAGTCCAACCACAAGAAGAGCAACACACATCACCACCGCCAAGTGCTTCACAACCACTTACGAGGCATGGACGCATCTCCAAGGCGCATCCGATGGACCAAATTATCGGAAGTCCGTCAAGGGGAGTAAGTACACGTTCTCGCCATTTCGCTTCATTTTGTGAGCACTACTCGTTTGTTTCATGTGTAGAACCCACTCACATTGAGGAAGCACTCCTAGATCCAAATTGGGTGATGGCCATGCAAGAAGAACTTAACAACTTCATCCGCAATGAAGTTTGGGTGTTGGAGGAGCGACCCAAGGATAAGAACGTCATCGGAACAAAGTGGGTGTACCGCAACAAACAAGACAAGAACGGTGTTGTGGTCCGCAACAAGACAAGACTTGTGGCCAAGGGGTTCTCGCAAGTTGAAGGACTAGACTTTGGGGAGACATTTGCTCCGGTCGCCCGGCTAGAAGCCATCCGTATACTTCTTGCCTTTGCATCACATCATAATATTAGACTTTATCAAGTGGATGTGAAAAGTGCCTTTCTTAATGGTTACATTAACGAGCTTGTTTATGTTGAACAACCTCCCGGGTTTGAAGATCCGAGGAATCCTAATCATGTGTATAGGTTGCACAAGGCGCTCTACGGGCTCAAGCAAGCACCTAGGGCATGGTATGAACGACTAAGGGATTTCTTGATTATACAAGGATTCAAGATCGGAAGGGTGGACACTACACTCTTCACCAAAGACATCAACGGAGAATTATTCATTTGTCAAATTTATGTTGATGATATTATTTTTGGTTCAACTAACAAAGATCTTAGCCATGAGTTTGGCAAAATGATGTCTACAGAATTCGAGATGCCGATGATTGGAGAGCTCAACTTCTTCCTTGGATTCCAAATCAAGCAACTTCAAGAGGGGACCTTTGTCTATCAAGAGAAGTATACCAAGGACCTCTTGAAAAAATTTGAGATGGGAGATTGTAGCTCAAGAAGCACTCCAATGGCAACAAATTGTCATCTCGACGCGGATAAGGATGGTAAACCTATTAATCAATCTAACTACTGTTCTATGATTGGTTCATTACTTTATCTTACCGCATCTAGGCTCGATATCATGTTTAGTGTATGCTTGTGTGCTCGCTTTCAAGCGGCACCTAAAGAATCGCATCAGAAGGCGATCCTTAGGATACTTAGGTATCTTAAGCATACCCCTAGTGTGGGCTTGTGGTACCCTAAAGGTGCAAAATTCCATCTCTTAGGTTACTCGGATTCGGACTTTGCCGGATGCCGCGTGGACCGCAAAAGTACCTCCGGTGGGTGCCACTTGCTTGGGCATTCCCTAGTATCTTGGTCTAGCAAGAAGCAAAATTCCGTCGCCTTGTCCACGGCGGAAGCGGAATATATCGCGGCCGGTGCATGTTGTGCCCAAATTATTTATATGAAGCAAACCCTTTTGGACTTTGGTGTTAAACTTGGTTGTGTGCCTCTCCTTTGTGACAATAAAAGTGTGGTTAAGATAGCTAAAAACCCCATTCAACACTCCCGCACTAAGCACATTGATATTCGCCATCATTTCTTGAGGGACCATGAAGCTAAGGGAGACATCTCATTGCGAGGTGTTAGGTCCAAAGAACAACTGGCGGATATCTTCACTAAACCACTTGATGAGAAAACTTTTTCTAGGCTAAGAAGTGATTTAAATATACTAGATGCATCGAACGTCATGTAAGTTGTCATGATCATGTAACAATGCATCTCATATAGGTCTTGTCTAACTTTCAAAGGATAGGGGTGAGCAAGGGTTAGCTTCGGATGGAGGTTCTTTTGGGTTTCCCCAAGGCTTGGAGAGTGGCTCTCCCTGAAGAAGCCTTTGAAAGGTTCAAATGTGGCAAGATAGATTTATTTTATGTCTTGCATGATGCCTGCCATATAGACTTGCACTCATATTTAAATTTTGTGCATTATAAATTGTTTGACATTGCATACGGTAGATTGTCACAAAGGGGAATCCACCTCATGAGAAAGAGACTTGTTTAAAATGCAATATCTCAACTGATATTATGTGGGAAGAACAAAATGTTAGGTGCGTTAATGCCTAAAGGAACATGCTTTAAAGAGATAGAAGTCTTCATCCTCTAGCTCACAAAGCATGGGACTTACATTTTATTTGGATAATTTTGCTCCCTATTTTTCTCGGTGTTCTATTTGCTTTAAGGCTTAGCCAAGTTATTGGCAATTAGCTTTTTTGAGGGGTAAGGGGTCGCCAAAAAGTCCTGAGACATGTGTTTCTCATTGTTTGTGTGTTTGGTCAAAGGACATATATGGGAAGTTGCTGTTTTGTAGTCATCGGATTATCCGATGCTTAGGTCAGACCATCGTCGGATCAGTTGGTGTTCAAAGACCAAGAGCCAGTTCAGTCAGTAACACAAATCAACCGACGAGTTCATTCTGAGAAACATCGGTACATCCGATGTTCACATTTTTGGAACTGTGCCAAATTCCACTGATGCAAATCAATTCAACGTCGGTCTATCCGGTGTCAACGGTACCTTGTTGAATACCCTTACTGTGCCATTCGACCGATGCTCCTATCTTAACGTTGGTTTATCCGATGTTAAATTTCAAGCTAGGGTTTGGTCCCCACCTTTTAAGCGCGCCGCTCCGCCTCCTCACTCTCTCTCTCCCCGACCCCGATGCCTTCGCCCGCGCCTCCCCTGCCTCACACCGCCGCCGCACTCTAGTCGCCGCCCTCCGACCACCGCCGCCTCCCGCCGCCGCCGCCTCCGGCCGCCGCCGCCACTTCCTCAGCGCCGCCGCCGCCACTTCCTCAGCGGCGTCCAACGCCTCTGCTCCACCCGGCGCCGCCGACCGTCGCCTCCTGTGCACCACCGCCGTCTCAAGCATAGCAACATCGCCGCTAGGGTTCCCGGCCGCGACCGTGCGCCCGACACAACTCCATTCTCGTGCATCGTCTCATCGCAATGGCTCGTGACAAGAAGGGAAAGGGCAAGGCCATTGCGGAGCCGGCCGCAAAAAGGCAAAAGCTGTCGAAGGAGGAAAAGAAGGCTTTGATGGCCACTCGCGTCACCGAGGAGCGAGAGCGTGGCCGAGGAGGATCACTGAGGATCCGCGAGGCTCGTCAGAGGTAGCCTCCCGTGCTAGATGAGTCCGAGGCAGAAGAAGAGCCGGAAGTGCCGCTTTCGCCGGCGCTCAGCCAGGACCCGTGGGGGTCATCTGCCGGCAGTACCACGTTCGAGACCATCAGCTGCCGACCTTCGAGAGGACAGGGCGGCCCAGAGAGACGTCTACAAGATGGACACCAACGTCCGTGTTGGTGAAGGTGTCCGGTTGGCAGATTACAGGAAGATGAAGGCCAAGCAGCTCAGAAGACTCCGATGGAGCATTTTGCTTGAGTGGTTCCCGCAGCCCAAAGAGGCACGTGTGGACAACCGTTTTTGGACCTTGACTCAGACGTCGCTATACGAGACGTATAGATGCCGAGGCCATAAGCTCTTCCAGCACAACTTCTTGGATTGGGATCAGCTTGTCCTGGCAGTCGAGACAGAGATACGCCCATACTTTGAGAGGTATAGAGGGCTTGTGGAGCTGATGTCCTACAAGAGGAGTGTCTACGTCGAGGACTGGGTCCGCGTATTCTACGCTACCCTCTACGTCTCTGAGGGTCGCAGATCTATAGACTTCATGTTCATGGGCGAGCACCATGACCTGACGAGACAGACTTTGGCACAGCTGCTAGGAGTGGATCTCCACGACACTTGCCTGCACGAGAGAGTGTATGGACAGGCAGACCCACCGAGGAGGCCGCTCACTGGAGGAGTGGCACCACCACTGGAGGAGATACGCTCTCTGTTTGCACCGTCCTTCTCTCCAGACCAGCCGAGGGTACCGGCACCGCTGACTCCAGCTGCGCGCACAGTGCATCTTGCCTTGCGCCACACACTTTTGCCGAGATCCGGTTACCTAGAGGGGTTCACCAGCCTGCAGCAGACCCTCCTGTTCTACATCATGAACGGGATGGAGTTCGATATTGTGGACATCCTCATATGTGAGATGGAGGACGTGATCACTGATGGAGTTGGTATGATGAGGCAGCTTGTGTTTGGACACTAGATCAGCTACTTGCTATCCATGGTTGTTCCTAAGGAGTACGCTGTGCGTGACAGTCTCACTGACGAGAGTGTCACACGGTTCAGCCACTACCATGCTCCAGCTCCTAGAGACCGCCGCCTTGGCCGTCCAGTCGAGCGTCAGGTCCGTGCTCGGCTATCCGAGGAGGATTGGTCTGACCTGGAGAAGGAAGACGAGAGGCTTGCACAGGCAGAGGCTCAGGGTGAGGACCTTCAGCATATATGGTCCGAGAGAGACACGGATGACAGCGTTGAGGAGTACTTCCCACCTCCTCCCTCACCCAGGCAGCACGATACGGAGGCTGGAGGCTCGACCGTGCCCCCTCCTACTCCACCTCCCGTCTCAGAGGCACAGGTCTCTCAGCCGTCCGAGCTCACCTCCCTCCTACAGCAGATGGTTGAGCAGCAGCACCTGGACTGACTTGCAGCTGAGCAGGCCCGAGCTGAGCAGGCAGCACGTCTTTTGGAGCTCCAGCAGCAGCAACAGGAGATGCAGCGCCAGATCGCCCGTGAGAGGCGAGAGGACACAGAAGGGCTGACTGGGCTGATAGACCAGATGCACCAGCGCTCCATCGACCAGCAGCAGCAGACGTAGCAGGCGATGATGAGCATCCTGGGGTTGATCACCAACCTCTATACCCAGACCTGGATTGCCCTGACATCGTAGCTGCCAGGCTTTGCTCCACCCCCGCCTGTACTTGCTCCAGCTGCAGCTCCAGTGCCGACCACGCCGATCCCGATGATCAGCATGTCTCCACTGCTTGCTCCAGGTGCACCGATCCACTCTCCGCTGCCGGCTACGACGTTGTTCTAGCAGACACCGGCATCCATTGTCAGTGCCCCGTTGCCAGCAGCTCCGACTCACCAGGCACCGACAGCGGCTCCTACGGCTCCTACATCTCCCTCCACTTCTACTCCAGCCTCAGCCGCAGCAGCAGGCAGCAGCTCCGACGACAGCACCCCCGACGGTGACCAGTTCGTCATCGCTCCGAGCACTCAGGGTTCTTAGGCACTCGGAATCCTTTTTGGTGTCTTGATGCCAAAGGGGGAGAAGAGTTAGAGAGAGTCAGGGGGAGGATAGCTTAGCCTCAGGGGGAGTCCTAGCTGTAGGGGGAGTCTCTATATGTATCTTTTGTAATTTGGTGTTTTTGCTATTCATTGAGTATTCATGTGCCACTTATTCTCTTGAGTTATTGATCGATTGAGCTTTCGTGTTATTAATCTCTTTTGAGTCTTCAAGTTTAATATGTCATATCTTGTACTCATTGCATATCCATTTGATGGATAAGGAGATCATGACACGAAGCAAGTACAACAAGCACACGAATTGTGGTTAGTCTAGCAACAGGTTATTAAGTATCGAAAAAATCCTCGCCTTCCTTTTGGGTAAATCCCTTGGCTACAAGTCTAGCCTTATACTTATCGACTGTACCATCTGGTTTGATCTTCTTTTTAAATATCCACTTACACCCAACAAGTTTACACCCAACAGGACAGTCACATATTTCTCAAGTCTCATTAGTTAAAATGGACTCCATTTCATTATGGATTGCCTCCTTACAGTACTCTGCATCTGGTGATGCATATGCCTCTGAAAGTGTTTTAGGTGTATCATCAACGAGGTAGACAATAAAATCATCACCAGAGGATTTTTCAATCCTTTGTCTCTTGCTCCTTCGAGGAACAATATTTGTATTGTCATCCTCAATGGGTTTTACAATGTAAGAACAAGGTACGAATATTAGAGAAGGATCAGGAGTAAAACTAGTAGATGCCTCGCTATGACCTGTCACTCTATCTTTCATTGGAAAAATATCCTCGAAAAATGTGGCATCACGAGATTCAGTCACGGTGTTAACGTGCACGTTAGGAACCTCAGATCTAATCACTAAAAATCTATAGGATGCACTATGTTGTGCATATCCTAGAAAGACACAATCAACGGTCTTTGGTCCCAAATTTCATTTCTTACACTCAGGCACATTAACCTTGGTGAAAGCATCTAGTCCCCCATGAGGTATGGTTTTGGTGATTAATGACAACCATTGGATTTTACTAATGAATTTGTGGATGCAAGGTCTCCCAATCAAATGAAATCTATATGAACATAAACATCAACTACTGATCATTGGAGACCCCTAAACAATCATTTTATGAGATCAATCAATGTTATGAAGACTATAAGTAAAAGCTCATATGTCAAAGTCATTCAACCATAATTGATAACTCTCAATGCTTGAAAATCATCAGAAGTATATTTCCAACAAATGTCTAAGAGGTCAATCGAGCCAAATACAAAAGAATCACTTAGAACAACTCGAAGCAAACAAAATCAACTCACCGGATCAACCGATGTTTCCAGAGAACAACACATCGCTCGAGTTGATTCAGCAGAAGAAGAAGACCTCAGAACAAAGTACTCACCGGATCATCCGATGTCAAGGGCAATGTTACATCGGTCCATCCGTACAGTATGCAATATCCTTGGACCAAGTGTAGCACCGGATCATCCGATGTACAACAATATACACATCGGTCAATCACTCCAGTAAGCATCAAGTCTGAACCAATTCTGGAGGAAGTGCCACTGAATCATTCGATGAGAAGACAAGTGTAACATCGGTCTAACAACGGTCATATCTGACACAGTGACATCAACTAAAGTGAACTTGACCGATGATAACTGAAGGGAGAGCATCGGATCATCCGGTGTTCGCAGAACAATGATATCAGCCTACTTTTCTAACGGCTATTTCATGGAGGCTGACTATTTATACCCCTTCAACCTGTCTATTCGATAAGTCTTGATCACCAGACATACTCTACACATTCTCAAGCATTCAAGACGTTGAGCTACCACTTCTAGATCATTTACACCACTTACACACCAAGAGATAGGCTAGAACTAGCTAGAGATAGTGCTTGTGTGCTTCCATTCTTGGTGATTGGAATCTCTAGTGTAGTGAGAGCTGTAAGGGAGTGTCCCTTGGTGTTTGTAACTGAGAGTGACTTCCGGAGCTTGCCAAGACGGTTGTGGAAGCCCGAAGGAACCAAGTTGTACAAGGCTTGAGCTCCACCTTGCCGAGGTCGGCAAACGGAGAAGAATAGTGAAGATCCATAGTCTCGGTGACTTGGGTGTGGCTATACCCTTTGGTGGGTGCCACAACGTGGACGTAGGAAGATCTTGACGATCTTGCCGAACCACGGGATAAATCCTCGTGTCTCCTCGGGAGTTTGCATTCTCTTTCTCTCCCTTACACTTATGCATTTCGTATATCGCAAAGTTACTATTCAATTGAATGCATAGGTTGTTTGCGTAGGGAATTGGGCTTTTAGTAATTAAGTTTGATTGCTTTGATTTTTGAAAAGAAGCCCAATTCACCCCCCCCCCCCTTCTTGGGCATTCGATCCTTACACTTGGCCAAACAACCCCATGCACGTAAGAAACCGAGAGCAGTCTTTCTTCCTTTCCATCCTTCATATGGAGTTATTTCACCCTTGGATGATGGAATTCAATTCAACAGAAAACATGTGGTCAAAATGGCTTCCCCCCACCATGAGTTGGATAAACCCGAACTGTCCAACATGGCATTAACCAAGTCCGTCAATGTTCGGTTTTTTTGCTCAGCCACCCCATTAGATTGGGGTGAATAGGGAGCCGTTGTCTCATGGATAATTCCATGCTCCGCACAATATTCGCTGAAATCATTAGAAACATACTCTCCTCCTCTATCGGACCTAACACGTTTGATTTTCTTTTCTAGTTGGTTTTCAACCTCCGCCTTATAAATTTTAAAATGATTCAATGCCTCGTCTTTCATTTTAATAAGTTAGAGATAACAATATTTAGTAGCATCATCAATAAAATATGTAAAATATTTCTTCACTGCTCTTGTCAAAATTTCATTCATTTCACACAAATCTGAGTGAATAATATCTAGTGGTAACAATCTCTTCTCTTCCACGCTTTTAAAAGGCTTACGTGGCTGTTTAGCTTGCACACATGCATGACACTTAGATCTTCTTTCAACAGGAATTTTCGGAATCAAATTAATTTTGGACAATTTATTGATGCGATCATAATTAATGTGATAAAGTTGAGAGTGCCAAAAGTAGCCTCTCGTCCATTGCATTCAGAACTAGAACAAGCAACTGAGTTCACAAGATTATTACAATCTTCAGCAATTGAAAGGTGGAACAGACATCCGCTATTATAGCCTTTTCCGATAAATAAACCAAACTTCGAAATAATAAATTTGTTCGACTCAAACACTAGCTTATAGTCATCATGACACAATAGAGAACCACTAATCAGGTTCATATTTATTCCAGAAACGTGATGCACATTCTCCAAAGAGAGAGTATTTCCGGAGGTCAACCTCAGATCAACTCTTCCAATTCCATGTACAATAGTCCTAGAACCATTGCCCATCAAGACGGAGCAATTGTTGGTAGCCTGATAAGAAGAAAATAAATTATAGTCAGAACAAACATGCACATTAGCTCCCGTGTCTAACCACCAATCGGTGGATTGACATGCTAGAAAAACTTTTGGAACATACCCTGATCCAGACGTTCCTCCAGCCTCGCTAATGGTGACATTCACAGAGTTCTGACCACCACATTTCTTGCCTTTTCTATTACGACATTTCCTGGCTATGTGGTCAAGCTCGCCGCACACAAAGCAAGACAGGTCTTCTTTATTCTTCTTCTTCTATAAGCTAGTATTTTGTTTGGCTTTTCCTTTCCAGTTCTTTTGTTCTTATTGTCACCACTAGATTTACCTTCTACCACATTGGCATTAGATGGAGTCCCTTCCTGCGGAACAGAACGAGGCACATCCTTTGATCTTGCGTTCTTCTCAACATCAAGAGTTGAGATCAGACTCTCAACAGTCATAACCTCTTTCTTGTGTTTCAGGCTCGTGGCAAAACTTCTCTAAGATGGAGGCAGTTTGGAGATAATTCCACCAACCACAAATTTGTCAGGCAAGACCGTATCAAAGTGCGCCAGTTCCCCCACCAGAAGTTGGATCTCATGAGCCTATTCCACGATAGATCGGTCATCTACCATCTTATATTCGTGGTACTGGTCATTAATATATAGTTCACATCCAGCATCTGATTCCGCATATTTGCGGTCTAGGGCCTCCCACAATTCCTTAGCCGAAACGTGGTTCATGTAAATGTCACATAGCTGATCTAACAGGAGTGACAATATGCAGCCAAGACAAGTAGAATTGTCCAGATCATAATCATGGTGCTGCTCCTCAGTGAGAGGAAAAACTGGGGAAATCACCCACCAGATCTTCATCGACATGAGCCAGAACTTGACCCGCCATCTCTTAAAATTGTCACTCCCGGCAAATCGCTCAGGTTTCAATGCATCAGTAAGTCCAGCCATATTAATTCTATGAGGTTTTTGGATTGTTGGAAAATAGACATGACATGCAATTAATTTGATAATCCGAAACAGCAAAACGACTAGAGGAGATCTACTAGCAGTCAACATAAATAGTGCTAGTACTACACAGATCAGAACTGAAACAAATGCGAATAAATCGCTCAACAAGTAAATCGAACCAGCCATAGTTCGAGAGATTCACTTACAGATCATCCTGCTATGAAGTAGACGATAAAACTGTTGAGGAAGATGGAAGTGCAGCGAGCGGCCGTGCGAACGCACTTCCCAGAAACCTGATCGTCAGCACCCGTGCAATTCTTCAGATCGTCGGCGTTAGTTCGGAGACACCGCTCTCCCTCAGTCCGCTGCACGACGGATGAAGGGACGGTCAGGCAAAAATGCAACAGCGCAGAGCAGTTAGCGAGAGAGGCGTTATTTGTTGTGTGTATCTGTATCTCCAGTATATAGGACATCTCCTTATATATTCGAGTCTCCAATCGCCTCACATTCGATCTGCCATAATTTCAGGAAACCGCCCCCTGAAATTTCTCAACGTGCAACTAATAAGAGCAGTTATGAGACATTACGCACTGATAATATGCGCCTGCAATTACGCCTCTTATTACTCCTTTGTTGACATGACAATCTAGGTGTTGATAAATATTCCCTTTTATATGAGTGGCAGAAAATAATAACTACTTAGAAGAACACAACTCGTCACGACGCGAACGCGCAAGTCACAAGTCGCGCGATAATCACGCGTAAAATCGCGAAACGCGCGTGCGTGCGTGTGTTTCTTTGTGTCCATAGGAGCAGCCTTCATCCCTCATTATTCTCATGTTGAGAACCTGTACAAGAGTTATTATATATCTTGAGGAACACTCATCTAGGTGGGCAATGTGGGGCTAAAGTCCTCAGCCACCTCTTCACACCACATTGACTTTCCACCAGTGAAGTTGACCCAAATAAATGAGCCTATAAATGAGCTATACCAAAGGGGCCAAATCCCAACACGAACCTCGTCCCTTTTAAAAAATCTCAACGTGGACTTGGAATGGGATCCTACTAATTTTGAGAACCAGATTTAAGATTGCATGCAAAGACACCACTGCCATTTGGGCGTGACAGAATCCGAGTCTGGGACCCACCTGCCGCGCGTCATAAGATTCACTGCAATCCACCGCGGCGGTTAGAGAAAGAGTCGACGCACCTGCAAGATCTTACGGCTTGTTGGCAAGAAGCTCGGACAAGACGGGCTTTTTGTGGGTGCACGGTACAGTGACCGAACAAAAGTGCGGTCGTGTCATGTCAGTAGAAAGCTTAGCCATCAGCCATGTGACCATATAAGGAATCGATTCGGTGGAGGAGTTGAGCCTCTGATAGTGGCGTATGTATCGGAGTGAGTGGCCGGTCATTATTATTACCCCCCATCACCCAAAGTGTGTAGCAGTGCTATGCTATGGCTTAGATGGAATACGAATCAGTAGCCTGTGTGTTCAGGATTATTGTTTACCTTGGAGGATCAAGTTCGCATTCATTCCATTGGCACGTGTCGTGTTTGGTTGGCCGTAGCCGAAACCAGTGGTTCCAGGCGCCCGTGCTTTCGCTGCAGGCCACCTGGTCGCAACGCCCACCGGCGGATGCGGGGGAAGTGAACGCGCACGGCGGTTTTCTGGCTTTTTGTCAATAATTGAGGAGTAAGGAGCGCGCAGCGCGGAGGCCGCCGCAAAAGGGCGCGGGATCCAAGCGTGAGCCGAGCCACAGCCACAGCCACAGCCACGCCACTAACCCCCTCGCCGTCCCAACCGCCTGCGACAGCGGGAACGTTCACACGGCGCGCGCAGAGCACGCACTTGCCATCGGCAAGTTACTGAGAACGGCCGGGCGTCCTCGTCCCCTTTTCCCTGCCATGGCCCCCGGAAAAGCGAAGGCTCGGTGCGTCGCGTCACGTCACGTGCATTGTCGTTGAGAGGGGAGACGGATCCCGCGTACGTACTAGCAGCGTGCGGCGAGGTGGTCGGCGCCAAGGGCTTCATCACCG
Organism: Tuctoria greenei; assembly: GCA_036927565.1. Lineage (NCBI taxonomy): Eukaryota > Viridiplantae > Streptophyta > Magnoliopsida > Poales > Poaceae > Tuctoria > Tuctoria greenei. The sequence goes on from JAYESD010000006.1 coordinate 14,014,492, forward strand.
CGCGCGTGTTAAAATTCCGTCATGCGGCAGCTGGCTGGCACACGCTCAGTTTGTGCGTGCATGCATGCATCAGGGGCGAAGGATGCTGCTGCGCATTTGGCGGTTGCTCAGATCAACGTGTGAAGCGTTGCGAGTGGTGGATGCATGACAAATGGTACGCAGCGGCTGGCGACAACGTGCCAATGCATCCGCGCTGGTGGTCACCACTAGCAACCTGGAGCATGCAGCAGCGCAACACTGTTTCGGGTGGTCCATTCGCGCCTTTCCTCTCAAGTCTGAAGAAGGCGAATTATTCGGCCCTCTCGACTCCTCCCTCGATCGAGCCCCACCGAACACCACCAGATGATGATGTTCTGCGCAGCTCGTACATACCATCCATTTCGATTCCAAGTGTATGGCACATTTGGAGCCGCACACATTTCACGTAACATCGACCGGCCGGCCTCTTTCCCATTTCAACCCCTGCATTATATTCCTTGGCATGCAGAACAAACATTTAGCGCGGGTTCGTGCAGACACGAAGTCCCTGCTGCAGTCACGTCGGCTGGTTATTAATTAGTTATTGGAGGCGCGAGCGCACACACACACATGACACATCAGTGTCACCACGAACGAACGAACCGATAGGCGTCGAGCCAGGCAGGCAGATAATTATAGGCGCCGGAGCCGCGCTGGCCTTATCCAACTGGGATCAAGCAGCTGGAAGCAAAAGCAGAATCCAAAGTTGTAGTAGTAGTAAGTAGTAATCCTGCTTGTGGTACGCCTTAAAGCAAAAAAGCGAGAGCAGAATCCAGGCCCACGCCATGGCTGCCAAAAGGAAGCATATGTAGTAATGGAAATGGAACCCCACGCAATGCGTGAAATCATAATACCAACTTTACGCGGAATCTCAATCCAACGCGGTTTCCTTGCCTCTCTCAGATCCCTCAAGAGTCAAAAACCCACGAAAAGCCGGAGCAAATAAAACACGAGATTCCTTGGAGAAAGCCGGGGCCGGGCCTAGCTAGGCCTAGGCGCGACCGCGACACGAAGAATCCACCACCCGGCCGGGCACTATGCTTCTCCTCTCCCTTTTCCGGTGCTCCCCACAACTATGGGTGGCCAGCTTTTCTCCCCTCCCCAACCCGCAGTCCCGCACCTGCAACTTGCTCCGCTCTCTTTCTCCTCCTCTCTCTCTCTGCCTCATATCCATGGTGCCCATCCGCCGAGACGGGAGCGAGATGCCAGCTACTGTACGTAGTAGAACAACGCAGATATGCACGTATGTATCCGACTGAAAGAAATGACGGATTCGTAGGCCCTTGGCCACTGGTGGTTGTGCTTGTGCGCTTTCAAAGTCAGTGGAGAGGACAGATGGATTCTGATTTCTGAGATGCGCTTCCCTGTGATCGGAACGTGCGTGACATCTGACACGCAGCTTCGTCGTCGTCCCCTACCCTAGTGCTAGGGGGCATTTTGACTGACTGACAGGGCACTGCCGCGCGACCCCACTGGGCATTGGCCGGAAAAACGGATCCATTCTGTAAAAGAGGAAAGGACATCAAAGTAATCATGGTCAACGGTCATCACAAGGTACTCCCTCCGTCCCAGGTCAAGTTGATTTCTAGCAAAAGAAATTTGTTCCAGCTCAAGTCTATTTGCAACGCATGGTCACATCAGTATCTCTCCTCTGCCATTTTACTGCTCTTCCGGTAACATTTGCTCCCATCTTCCTCTCTCTTAACTTCCGTGCTTTTCACATGGGACGGAAGGTGTTGAAGTAATTTTATGTGATGTTCACTAATGTATGGTTTGAATCCTAAAAATAAACTTCACCTGGGACGGAGGGAGTACGTACGTGGGTGCCGGTATCAATGGAGATCGCAACCAGAATCAACGCCCTCACTGCATGTGATATTCGTTTCCAGACATGGCACCGGTCCCTCTTCAAGTGGGAGTTCTTCCTTTTGTTCGTGTGTATCCTGATACTGATCTGCTTGCGCTATCTGAAGAGCTCTCGACTCTCTGCTGCTCCTCACGGTCGTCCCAACCATTTTTGTCAGGTCTATTCACGGACCTATTATTGCCGTTGGGATCAAAAGCACCGTTTTCAGACTAATACAACGCACCCATTCTCTTCATTTCATTCTTCTAAAGATGATGAATGCCTAGCCATGTTGGGCCGTCCGTAGTTCGGAAAACATATCCCGTGTACACATGGAAGCAGACTGTGACATTCTGTTCCTGCAAAGGAAACAAAGCGCAATACTCGCGTGTGCCAGGATCAGTTTTCATCACACACGAGTACAAAAAGAGATATCATATATAATTAAACCAAGCTCGATAAACATGATAGGCCAAGTACGGCAAGTACATCATCTTCGGTACAAGAATGACCCGTAGGTCTAAAAGAAAAACTTATGACAGCGGAAAGGTAGTAGTAGGATCTCCATCACAGGCACCGTCCGTGGGAACACCCGCCTAGGCCTGAGCACCAGTGTCGTCTGCGTCGAACTCCTCGTCCATCTCTCCACCACTGGGACCTGAGCAGCAATATATGCACAAGAAAACAGAAAAGGAAAGAAGCGAGGATGAGTACCTAATGTACTCTGCGAGTGAGGGAAATTATGACATGCGGGCTATTCAATGAGGAAAGCTGACACGGGTTAGCCTCTATGCAACCTTAATTCCCTAAGTTGACCTTAGCATCCTATTTACTAGGTGAGGGACTCATATATATATAATAATAATATAAACTGTCGGGTGACACCCACCCGACTCACCACCGTCCAGGTTACCCCACCTGGAACCAACTCACCGGGTCAACCGCCCGACTCACCAACAACCAACTAATCCTAAACTGACTAATCAAGGCAGTACTACCAGGCGCGCTCGTGACCGTGAGCACGGCTATCTAGATAGTTTTATACTCTGCAGAGTTTGTACCACTTTACCCACAAGTTGTGATTTCATCGTCTGACGACGACTAAGAAAAACTTCGTCCTACCGTCTCACACTGCCTAAGGTGTGTGGCCAGGAGTCCACAACAGAGCTTTTACAAAGGATCTCCCGACCAGTACGAGCGCTCTAAGGTTTCGCCTACCACGACATAATGGAGTACACCCTCCGACGTGGTAGCCCCCTCTTGAGCCATGCGGATCCCAGAGCATGTAACGCTGAACTCGTTCCCTGCACCAACCATTGCCCATACTCATTGAAAGATCTCCTAGATAAATGGCTAAGCCGTTCCATACCGTCATGTGGTGGTACGGTAATACCTGGTTGCAATGTCACCAAGAACCGGTCCTTAGAATCTAGGGCAGGCGCCAACACAAATGAACTCGAGTCTCGTGCTTACTGCACCCACCACTCAAACCTGCCTGCCTAGATTCCTATCAACTACACCATTCCGCCATATCCACAATAATACAGAGTATAGTAGAGTAAGCATAGTAGCAATTTTAAGTAAAGTTACTCCCCCAACTTTGATAGCATGGCTAAGCAGTAGTAACCACCCACAAAAATACCCTAACATCTACCCAATAGCAACAAGGAATATTATGGAAATCTAGGGAAACAGTCTAGCATAGGATTCAAATTAATTGACTTGCATGCAACTAATTCTATCTATATCCTTAATATTCCCTAAACGGAGCAAAGTGGTCAAGGACACTCGCCTGGGTACCTGGTCCTGAAGGCTGAAAGTCTACTCCGGGATCGCCTCTAATCACATAATCACAAGCAAGAAAATGGTACAAAGGAAATAAGTACAAGCGTGAAAATATAGGCATAGGGATAAAACATAGCATACACACAACAAGGCATTTACATACACTCCAAAGTGATTTAATCAAGTTCTAGTATACCTACACTATGCAGTTTACATTTTACCAATATTTTATGTGCCAAGAAACATATAAAAGGGTGCATCACATGTTTTATTAAGCCTTCACATACAATATTATACATGAAATACCATTTTTACAAATACTAGAATTAATACTCATAAAATGATGTCTATTTATCTACTGAGCATGTGCCTTAAGTGATTAATAATTATTGCAGGAGCTAAAATATCAATTCAACACATTATAAGGGTGTTTCATGCAAATTCAGCATAATTCAGGGGTGTTTCTGCAATTTCTAGAACATTCCAGGTGGTAGTTTGCAATTAAACCTACTGCAGGGACAACACAGTGCAAAATCAGAGAAGTATAGGGGGTAGATCTGCAATTTGCAGCATAAAACACCATTTAAAACAAGTCTAGGGGGGAGACTGTGAACCCGAGGGCCTAATTGCAAGAAACCTGAAGTTCCAGGGGTGTGGGCGCAAATAGGCCACGGGGTAGGCTAGGATTCAACGTGGGCCATCCGAAATAAAATGAAGGGCCCAGATTAGAACCCACGAAGGGGTATGCATATTTTAAATCGGGACCGACGGATCCGAAGCCCACGGCCCAGATCAAATGTCGACGTGGCCCAACGGGGGCTTCACGTTTTGAAACCAACGGTCGGGATTTAAATAAACGAAGGGGTATGCAGTCATCTAATCAGAGCCGCAGAGGCAGATCCAACGGCTAGGAATCATTCCCGCCGGAAAAGTCAGCGGCGACGTCCGGCCGCGGCGGTGCGCCATGACCGGAGCCCCAAAGCTCGCCGGAGCAACCCGGATCTACGTGAAACCGCCCTAATCCACCGATCTAAGCACACAGAACGAGAGAGGAGGACCTAGCGAGCTCACCGAGGGTCACTGGAGATCCGGGGAGACTCGGGGAAGGCCTCACGACGAAGGGTGGCGGATCGGGTCGTCGGTTCTTGCCGGAAACGCGTCTCGGTGCCGATCTCCCGCGTGCGACACAACGAGGAGGCGCCCTAGGTCAAGGCAAACACGGAGAGCAGATCAGATTGGGAGAAACCAAGGGAGGGACGAGGCGTGTCGAGTGAGGGGCGGAGAACCTCACCGGAGTGGGATGAGCACGCGCCTCCACGGGCCGTTTCGCGTCGGGGGGAGGACAGGAGGGTACGACACGTCCCTGCAAAGCCGAACCGAAGGTTAGCAAGGCCGATCGTGGTTGGAGGGGAAACAATTGGGGCTCGGCGCGGTGTTTACCAGCGTGGCGCGGCGGCGGAGCAGGGCTCCCGCGCAGGCGAAGAACTGGGAGCGGGGAGGCTAAGTCCGGGGGGGGGGGGGGGGGGGGGTTATAGGCGGGGCTTGCGTGCGAGTCACGAAGACTAGAGCTGCGGAATCATGGCGATTATAGGGATCCGCGAGGGGGGGCCTTGGCGTCCGCGCCGCGGCCGAGGCACGGGACCCGCGCGACCCGCACGTGAGAGAGGAGGCGTGAGGGAGAGGAAAGCCGACGGGTGGGCCCGGCATGGCGGTGACTGGAGGAAACGGGCAAAGGCGACCGAAAGTATCCGATGCGCTCGGCGCCGCGCGCGCGAGAGGACCGGGCCGCTGGGCGCGAAAAGATGGAGGAAAGTGGGCCGGCGGTGAAGAAAAGAAGTTGGGCCGAGGGTGGAGAGTGAAGGAAAAAGAGGGGGAAAAGAAAAGGGTTAGGCCTAGAAAAGACAAGGTGCTTTCGGCCCAGCGGGGCTTAAAAGGAGTGAAGCTCTTTCAATCTCCAGATTTTATGCTCTAATCACCTTTTTAATTAGCAAAAATAATTCTTGCACTCACTTAAGCATTAGCAAAGTATCCAAACATGAATTAGCTCCAAGAATATATTTTAGGGGGTGTTACAACTCTCCCCCCCTCAAAGAAATCTCGACCCGAGATTTAAGAGGCTTACCGAAGAAGTTGGGGAAATCCCTCCTGAGATCATCTTCTCTTTCCCAAGTAGCTTCCTTCTCCGAGTGATGCTTCCATTGCACCTTGCACATGGGAATCTTCCTGTGCCTGGTGGTACGCTCCGACCTCTCGAGGATCCGAACAGGGTACTCCGCGTAGGACAAATCCTCCTGCACATCCAAATCATCCATAGATAGCTGCTCCTCCGGTGATCTGAGGCATTTCTTCAACTGAGAGACATGGAAAACATCATGGACATCTGACAACCGAGGTGGCAACTCCAACTGGTAAGCAACCTCTCCTCTTCTAGCCAACACCTTGAAAGGTCCAATATACCGAGGTGCTAGCTTGCCCTTTACTTTGAACTGACGAAGCCCCCTAATGGGAGACACTTTGAGGTACACAAAGTCTCCCACCTCAAAGGTCAACTCTCGCCTCCGAGTATCAGCATAGCTCTTCTGTCTAGTATGGGCTACCTTCAAGTTCTGACGAATCTCACGCACCTTCTCTTCAGCAACCCTCAACGACTCTGGCCCAAATACCTGTCCCTCGCCTGCCTGGCTCCAAAACAAGGGTGTCCTGCACTTCCTGCCATATAAAGCCTCGAATGGAGACATCTTCAAACTCGCCTGATAGTTGTTGTTATATGAGAACTCCGCATAAGGCAGATGCCTATCCCAGCTCTTGTTGTTCCTCAAGGCACAAGCTCTCAACATGTCTTCCAGAATCTGATTAACTCTCTCGGTCTGGCCATCCGTCTGCGGGTGATAGGCTGAGCTGAAGTCAAGTCGAGTACCCAAACACTCCTGTAATTTCTGCCAGAACCTCGACGTGAACTGAGCACCACGGTCAGAGACTATCCGCTTGAGCACCCCATGCTGGCACACAATCCTGGACATATACAACTCAGCCAAAGTAGAAACAGTGTAAGCCTCCTTGACAGGAATAAAACGAGCAACCTTGGTCAATCGATCAACTACCACCCAGATAGAATCATACCCCGATTGGGTCCTGGGTAATCCAACAATGAAATCCATGCTGACCTCCTCAAACTTCCACTCAGGCACCCTCAAAGGCTGAAGTAATCCCGCAGGTCTCTGATGCTCCGCCTTCACAAGCTGACACGTCTCACAAAGAGCCACATACTGAGCCTTATCACGCTTCATTCGTGGCCACCAGAAGCGCTCCTTGAGATCCAGATACATCTTGGTACTCCCAGGGTGAATGGAGTAACCCGAATCATGTGTCTCTCTCAAGATCAACTGACGGAGAGCCTCATCCTCAGGCACACAAATCCTCTTCCCAAGCCACAGAGTCCCATGCTCATCCTCCCGGTATCCCGTAACCTTGCCTTCATTCATCAACCTCTTAAGCTTCAAAATCTCTCTATCATCCTTCTGGCCATCTCGAATATCACGCTCCAAGGTGGAGTTCACATCCATGACCACTGCATCAGCACTAGACACCAAGCTGAGGTTAAGTCTCGCAAACTCTTCACACAACTGAGGCTGCAACATCAAAGCATTGCAATGCACCTTCCTGCTCAGAGCATCTGCCACAACATTAGCTTTTCCCGGATGATAGTTGATGCCCACATCAAAGTCATTAATGAGCTCCAACCACCTGCGCTGTCTGAGATTTAGATCCGGCTGAGAGAATATATACTTGAGGCTCTTATGATCTATATAAATCTCCGTCCTCTTCCCCATCAATTAGTGCCTCCAAATCTTCAACGCATGAACCACCACAGCCAACTCCAAGTTGTGAGTCAGATAATTCCTCTCATGCTTCCGAAGCTGCCTAGAAGCATAGGCCACAACATGCCCCTCCTGCATAAGGACACAACCCAAACCCTGCCGAGATGCATCACAATAGAACGAGAACTCCTTCTGCATACCAGGCATCACCAACACTGACGCAGTAGTCAACTTCATCTTCAACTCCTGAAAGCTCGCCTCGCACTCGGGCGTCCAGACGAAAGCTGCTCCCTTCTCAAGCAACTTGGTAAGCGGCTTAGCAATCTTCGAGAATCCCTCAATAAAGCGGCGGTAATAGCCCGCCATCCCCAAGAAACTCCTGATCTGACCAACATCCACGGGTGCCTCCCACTTCAACACATCTGCCACCTTGCCTGGATCAATAGAAACTCCTCCTTCAGATATAACATGCCCCAGGAAGGACACCTCTTTCAACCAGAACTCGCACTTGCTGAACTTGGCATACAACTGATGATCCCGAAGCTTCTGCAACACCAACCTCAAATGCTCCTCATGCTCGTCTTCATCCCTCGAGAAAACCAGAATATCATCAATGAAGACCACCACGAACTTATCCAAATAGTCCATGAATACCTTATTCATAAGGTACATAAAGTAAGCTGGAGCGTTGGTCAACCCAAAGGACATAATCGTGTACTCATAGAGACCATAGCGAGTGACAAAAGCTGTCTTCGGGATGTCCGAGGGTCGAACCTTCATCTGATGGTACCCAAAACGAAGATCAATCTTAGAGAACACGCAAGCTCCTCTAAGCTGATCAAGCAAATCCTCAATTCACGGCAGGGGATACTTGTTCTTGATGGTCACGGCATTAAGAGCCCGATAATCAACGCACAACCGCTGGGTCCCATCCTTCTTCGGCACAAAGATAACTGGCGCTCCCCAAGGCGAGGAACTAGGGCGAATAAAACCCTTACTCAACAACTCATCAATATGGTCTTTCAGCTCCGCTAGCTGCTGAGAGTCCATCCTGTAGGGTCTCTTATAGATAGGAGCAGTACCAGGTATTAGTTCAATAACAAACTCAATATCACGATCAGGTGGCATACCTGGCAACTCCTCAGGAAAAACGTCAGAGAACTCCTTGACCACCCGAACCTCCTCTGGTTCACCCATCTGATTAATCCGGATCCTCTCGATCGACGCCGGGGTAGAAGTGTACTCCACAAAAGTACCATCAGGATAAGTCAACCTCACAGTCTGTGTAGCACAGAGAATCACCCCATCATATTTGGCCAGCCAATCCATCCCCAAGATAATATCCAATCCTCGTGACTCCAACACAATGAGGTTTGCAGAGAAAACCATCCCCATAATGTCAATACCGATATTGGGGCACACCACATTAGTCTTGAACTCTCCTCCGGGAGATTGGACCACCATCATATGAGTAATAGAAGAAGTCCCCAAAGAGTGTCTCCGAACAAACTCGTGAGCAATAAATGAGTGAGTAGCACCTGAATCGAACAAGACAGAAGCGGGGTAAGAATTAGCAAGAAACATACCAAACACCACGTCTGGAGCATCCTAAGCCTCCTCCAAGGCCACGTGGTTCACCCGACCACGCGTGAACCTCTGCTGCTGCTGCTGCTGTGACTGCGGCACTGGCTTCTTCGGGCAACGGTTGGCAAAGTGTCCTGTCTCTCCACAGTTATAGCACTGAAAGTCACCTCTGGATCCCTGAGGCCTGCCTCCCTGACCCTGTTGGGACCCTGGTGGACGAGGCGGAAGAGTAGTGCGCTGTTGGGGCTGCTGGGCGCGCTGGTGCTGCTGCTGGGGCTGTCTGAAAGCTGGTGATGGGTACCTCTGAGGCTGCCACTGTCCCACCGGTGGTCTGTAGGGTCCACCCGACTGTGGTGCGAAATGGGGGCGTGCACCACTCCCCGAAGACTGACCCTGGAAAGCGGTCCTCCGCTTCCTGTGTGCCTCCAACTCTGGTAACCGCCTCTCCATCACGTAAGCCTTGTCAACCATCATCTGGAAACTCCCGTAGTAGCTGCTGGACAAAGCATTCTTCAGTTCTTCGTTCAGTCCCTGGATGAAACAGTCCTGCTTCAGATCATCTGTCCTGACCTCCTCTGACGCGTAGTGCGACAGCTGCGTGAAGCGAGTGAGGTACTCACGCACTGTCGACCCTCCCTGCCTCAAGCTCAGAAACTCCTTGCGCTTCATCTTGACCTCTCCTGCTGGAATAAAGTGACTCCAGAAGCTGTGACAGAACTCCTCCCAAGTGATGCTCTCAGGGGCGGCGTGAGCGGCAGTGAGTGCCGTCCACCAGTCAGCTGCCGCTCCTGCCAGCTGGTGAGCAGATATCAAAACCCTCTCCGGGCCCACACACTGTATCAGCCTCAGCTTACTGTCAACAGCCTTCAACCAGTCATCCGCATCCATAGGCTCCATGGGACGACTGAAGACAGGAGGCTGTGTGCTCTAAAAGTCTCGGAGGCACGAACGCAGGCCCCCACCAGGAGCAGGCAGTGGCGGGGGAGATGGTTGCATGTTGGCCAGCACCTGGGTGAGACTCTGGAGAATCTGGTTTTGTGCCGCCAACATCTGCTGCACTCCGGAAGCGACAGGTGCACCACGAGCACCACGACCCGCCCAACCAGGCATATGAAAGCTGGGGCCCTCATCCTCTGGAGGCTCACCACGGCCTCTGCCACGACCACGTCCCCTGCCTGCCATCTGTTACATGTATTATAACACGTAAGTTATAGCAATATATAATAAAAGGCAATGTGGGGTAAAATTTTTCCAAAAACAAGGAAAATCATCTAATAGCCCTACTAATAATAAAAACAATCACAACCATGCACACGCATCAGACAAAACTAGTATCATGCAAATCAAGCCATGAAGAAAATTTAACGGCTACGCGACCCAGGACTAGGTGACCACCTATCCTAAGCGTGGCTCTTTGGGGTAGTTTCACAATTTTGAATAAGAGGAGGATAGAAAAGTTCATTTATTAGAAACTTTTCAAACAAATAAGTAGGAGAGACAAAGTTTTCTCGAAAAGAGGTAAGGCACGAAGAAATCGAGACACACACCATATTTTCGCAAATTTTTCTTGTGTAAAGGATCGTTGAGGCGAAAATAGTTTTAGTTCACGACCATTTCTAACTAGGTTGGGGTCCTAGGGACAGCATCGGCTCTGATACCAACTTGTGACACCCTGTTCCTGCAAAGGAAACAAAGCGCAATACTCGCGTGTGCCAGGATCAGTTTTCATCACACACGAGCACAAAAGAGATATCATATATAATTAAGCCAAGCTCGATAAACATGATAGGCCAAGTACGGCAAGTACATCATCTTCGGTACAAGAATGACCCGTAGGTCTAAAAGAAAAACTCATGACAGCGGAAAGGTAGTAGTAGGATCTCCATCACAGGCACCGTCCATGGGAACACCCGCCTAGGCCTGAGCACCAGTGTCGTCTGCGTCGAACTCCTCGTCCATCTCTCCACCACTGGGACCTGAGCAGCAATATATGCACAAGAAAACAGAAAAGGAAAGAAGCGAGGATGAGTACCTAATGTACTCCGCGAGTGAGGAAAATTATGACATGCGGGCTATTCAATGAGGAAAGCTGACACGGGTTAGCCTCTATGCAACCTTAATTCCCTAAGTTGACCTTAGCATCCTATTTACTAGGTGAGGGACTCATATATATAATAATAATATAAACCGTTGGGTGACACCCACCCGACTCACCACCGTCCAGGTTACCCCACCTGGAACCAACTCACCGGGTCAACCGCCCGACTCACCAACAACCAACCAATCCCAAACTGACTAATCAAGGCAGTACTACCAGGCGCGCTCGTGACCGTGAGCACGGCTATCTAGATAGTTTTATACTCTACAGAATTTGTACCACTTTACCCACAAGTTGTGATTTCATCGTCTGACGACGACTAAGAAAAACTCCGTCCTGCCGTCTCACACTGCCTAAGGTGTGTGGCCAGGAGTCCACAACAGAGCCTTTACAAAGGGTCTCCCGACCAGTACGAGCGCTCTAAGGTTTCGCCTACCACGACATAATGGAGTACACCCTCCGACGTGGCAGCCCCCTCTTGAGCCATGCGGATCCCAGAGCAGGTAACGCTGAACTCGTTCCCCGCACCAACCATTGCCCATACTCATTGAAAGATCTCCTAGATAAATGGCTAAGCCGTTCCATACCGTCATGTGGTGGTACGGTAATACCTGGTTGCAATGTCACCAAGAACCGGTCCCTAGAATCTAGGGCAGGCGCCAACACAAATGAACCCGAGTCTCGTGCGTACTGCACCCACCACTCAAACCTACCTGCCTAGATTCCTATCAACTACACCATTCCGCCATATCCACAATAATACAGAGTATAGTAGAGTAAGCATAGTAGCAATTTTAAGTAAAGTTACTCCCCCAACTTTGACAGCATGGCTAAGCAGTAGTAACCACCGACAAAAATACCCTAACATCTACCCAATAGCAACAAGGAATATTATGGAAATCTAGGGAAACAATCTAGCATAGGATTCAAATTAATTGACTTGCATGAAACTAATTCTATCTATATCCTTAATATTCCCTAAACAGAGCAAAGTGGTCAAGGACACTCGCCTGGGTGGTGTGGGTCGACGTAGTCAAACACCTGGTCCTGAAGGCTGAAAGTCGACTCCGGGATCGCCTCTAATCACATAATCACAAGCAAGAAAATGGTACAAAGGAAATAAGTACAAGCGTGAAAATATAGGCATAGGGATAAAACATAGCATACACACAACAAGGCATTTACATACACTCCAAAGTGATCTAATCAAGTTCTAGTATACCTACACTATGCAATTTACATTTTACCAATATTTTATGTGCCAAGAAACATAGAAAAGGGTGCATCACATGTTTTATTAAGCCTTCACATACAATATTATACATGAAATACCATTTTTACAAATACTAGAATTAATACTCATAAAATGATGTCTATTTATCTACTAAGCATGTGCCTTAAGTGATTAATAATTATTGCAGGAGCTAAAATATCAATTCAGCACATTATAAGGGTGTTTCGTGCAAATTCAGCACAATTCAGGGGTGTTTCTGCAATTTCTAGAACATTCCAGGGGGTAGTTTGCAATTAAACCTACTGCAGAGACAACACAGTGCAAAATCAGAGAAGTATAGGGGGTAGATCTGCAATTTGCAGCATAAAACACCATTTAAAACAAGTCCAGGGGGGAGACTGTGAACCCGAGGGCCTAATTGCAAGAAACCCGATGTTCCAGGGGTGTGGGCGCAAATAGGCCACGGGGTAGGCTAGGATTCAACGTGGGCCGTCCGAAATAAAATGTAGGGTCCAGATTAGAACCCACGAAGGGGTATGCATATTTTAAATCGGGACCGACGAATCCGAAGCCCACGACCCAGATCAAACGTCGACGTGGCCCAACGGGGGCTTCACGTTTTGAAACCAACGGCCGGGATTTAAATAAACGAAGGGGTATGCAGTCATCTAATCAGAGCCGCAGAGGCAGATCCAACGGCTAGGAATCATTCCGGCCGGAAAAGTCGGCGGCGACGTCCGGCCGCGGCGGTGCGCCATGACTGGAGCCCCAAAGCTCGCCGGAGCAACCCGGATCTACGTGAAACCGCCCTAATCCACTGATCTAAGCACACAGAACGAGAGAGGAGGACCTAGCGAGCTCACCGAGGGTCACTGGAGATTCGGGGAGACTCGGGGAAGGCCTCACGACGAAGGGTGGCGGATCGGGTCGTCGGTTCTTGCCGGAAACGCGTCTCGGTGCCGATCTCCCGCGTGCGACACAACGAGGAGGCGCCCTAGGTCAAGGCAAACACGGAGAGCAGATCAGATTGGGAGAAACCGAGGGAGGGACGAGGCGTGTCGAGTGAGGGGCGGAGAACCTCACCGGAGTGGGATGAGCACGCGCCTCCGCGGGTCGTTTCGCGTCGGGGAGAGGACAGGAGGGTACGGCACGTCCCTGCAAAGCCGAACCGAAGGTTAGCAAGGCCGATCGTGGTTGGAGGGGAAACAATTGGGGCTCGGCACGGTGTTTATCAGCGTGGTGCGGCGGCGGAGCAGGGCTCCCACGCGGGCGAAGAACTGGGAGCGGGGATGCTAAGTCGGGGGGGGGGGGGTTATAGGCGGGGCTTGCGTGCGAGTCACGAAGACTGGAGCTGCGGAATCATGGCGATTATAGGGATCCGCGAGGGGGGGCCTTGGCATCCGCGCCGCGGCCGAGGCAAGGGACCCGCGCGACCCGCGCATGAGAGAGGAGGCGTGAGGGAGAGGAAAGCTGACGGGTGGGCCCGGCGTGGCGGTGACCGGAGGAAACGGACAAAGGCGACCAAAAGTATCCGATGCGCTCGGCGCCGCGCGCGCAAGAGGACCGGGCCGCTGGGCGCGAAAAGATGGAGGAAAGTAGGCTGGCAGGGAAGAAAAGAAGTTGGGCCGAGGCTGGGAAGTGAAGGAAAAAGAGGGGGAATAGAAAAGGGTTGGGCCTAGAAAAGACAAGGTGCTTTCGGCCCAGCGGGGCTTAAAAGGAGTGAAGCTCTTTCAATCTCCAGATTTTATGCTCTAATCACCTTTTTAATTAGCAAAAATAATTCTTACACTCACTTAAGCATTAGCAAAGTATCCAAACATGAATTAGCTCTAAGAATATATTTTAGGGGGTGTTACACAGACAACCCACCGCGAAAACTTGAGGTGGTTCAAAGTCAGACAACCCACCGTGATACAGCGGCACTGCTGCGCCACGACCTCGCCGAACAACTTGTTGTCGTCGAAGAAATTGGGCACCATGTCAAGCGACGGAACGTTGTCCAGCCTCTCGCAGCCCCCCGGCAGACCCGCCTCCACGGCCGGGAACGGGACCGTGGTGACCGTGATGCCCATGGAGCCTTGACCGGCACGGTCCACGTGGCTCCGGACGAGCTGCACGCTGGCGGGAGGGGTGATGACGTGACCGCGGCGTCGTACGCTGCGATGAGGCAGCCGATGTCGACAATGGGGATCATGTGGCTCACTGGTGTCTCTAGGATTTCATAAAAGTGTACGCCAAAAATTTAACTCGGGTCAACGAATATTAGGAAAAGACCCCCCCCCCCCCCCCCCCCCCGCGTCGCTCTCGGGCGACTCGGGGTGAACTCTAGGGTGTCGTCGCTGCCACCCCTTTCCTCCCTCCCTACCACCTCGCCACCGCCGGAGGGAGCCGCCAGCGCACGACAACCAAGGATGGCAGCGGTGGGGGCTCCGTCATTGGTGTCTCGCTGCGGCGAGCGAAACGGCGCTAGCGTGCATCCTGTCTCCCGGCCAATCGCCGCGCTGCCACCGGAGCAGGTCGCCGCAGGAGCGCGACATGCAAGGAAGGCGGTGGCGGGGCTCTAGCTACATCTATGGGCGCCGCTCCGAGGCGCTAGCTACGCACTTGGAGGCTGGCATCGACGGCGGCGGATGCGTTCGGATCTGGCCCGACGCCCAGATTTGGCGTTTTGGCGCCTGGATCTGGTGTCCCGATGGATGGATCCGGTGGTGGAGTGGAGGAGCGGGCGGCGAGGTCGTCGACGATGGAGGCATGTCTTGGGGTCCCTCCGGTGCTGGCCCCCGGTGTCACCGTTTGCTGCGCAGCGCACGCGTAGTCGGACGCCGCTCCCAGGCGGCGCCGAGCGGATCCATCGGCCAGACGGCTTGATCCGGGGTCGATGCAGGATCCATCGGAGTATGGAAGTGCGGATGGGTCAACGACAGGTGCGGACGGAAGCTCCGGAGCTGCCGTTCGGCGCAGTAGCAGTTGTGCTTGGTCGGGGGCTGGGTCTGGATGCCTGGCCTATGCTGAATCGGTGGCAAGTGAACCTGGTAGGCACACGATGGAGGCAACGACAACCAGATCCGTGGAGAGGTCGACGTGCCTGCGGGCATGGGCAGCTGGTCGCACGCGACATGTCGCGCGACTATGAAAGACAAAGGCGTAAAAGAAGAGTGCAGCTCGGCTCAATGGTGACCGAGGATGCGATGTGGAGGTAGGTTACGGTGGGGATCAGCATCACCTTCGACATGGAGGTTGCAACTGTCGAAAGTCTTAAACGACACTTCCCCGGGACCTGCTTAGAGAGCAGCCCGCGGAGGTTCTTTGGATTCACGAGGGCTAGTCCCAGGAGATTGAGCGCAACGAGATGGTGAACACAGAGGGTTTACGTGGTTCGCGCCGCCGGAGCGTAACACCCTACGTCCACGGGAGTGTATGTGTCTTGCCTTGCTTGAGCGTGTATGGGTTTCAATTGGTCTGATGCCATCCTCTGTGAAGGTCGTCTGCCGAGTCCTTTTATAGTCCAAGGACTCTGCAGTCACAAGGTGGGCCTCTGGCCCCGACAGGTGGTCCCGGGGAGAGCCAAATCCTATACAAGATCTAGGATTAAATGCTATCTACTTCTCTTTGTCAGGGGCTTCAATGTGCCGTCCCGCCGCGTCGTGCGCCAGGGCTACACATAGTTGTTGATGATGGCAGGACACGTCCCGTCCGTCTTGTCCTCGCGGCTTACTCGTTCACCTTGCGTCGTGGGTCTGTACCGGCTACTTGGACAAGACAGGACACTGGAGCCTTGACTTGCGCATGCGCGACTCTGCTTTGCCTTGGGAAGACGTGCGTACTTAATGCCAGTCTGAGCAGCGCACTCTTTCCTTTACTGCGGCCTCCTACCGCATTGAGTTGGCCGTCCGCCACGTGGTCGCACCGGAGCCTGCCTCTGCGGGGAGTTGAGCGCCCGGCTGTACGGGTCATGTGGCGCCTCCGGAGCCCACCTCAGCGGAAGGGCGGAGGATCATCTCTGCGGGCCACGTGGTAGTTCTGGAGCCCTCCTCACTGGGGAGACGTGCCCGACCCCGAGGGTTCCAATGGCTACATGGCAGCCCCGGAGCCCGCCTCAGCGGGGAGGCGAGGGTCCAGTTCCGCCAGCCACATGGCAGCCCCAGAACCCGCTTCGGCGGGGAGGTGAGGGTCTGGTTCTGTGTGCCACGTGGCTGCCCTGGAGCCCGCCTCAGCGGGGAGGTGGGGGTCCGGTCCGGCCGGCCACGTGGCAGTCCGAGAGCCCGCCCCGGCGGGAAGGTAGGATCTGGTCCTTCCCTCCACGACTTGGCAGCCTCGGATTCTGCCTTCAAGTAAAGCCCGAGTCCTTATCAATTTTCTCCTTGTACGCGTGGGTACCCGGTCTACGGGGTACCGACAGCAGGGGAGGCTTCCGAGAAGAGAGGTAGTGTGCCTCGGTTGTGAGGCACTAGCGGCATGGATAGCGTGACACGGGGATGGTGTTGGCGGGCACGACATAGTTGGTCGACGAGTGGAAGACGACATGTTGCTTGGTGGTTGTTATTCGATTTGTTGGGGAGGAGATTTATGTCGGTCTCTAGCGGATGGTGTGGTTGATGGTGGATCTTGTGCAGTAGTCAACTGGATGCAGTGGGTTGATGGATTAACAACAATCCAGCTTTGACTCACGGGATGGCTATTCGCTCTTCATTGATCTCTCAACTGCTTGGATGGCGGCATTGCTGTAGAGAAGGAGTGGATCTTCTCTCTTGCCCTCTTTTTTTTCTACAATATGTTGTCTCTTGGGCAACTTGAGGTTTCAAGGTTTAGCGTGTGGTCGTTGTGACACAATGTTCACTTATCTAGGTTGGTGTCAACCTTCTTTCCAGTCTGGGAAGTTGGCTCGTTGTTTGTTTGTTTTTGTGTTGTGTTGGGTTAGGTCAGTTGAGGCTGCCTACAACCATTTTCGTGATTTGTATTTTCTCCTTCTTTAATAAAAAGGCAGAGCACCTGCCATTTGCGTCAAAAAAAATTAACTCGGTTCATATAGATGTAGTACATAACTTGATAAATATTAATTTTATTACTAAATAAATAGTTCAAATATAATTCGTAGACATAAGAGAGACTTACAAACTACTATTCAAAATTTATTAGTCGTCACTTTCTAAATGACATAAATGTCTTGATTATATCAATACTTATTCTTGCCACTGATAGAAGTAATACCAAATTTAAAAGCAAGTAAATCATATCATAGACTTTATTTCTTTCAATTTTAACAAGGTTAACTAAGAAGTCAATAATATTGTTGAGATCTTTGAAGCTATCATCTTATATCATGTCATCAATATAATTTTAAAGTTGGAATTCAAGTGTTAGCAAATCATTTTTCGAGAACTCTTTAGGAATTCAAGTGCTAAGATTTAAGATTGACATAAAAAGATATTAATAAAAGTATAAGACTATGTGGAACGAGAAGAACACAAATAACATATCTGTCGGTACCCTGAGTACCATATACTCCTTGGGATTGCAAAGATCTCAAGGGAAAGTCATCTACTCGATTTGAAAACCTTTGGAGGCCCACATGTCAGACATAACCGGACCCGCTTCTCCAACATGTTTAGTCTCAGGGTCGCCACGTGTACTATCAAACCGGAGCTACCGCCCACAAGGGGGAAGCTCCGGGCTATGTACCGAAATGGCACCCCCGGACCTAACCCCAGACCGAGGGAAGCTCCAGAACTGACACGTGTAGGGTAACACCAGACCTATCTGTTCCCCACAGTGTGCTCCGGCGCTGCCACATGTCCAACTGTCAGATCTTCAGCCTCTAACCTCCGGAAGACTCTACAACGGCTCCGGATCTTCAAAGGGGAATCAAGGACTTCAAGACCCGATCAAGTGTCATTAATACTATATTAATGACACACGATCGGACGACCTTAATTACCAGTAACGGTGCTATCAAAGCCCATAACTCGGTCATTAAGGGCAATTAAACGTGTTGAATGTGTATCAATATCAGTAACTGTCGGGGCCACATGTCGGGCCAGGCTAACTTGTAACGGCTTGCCCTTGTACTATAAAAGGACAGGTCAACGATACATAGGACACGGGGCAGACTCTCTAGACACACGCTCCGGAGAGGCGCTCACTCTACACTCTCAACTCACGTTGAGCTCATACATCCAATACAACATCAACACACCCCGTGGAGTAGGGTATTACGCTCAGGCGGCCCGAACCACGTAAATCTTGGTGTCCCTTGTGTCACTCGACATCTCACCTTCTGGAATCTCCGCGCACCCATACCGAACCTCAAACTCCTCTAACACTTTAGTAGTGTCGGGAGATCTGCCGGATCAAAACCACCGACAGTTGGCGCGCCAGGTAGGGGGGCAGGAGATTTCAAGAATGGTGAACTCAGCCATTGGATCATCCAATGGTCATCCCGCTGTTCAAGTTGTTGGGGGTAATCCCTCCAATATGCAGCCACCAGCAGTAACCACGGTTCCACCAGGAATCACACTTCCACCACCGCCGCCTCCACCAGCAAATCAAGCTGGACAACGCGATGGTGCACCGGCGTCAATCACTGCGTCGGCGAATCTTGACAACCCGGAACACGCGCTTCATGCAGCACGTGCTCTTCTTCAGTGCCCACCACCTCCGGATGCAATCCCGAGATGCAATGGAGCAGTGGAGGGCCGATGTGGAACACTTGGTTGCAGCAGCAGTCGACCGCATCAGCAACCAGGGTCCTCCTCCTTCAAGACGGGCCCCGTCGCAGCGATGGACCTTGTCTGGCAGACTTGGTCCGCACATTTCCAACAACATGAGACGTGCTGCATCACAGCAGGTGATGTCGTTGCCCTCCGGGGCACGACGCACTCACACGGTATCAAGGCTTTCAACTCATGACCTCCGGGCGGAGCTTGATCGTCGATATCGCCAACAAGACAGTCGAGTCCATATTGAGCGTGCTCGTGAAAGACGAGAAGCTCAAGACATTCCTGCTCCTGAAGGAGTAGGAGGAGGCTGTTAAGCCCTGGCCATGCATCTGTGTATGGTCAGGTGGCCACAAAAGTTCCGGCCTCACCTGCCGGAGAAGTTCGACGGGACCGTTAATCCTATCGAATTTCTTTAGATTTACTCCACTACTATCTTGGCAGCTGGAGGAAATGAGGCCGTAATGGCCAATTATTTCCCAGTGGCTTTAACTGGGACCGCCAGGTCCTGGTTTATGAGCCTTCCACCCAACTCCATCAGCAGTTGGGAGGAGTTGTGCCGGCAGTTCACCGCCAACTTCGGGAGTTCTTACACCCGACCAGGCACCGAACTGGACCTTTTTGCAGTTGTGCAAAAAGGAGGAGAATCCCTGCGATCATTCATCCAGAGATTCTCTCAGGTACGAAACACTATCCCTTCTATCTCTAGCGCCTCTGTCATCGTGGCATTTAGACAGGGAGTGCGGGATAAGAAGTTGCTGGAGAAACTGGCGATCAAGAAGATTACCAGTGTCATGGAACTCTTCAGCTTGGCTGACAAATGTGCCAGAGCTGCGGGGGGCCGTGAAATGCACTCCAAACCAACTCCGGAGGATCACAAGAAATCCTCCAAAGGAGAAGCCGCTACCTCCGGGAGTGGCAAGAAGAAGAAAAAGGCCAACGGCAAGAAGAAGTCGTCGGTCGGTGCATCCAATGCTGCAGCTGCTGCAGCTCCGGGTGGCCGGGGGCCACGCCCCGAGAAGCGACCTCGACCGTCTTCTGAAGACGGTGGCAAACCCAAGGTGTGGTGTCCAATTCACAAAACGGACAACCATAGTTTGGAAGACTGCCGGGAGGTCCAAAACCTTGCCGAGCGCTACAACAAGCGCCGGGAAGAAGCTCCTTTCCGACAGAGGGAAGGAAAACAAAAAGTTGACGAAGCTCCGACTGAAGAGGAGTTAGGTTTTCAGGATCCCAAAAAGGTCCTGAAAGTCGTCTATACCTCCGTCGACGACGATTCTGACGTCTCTAACAACGAGCGTCGGAAGACCATGAACACCATTTTTGGTGGACCATGGGACATCACCTCCCGCCGCGTCATAAAGACTATGCGTCGGGATATGGCTATTGTAGCTCCTACAGCCAGGGCGGAGCCTCATCGGAAGTGGATGGACACAGCCATCACTTTTGATGCTTCGGACTGCCCTCGAAGCATGGTTGGAGCAGGTCAGCTACCTTTGATGGTATCTCCTACCATCAATAACATCCAGCTCCACCATGTCATGGTAGACGGAGGTTCGGGGCTCAACCTCATAAGCTTCGTAGCTTTTGCCAAGCTTTAGCTCTGACCTTCGGATCTCCACCCCTCCCGAACTTTCTCCGGAGTAGGTCCAGGAGCCATTACCCCACTCGGAGCTATTACCCTCCCCGTTACCTTCGGGACCTAGGAGAAGTATCGCACCGAGAAGTTGGTCTTTGACGTTGCTCAGATCAACTTACCCTTCAATGGCATCTTGGGTAGGCCTGCCTTGTACAAATTCATGGCAGCTGCTCATTATGGTTACCTGGTGTTAAAGATGCCAACACCAGTAGGCGTTCTTCGGATCCGCGGAGATCGAACTACCGGAGTAACTGCTCTGGAAGAACTCCATGCGCTAACTACGGCGCAAGAGGAGGACTCCAGGCAGGAGCAAGCTCCAAAACCCCCTAGCATCCGTCAGCGAGGCTCGACTTCTGCACCTCGTGTGCAGCCAAGCGACGACACCGACATTCCCGTCAAAGTCGTCCAAATCGGTTCTGATGCCGCTCAGACCACCCTTATATCGGGGGGATTGAACGACAAGTAGGAAATCGCGCTCATCGCTTTCCTCCGGGCTAATGTCGACGTGTTTGCTTGGCAACCGTCACAAATGCCTGGGATCCCCAGGGAAGTGATTGAGCACAATCTGAAGATCTACCCCGACGCCCGGCCTGTGCATCAGAAGCCTTGGAAGCAATCCGTAGAGCGACAGAACTTCATTCGACAATAAGTGAAGAAGTTGCTCGAAGCTGGATTCATCCGAGAAGTCTTCCATCCAAAATGACTGACAAACCCAGTCGTTGTGCCCAAGGCCGACGGGAAGCTTCGGATGTGTATCGACTACACAACACTAAATAAGGCACGTCCAAAAGATCCATTCCCATTACCTAGAATAGATCAGATAGTGGATTCCACCTCCGGGTGTGAATTACTGTGTTTCCTAGACGCATATTCTGGGTATTATCAAATCAGAATGTCTGGGGAAGATGAAGAGCATACCTCTTTCATCACAGTAGATGGATTGTACTATTATACAGCCATGCCATTTGGTCTCAAGAATGCAGCTTCAACCTTTGTACGAGCTATGTACAAAACCTTTGAAGAACTCATTAGAGACATAGTGGAAGTGTACGTCGACGACATCGTGGTCAAGGTCAAGAACAAGGAGTCACTCCTTGACACCTTACAGGCTGTCTTTGACAAGCTGCGGGTCACCCGCACAAAGCTAAATCCAGACAAGTGTGTCTTCGGGGTTAGCTCCGAAAAACTTCTTGGTTTCCTAGTAAGTCACCGGGGCATAGAAGCTAATCCGGCGAAGATCAAAGCCATTGAAGACATGCAGCCACCAGCCCGCATCAAAGATGTCCAAAAGCTAACTGGATGTCTAGCAACCCTCAGCCGGTTCATTTCAAGACTGGCGGAACGGGCACTCCCCTTCTTCAAGTTATTATGGAAGTCTGGACCATTCCAATGGTCTGAAGAAGCAGAAAAGGCGTTCCAGGAGCTAAAACAGCTCCTCACCACCCTACCGATTCTGGTAGCTCCGAACCCTGGTGAGCCTTTGTTGCTTTACATTTTAGCCACTGACAAAGTCGTCAGTATGGTCCTGGTTGCGGAGAGACCAGAACCATCCCATACTCAGAAGTCCAGACCCCTTCAGGAGGGTCTGGAGGTTCCTGAAAGCGAGTCTGGGTCCCAGCTCCCAGACTTGAATCCACAAGAAGTTCCTTCAGACTCAAACCCCTCCGGGAGGGTCCAGGTCGCTTCTGAAGAAGCTCCAGGTTCCTCCAGCAAGGACCCGGAAGTCCCCGAAGAAAATCTGGACCCCTCCGAGAGGATCCGGATCAATGAAGAGGAAGATCTGAGCCCCTCCGGGAGGGTCCGGACCATCCAGCGCCTAGTGTACTTCATTAGTGAAGTACTTCATGATGCCAAGACTCGATACCTAGAGGTGCATAAGCTGCTCTATGCAGTTCTTATTGCCTCCAGGAAGCTTCGCCATTATTTCCAAGCTCACAAGATCTCAGTGGTGACTTCTTAACCACTTCGAGCAATTTTGCATAATCCCAATTCAACTGGGAATATTGCAAAGTGGGCAGCGGAATTGGCTGAATTTGATCTCGAATTCATTTCAAGACAAGCAATAAAGAGTCAAGCATTGGCGGATTTCGTGGCGGAATGGACTCCCTCTCCATCAAACCCTGGGGGGCCCAGCAAGCAGAAGCCAGAACACAAGGCTCCGGTCTTCACCGAGCCTCACTGGACCCTCTACTTCGACGGCTCCATGCAAAAGCAGGGGGCCGGAGCTGGAATCCTTCTCCTTGCACCAACCGGAGAGAAGGTAAAATACATGGTACACCTTGACTTCAAGGCGACCAACAACATGGAGGAATATGAAGCACTCATTTATGGACTAAGGGTGGCACTGTCATACGGTGTCAAGCAACTGCTGGTCAAGGGAGATTCACAACTCATCATTAAGCAAGTGAAGGGTGAATGCTCCTGCAACAATCTCCAGCTAGCTGCTTACCTCCTTGAAGTCCAGAGGCTTCAAAAAGACTTCGAAGTCCTAGATCTCCACCATGTCCAGCGTGCCCACAACGCTGAAGCCGACGAACTCTCGATGAAAGCGTCAACCGGAGCTCCGGCTCCTGACGGAACTTTTGTTCGGAGGTTGTCAAAACCCACAGCTCAGCCTGCCGAACTGAGCGAAGGGGGCGAGATCAGCATCCCGAAGCTGACAGTCCCGATGCCCTGTTACCATGGCAGCCATCAAGGATCGTAGGTGCTGCCGGAAGCTCTGAGCAACCCAGCACGCAAGACGTAAATGCTCAAGCTAGTTCCGATACATGGATCTCGGAGATCCGGAACTACTTGAAAGACAACATCCTTCCTGACGATGATGTATCCGCTGACCGGGTAGTCAGATTGGCTAAAAGATACACGTTGGTAGAAGGAGATCTCTACCGGCGCGGTGCCAATGGCATCCTAATGCGGTGCATCACAAGGGAAGAAGGCTGCGAGCTCCTCGCATAAATCCATGGAGGCGAGTGTGGGAACCGTGCGTCTTCCTGCACGCTGGTTGGTAAAGCCTTTCGGCATGGCTTCTACTAGCCTACAACATTCCAGGATGCAACTGAGCTGGTGAAGAAATGCGAAGCATGTCAATTTCATGCAAAGCAAATTCACACACCGGCTCAGCCCTTACAAATGATACCTCCTACATGGCCCTTCGCTGTGTGGGGGATGGACATCTTGGGACCTTTCCCAAGAGCCGTCGGAGGTTACAAGTTCCTGTACATTGCCATTGACAAGTTCACCAAGTGGCCGGAAGCAACTCCAGTTGTGACAATCAACAAGTCATCTGCTATCAACTTTTTGCAGTCCATTGTATGCAAATTTGGAGTCCCAAACAAAATCATCACTGATAATGGGACCCAATTCACAAGCTCCGCATTTCAAGGATATTGCGAAGACCTCGACATTCAAGTTTGCTACGCCTTCGTAGCTCACCCAGCAAGCAATGGCCAAGCCGAGAGAGCAAATGCTGAAATCCTTAAAGGACTCAAAACGCGCACCTATGAGCGCTTGAAAAAACATGGAGCCAGCTGGATTGAAGAGCTTCTGCCCACTTTATGGGCCAATAGGACAACTCCAAACCGGTCAACTGGAGAGACACCCTTCTTCCTGGTGTATGGAGCTGAAGCAATCCTTCCTCCGGAAATCACCTTGGGGTCACTCCGGGTCTGGACCTTCGATGAAGCCACGTAGGACTAGCTCCGGCGTAAAGACCTAGACCTCCTTGAGGAGGGAAGGTGCCAAGCAGCTGTTCAGAATGCCCGATACCGCCAAGCCCTTCGGCGCTATCATCAGCGGCATATACACAACCGACAGCTCGAGGAAGGCGATCTGGTTCTACGGAGAATACAATCTAGAGAAGGGTTAAACAAACTCTCCCCCAGCTGGGAGGGACCCTTCCGAGTGATTAAAGTATCCCGTCCCGGAAGCGTTCGCTTGGCTACCGAGGATGGGACACCTCTCCCAAATCCTGGGAACATTGAGCACCTCCGTAAGTTCTACACTTAATATCACGGAGGTGAGTTTGTAGTAACTTAAGGTGTATGTTATAGAGTCATTGTACAAAGTCGGGTAGTTCCTCCGGGAGAAGAGCCGGACCTTTCCCGGAAGGTCCGCAAAGTTCATGCAACACTTGTCGCAGTCTCAGGACTAAAAGTGTGGCTAGCTACCCTGGGTCAAACGAGAAATTAAACACGCTTAGCCTGGTTCCATACCCTAAGAGTGTACTTGTTTCCCCTGTACCCCGGACCTATAATAAAAGACATCTTCATGTGAAACAGACTCCACGTGCATTTATTTTGTACAGGCTCAACATTTTTTATTTTTCTCTTTCTTGTCTATAACAAAGACGTGCAATTCTTAAGAAATTTTAGTTCGACTGGTTCATATATGATTCGAGCTATATTGTCGATTCATCTGGATTCAAATATTGTTCATGGACCACTCGCCTGAATGTCGCCAAGCCAATCTAGGGCCGGAGTGTGCTATCAACTTAGCCTGGTCAAGCACCCTAAGTACGCCACTCTACCTACACGCCGGCAGGCCGAAGTAAGGCGGGTCCAAGTACAATTGGATCCGGAAGAAAGAAGGCAATCCGTTCGGTCACATTAAGAACCATGTTTGACCTAAAATTTTCTTGAGAATCGTAAGCCACGACGAGGTTACAGGCAAGGAGCGAAGTTTACTATTTTTCTTGGCTTCAGTGTGCAGGAAAAATAAAGAATCCACGTTGATGGAGAAAATCCGGGGCTGACGAAGCTCCGACTCCCCCTAGGTGGCTTATAATCGATATTGAACATTGAAAACTAGCATCACCGGAGCAACCAAGCTCCGGTAAAGCTAGGGGGGCAGCCGTCGACGCAAAACAAATGATGGTGAGAAGACCCCGCAAGCGGAGTCTGTTACCAACAAAATACACGTTGGTAAAGGTCACTGCCGGAACTACTAAGCTCTGACACCTCGGAGGACTAACTATTGATGCTCTAAGCATTGATAGGGACTATTGACGGAGCTACTAAGCTCCGACGATAGACAATGCCGGAGCTTCTAAGCTCCGGCAACCTCAGGGGGCCTTCACTATCGAAGACTTCAGACCTACACTCTACAAGTTCGAAGCAAATGAGTCTTCAACAAAACGCAATATCCTCTTGGTACATGTTCACAATCAAATTGTGTACATCTACCAGGGGGCCAAGTGAAGACAAAAGTGTTGAAGGCAATAAGTGAAATTCACAAAAATTTGGGGATTTCATTCATCTCGAGACAAGGGATTACAAAATTGAGGAAGAAAAAGAGAGAATACAAGTGGGAGCTACGGAGATGGTCCTAGACCCTATGGAAGAACTGGGCGACCTTCTGAGCAACCTCTGACACATTGGCTCTGACGGCTTCACCTTCTCCTTCGACGGGACCTTCAAGCACCGGGTCCAGAGGGAATTGGGGATTCCGGCTGGTGTAGCACGTCAGCACATACTCTGCGACGTTCTTCGCCAGGGATTGCCCCTCAACCTCCAACTGATCCGCGATGACGTCGCCCACCTTGGAGAGTTTGCTACCCGCCGAGCTCAGTGCTTGCAACGCCAGGTCTGGCTCTGGCTCCGGATCATCCGGACGCACGGGACTGAAGCCCATCGGTGTCAGCGCGTCGCTGGCCTTGCCCAGGAACTCCCAAACCTGTAGGGAGTCCGCAGCCCTCAAGCCCTTCAGTTCTTCCAAGGATCTTTTGGCCGCCACCAGTTCAGAATTCTCGCGAGCAAGGCGCTCAACTTCTTTGGCGTTTTGCTAAATCTTTTCAGCAACTCGCTTCTTGAGTTTTCCGAGCTCCTCCTCCCGGAGGTGGATCTTGTTCCGGCGGTCAACCAGGTCCTTCTCCCTGCCCCTTACTTTCTTCTCCCTGGCAGCGATGGCACACTCTTGCTCGTAGAGTTCCTGCCCTCGCACCCAGGCCTTCTCCTCCTCCTCACCGCAACGCTCTTCCAATTTCTTGGCGCGCTCTTCGAGGCCCTTGTTAGCCAGAGCCACCTTTTCGGTGAGCTCCTCCTCCCTCCTCAAGACGTCATCCCGCAGCTCTAGGAGTTTCTGCTCTTCATCTTCGAGCCTTTTCTCCCTCTCTTCAAGTGCCTCCCGGCGCTTGATGAGAGTAGTGTTAATAGCCTCAAGCCTTTCTTGGCATTCATCGGCCGCACTATTAGCTTCTTTGGTCTGCTCATAAATGGCATGGGATTGAGCGTCGAGGGCGCGAGTCATACTCTCCCTGTCATCCAATAATTTGCCCCAGTATTCCAGGCGGGCCTTCTCCCGCTTGATCTACTCTTTGTCATCTGCTAGCCTCGACTGCGCCAGCTTGGTTTCGAAGTAGAGCCGGTTACACCACCGCCTAAGGGTTTGGCGCTCCTCTTCAAGAGCCTTGCTATCATGGAAGAAGGCCAGTTGAACTTGACGCAGACTAGAACAGGCGTTGTCAATAGACAATGACAACGGGATAGGTTCCGGACCTGCTGGGGTCTCCTTCGCTGGTTCCAGCGGGTTCTCGCTGACAAAAATTGGGTCCCACTCCACAAGAGTGGTCCCCTGAACCTCTACGGTGCTAGGACCGTCCTCCGGGATGGCCTCAGTCGCCATCGAGGAGGGTCCCGCTGAAGAAGTTCCGACCTCCGGAAGTGGTTCCGAAGGCCCCGCCGCCAGGTCTTCATTTGCCCCCTCAGGCAGGAGGCCAGCAACTTCGTCTGGGCACCCTGGCTCAGCCGCGGGAACCTCCAACGTCGTCACTCTCGGAGCAGGGGCTGCTTCTGGCTCTGGCCTGGGCACCTCCTTTACTGGGGGCTCGAGCGCCGACGCCTCCGCAACAACCGGCTCGGGAGCCGGAAAGTCTTCAACATCAACCGGCCCTGCGGCCGGAGCTCCAACAACGACCGGCTCTGCGACCGGTGCTTCAGAGGTAGCCGGCCCAACCGCTGGGACTTCCTCAACATCCGGTGCGCACGCCGAGACTTCAATTACCTCCGGCTCAACCGTCGGGGCTTCGACAATTTCCAGCTCTAGGGCCGGAATTACTGCTTCCTCCGGCTCAACGGTCGGAGCTTCCATCATCTCTGCACCAGGACCCGGAGCTTCAACCTCCGGGGCAGGTGCCGCTCGCGCATCTTCTCTTCCATGGTCCGGCGCTATCGCGGGAGTCTCGGGGGATGAGTCGAGGTCCATGACAATGACAGCTGGCGCCAAAGCTGGCGCAGCTTCAGCCACCACTTGGGGCGGCACCGGGACAGGAGCAGAAGCTTCTGCCCTCACAGCTTCAGCTGCTGTGGCTGAGGGTGGAGCCTCACTCCTCTTCTTGGGAACACTGCAGATGATGGATGAAGAAACTTAAAAAACAGTTACTACAATAAAACAACTATCTGAGGTAAAGATTAAAAATTACCTCGGGAGGCTTCTGCACCAGCTTGCGCGGAACCTCTTTCCCGGACGTTCAGGCTGACCATAGCCGCCGCCGGCGTGGAAGCCCCGGAAGGCCCCTCGAAACTCGTCGCAACCACGGGCATTTCCTTAGTTGAGGCCCCCCTCGATTAGGAAGGACCTCCGGACCTAGAGGCCTCAACCGGCCCTGGTGCTGAAGTCTCATGCCCGGAGCTAGCACACCGGGAGGACGCCGCTGCGGGAACAACCGCCGCAGTTGTAGAAGACCTCCCCCTCCTGGGAGAAGGAACTGATGCAGAGATGGCAGGCCTGACGGACCTTCCGTCGGCATGCTGTAGCTTTCTCTTCCGGCTCAAGGGTTCGTCTGCCGGCTCCTTTCCCTTGCCGACAACTTCGATCCTTGTCTTCGAGGCAGGGTCGCAGCCACCTTCGGAAGCCCCAGGGATTACCACCCTGGAGTTCGATCTTCTCTCGACGACACCAAGGTCGTCAAGCACAGACATCTTCCGCCGGAGCTTCCTGCTGAACTCTACTTCCATGTTCAGAGGGAGAAAAGCTGATGGCGGAGTCAAGTCGTCACCCACGACGTCGATGCCGTGCTGGAACTTCTTGAGATGGAACTCCAAGGTTGTCCCCGACATGTTGGACTTCAGCCCAGTCTCGACCCGGTCGTCGTCCATCACACTGTTAAGGGCCCAAGCGAGTTTTCCTCTCCTCTTCAGTGGTGCCCACCTGTTGACCAGGAAGTTGCAAAACACTGCCTGAGGAGTTAATCCTCCCTCCACGCACTGGCGGATCCTGGTCAGAGCAGGGTTGAAGGCTTCCGCCAGCACCGGAGCTTCACTCCAGACTGTAGTGTCGATGTTGGGGAGGCCTTCGGGCAGCTCCAGCTTCTCGTGCTCCTCCACCCGGATGACTATCCAGTCCTTCTTCCAATCATCCCACTTTCCAGAGGGAAACGACCGGAGGTACTTGAATGGGCACTTCTTGCGCTTCACGAAGTAATAGAAGCCAAGGTACTCATTACTCCTACCGGTGGTATGGACGGTGAAGAAGCTCCAGAAAAGTTCAATGCAGGGGGGATGCCCACCCACATTTCACAGAAGTGGACGAAGATAGACACAAGAAGAATGGAGTGGGGGCCAAGGTGGTATAGCTGCAGACCATAAAAGTCTAGCAGCATCAAGAAAAAGGATGAAAAAGGTGGGATCAACCCCACCATGGCGTACGAAGAGAAGTACACCATCTCGCCGGCGTGCTCCTTCTCGAACGGGAGCTCTCCTCCGGCGCGGACCAGACGGTTGAAGAAGTCCGGGGACCATCCCATGAGGGCCCGGACCTTCTTCAAGTCACCTTCGGTCTTCAAACGACTCTCGCGGAGACCCAACTCCATCGCAGCACAGCAAGGCAAGAGAGGAAAAGCGAGCACAAGTTGGGAGTTTGAGCGCAAGATCATATGGGAGGCGTAAAGAACTCCAAACGGTGCGCGCTTTCCTTCTTAAGTAAGCCCTCGCAACGCTTGGATGGAAACCGCAAGGAAGCCGAAGATACTACTAAAAAATTCCACCCAGCCGATGACAAGAGGGCCCGAGACCACCCTGACGATCAAGTCGAGGTTCTTACCCAGGCAAACGGTTGTCATCATGACGCGGGAAGCCCGAAGGCGGCGACCTGACAAGGCGCGCGAAACCGATACAATTTTCGTATCAGGAACCGGCGACCTTCAATTGCGTGAGATCCGCACGCCGAAGATCTCATCTGCCGCACACGGGATATGCCACGCGGCGAGGATTTAACTCCAAACTATCGCCAACGGCACATCCGAAGACCTTTGAAGACTCAGTTCAAAAGTCGAAGGATGGACCCACCTCCGGCGGAATGACTTCACCCAAGGGGTCTTCCCCAGAGGTGGGGCCAGGGGGCCACTGTCGGTACCCTAGGTACCATATACTCCTTGGGATTGCAAAAATCTCAAGGGAAAGTCATCTACTCGATTTGAAGACCTTTGGAGGCCCACATGTCCGACATAACTGGACCCGCTTCTCCAACATGGTTAGTCCCAGGGTCGCCACGTGTACTATCAAACCGGAGCTACCGCCCACAAGGGGGAAGCTCCGGGCTATGTACCGAAATGGCACCCCGGACCTAACCCCAGACCGAGGGAAGCTCCGGAACTGACACATGTCGGGTAACACCAGACCTATCTGTTCCACACAGTGTGCTCCGGCGCTGCCACTTGTCCAACCGTCGGATCTTCAGCCTCTAACCTCCGGAAGACTCCACAATGGCTCCGGATCTTCAAAGGGGAATCAAGGACTTCAAGACCCGATCAAGTGTCATTAATACTATATTAATGACACACGATCGGACGACGTTAATTACCAGTAACGGTGCTGTCAAAGCCCATAACTCGGTCATTAAGGGCAATTAAACGTGTTGAATGTGTATCAATATCAGTAACCGCCGGGGCCACATGTCGGGCCAGGCTAACTTGTAACGGCCTGCCCTTGTACTATAAAAGGACAGGCCGACGATACATAGGACACGGGGCAGACTCTCTAGACACACGCTCCGGAGAGGCGCTCACTCTACACTCTCAACTCACGTTGAGCTCATACATCCAATACAACATCAACACACCCGGTGGAGTAGGATATTACGCTCAGGCGGCCCGAAGCACGTAAATCTTGGTGTCCCTTGTGTCACTCGACATCTCACCTTCTGGAATCTCCACGCGCCCATATCGAACCTCAAACTCCTCTAACACTTTAGTAGTGTCGGGAGATCTGTCGGATCAAAACCACCGACAATATCTAATACCAATAAAGAAAAAATAAATAGTGTACCTACCTGTTCTGCGATCTGGTGCAAATTGCAGTGGCGATTTGTCTGACTCGCTCACTTCTGATAAAGGGAAATCCAATTACTTCTTGCGCGGTTGCTAAGTGTTGGACGTCAGGTGGAGTATTCATATAGGATGTGTTGGAGTTTTGATCTCCACGGGAAGCGGTCTTTGGACCGTTTTCACCCCACGTACCGCCCAGATCGGGGGCGTCCGCCACTTATCTGGCTGTGGGCCCCTCTCACGCCGTGTCACCTATAAAAGGAGGAGAATTAAGGGGTTAATACCGAGTCTGCCATTCTCCTAACCAACTATGAATCCGATCTAGAATGACACGGAAGTGAGGGGAAGGCTCCACAGCACCACGACGTCCTCCACGTTGTCGCCGCACCGTGGACCATGTCGCCGTCACCCCCCTGCTCCAACCTACAAAGCCGTCGCTGTCTCCCTCTCGTCCGTCTTCTCCATACGAAAGTATGTCGACTTAAGGTATGTATGAATCCATAACTCTATTCATGTATTTGTTCTCATTCCGATTAGTACCATCAACTCTTCGCCTTTGGTTTGATTTGGCTAAGATCCCAGTAGTTAGACCGCTAGGGATGATTATCAAATACAACAATGATACCAGAGCCACCCTAGGTGGTTCCTACCATGGATTAAAACTCCATAACATTTAGAAGAAGGGGAATCGGATCCCTAAACCAAAAATCCCCAAATCCCGAACCAAACCCTAGCAAAATGAGTAAGAAGTATGGACGGTGATTAAGACTCACTTGGTGGTGTTCTTCCTCATCGTTGTTACTGGATCTTCGCCGCGGGAAACGCCGGAGTCCGAAAAGATCTTGCTTCCGAGCCGCCATTTCACGCGCGTGCGCTCGAGACCGCTTAAAAACGTCGCCACGCGACCGTTCGACGGTGGCGCGCCCGCCCTTGGACGGGCGCGCGCCGGCGAAAGCGCCCGAGCCAGCGCCGCCGTTGTTCGCCATAAGCTCCCTCTCCGTGTGACTTGGTGCGGCGCGGTGGAAAAGGTAAGTGACAGCTAGGGTTCTCGGTGGCTGAGAGCGACGCATTTTGTGTCACCGATCTGTGCGGTGAACCATTGGATTGGATCCAACGGCGAACATTTCGTCGGGCGTTGTTTTCAGCCACCGCAGGTACAGGGACCTCATCCCAGGGAGACGCGCGGGTGGCTGAGAGCGACGCATTTTGTGTCATCGATCTGTTCGGTGAACCATTGGATTGGATCCAACGGCGAACATTTCGTCGGGCGTTGTTTTCAGCCAGTGCAGGTGCAGGGACCTCAACCCAGGGAGACGCGTGGCAGGCCTCGCGAAATCTTCGGCACCACTGCACGTGAGTGCAGGCCACGTACCTTGACCGTGCTCAGGTACTGCGCGGAGCGGGCGTCCGTGAACCTTTGGCCCAAGTTTCAGTACCTCTACGCAGGTGGCCACGAGAATGTTTTGGCGGCCAGTGCAGTAAGTCCCATGCGAGCAACAACTTAAGCACACAAAAACAGGCCTTGGGCTCGTGTTTTGCATCTGGGCATGAGTAAGAAGCTAGGGAGACGGACTGTGAGCTGTTTCCTGTTGGGCTGCGCGTAATATAAGTACAATATTAAGAGATTTAGTCAGTGGGCTTCAGACTATTTCTTGGTTGTAGGCCCTGTTATTTGTTAAGTTTCAGCTTCTGGGATGAAATAAAACTAGACTGCGCAAATAAATAAGAAGTGGGATGTGGTAGTATAAGTACCGCTAGCCCATTAGTAAAATTAAGTTCTGTGTTGCTGGGTCTTATCTTTTAAGTGGTTTTAAGTAGAATTTTCAGTGGGTTTTTGGCACTGAGGCCAAAATTACAATTGGGTCTCGCAGAGAATGAGATAATGGCTAAGAATATTCAATTTCCCTTATTAAATTAAGTTTAAGTAATGTTGTTTTACTTAGTAATGTTTGTTGGGAAAATGAATGTTCTCATGCATTTTAATTTGATGATTAAGTAGCTATGGAGAGTTAAGTTTATTTAGATAAGTTTTCCAAATTTTCTATAATTCAAAAATTTACTGTGTTTTTGTAATAATGAAATATATGTTAAGTTCACCATTTTCTCGTACAGTGAAAATTGGTGTAGTGCTAAGAATTCCAAATTTTAATTTGAAAAATTAGAAATTAAGATTAGTAAGTTTCATTTCCCAAACCAATTAATTCACTAATTTACCTTTGCTTGGAAATTAGTGTACTATTTAGTATTTATATAGAAAATTGATATTTCTCAATATCATTAAAATAAGATTATTTTTCTACTATGTATAAAGAAGTATAAATTAAGTACATTAGCTTCCGCTGTTAAGTGTTAAGTTTATGACTTTCTAATTAAACTCTTTTCACCAACGTAACAAATTTTAATTAGAATATTTTCAGTAAGCTTTCACCATGTTTAAATACTTAGTTATAAGTTTAAGTGCCCAATCTTGTTTGAATTAATTTGTAATTTATATAAGTTTTAGTATTTAGCTAATTAGTGTAAGTATAATATTAGCAAGATTTAACGTTGTAATTTTAAGTGTTTAGCTATAAGTTCAAGTCTTTAAGTCATCATTTAAGTAATTAGTCACTGTTTTAAGTTTTTAATATTTCAGGAATTAGTGTTTGAGCATGAGGCAATTTTCTTAAGTTCAAGTAAGATTTCATGTTATGAAAAAAATTTGATTTAGATCGTGAATAAATATCTAGTCAACATGGTAATTTTATATTGCGATCAACTTCGCTGATAAAATTTTACTATGATATTGTAATAAGTTAATTTGAGAATTTTACACTACTGCCTAAAAGTGACGTAAACTAAATGTTTAATCTTATTAAGTAATTAGATTTTGCCTCATATTAGTTTTTTATTAAGTAACATGATGATTTAGTCATCATGATTAAGATTTGTAAGTCCTCATTAAGATTCAGATGTATATGGTGTACATATACATATAAGTTTAGTAAGTTCATTATTAAGCTTCCGCTGTTCTTGTAAGATGAATTAGTTTAAGTATGCTTCTATTTAAATTGGATCTAATATGAAAATTTATTTAGAAGAGTCAATTTATTAAGTTGTCCCATTAATTAATTCAGTTCTAATAATTAAGCATGTTAAGACTTAAGCTTTCGATGTCATATTTGGTGCAGTAAATTTATTGAGTAACCAACGTGAAAAATAAATTTACTGTGTATTTAAGTTTATTAAGATATTTTGTATTAGTGTATGAAAATGATGTTGAGTAATCAACGTGAAAGACAAAATTTTTATACTTTAATGTCGTGTTTTGTCAAGTAACTTATGAGAAAGACAGAACACATCTTTTAAGTAACTTTTAGTTCGTAAAGAATTTCATTGAGTAACCAACGTGAAAAACGAAATTTAATACATTTTGAATGTCTTGTTTTGTCAAGTAACTAACGTGAAAGACAAAACACATATTTTAGTTGTTTAAGTAATTTTTAGTTCATAAAGAATTTCGTTGAGTAACCAACGTGAAAATCGAAATTTGTTATGTTATGAATTTAGTATGTTTTGTTGAGTAATCAACGTGAAACACAAAGTATTCTATGTTGATTAAGGTGAATTAAGTTATATTTTGTTGAGTAAGCAACGTGAAAGACAAAATATTCTATATTAATTAAGATGCATTAAGTATTGTATTTTGTTGAGTAACCAACGTGAAAGATAAAATACAGTATTCTATTTAGTCATGTATGCTTTATTAAGACTATGATTTAAATGTTGCATACACTTCGTAAATGAAACCCAAATTTATTTAAGTAATTAAGTTTAAGATTAATTCAGATTTATTTCTGAATATATATTGTCTCGGATATTAAAAGTATTTCTCATGCCTTAAGTTTTATTCTAGTAATTAAGTCGCTTTATCGAGAATTATCTCGCGTGATAAGCAAATCAGGTATGTCTCTTGTATGTTATTTTACATTTTAGTAAGTTTTTCATGTCGATAAGATTGTAAGTAAATTAGAAATTCTATGAGAGCATTCTCATTGTATTATTAATAATAAAATGATTATTAAGAATTGAAGATTTTTAGTTAAATGTATCTTCAAATATGTATTTTTAGCACTTGTTACAATTGTCGTTTTACCATTTATTTATTAGTCGTATATTATTGATAGCATATTCTTGAAATGTGCAATAGTGTTATTAATATTAAGTTATTTGACATGACATTCAAGAGTAAGAAATTAGTTTTTCACATTGTGACATCGTCAAATATGTTAAGCATATTGTTTAAAATCTTTAGATGATGGCATAGAGAAATTTTTATATCCTAAAAAGAAGTGAAGTACTCCCATTAGTATTAAGTGGTGTTATTAGGATATAAGTAAGTAATATAGTTATCTCCTCATTCTAAGCATTGTAAATTG
Source organism: Tuctoria greenei (assembly GCA_036927565.1). Lineage (NCBI taxonomy): Eukaryota > Viridiplantae > Streptophyta > Magnoliopsida > Poales > Poaceae > Tuctoria > Tuctoria greenei. The sequence continues at coordinate 14,049,900 of JAYESD010000006.1, forward strand.
TCTTCGAAATCATGGCACTATTATGTAGGCCATATTTTGAGGGGGGGATTGTAGGTTTATCACTAAGATGATGTGTGAGATAATTAAGTAGTAGATTTTCACCTCATACTTTTCAATTTTTATATAATGCTTTGCGTGCATTGTAATAAGAATGAGCTATACAATAAGAGGGAGTACAATTTATATATTATCGTCTAATACCCCAAATCAGACATACAACTATTTATTTACATTTTATTAAGTTTGTAAGGAAATATAACATAATTAAGAGAGTGATCTGGTAAGATGAGACTTTAGTGTTTTCACTCTGTCTTTCCTTAATTAAGTTTATGCTTATAAACATCGTATAAGTTATATATATAATTAGAATTACCCAAATAATTTCAAGTATGATATTAAGAATATAAGATTATTACTAAGAAAATAAGTTCTGATTTTGTTAGCTTTTCAATGAGATTGAAGTTCCTCATTTTGAAACAAGGTATTATAATCTTCTTAACCAATGACTAAATCAGGGGAAGTTTGACATCTAAAGATACCAATCTTGAAAATAAGTATTTTGTGTAAGTACTTCTATTTTTCAAGATTCATTCTTTATGATGTCTAACCGATATTGTGTTAACAATGTTAGGCATTGTTCTCGCAATACCTGCTATTTAATTTCTCATCATTAGTGGCCAATAATGATGAAGAATGAGAGCAGCCTCATTTAAGATCACAAATAAGCCAACAAATGCATTAATAAATTCAAATGATGATGATCACACTTCATATGAATAAGTTGTAAGTGATTGTCACTCATTTGAATGACTTAGAATTTTAGTTTTCCAATAGAGTTAAATTAGTAGACTGTAATGAGTCTATAAAAGCTAACTTGACTTTAAAAGGAATAATAAATGTTTTTGATGTAAGTGTCATCGTAAGATGTTCATAAGTGAAATATTTCTCAATGAATTTATTTGAGAATGTTTCAGATAATTTGAACCATGAGTTCTGTCATATAAGTTAGTGAAGTGAGATATCTTAAAATAAATCTATTCATGGATTGAAATAAGAGTATCTAAGTTAAGGATATCTCATGTTCAATAAATCACAATAGATTTTGGGTATGATAAGATATTGATATGGACAATTAGTATTTCTCTTAAGACAATAAAGTTAAGTATCTATTGGAGGATGATGTACTGCAGTAAGAAATAATGTTGATCAACTTAAGAGTAAGTATATTATCCTCATCGTTGTTAAGATCTTGGTGACTTTTCTTATTTATTAGTGTGTAAGTTTCACCAAGATATAATAAGGGAGTATTAAGACTATCAGATAATGCATATCTACTATAGTCATAAGAATATGTGATATGCATAAATTAAGTTCAAGTTTGCTCTTAAGGTCAAGGATGATAAGTATAGGAACGAATCAGAGATCGATCGAATAAAATCGATTCCATGTACTTCTGCTGTCAGAAGTTTTTTTTAAGTTTGCTCAATTAATGATACACCCTGACATAGTTTAAGTAACCGGGATATTTTGGCATAAGTAAATTCAACCAAGATATAGATCACTGGTTTAGAAATAAGAAATATTTGAAGTTTGATAAGTGATTTAGGTCTCATAATAAGATGAGTAAGAATTGACGTCATTTCAGAATGAAGTTTTAGTAAGATTCAGTTTTATGAGATGTGTAGCAAAATCTACAATCAATTGCTAACACTCGTATTTTGGAGTTTTATTGTAGAAAAGCTCCAATTGAGCGGTCACTACATCATGAGTGATGCATACCGAATCTCTTTAAGTATGAGGCCGTCGAGCAGACACTATAATTATTTTAACTGGTTTAAGAGTGGTCGACAATATCAAACCACTTAAGTTATTTTATATCAAGTGCAACAAGTCATGTGTACCACCAAACACATTGACATTAGATTGCCAATGATAAAATCCAGGATCATACTATTGTTTTGAGCAAATAAGTGACAAGCGATTGCTTGCGGTACCGTTTTCAAGAGGTCTTCCACCCAAGTGTTCATTGAACATAAAGTCGACATGGGTTTAAGGAGGAGCCTGTGATCAACTGGATACTAAGAGGCCATTAAGGGTAAGGTTACTTCTAAATGTGAGATGTGTCGTGGTCGTTCGAGTCAGATAGCACGTAACTGGCTATTCTTGATGCGACGTGCCCTATATGTCAAACATAAAGAAGCTAACACTAAGTTAGAATTAAGTAAGTAAAGCTTTAAGATTAAGTATTAAGTTAGTTTTGATCTGTGAAGATCAAGGGGGAGAATGTTGGAGTTTTGATCTCCACGGGAAGCGGTCTTTGGACCGTTTCCACCCCACGTACCGCCCTGATCGGGGGCGTCCGCCACTTATCTGGCTGTGGGCCCCCTCTCACGTTGTGTCACCTATAAAAGGAGGAGGATTAAGGGGTTAATACCGAGTCTGACGTTCTCCCAACCAACTAAGAATCCGATCTAGAATGACACGGAAGTAAGGGGAAGGCTCCACAACACCACGACGTCCTCCACGCCGCCGCCGCACCATGGACCATGTCACCGTCACCCCCTGCTCCAACCTACAGAGCCGTTGCTGTCTCCCTCTCGTCCGTCTTCTCCATACGAAAGTATGTCGACTTAAGGTATGTATGAATCCATAACTCTATTCATGTATTTGTTCTCATTCCGATTAGTACCATCAACTCTTCGCCTTTGGTTTGATTTGGCTAAGATCCCAGTAGTTAGACCGCTAGGGATGATTAGCAAATACAACATGATGTATTTCCATCCTCTTGCCTCCGCGTATAGCAAGATTGCAGCCTCTCTTTTTTTTTCTCCGTGGTAAAAGGTGCTTCTCCGTGAGCCCCTGCCTGATCTACATAACCAGAGAACCTATCGAGAAAACTGGCAACCTGCTGAGCCTGGTGTATGGTATGCTGGGACCCACCCGGCAAATCCCGTGGATACGCCTCTGATGTGGTTGGGACCTGCCATGAGATGACCACGATGTGAGGCTTCGAGGTAAGGATCTCCACCTCCATTTCCTGAATTCCTGTTCTTGGGTGGTCCGGTTCTTCAAGGACTTTGTAGTGTTCTTTTGTGATTCAGTTCTTTCTTTTTTTAGAAAGATCTGGGCTAGCCGACTTATATTAATAAGCAAGGTGAAGAAAATACAAGTTCGCGGTACAGAGCATTACAAGCGGTGCACTGGAGGTACACCGGGGATCATCCAACAAGTATAACAATTAGAGAGTGAGTTGCAGGCCCTTAGCTCCTGTCGCCGTCCATAAAGAGAGCATCTCTGATGCTGAAGATAACAGTTGTATCGATGTTCGGTTCCGCTGATTGAAAATTGAAAATTCGCCGAGTTCTTTCACACCAAAGCACCCAACAGATTAGTAGAGTGAGTGACTCTTTAGCTTGTTGATCCCATCCCGAGGCGCTCAGTCGCCGGAACCATGCCGCGGCGTCCCCGTCGTCTGACCAGGCAGATGAGTTCATTGTTTGGAGTCCAGAGTACTGAGAGACCCGAAGACAGATATACCGAGACAGGAGACACTCCACAAACAAGTGATATGTTGTTTCAACATTGCAGGAACACAATGCACAGAAGTATTGATTAGACCATCCCACTGTTGGAGTCGAGCAGCTGTCCATGCACCATTAGCCAGACAAATATTTTGCATTTGGGCAGGAAAATGTTGGACCAATCTAGAAGAAACTAAATTGTCTTATATTAAGAAGGAAATAAGCATTCAAATTTACTTTCAAAAGAATTTGAATCTGAGTGGTTAGGATGTAAACCACAACCTTTAACCATGTGAGCTAGACTATTCAGTTCTGCTTTGAGGACTTTGAAGTGGTAATGTTGGCTTGCTGCTCCATCCCTCGCTGAACAAGACGGATGACGACGCGAAAAAATGGTTTTAGCAGATTCGGCTAGACTAGGCAGTACAATCTACAATGACACGAACTGATTGTCTGATGATCTGTCCAACACTCTATAAACAAAAGATGAGATTCGCATTGTTCTGTTCCCAAGAATCAAACATGTTTGAGTCGCTGCTTCGCGCCGTGAAAGGAAAGCGGGACGGAACGGGTCGGGTAAACTCGCGGCGTCCCCCCCCCCCCCCCCCCCCCCCGTCCCGCTCATCGCTAGCCTCGGTCTTGGATCACACAGAGCATACGTCACGAGCGTCAGGCCCTTGATGGAGAAATGTGAATTAGAGCATCCGCAATGGCACACTGTAAAACATACTGGATACACTGTTTCGCAGTATAATTTAGAGTATGTACTGTAAAAGTTGAAGGAGAATAGTGTATAGAGTATGCTTTAGAGTATGATGGTGCGGATAGCCTTAGAGCTGTACGGTAAGCGGCACACTGTATTTTCTTTGGACTGACGTTGACCTCTTCTCGCGTACGTAATCGGTGACGCCAGGACCGTTGGAAAATTTCGTTTTCAATCAAGATACTCCCTCCATCCCATAAAAAAATTCGTTTTGGAAGCTGCTAGTGTTCCCAAAATACAGTTCGTTTTACTGACTACAGGCTGAGTTTAGACGATTATACCCCGTCAGACTCTTCGTTTCCAGTACCGCGGCATGCAGCACCGCGGCAAAAAGCCACCAGAAACTGCTACGCGCGCAGCAAAAAAAAAGCAAACCAAAAAGAAAGGCGCGCAATGTAAGGACCGCGCAGGCAAAAATCCACCAGAAGCTGCTACGCGCGCAGGGGAAAAAGGCAAGCCAAAAAGAAAGGAGCGCAGGCAAAAAAACGACCAACAGAAACTGCTACGCGCAGGGAAAAAAGCATGCATGCAGCACGCATGGCGCGCCAGCAGGCAGAAAAAAAGCAAGCCAAAAAGAAAGGCGCGTAGGCAAAAAACAACCAACAGAAACTGCAACGTGCATGGAAAAAAGCATGCATGCAGCATGCATGGCGCTGCCAGCAGCCAGAAAAAAGCACTACCACTACTATCGCGAGCAGGGTTCGAACTCGCACCGCTTCGTTGTGAATTCGACGCAGTAGCCAATCACAGACGAAGTGTTAATTGTTACATTAAAACACACAATGCTATTTAATAAGGGTAAGCAGGGAAAAATAAAATGAAATTAATCACTCCTTGGTATCCTAAAACATGTCTAAAACGAATTTTTTTATGGGATGGAGGGAATACATGCATCATGCATGATACAATTATCATTCGGTCCGAGATTGAAGAAGCTTCACCCACCGGAGGGGTAGTTGGGCCACTAAAAAAATCTGCAATTTCTTAAACAGCAGCTCTAATTCTGCGGCCGCACCGCAGCACAAGGCTTTCAAAAGGGCCATCATGCATCTTTGGCTCATTGCCATACTTTACATTTCCACTTTACACGACTAATACATCGATCTCGTGCATAGTATACTCTTTTCATTCCAAAATTACTTGTTGTTCATTCTAAAATACTAGATTATTCTAGCGATTCTCCCAAGCTCGTAATAAATGTTGAAGCTATTCAACCTGGTACTGCTATTTAAATGAATGTGAATACGGAACTAGTAATATAATAATATTTACTCCGTCAGAATAAACCGAAGATAAAACAAACTTTATTCATCCGCATCTAATTAAATATCTGAATTGATAAAAAAGTTTTAAACCGAAGATTGGATCAACTCCTCCAAATTCACGTATGACGACCCTCCCTTTTCCAAAGCACCCAGTGCCTTGTCTTTCAGCACACGAGCTTTCCTTCTCCTCTCGTCTCCTTCGGCGCCCTGATCCATCAGACTCTCCAAGGCCTTCGTGACCTGTTCCATCCCCACCTCTGCATCCGCCTCTGCTTTGCTGCCGTCTGTTTTACCAGCAGTCGTCAAGACGTTTTCCGTTGGCTTCGTCACACCAACGGACACCCCAACACCAAGCACATTCACGATGAGCCTCTCGTTGAGGAACTGCTCGGCGAACAGCGGCCAAGTCGCCATGGGCATGCCGGCGGCGATGGCCTCCAGAGTTGAGCCCCACCCGCAGTGCGTCACGAATCCGCCGACGGCCCGGTGAGCTAGGATGGCCACTTGAGGAACCCAACCACGTGCTACCAGGCACTTGCTGTCCGCGACCCCGTCGGCGTCAGTAGTGTGGTCATGTAACCATTTCTTGACGTCGTCTGGCAAGGAGTCGGCGCCCTTGATCACCCAGAGGACGGGCCAGGGGCACGATACGAGAGCCATGCCCAGCTGCAGGAACTGCGCGGGTGGAACGCACCCGAGACTGCCGAAGCTGACGTACACCACAGACTTGGACTCCTTGGCGTCCAGCCACGCCATGGCATCATCTGTCGTAGCCTTTGGATCGAGGCTAGGTAACCGGCACAGAGAGACGGGACCAACGGCGAGCACCTTCTTGCCAGTGACCGCCGCGAGAAGCGACGCTGAACCGTGCTCCAGCTCCTCGAAGCTGTTGACCACGACGCCGTCCGCGGCCATGTCGAACTCCCGCAACTCTTGCATCGTCCCTCCGCCCATGGAAGTCGACGGCAGGAAATGCATCGGCAGCTGCCTGCGCGAGACCCTGCACTCGAACGGCGGCAGGGCTTGGATGTCGAAGAGCTCGTCGACCGACGCGACCGCCTCGTGCGGCCCGTGCCTGTACAGGTGCTCGATGCACAGCAGAGCGAACGCGCCGAAACCGTGGAAGACGTAGCACGGCACGCCGAGGTCCCGGGCCAAGCCCAGCGTCCACGCGTGGCACATCCCGGCGACGATGCAGCTCGGCCGGAGCGGCAGAGCAGCGCGGCAGTATCGCGCCACCGCCTCGCCGAACCGTTTGTTCGCGCTGAAGAAGCGAGGCACGTCGGCGGGAGACCGGACGAGGTCCAGCCTCTCGCAGCCCTCGGGCAGACCGGCCTCCGCGGCCGGGAACGGGATCGCTGTGACCGTGATCATCCCCGCGCCGGGCGGCGGCGTTGCGCGGTTCTGCACGATCGGCGCGTTGGCGGGCGTCGTGATGATCGTGACCGGAGCGCCGTGTGAGGCGAGCAGGCAGCCGATTTCCGTCATGGGCATGATGTGGCTGATGCCTCCGATCCATGGCACCAGAACAAGGTGAGGCCGTGTTGCTCTCTCCATTTTCGATCTTCCTTCTGAAAGAAAATTTTCTAATCTTTCCTGGTGGCAGATGGTTTAATTAGCTTTCTCATGGCAAGATGCTTTATACACCCCGGTCGCTGTGGCAGGTGCACGGCGGCGTCTGCACGCGGCCTATCTGGTGTCGACATTTTAGAGTACATGTATGGTGGGAGCAGCCGGGTCCAAGATGGACAAGTCTATTTTTCCTATACTATAATAATGGAAAACAAGTATACATACCAGACTTCATTCCAATCTACTGTACACTAGTACTCCCTCCTTCCCATATTAATTGTCGTTTAGGACAAAGATTCTAGTTCATTTTGAACTAAAATTCTTGTCCTAAACGACAAATAATATAGAAAAGAGGGAGTAGTAGTTAGGAAGTCTACTGTACACTAGTAGTAGTTAGGAAGTCCACATTGCTTAGCTTCGCGGGCTCGCGGCAGCGAACATTCAGGGGCTGGGCGACTATGCATAGATTTATGAGGACATCAGGCACACACAGAATCGTCACTTAGCGCCTGCAGATCCTTTTTTGACCCCGAAAGCAATTTGCAACTCACGTTTGATTGTCAACCCAACACACGCTCTGTACTGCACAATCGCTCTGTACTCGCGTATACTCTTCAGTTTCAGGCTGTACTGTACTGTACTGCTACTGCTAGAGGCGTGATTTAATGTGTAAGAGCACATCTACAAAACACACACAAAATCCCATAAAGTAAGTTTTTGAGGTTTAGGGGGGAAAATATTTTCATCGTGACCTCTGCAATCATCTCAAAATTTTAGTTTCGCTTAAACCCACATCATTTATACGTAGCTACGAATAGAAGAAGTTTTGGTGGTCCTCAAATTTTTTATTCTCCCACGTCCCTTGCCGGGTATTGACACCCGATTTTCGATTTAGCCGCAGCCGGCCGACCAAATTACGCTGTGTCATCTAGCTCCCGTCTCCGCCACCAAATTAGTAAATCGCGTCGCCAGCCACCATATGTTAAGGTATTACTAGTATATGTAGCAGTAGGAGTGTTGAGCCTGGGCTTGCGCAAGCCGCCCAAGCTGCTCCTCCGTTGGAGTGCATCCATTAGCCCGACCCTTTCTAAGCATGAGGCCGTGCGTGTTGAAACCTTTGTCGCGGCCCACGGTGTAACACCCCAAAGGATTTAAGGGGATAATTAGATTTTTGATTTCTTCTCTAAGTACTTAAATTAAGCTTAAATTTAAAATACCCTAGCTAAAAATTGATTAGAAGTATTAAAACTGGAAAATTGTAAAGCTTCTTCCCTGGTGGAAACCCCCTGGACCGAAATTCCTTTAATCTTGCGCAAGCCCAGCCCATCATTCTCCCTATTTTCCAGCCGTGGCCCATTCCTTTCTTTTCTTTTTTCCCGTCGGCCCGTTCCTCCTTTTTCCCGGTCCGCGCGTCGCCCTTAGCGCATAGGATTCCTCCCTCTTCTTTGTCTTTTCTCTCCACCGCCGACATGCGGGCCCCACCTGTCGGCTTCATCCCCTCCGCAGCTCCTCTCTCTCACGCGCGCGCTGCCGTGATCCGCCACGGCACGGACGCCAAAAAAAAACGGACTCCAATCCGGTGGAATTCGCCCTGGGGGTTTCCGTGGCAGGCAAGAAGCTCTCTCCCTATAAAACACCCCCATCTCTATCGCCCTCACTGCCCCCGATCTCGTCACCGCGCGGGAGCTCTGCTCCGCCGCCGCCCCGCCATGGAGAACCGCCGCGCCCACGAGAACCCCACCTAACTTTCTCCCCCAGCCACGAAAACCTACTCCTCACCTTCGTTCGTTCACGGTAGAACTTTCCTCGGCGCTAGATCGGCACCAAAGACCTAGCTCCGGTGAGTTTCGGTATTTCTCTCCGCTTCTCTCCATGTTCTACCATCTTCGTTGGGTCTCTTCTCGTTCTAACCACGTTGACGCCTTCCCCGTGCTCCAGAACACGACCCCGACACGAAGAGCACGAGGAGGACGCCTTCCCGTCATCACCGCGCCATCAACCGAAGTTGACCTCCGCACCACGCCGCCGTACAACCGTCTCTGACCACCATCGCGCACTCGCTTTACTCAGTGAGCACCCCGGACCCCTCCTCTTCTGTTTGCCCCATTTTCCGGTGCGTATTATGGGTCTTAGCATGGATCGGGGTTGCTCCGGCAAGCCCCACAGCCTCCCCTCGCCGGGCCGGTTCTGGGGATGAAGAAGCACAGTGCTTCTTTCATCTCTGGCCGTCAGATCTTCGAGCAACGGTGTGGATTAGAACGTTGATACCCCTTCGCCCTTTAAATCTCGCACACCCAAATAAAATCCTACGGCCCCGGTTAGAAGCCCGAATCTCCCTCCACTGATTTGCATGTAACCCCTGTAACTTTTGTATTAATTACATCGAGGTCCTGATTTTTGTGGAAATGACCCTAGGCTTTGCTGTAACTATGATTCTTGCTGTAGAATGAGTATTAGGCTCCTGTAACCCTTTGTACTTCGCATTTTAGCCCCTGCAGTCAACTGGAATGGCATTACAACCCTTTGATCGTATTGTTTAGTAACGTAAATGATCCTGTAGTTACTGTTTTGCAAGTTAATCACCGCAGTAAATTGATTTTCACATATAAGACCTTGCTTAATCTGAAAATACATGGTTAACTTGCTGTATTTGCATGAGCACCCCAGTGCTAATGTTTAGGCATTTGTTATGCTGTAGAAAATTTGGGAAGTGCTGAAAACACTTGAAATGACCTTATTGCATGCTAGAATATTATTATTATAGATACTGATAGTGCTGGTTTACTAGTCAATAGTGTTATATACTGAAACTTCATACCTAACTGTCCTCACATAAGCACACTCCTGAATATTTCTTAATGCACTTTAAATACCGAAAATATGTAATAAAAGTGTATCATTGCATGTGATGATAAAGGAACATACACTTGCTCACTTTAAATGATATTTCATGCATAATAAAATATGTGAAAACTTAATAAGACATGTGGTGCAACCCATTAGATGGTCTTGGCACATGAAATGATGATAAATTGTAATTTGGCATGGGGTAGATGTAATAGTACTTGATTTACTCACTTTGGAGTGTATGGAAATGTCTTGTTGTGTGTATGCTATGTTTTATCCTTATGCCTATATTTTCACGCTTGTACTTATTTCCGTTGCACCATTTTCTTGCATGTGGTTATGTGATTAGAGGCGATCTCGGAGTCGAGTTTCAGCCTTTAGGACCAGGTGTTTGACTACGTCGACCCACACTACCCAGGTGAGTGTCCTTGACCACTTTGCTCCGGTTAGGTAATATTAAGGATGTAGATAGAACTAGTTGCATGCAAGTCAATTAATTTGAATCCTATGTTAGAATGTTTCCCTAGATTTCCATATTATTCCTTGTCGCTCTGTCGGGTAGGTGATAGGGTATTTCTTTGGGTGGTTACAACTGCTTAGCCATGCTGTTATAGTTGGGGGGTAACTTTAATTACAATTGCTAATCTGTCTATTCTATAATTATCTACATTATTGTGATTTGAGTGGTGGGATGTAGTTGCTAGGAATCTAGGCAGGTAGGTTTGAGTGGTGGGTGCAGTACGCACGAGACTCGGGTTCACTGTGTTGGCGCCTGTTCTAGATTCTAAGGACCGGTTCTTGGTGACATTGCGAACAGGTATTACCGTGCCACCACATGACGGTATGGAACGGCTTAGCCAATTAATTAGGAGATCTTTCAATGGGTATGGGCAATGGATTGGTGCGGGGAACGAGTTCAGCGTTACCTGCTCTGGGATCCGCATGGCTCAAGAGGGGGCTGTCACGTTGGAGGGTGTACTCCAGTATGTTATGGTAGGCGAAACCTTAGAGTGCTCGTACTTGTTGGGAGACCCTTTGTAAAGGCTCTGTTGTGGACTCCTGGCCACACACCTTAGGCAGTGTGAGATGGCAGGATGGAGTTTTCTTAGTCGTCGTTAGACGATGAAATCACGACTTATGGGTAAAGTGGTACAAACTCTGCAGAGTATAAATCTATCTAGATAGCCATGCTCACGGTCATGAGCGCGCCTGGTAGTACTGCCTTGATTAGTTGGTTTGGGACTGCTTGGGTGTTGGGCAGTCGGGTGGTTTAACCCGGTGAGTCGGTTTCTAGGTGGGGTAACCTGGACAGTGGTGAGTCGGGTGGGTGTAACCCGACGGTTTATATTATTATTATGGTATTTAAGAGTCTTTTACCTAGTAAATAGGATGTTAAGGTCAACTTAGGAAATTAAGGTTGCATAGAGGCTAACCCGTGTCAGCTTTTCCTCATTGAATAGCCCGCATGTCATAATTTCCCTCACTCGCGGAGTACATTAGGTACTCATCCTCGATTCTTTCCTTTTCTGTTTTCTTGTGCATATATTGCTGCTCAGGGCCCAGTGGTGGAGAGATGTACGAGAAGTTCGACGGGGACGACACTGGTGCTCAGGTCTAGGCGGGTGTTCCCACGGACGGCGCCTGTGATGGAGATCTCACTGCTACCTTTCCGCTGTCATGAGTTTTTTTTAGACCTACGGGTCATTCTTGTACCGATGGTGTTGTACTCGCCATACTTGGCTTATCATGTTTTATCGAGCTTGGCTTATTATATATGATATCTCTTCTTATGCTCGCGTTGTGTGATGAAAACTGACCCTGGCACACGCGAGTATGCGCTTTGTTTCCCTTATGCAGGAACAGGGTGTTACAAAGTGGTATCAGAGCCAATGCTGTCCCTAGGACACCAGCCTAGTTAGAAATGGTCGTGAACTAAAACTATTTTCGCTTCAACGATTCTCTTCACAAGAAAAATTTGCGAAAGTGTGGCGTGTGTTTCTATTTCTGCGAGTCTTACCTTTTTTCAAGAAAACTTCACCTCTCCTACTTATTTGCTTGAAAATTTCTAAATAAATGATTTTTTCTGTTCTTCCCTTGTTCAAAAAAAAAATCGTGAAACCACCCTGAAGAGCCACGCTTAGGTTAGGTGGTCACCCAGTCCTTGGTCGTGTAGCCCGTTAAATCTTCTTTATGGCTTGATTTGTTTGATATTAGTCTTGTATGATGCATGTACATGATTGTGTTTGTCTTTATATTATTAGGGCTAGTAGATGATTTTTCCTTCTTTTTGGAAAATTTTACCCCATATTGCCTTTCATTATATATTGCTATGACTTACGTGTTATAATACATGTAACATATGGCAGGCAGGGGTCGTGGACGTGGCAGAGGCCGTGGCGAGCCCCCAGTGGATGAGGGCCCCGCCTTTCAGATGCCTGGTTGGGCGGGCCGTGGAGGCTCGTGGTGCACCTGTCGCTTCTGGGGTGCAGCAGATGTTGGCAGCACAGAACCAGATTCTCCAGAGTCTGACCCAGGTGCTGGCCAACATGCAGCCAGCTCCCCCGCCACCGCCTGCTCCTGGTGGGGGACTGCGGTCGTGCCTCCGAGACTTTCAGGGCACACAGCCTCCTGTCTTCAGCAGTCCCGTGGAGCCTATGGACGCGGATGATTGGTTGAAGGCCGTGGACAGTAAGCTGAGGCTGATACAGTGTGTGGGCCCAGAAAGGGTTTTGCTAGCTGCCCACCAGCTGGTAGGACCGGTTGCTGATTGGTGGACGGCTCTCACCGCCGCTCATGCAGCCCCTGAGAGCATCACCTGGGAGGAGTTCTGTCACAGCTTCAGGAGTCACTTTGTTCCGGCAGGAGAGGTCAAGATGAAGCGCAAGGAGTTTCTCAGCCTGAAGCAGGGGGGGTCGTCAGTGCGTGAGTACCTCACTCGCTTCACGCAGTTGTCGCGCTACGCACCAGAGGAGGTCGGGACAGATGACCTGAAGCAGGACTGTTTCATCCAGGGGTTGAATGAAGAACTGAAGAATGCTTTGTCCAGCAGTTACTACGGGTGTTTACAGATGATGATTGACAAGGCATACGTGATGGAGAGGCAGCTACCAGAGTTGGAGGCACACAGGAAGCGGAAGACTGCTTTGCAGGGTCAGTCTTCGGGTAGTGGTGCACGCCCCCTCTTCGCACCACAGCCGGGTGGGCCCTACAGACCACCGGTGGGACAGTGGCAGCCTCAGAGGTACCCGACACCAGCTTACAGACAGCCCCAGCAGCAGCAGCAGCGTGCCCAGCAGCCCCAGCAGCGCACTACTCTTCCGCCTCGTCCACCAGGACAGTTCCAACAGAGCCAGGGAGGCAGGCCTCAGGGAGCCAGAGGTGATCTTCAGTGTTATAACTGTGGAGAGACGGGACACTTTGCCAACCGTTGTCAGAAGAAGCCAGTGTCGCAGTCCCAACAGTCGCAGCAGAGGTTCTCGCGTGGTCGGGTGAACCACGTGGCCTTGGAGGAGGCTCAGGGGGCCCCAGACGTGGTGTTTGGTATGTTTCTTGCTAATTCTTACCCCGCTTCTGTCTTGTTTGATTCTGGTGCTACTCACTCATTTATTGCTCACGAGTTTGTTCGGGGGCACTCTTTGGGGACTTCTTCTATTACTCATATGATGGTGGTCCACTCTCCCGGAGGAGAGTTCAGGACTAATGTTGTGTGCCCTAATGTCGGCATTGATATTATGGAGATGATTTTCTCTGCAAACCTCATTGTGCTGGAGTCGCGAGGACTGGATATTATTTTGGGAATGGATTGGCTGGCCAAGTATGATGGGGTGATCCTCTGTGCGACACAGACTGTGAGGTTGACTTATCCTGATGGCATTTTGGTGGAGTATACTTCCACCCCAGCGACGATCGAGGGAATTCGAATTACTCAAATGGTTGAACCAGAGGAGATTCGGGTGGTCAAGGAGTTCCCTGACGTTTTTCCTGAGGAGTTGCCAGGTATGCCACCTGACCTTGATATCGAGTTTGTTATTGAACTAATACCTAGTATTGCTCCTATCTATAAGAGACCCTACAGGATGGACTCCCAGCAGCTAGCGGAGCTGAAGGACCATATTGATGAGCTGTTGAGTAAGGGCTTTATTCGCCCTAGCTCCTCACCTTGGGGAGCGCCGGTTATCTTTGTGCCGAAGAAGGATGGGACCCAGCGGTTGTGTGTTGATTATCGTGCTCTTAATGCCGTGACCATCAAGAACAAGTACCCCCTGCCGCGTATTGAGGATTTGCTTGATCAACTTAGAGGAGCTTGCGTGTTCTCTAAGATTGATCTTCGGTCTGGGTACCATCAGATGAAGGTCCGACCCTCGGACATTCCGAAGATAGCTTTTGTCACCCGCTATGGTCTCTATGAGTACACAGTCATGTCCTTTGGGTTGACCAACGCTCCAGCTTACTTTATGTACCTTATGAATAAGGTATTCATGGACTATTTTCGTGGTGGTCTTCATTGATGATATTCTGGTTTTCTCGAGGGATGAAGACGAGCATGAGGAGCATTTGAGGTTGGTGTTGCAGAAGCTACGAGATCATCAGTTGTATGCCAAGTTCAGCAAGTGCGAGTTCTGGTTGAAAGAGGTGTCCTTCCTGGGGCATGTTATATCCGAAGGAGGAGTTTCTGTTGATCCAGGCAAGGTGGCAGATGTGTTGAAATGGGAGGCACCTGTGGATGTTGGCCAGATCAGGAGTTTCTTGGGGATGGCAGGCTATTACTGCCGCTTTATTGAGGGATTCTCGAAGATTTCTAAGCCGCTTACAAAGTTGCTTGAGAAGGGAGCGGCATTTGTCTGGACGCCCGAGTGCGAGGCGAGCTTTCAGGAGTTGAAGATGAGATTGACTACTGCACCCGTGTTGGTGATGTCTGATATGCAGAAGGAGTTCTCGGTCTATTGTGATGCATCTCGGCAGGGCTTGGGGTGTGTCCTCATGCAGGAAGGGCATGTTGTGGCCTATGCTTCTAGGCAGCTTCGGAAGCATGATAGGAACTACCCGACTCACGATTTGGAGTTGGCTGCGGTAGTTCATGCTTTAAAGATCTGGAGGCACTACTTGATGGGGAAGAGGACAGAGATTTATACGGATCACAAGAGTATCAAGTATATATTCTCTCAGCCAGATCTTAATCTCAGACAGCGCAGGTGGCTAGAGCTCATTAATGACTTTGATGTGGGCATTAACTATCATCCGGGAAAAGCTAATGTTGTGGCGGATGCTCTGAGTAGGAAGGTGCATTGCAATGCTTTGTCGTTGCAGCCTCAGTTGTGTGAAGAGTTTGCGAGACTTAATCTCAGCTTGGTGACTAGTGCTGATGCAGTGGTGATGGATGTGGATTCCACCCTGGAGCGTGATATTCGGGATGGCCAGAAGGATGATAGGGAGATTTTGAAGCTTAAGAGGCTGATGAAGGAAGGCAAGGTTGCAGGGTACCGGGAGGATGAGCAGGGGACTCTATGGCTTGGGAAGAGGATTTGTGTGACTGAGGATAAGGTTCTCCGACAGATGATCTTGAGAGAGGCACATGATTCGGGTTACTCCATTCACCCTGAGAGTACCAAGATGTATCAGGATCTCAAGGAGCGTTTTTGGTGGCGTCGCATGAAGCGTGATGTGGCTCAGTATGTGGCTCTTTGCAAGACGTGTCAGCTTGTGAAGGCGGAGCACCAGAGACCTGCAGGATTGCTTCAGCCTTTGAGGTTGCCTGAGTGGAAGTTTGAGGAGGTTGGCATGGATTTCATTGTTGGATTGCCCAGGACGCAGTCAGGATATGACTCCATTTGGGTGGTGGTTGATCGGTTGACCAAGGTTGCTCGTTTCATTCCTGTCAGAGAGGCTTACACCGTTTCTACTTTGGCTGAGTTGTATATGTCCAGGATTGTATGTCAGCACGGTGTGCCCAAGCGGATAGTTTCTGATCGCGGTGCACAGTTCACATCGAGGTTCTGGCAGAAATTACAGGAGTGTTTGGGTACTCGCCTCGATTTCAGCTCAGCATATCACCCGCAGACGGATGGCCAGACTGAGAGAGTTAATCAGATTCTGGAGGACATGTTGAGAGCTTATGCTTTGAGGAACAGCAAGAGCTGGGATAGGCATCTGCCTTATGCGGAGTTCTCATACAACAACAGCTATCAGGCGAGTTTAAAGATGTCCCCGTTCGAGGCTTTGTACGGCAGGAAGTGCAGGACACCTTTGTTTTGGAGCCAGGCAGGCGAGGGTCAGGTATTTGGGCCAGAGTCGTTGAGAGTTGCTGAGGAGAAGGTGCGTGAGATTCGTCAGAACTTGAAGGCAGCCCAGACCAGACAGAAGAGCTATGCAGATACTCGGAGGCGAGAGTTGACCTTTGAGGTGGGAGACTTTGTGTACCTCAAAGTGTCGCCCATTAGAGGGCTCCGTCGGTTCAAAGTGAAGGGCAAACTAGCACCTCGGTATATTTGACCTTTCAGGGTGTTGGCTAGGAGAGGAGAGGTTGCTTACCAGTTGGAGTTGCCACCTCGGTTGGCGGATGTGCATGATGTGTTCCATGTCTCTCAGTTGAAGAAATGCCTCAGAGCACCGGAGGAGCAGCTACCTATGGATGATCTTGATGTACAGGAGGACTTGGCTTATGAGGAGTATCCTGTGCGGATTCTAGAGAGGACAGAGCGTACCACCAGGAACAAGAAGATTCCCATGTGCAAGGTACAGTGGAAGCATCACTCGGAGAAGGAGGCTACATGGGAGAGAGAAGAGGAACTCAGAAGGGATTTTCCCGACTTCTTCGGTAAGTCTCTTAAATCTCGGGTCGAGATTTCTTTAAGGGGGGGGGGGAGAGTTGTAACACCCCAAAGTGTTTAAGGGGATAATTAGATTTTTGATTTCTTCTCTAAGTGCTTAAATTAATCTTAAATTTAAAATACCCTAGCTAAAAATTGATTAGAAGTATTAAAACTGGAAAATTGTAAAGCTTCTTCCCTGGTGGAAACCCCCTGGACCGAAATTCCTTTAATCTTGCGCAAGCCCAGCCCATCATTCTCCCTATTTTCCAGCCGTGGCCCATTCCTTTCTTTTCTTTTTCTTGTCGGCCCGTTCCTCCTTTTTCTCGGTTCGCGCGTCGCCCTTAGCGCATAGGATTCCTCCCTCTTCTTTGTCTTTTCTCTCCACCGCCGACATGCGGGCCCCACCTGTCAGCTTTATCCCCTCCGCAGCTCCTCTCTCTCACGCGCGCGCTGCCGTGATCCGCCACGGCACGGACGCAAAAAAAACGGACTCCAATCCGGTGGAATCCGCCTGGGGGTTTTCGTGGCAGCCAAGAAGCTCTCTCCCTATAAAACACCCCCATCTCTATCGCCCTCACTGCCCCCGATCTCGTCACCGCGCGGGAGCTCTGCTCCGCCGCTGCCCCGCCATGGAGAACCGCCACGCCCACGAGAACCCCACCTAACTTTCTCCCCCAGCCATGAAAATCTACTCCTCACCTTCGTTCGTTCACGGTAGAACTTTCCTCGGCGCTCCCCGACGCGGATCGGCACCAAAGACCTAGCTCCGGTGAGTTTCGGTATTTCTCTCCGCTTCTCTCTATGTTCTACCATCTCTGTTGGGTCTCTTCTCGTTCTAACCACGTTGACGCCTTCCCCGTGCTCCAGAACACGACCCCGACACGAAGAGCACGAGGAGGACGCCTTCCCGTCATCACCGCGCCGTCAACCGAAGTCGACCTCCGCACCACGCCGCCGTACAGCCGTCTCTGACCACCATCGCGCACTCGCTTTACTCAGTGAGCACCCCGGACCCCTCCTCTTTTGTTTGCCCCATTTTGCGGTGCGTATTATGGGTCTTAGCATGGATCGGGGTTGCTCCGGCAAGCCCCACAGCCTCCCCTCGTCGCGAGTGCCGTCGGGGCGGTTCTGGGGATGAAGAAGCACAGTGCTTCTTTCATCTCTGGCCGTCAGATCTTCGAGCAACGGTGTGGATTAGAACGTTGATACCCCTTCGCCCTTTAAATCTCGCGCGCCCAAATAAAATCCTACGGCCCCGGTTAGAAGCCCGAATCTCCCTCCACTGATTTGCATGTAACCCCTTGTAACTTTTGTATTAATTACATCGAGGTCCTGATTTTTGTGGAAATGACCCTAGGCTTTGCTGTAACTATGATTCTTGCTGTAGAATGAGTATTAGGCTCCTGTAACCCTTTGTACTTCGCATTTTAGCCCCTGCAGTCAACTGGAATGGCATTACAACCCTTTGATCGTATTGTTTAGTAACGTAAATGATCCTGTAGTTACTGTTTTGCAAGTTAATCACCGTAGTAAATTGATTTTCACATATAAGACCTTGCTTAATCTGAAAATACATGGTTAACTTGCTGTATTTGCATGAGCACCCCAGTACTAATGTTTAGGCATTTGTTATGCTGTAGAAAATTTGGGAAGTGCTGAAAACACTTGAAATGACCTTATTGCATGCTAGAATATTATTATTATAGATATTGATAGTGCTGGTTTACTAGTCAATAGTGTTATATACTGAAACTTCATACCTAACTGTCCTCACATAAGCACACTACTGAATATTTCTTAATGCACTTTAAATACCGAAAATATGTAATAAAAGTGTATCATTGCATGTGATGATAAAGGAACATACGCTTGTTCACTTTAAATGATATTTCATGCATAATAAAATATGTGAAAACTTAATAAGACATGTGGTGCATCCCATTAGATGGTCTTGGCACATGAAATGATGATAAATTGTAATTTGGCATAGGGTAGATGTAATAGTACTTGATTTACTCACTTTGGAGTGTATGGAAATGCCTTGTTGTGTGTATGCTATGTTTTATCCTTATGCCTATATTTTCACGCTTGTACTTATTTCTGTTGCACCATTTTCTTGCATGTGGTTATGTGATTAGAGGCGATCCCGGAGTCGACTTCCAGCCTTCAGGACCAGGTGTTTGACTACGTCGACCCACACTACCCAGGCGAGTGTCCTTGACCACTTTGCTCCGATTAGGTAATATTAAGGATGTAGATAGAACTAGTTGTATGGAAGTCAATTAATTTGAATCCTATGTTAGAATGTTTTCCTAGATTTCCATATTATTCCTTGTCGCTCTGTCGGGTAGGTGATAGGGTATTTCTGTGGGTGGTTACAACTGCTTAGCCATGCTGTTATAGTTGGGGGTAACTTTAATTACAATTGCTAATCTGTCTATTCTATAATTATCTACATTATTGTGATTTGAGTGGTGGGGTGTAGTTGCTAGGAATCTAGGCAGGCAGGTTTGAGTGGTGGGTGCAGTACGCACGAGACTCGGGTTCACTGTGTTGGCGCCTGTTCTAGATTCTAAGGACCGGTTCTTGGTGACATTGCGACCAGGTATTACCGTTCTACCACATGACGGTATGGAACGGCTTAGCCAATTAATTAGGAGATCTTTCAATGAGTATGGGTAATGGATTGGTGCGGGGAACGAGTTCAGCGTTACCTGCTTTGGGATCCGCATGGCTCAAGAGGCGACTGCCACGTCGGAGGGTGTACTCCAGTATGTTATGGTAGGCGAAACCTTAGAGTGCTCGTACTTGTTGGGAGACCCTTTGTAAAGGCTCTGTTGTGGACTCCTGGCCACACACCTTAGGCCGTGTGAGATGACAGGATGGAGTTTTCTTAGTCGTCGTTAGACGATGAAATCATAACTTGTGGGTAAAGTGGTACAAACTCTGCAGAGTATAAATCTATCTAGATAGCCGTGCTCACAGTCATGAGCGCGCCTGGTAGTACTGCCTTGATTAGTTGGTTTGGGACTGGTTGGGTGTTGGGCAGTCGGGTGGTTTAACCCGGTGAGTCGGTTTCCAGGTGGGGTAACCTGGACAGTGGTGAGTCGGGTGGGTGTAACCCGACGGTTTATATTATTATTATGGTATTTACGAGTCTTTTACCTAGTAAATAGGATGCTAAGGTCAACTTAGGAAATTAAGGTTGCATATAGGCTAACCCGTGTCAGCTTTTTCTCATTGAATAGCCCGCATGTTATAATCTCCCTCACTCACGGAGTACATTAGGTACTCATCCTCGTTTCTTTCATTTTCTGTTTTCTTGTGCATATATTGCTGCTCAGGGCCCAGTGGTGGAGAGATGGGCGAGGAGTTCGACGGGGACGACACTGGTGCTCAGGTCTAGGCGGGTGTTCCCACGAACAGGCGCCTGTGATGGAGATCTCACTGCTACCTTTCCGCTGTCATGAGTTTTTTTAGACCTACGGGTCATTCTTGTACCGATGGTGTTGTACTCTCCATACTTGGCTTATCATATTTTATCGAGCTTGGCTTATTATATATGATATCTCTTCTTATGCTCGCGTTGTGCGATGAAAACTGACCCTCACACACGCGAGTATACGCTTTGTTTCCCTTATGCAGGAACAGGGTGTTACACACGGACCACCGTCTCCATGTTTTTTTTTTAAATCCGGCCGACGGTCTTTTTGAGAGCAGAGTAGACTGGGCGAACGTGGGGTAGAAGTGGAGGTCCCGTCGCTGACGCCAGAGAGTACGTTGCGCATGACCAGAGCGTCCAGTCAGAGTGACAGGAGGCATACAGTACAGCGCTGATCGCAGCAGTAGTATCCATCAACGGATCCTGCCTCCAGGTCGCTGCATGCTGCCTGTCTTCATCAAAAGATCTGCTCCCTCTGTAGGGCGGTTGGCCCTGGCAAACTCAAGTGCGTGTCTCGTTCTCCTGTGTCGTTGTGGTTGTATTATACTAGTACTAGATCCTTGGCGGCTCCGACATTTACCCGGACCTCGCAGCTTGGAACAGCTGCTCGTATCGCATCCTGAGAAAAAACGCCTGAGCAAGGTACTGGCGTTCGCGCGAAAAGCCAGGCATGGTTCGAGTTCAATCCAAACACCGCGCCGCCTGACGTTTGACACCGTGCGCAGTTGAAGATGCTCAAGTGGGTCTACGTACGTAGTACCTGGTGATCTGCGTATGCCTAGAGCGTGTAGACCTCACCTGTATTCAGACTTGAGCATCGTTCTTTGTTTGTTTGTTTGTGCTTTTATGGTGTGGCCGTACTAGTAGAACCGATATTACCTAGCCTTCAGAAGTTCAGAATCTGAGTGCTGACTGCGTGCTGAACGATCCCTTGGAATCTCTTGCCGACTGCCGCGCCCTGCTGCAAATCTTCATCAGCATTCGTGTTTTCTTTATTTGTTTTAGATTATCCGCAATTGTTTCATCTAAAACATATTATTTTGTTTCTACTTTTTCAGTATATTTTTTACGCTTCAACATATTCAGTATCATTTGCAGTATAATACCACTGCGCACTGTGGGTTTCTTCAGTGAGCAGTGGCAAAATCGTCAGAATTGAGTGAGTTTTATGCTGAAAATAATTTAGAGAAGACAGCGGGAGCTGAGGGAACAATGCGCGCGGTGAGTGTTTTTTTTGGAACCACCTCTTTAGATTTAATTATTCCCTCAGTTTTCACCATTTCCGTCAGTCTTCCACCTTCATCAGACCATCCGCAGCGGTTCCCTCTAAAACTTACTCTATCCCTCTATACTTTCAGTATATACTCTATACTTCCAGCATTTCTCTCTAGACACTTACTCTATACTTCCAGTAATCTACTCTATATTTACAGTTCAGTAAGCTTTACAGTGAACCACTGCGGATGGTCTCAGTCGAGGCCATGACGCCATGGCCCATGGGAGTCGATGGCAGCAGGGCAGGAAAGATTTCCCTCGGAACTCGTCCGGCTCCAAGATCGCGCCGCCATGGCAGAGCTGAGCCTCGGCTCGCGTACGTACGCGCAGGGCTAGGCGCGGGCACGCACCAGTGCCCATAAATGGGCAAGGCAGCCCAGATCAGTGCTTCGCTAGCTGGTGAGGTCAACGGGCGTGCAACCACCGCGGGATAGTGCCTAGTGGGTAGAGCTAGAGGCATGGAGCGCGCGGTGGAGAACGGCTGGCGAGGCGACTGCTGCCATGCGTGATGAGGTGAGCAGATCAGGGCGCCTCGAAAAAGGCCAAGGCAGGAAGCCAGGTGGCGAAAAATCTTGCAGGGATGGTATCAGAGAGTACTCAACTTTGATGCATGTACCGTGATACGGTATATGCTTCTGTATAGCTGTACTTGTATGTGCCAATAAAAGAAGCAAGTATTAGTGCGGCATGCCATCTACTCCTAGTACTTAACCTTTGCAAAACAAGCTAGGATCGGAGTACTATTATTTCAAGTACTTGCGTACTAAAAACTTGCAGGAATGATATCAGAGAGCACTCAACTTTAAGGAGATGCATGTACCACTGTGATACCGTATGCATGCTTCTGTACAGCTGTACCTGTATGTGCCAATTTAAAAAAACAAGTATTAGTGCGGGACTGTATTTGGGAGTAATTAAATGATGGCACATTCTTTTTATGGTTATACAGCTATAAGTACCAGTACTGATGCATGGTTAATATTTGCTGGGAGAGTTGCACCACCTCTAGCGATTCAGATACTCGGGATACTTATTGTTAATTTGGGATACGGTACATTTATGACTGGGATAGTGCGTTTAACGTGTCATCAATATACTTGCCCGCATGTACACACAGTACGACGCTTGTACTTCTACGTACCACCGTTTCATATTCGTACCGTGAAAGTATTCTAACGTGACACGTAGCACGTTCTGAGCCATCCGCCATATAACCTGTACGTACGTATTTAAGATACGGATTGCGCCGATGCCGAGCCGTGGCAGCAGCGCAGACGCACTGTACCTGTACGTACGTGGTTTACGTACGTCGTACCTGCATGCGGCCACAAAAGATTTCGTTTTCGCCGGGGCCCGGGTCGGGGTGGCCGCTTGGCTCTCGTGCTGCAGTGCAAATGCTTGTACCAGCTTTTGCCGTCTTCTGCCTGCCTGCCTGCGTCGTATCCATTGCATGTCGTCACAGCGGCCCCGGATCCGGACGTATCCGATCCACGGCGGGCCGTATCCCTCCAGATTCACTAGCTTATCTAGCTAGGTGCAGGCATTAGAGATGGCGCCGCGAGTATCACTGTAAAATCTTGCCTGTTGACCTCCTCCTCTGCCTCTCCCGTGTCTCCTCGTCTCTAGCTCTTCGCCTCCGTCCCTGCTCCCACTATATAACGCCAGCCAGCCCATTGACCTCTGACGTGCTCACACCGATCACCGTCGTGGCATAGTATTGTTCGCACCCAAATCTCACAGACTATTTTGAGGAGCGGCCGGTACCAGGTAGCAGCTGTCTTCCTCTTGATCACTTGTGTGTGTTCGTGGCTGCTAGCGATCAATGGCGAGCTACAAGGGTATCGGCGGAGAGGGCGCTGCACGAGCGCCGCACGTTCTCGCTGTGGATGACAGCTCCGTCGACCGAGCCGTCATCGCCGGCATCCTCCGGAGCTCCAAGTTCCACGGTCCGTAACTAACTAGTTCCACTTCTCTTCTTGTTTTCCTCTCCGGCCGCTGGTGGTTTTGGTCCTGAAGCCTTCGTGTGTTCGAACATACAGTAACAGCCGTGGACAGCGGGAAGAGGGCGCTGGAGCTGCTGGGGTCGGTACGTGTTCTCTGCGCGCGACACTGAACCTTTTCGATCGGTATCTCTGCGTGTTTGATTTGTTAGGTTTAACGTGTTCGCAATTGGGTTTTTGTTGCAGGAGCCCAATGTGAGCATGATCATCACGGACTACTGGATGCCGGAGATGACAGGGTACGAGCTCCTCAAGAAGGTCAAGGTATGTTGAAGCACCTGCATCTCGTTTTCCTTTTCTTTCCGATGAGATATCATAATTTCGAGCGTTAGAAATGCCGTCATGCGTGCAGGAGTCGTCCAGGCTCAAGGAGATCCCGGTGGTTATCATGTCCTCCGAGAACGTACCGACCAGGATTAACAGGTTACGATGCTCCCTCCCCTTACGCTTGTCCAATCAGTGTACCTATTTATGTTTGTTTCGTGGTGACAATTTGGTTTCCTGCTTCTTGATGTTCGTGGTGTTCGTCATCAGGTGCTTGGAGGAAGGTGCCGAGGACTTTCTGCTGAAGCCCGTCCGTCCGTCGGACGTGTCGCGCCTGTGCAGCCGTGTCCTCCGCTAACTTTGGAGACCGCAGCATGCAGCATTCCGATGTGCACGCGCCGGCCGGCTAAGGCAAGAACTCGTGGATTCAGTGTTTCGACCTTCCCGGGCATTTTGTAGAAGTAGCAGCAGCACTAGAAGTGTGCAGCCTGAGAGATCAGAGGAACTTCGCCATGGGGCTGTGTATTTTGCTTCTGTTTCTCTAGCCCCTGTCGATGTTAATTTGCTAGTAGTATGTAGGTTTCGTCATGTCTGTAATGCTCTAGCATTAACCTGAATGTTCAGTTCAGTAAAAAAATGATCTGTTTCGGAGAATGTTCTAGCGTCCCGGCCCTTAGTTAGATGAAACTGAAATTCGCTTGCGTTGGCCTGTACGAGGCCTTGCTTTCGTTGCATTGGTTGTGTTCTGCAGCTGTACTATGATCTGCAGCTGTGTACTGTCGATCTCACGTACGAGTCGCGGGAGCAGGTTGCAAGATTTGTTGGAGGAAATGAATCGGCTGTACTTTGGGTTGGTACCCGGTGCAATCCGTGGGTTTGGTTAACGAGACTACAGTATTGGGTGCTGTACTTTTGATTTGTACCGAGTTCCAAGGACAGTTACAGTAGGGTACCGCTACCTCGAGCTTAGACCGTCCGCAGTGCACCCAGCCATACATATTAGTCATACTGTTGACTGACAATTCGATATATCCACCGAACTGCAGGCATCTAAGGCATTTTTCCGGCCCATGCGCCGCGACATGATATTTGGGCCATATATGGACGAGAAATAAATTAACACTCGCAAAGTTGGCCGGTACAAATTGCAGCTTTAACTGGGCGTGGGCCTGGTCACGGACATCGACCTAGACGAACGGGCTGCTTTCCTGCACAAAGTGGGCCGTATCAACCCTCAACTTATGTCATGGCCCCCTAAATCAGGGATAGAACAGTGGAAGGGTGCTAAACTTGAAAAGTAAATAAAATTCTGTAGTGGTGTTAGCATCCCTCTAGTACAAATCCCTTGGTGTCCAAGTATTTGTCACTGGTTAGTTGAAAAATAAACTAACCAGTAAAAAATATATGTGGATGAAAGGAGTACATGTAAAGCAATGTTATTAAGGTGATATATTATATACCTTACAGGAAGCAAGTAAAAAATACTAGGAAAAATTGTTTTTAAATAGCTTCGTTTGGGGCCTCTTCCAGTGGTTCTGTACTGCTGGAGATGGCTGTGGATTCTAAATTTCCCGACATTGGGCCTTCAAGCATACAACGAGAGGCATGGACATTACTATCTTGGATATAGGGAATAGCGTTGAGCATTACACGTCCAATTCCTGAAAATTGCTTCTAGTACTACATAAATCTTAAAATAATTATTTTAACTTATTTTTTTCAGAATAGAGAAATATTTTCCTACATTTTTTTGAACAATAAATTATTTTCGTATGATGATTGATGAACCTGAGTTCATATTATTATTTCAGGTTTTACCCTCTCTGCTGCGTCTTGTTCGTCCCGGCGATCGTCATCAACCTGGTCACGGACCTGGTGCCGAGCAAGGTCCCCAGGTTCATCCCGCTCCCGATGGCCATGGCGATACCGTTCTACATCGGGTCCTACATCGCCCTCGCCGAGTCCATCGGCAGTGTGATCCTGTTTGCATGGGAGGTGGTGCACTGTGCACACGACCAAAGCCAACGCGTTCGCGTCTGCGGTGCCTCGCGGTTGATCAACGGCGATGGCTGACACCTTGCCGCAGTTGGTTCTTTCGCTTGCCAAGGTGAAGCCGCCGTTCTGCAGCATAAAGTTTCTGTCCAGCATCACACTCACCCTATGGTCACTAGCGTAATTGATTTTTTAAGTTAATATTTACTTCTCTGTTCAAAATTCAAAGCTATCTCAAAATAGGATATGATACATCATACTACATGATATAGTTGAGCTGTAAACGGGTGAATGACGTTGCAGGTGCATGCATTACCTGGCAATCATAAATGGTTTCCCTTCTCCAACTCAAGACAACGCGCAACAACCCCGAGCCCCAGCTGTCCCTTCCTATATAGCAGACCCTCCCGCCCGCCGTCCCAAAGGCCAAAGCATCGACGACGAAGTAGCCAACAGAACAGAGAGAGAGACCATGGCTTCCGTCGGTGACGCGGACACCATGGAATCGGGAAATCTCCGCCGCCGCCGCCTCGCCGGCGGCCACGGGGCCGACGACGGTGACGAAGGTAATGTCGAGGTGGAGGCGTCGGTGGAGCAGGCGTTCATGGACAAGCCCGTGCCGTCGTGGCGGGAGCAGCTGACGGTGCGCGCCTTCGTGGTGGGGTTCCTCCTCTCCATCCTGTTCAGCGTCATCGTCATGAAGCTCAACCTCACCACCGGCATAATCCCCTCGCTCAACGTCTCCGCCAGCCTCCTCGCCTTCTTCCTCGTCCGCCTCTGGACCAAGGCCATCGAGAGCATGGGCTTGCTCAAGCAGCCCTTCACGCGCCAGGAGAACACCGTCATCCAGACCTGCGTCGTCTCCGCCTACGGCCTTGCGTTTAGCGGTAAAACAACCTCAAACCAGACATTACGTTCTGTATCTGAGCTTTCTTTCTGCGTCAAATCTCTGGATTATTAATTTTTTTTCAGAATCTCCAGGTTGTGGAAGTTATTATATTATTACACTTGTGCCAGCGATCTTGCATGCTATTTTTGGATTCCGGGTTGGAATTTGGAAACAATTTATTTTTCAAGCTAGTATATAGGGATTCTCATTATGACTCATTGATGACTAGATACATATGATCCACGATTTTCAGGAAAAAAAGTCCTTAAAAATGCAGAGAAACGTGGATATTGGATATTCAAAAACCAATTCTGACCGTGGAGGTGTTTTTATTAGGCGTTCTTCAGTTCTTGTATCAGATTTGACCTGCATTGTTATTTGCTCTTACATTCGGCATTATAAAATACTATATCAAAACAGTCATCTCGTAGAGCTATAATGCCCAAATTCCAAATTGTTCAGGTGGGTTTGGCAGTTATCTTCTTGGTATGAGCGGAAAAATTGCAAAGCAAGCAACAGAGGCTAACGATCCTCTGAATATCAAGAATCCTCACATCGGATGGATGATAGGGTTCATGTTTCTCGTCAGCTTTGTTGGGCTTTTTTCTCTGGTGCCTTTGAGAAAGGTATATGCTTCCTTTTTCCAAATTCCGATCCATTTTTTCTCTGTGGTTATCAACTGGACACTATAGCAACAGAAGCTTCTCCGTGGTTATCTACTGGAATTCATTTTTTAAAAAACTATATCAGCTAAAATTCAAGGTAAGACTTTTCCATTTCATAAAAAAGATATCAACTGAAATTCATGTTTCAGGTTATGATTGTGGATTACGAACTGAGTTATCCAAGTGGCACTGCAACCGCTTACCTCATTAATGGATTCCACACTCCGGCCGGAGCAAAGCTTGCAAAGTAAGCAACAAAAACATTGACTCAGTTACTTGTCACAATTTATATGAATTAAGCTGTGTTAATGATGAGATCCTAACGTATTTCAGGAAGCAAGTTCGGACTTTGGGCAAGTACTTCTCACTTAGCTTCATTTGGGCCTTCTTCCAGTGGTTCTACACAGCTGGAGATGACTGTGGATTCAGCTCCTTCCCAACATTTGGTCTTGAAGCTTATAAGAACAAGTCCGTGTCACTATTCCGATTCTCATGCTAGGAAATAATACATTAAGCAAAAATTAATTACTGCAATGCAGTCTAATGCATGTAACGCCCCTCCTGCTTGAAATTAATCTCTCTTGCTTGCTTAAAGTTGACATTCTTGATTTTTATAATCATGTTCATCTTGATACATTTTGAGTTTAATAAAATGCTCATATATCCGAAAAAAATAATCATGTTCTCATGTGTTCCGCGTTGTTTTGTAACCATGTTTTCTTATGTATAATTAATGTAATGGCTTGCTTAACCATTTTTGTTTGCAGATTCTATTTTGATTTCTCGCCTACTTATGTTGGTGTTGGAATGATCTGCCCATATATCGTAAATGCATCTCTTCTTCTTGGTGGGGTCCTCTCGTGGGGATTGATGTGGCCCATGATCAGTAAAAAGAAAGGAGATTGGTATCCTGACTCTCTTCCAGATAGTAGTCTTCATGGACTTCAGGCTTATAAGGTAATAAATTGTAATTGGTTATACTACATGATTCTTATTTCACTGCTTGATGTAGTTGCCCATAGCTGACAGTCATAATGCAGGTATTCATAACAATAGCTGTGATTCTTGGCGACGGCTTATACAACTTCCTCAAGGTATTTGGAAAGATGATCTTGTCGGTGTATAAGATGTACAAGAACCAAAATGCAAGCACGCTTCCTGCCTACGAAAATGGCACCCCTGTCGCTGAGGTATCATTTGATGACAAGCGTCGCATCGAAATATTCACGAAGGATCAAATTCCCACGACAGTTGCTCTTGGTGGATACGTTGCCGTGGCAGCCATAACCATCGGTTGCCTCCCCCTAATCATCCCACAGCTCAAGTGGTACTACATTTTGGCTGTTTACATCCTTGCCCCTGTTCTGGCCTTCTGCAACGCCTACGGATGTGGCCTAACAGATTGGTCCCTCGCCAGCACCTACGGCAAGCTTGCCATCTTTGTCATCGGTGCTTGGGCCGGTGCTTCGCACGGTGGTGTGCTCGTCGGGTTAGCAGCATGTGGTGTCATGATGTCCATTGTTGGAACAGCTGCTGACCTGATGCAAGATTTCAAGACTGGGTACTTGACTTTGGCCTCGCCAAGGTCCATGTTCATCAGCCAGGTGCTAGGTACTGTTATGGGGTGCGTCATTGCACCCTGCGTCTTCTGGCTGTTCTACAAGTCCTTCGACATTGGTGCGGGCGATGGCGCTTACCCGGCACCTTACGCCATCATGTTTCGCAACATGGCGATCCTGGGAGTGGACGGTTTGTCATTGCTTCCGAAGAACTGCCTCACGCTATGCTACGCGGCCTTTGCTGTCTCCTTGGTCATCAATTTGAGCAGGGACCTGGTGCCTAAGGAGGTGGCCAAGTTCATCCCCGTCCCCATGGGGGTGGCAATCCCGTTCATCCTCGGACCGTACTTCGCCATTGACATGTTTCTCGGCAGCGTGATACTCTTCTTGTGGGAGCGGAGGAACAAGGCCGAAGCAGAAGCATTCGCACCCGCGGTTGCTTCGGGATTAATGTGCGGCGACGGGATTTGGTCACTGCCACAGGCTGTTCTTTCCCTTGCCAATGTGAAACCTCCGATTTGCATGAAGTTCTTGTCGAGGGCAGTGAATGCTAAAGTGGACACCTTACTTGGTGGTTAAAATTGGAATTATCTTTCTTCCGTAGTTGAAAGGTATTTTCTGTTAAAAAAAAGATGCACAATGTCGAAAGTTGTCTGATTCACTGCCAATCTCCGATTGACATGTTTCTATTTCGAAATGAAATTGTCACATGTGTATTAAGATTTTTTCTTTCCTTTGTTTGGTATAAATCATGTGAAGCAAGATTGACATTTTTTTGATGCAAAAGCAAGATTGTCAATTACTTGACCAAGCCTAGCGGGAATTCATATACACTGACTATCGTTTGGAGTATGCGGTAATACATTTTTGTGGTTTGGAGTGTGCGTCAGTAACTTTTTGTGGTTTTCTTTTTTTTTCTGTATTTACCAATACAATTTTTATTCTTTTCTATAAATAGAACTTGTATTCAAATTCAAAAGTTTTTCGTATGCCAATAACTAGATCGTTTAGGCTAGTTGATCTAGCCCACGTTCAGCCCGATCAACAACTTGGCAGTCTGGACCGGGCCATTTTCCCAAGTCTTGGAAGGCCCAACCAACGGTAGCAAGGCAGAACACACGGCCAGGATCCGTCTAGACTGTATGGTTGACCGTTCACCCGCCTGGGAGGCAGAGTATCCAATCCTACTCCTGCCCGGCAACTTTTCTTGCTGGCGGCCGGCGAGCACATGGAAAACGCCAGCGATCCCTCCGTCTCCGTCGTGCCAGCATGGCTGCACAGGATACATCATCAGGTTCAGAATCCGCACTACCGGCCACCTCTGCTTTTGGCACTCACGTGGTGGTGGCTCTTCAATCACAGGCCACCTCGATCAGAGTAGTACGTCGCATGCCTTTTCGGCCTTCAGGAAGGAACGGCCCCACCGGCGACCCTCCTTTTCCGCGGCCATTTGCAGGCGTCGACCAATCGTCCTACCAAAACTAGATCATCAACGTGCGTGCGAAACCCAGCTTGTTTGTTAGCCAAACAGAGGCGGAAAGCGCTTGGGCCACGTCCATCGCGTGCGTGCTGCTGCTGCGATCCCATTCTGCACGCACCGGCAAGGGGCGCTGTCGTCGCCTGTCGGGTACGGTGCTGTAGCATTCACGGCGGCTGACTCGTCGTCGGCATACATGCGAGCGAGGAGTGGAAACGCACCTTCTGGCCATCTGCCGCCGGATTTGCTGTCCAGGTGCCACGGGTTTGATTGTTCAGATTTTTCTTTTGATTGTTCAGATTCAGATGTGCCTTTTTGTTTGTTCTGATTTATGTACACAGTGCAAAGAAAACGTGGGCGTTCTGTACTCAGTGTGGAGTCATGTATCCTTTTGCCTAGTGCAGCTAGGACGTACTAAGGCGACAAGTTGGTCACGTTGCGTCCTGCATCGAAATGCTCACGTCGCTTTTCTGCTGACGCAGTGCCCTGCTGATGACTAGGTGACGCGGCAGAAAACATGGCACCGAGAAAGAAAAATACTGGATGGATTGCTTCACTAATACTAATAGATATACAAGGATATATTGTAACCATCAAAGTAAAGGCATGCATACACTACTCTTTGTCGTTTTTTACATTGGTAAATCGATCATCGTTACAATGATGATGCGTTGAATATTTGCATCAACAGCGGCTGCTCTCTCTTGATCTCGTCAACGAACAACTTGACATTCATTTCCGCCGTGCGCCTCGCCTCCGCCTTCACGACCTTCTCCCGCAACGCCGTGACGTTCTCCTGCAAGCGCCTGCCCTCTTCGCCGTCCATGATCCTCTCGATGCAGCGCTTCACGTCGTCCCTGCTCACTGCGCCGCCGAGCTTCAGCCCGATTCCCCAGAGGCCGGTGATGTAGGCGCAGTTGATGAACTGGTCCCCGGCGACGGGGCAGCACAGCAGCCTCACCCCGTGCTGGATGGCCTCCACGGTGGAGTTCCAGCCGCAGTGCGTCAGGTAGCACCCGACGGCGGCGTGCCGGAGCACGTCCTCCTGCGGCGCCCAGTCCACGACCTTGCCGCGGCCCTCGTCGGCCTCGGCGAACCCGTCGGGGAGCCCCGACCGCCAGGATGGGTCCCGCTTGAGCGCCCACAGGAACGGCCGGCCCGCGGCCTCCAGCCCCAGCGCGAGCTCGCGGACCTTGTCCGGGCCGATCGGACCCACCCAGCTGCCGAACGACACGTACACCACCGAACCCGCGCGCTGCGCGTCCAGCCACCCGATGCAGCTCGAGTCCGCGCCGCGCCACATGCTGCTGCAGGGGCTCTTGCCGCCGCACGGCTGCTGCTGCGGTTTCGTCCGCTCGCCTATGATGACGCTGTTATCAGGCCGCTCAGGCAGCAGGAGCGCCGGCCGGACCGGGAGGACTAGGGGGCCTAGTACTTGCCGTCGTGCGGGTAGTAGCTGTTGGTGCACGTCGTCGTCCTCGCCATGGAAGGAGTTGACGAGAACCCAGCGGAAGCTCCTTGCGCGGTGCAATGTCTGGAGCCAGAAGGCGAACCTCGATGCTTGGGTGGCCGAGTCGCCGACGAGCCACGGCAGATCCTTGGCCCGCAGCTCCACCTGATCCGGCAGGATCTCGAGGCCTCGGATCATCTGGTCCTCGATACCGTATCCATTCGACGAGATCGGCGTACCTTCACACGTAATATAAGAAATAAATTAGCTAATCATCATAAGATGACAAACCGTATATGTGTGGCAAGAAGCGTATGGACACAGTGACAAGATTTAGCTCGCTCGTGGCTAGGTTCTCCTCCACGATTCGTGTCTTCGTCTATGCATGGAACGCACATGATCGGTGATGATCGATGACGTGTGTTGGTATGCATGACAAAAAGGCTCCTACGAGATGCCAGCGCTTCAGCTCGAGCCCATCCTCGCACGACGAGGTGATAGGGGATGGGGATCGATGCAGCTTTTTCACAATGCACGCCAACCCAGCCAAGCCTAGTACTGACCGCCAAGCTGCCTGTCTCGCCGTCACATCGATCACTGCACGTGTTCACTTCTGGACCAATCGGTCGGAAAAGGACGAAAGGTCAGATCCGTGCAGCATGCAACTACTACTATTATAGGAAAACAAGATCGTCTTGAGATCCCCACACCATTTCAGGGAAACTTACGTTTTGCGCCGTTTTTTTCCTGCGTCAGCTCGTGACTTCGCTCAGCAACATGGGGGCTTCGTGATATGGGTACGGGTGAAGATATAATGTTATAGGAACTCAATCGACAATCGAGTCTACGTACTCTTCAAAGCTGAACTAAGCAACGTTATTTAAAATGAAACAGATCGATGGAGTATTCATTATTATCCGCTACCCAGATACGTGCGGGTGTACATGTAGCACATATCCCGCCATGCTGGAAGGAACACCCAGCATATCACGTGTTGAGCGACGAGGGAGATAAGGCAGCATTAGCGCGAGATGCGATCCTGCTGGGCCAAAATCCGATGAGGTTCGTGTAAAAAATAGCGAAAAAAGAACGTGGAGCAGGGGCAGATCGAGACCACGATGATGGTTACTTGGATCGGGACCGGAGGCGAGGCGTGAGGGTGAGGGCCAATACAGGAAAAACGGAACCATGGGGTCCCTCTCCATGCCCGGCTGCTGCAATTAATTTGCAAACCTCAATTGCCAGGGGTCCAATCATTCATGGATGGTCATTAACTAGACGGGGTCCTCTAGTTGCCAGGTCCAATCTAGAAATTTCAGATAATGACTCCAGCTGATTCAGACTTGAAAAGTACGTATGTTTTGTTGTAGCACATGGCAACCAATAGTATATGACGATTTTGGATCATGTCTCCGATGCTCGCGGTATACAGCAGAATCACGAGCATCGTATTCAGCCATGGTAAGCATATGCAAGTTAAGGAGCCCGATTTTGGGCTGGTTCCGTTGAGCGCAAAGTCAAATCTGGCATGTTGCATGTACGGTGTATAGTAATTAACCAGGAGCGAAGGAAGAAGGTGTGGGGTTATAGGATACTGGTAATAATTTCCCGTACCTGACTCTGAGATGAGCTCGTCCTCGATGAGCTCCGGAATGGCGGCCACGACCCGGTAGCATGCCAGCATCGCGGGCCAGAACCCGGCGACCGGCACGCCGCACCGCTCGGCGACGGGCACGGCCCACGACGCCAGCACGTCGACGACGAGGCAGGATACCGGCGGCAGCAGGCGGCGGCGCGCCAGCATGCGCTCCAGCTGCGCGGGCATGTGGTGCTCCATTGCGTGCGCGATGGCGCCGAACTCCGGCGGGGTGTCGCCGGCGCCGCCGTCCTTCGCGACGATGCCGCTAGGGATGGACACGAGCGCGACGCCGCCGCAGCCGCCGTCGTTGCCGTCGGTCGCGAGTCCGGCCATGCGCCGGTGGATGAAGTCCGGGACGGCGACGGTGGCCGCGACGCCGTGCGCGGCGAGAGCGCGCGCCAGGTGCAGCATGGGCGTGACGTGGCCCTGCGCCGGGAACGGCACGAGGAGGAGCGCGGCGGCGGGACGGAATGTCACCTCAGCACCCATGCGGCGCGGCCGGGGCGTCGCGATCAAAATCCGTGGTCCTGTGGTCCGTGCGTGTTTGGATCTTCGCGCTACGGGGGACCTCTGTGGTGCAGTGGTTAGGACACGCCGAGCGAGCAATTAAGCACACAATACGTGAGCGGTTTTATAGCTGCCGCCGGCCTACCGCGGCTGGCTTTGCAACGCTGTTGCCCCGCTGGCTCCGTCACTTTCCCCTCTTTTTGAAGCCTCACAATCACTGGATGAACGTGCCCAGATCCGTGTCATCGTCGTTCCCCAGTGTGGTTCGAACATTGATTCGTCGCCATTTTTTGCACATATAAAAAAACGAGCTGTTATTTTCCAGCCGACTGAAATCCGCATCTGTTCTCAGTTGAGGAACAGGGGAGTTGCGATCCAACGTCTAGAAATTCATCTTCTATCTTTATTCGTTCACCTCTTTCTCCTCGCACGTACACACACGTTCACGGCCCTCTTGCTAATAACCTGCCTCCATCCAACGGTGTCAGCACCTTCGGGTCTCCAACCTGCCTCCATCCAACTCATCCTCGTCGCCGCCGTCGAGCTATCATCCCACTCCGGTATAGTTCTACTGCCATCTTTCGACGCCGACGATCGATCACGGTTGTCTGGTCTGTAACTGTGTTGCATTTTTCTCACGACAGGTGAATCACATGCTAAATAGGAACACGGCTAGCGGCGAGCTCGCGCGCGGCGTCAACTTAAAATACCACACGCACTATGCTTGCATGCCATTGCCTGCACAGGACCACATGCCTCATAATCCTGTTGCGTCCTCGCCGAATTAGCCCTTTTCCGCTTTGCTGGGCACTGGAAATCACCAGAATATGTGGTCGGAGCTGGGATGTGCTCACATGCTCAGGCACCAACGATATCGCTGACCACCGACGGCTGGGGATGTGTGCAACATTATGTTGCATGAGTCCTGCCCTTTTTTTTTGGCCTAGGCCTGTAGCCCGTGCGGTTTAGGCTTTGGAAAAGATGATGGAAACGTGGTTCAACGTACTAAAAAATTGCGGAAAAGCTTTTTTTTGAAAACTCGTGGAAAATTAAGTTAGTATAATAAGCGTATAAAAAGGGTTCTATCTGACATGGGATTTAGTGGACCGTGACTTCGTTAGCCACATAACTGCATAAGGATCGTCTAATGCACGTGTGAACACGGTAGCCCGGCCTGGCCCCGAGAGCATTTTTTTTCCAATAGACTAGACTATCCTGTTGATAGTTACTGTCAGTATATCTTCAGAGCTCCGAATCGGGCATGGGCGCGCGCGAAGAGAAGCTTTCGTGTAGGTATGGGGTTGTACTCGGTACTCACTACTCGGTGATTGAATAAATTAGATATGTAAAATTGAATCCTTAGTTTATCTCTTTTTTCTTTTTTTTTTCGAAACTGCGGCATCGCCGGATTTTATATAAGGAGATGATGGAGATAAGTACATGTAGTAAATACAGATTACATAAGTATAGGAGTGCACGGGGGGTGCATTCCTAACTAGGCAGCATGCCAGAGTGCTCGAGCCCTAACCCTCCAGATGCAGGGGTAGGTCAGGTCGGAGCCCCGTAGCGCCCGCCAACTCCCAAAGCTTCACGGACTCCATTAGTGTGTTCCACATTTGATTTATTGTTTGCTCCTTGCCTTCGAAAACTCGCTGATTCCTCTCACACCAGATGTTCCAGCAAATGAGGATCACCATGGACTGCCTCCCGTTCATAATGGTGCTGCGGCCGGTCCCAGTCAGGTGGAGAAACCAAGCTGTCATATCTAGTCCCACAGCCCCAGTCCACCTCGAAGGATTCAAATAATCCGATCGGCACAGTTCGGAAGCTTTCCTCCATAGTGGGGTAATGATAGGACATTCCGCGAATAAGTATAGCGTCATTTCCACATTCCTGTAGCACATCGGGCAGAAGTACTGGTTTGGCCATCCCCGGAGCTGCAGTCGTGCTGCCGTCCAAAGTCTATCCTGAACAAGGAGCCAAGAGAATATCTTACATTTTGGAGGGGCCCATACCCGCCAGATTCGCTCCGGAAACCATGAGTGTGTACTTCCTTGGAATTGCAGCTGGTAAGCCGACTTGGCTGTGTACGTCCCAGTGGAGGAGTAAATCCAGGTAATCTGATCATTTCGATCGGGGTCCAATAGAGGGTGGGCTTCCTGCAGAACGTCCCACAGCCGAACGAAATCCAGAAGCATCGGAATAGTTATGTGATGGGAGAGATCACGAATCCAGTTTTGATGATCAAGAGCATCTTTAACTGAGCGATTCTTCCTTCGGCTGAGGGTGTAGAGTAGTGGGAAACATACTGCGAGTGGCCTGTTCTGGATCCAGTTGGACGTCCAAAATTTTGCTGTACATCCATTACCGATTGTTACTCTTGTAGCCACTGCAAAAAGATTCTCTTCAACGTTGTCTACAGGTAGCTCCAGAGCGGACCACGGCTTGTCCGGAGATTTCCATTTCCACCATAACCAGCGCAGCCGTAATGCACGACCCAATTTTTCCAAGTCTGAGATGCCCAAACCTCCCCTATCCAGTGGTCGACATACTCTGGCCCAACTGACCTTGCATTTCCCTCCTTGAATTGCCTCTGTACCAGCCCACAGGAAGCGACGCCGGATTTTGTCCATCGCTCTAAAGAATTGCCGCGGAACTCTCAGGGCCGTTAAGGCATAGATAGGCAATGAGCTTAGCACAGAGCGGACTAGCTCGCGGCGCCCCGCAAGGGACAACAGCGAACTCTGCCAGCCGGCGAGGCGAGTCTGGGCCTTGTCAATGATCGGCTGTAGTTGTGTCATACCCAGTTTTGCAGCTGAGATCGGTAAACCAAGGTAAGTGGCAGGGAGGCTGCTGATGTGACCCCGAAAGCTGCTGAGGATTGACTGTAGGTCTAGTTCATCGCACTGAATTGGAGTTACACAGCTCTTTAGGAAATTAACACGGAGGCCCGTCGCTTCCCCAATACTGCACATTATGTCCATAGACGCTTGGACCTCCCTCTGATCCGGGTTGAGGAACATGATAACATCGTCCGCATATAGCGAGACCCGGAGACGCGCAGCAGTCTCTGTGAGCGGTGAAAGCAAGCCGTCCTGCGTGGCCACCTGGAACGCTCGTTGCAGTACATCAAAAGCCAATATGAAGAGGTAGGGGGAGAGGGGGTCTCCTTGCCTCAGGCCACGCTGGTGCTGTATCGGGTGCCCAATGTTGCCGTTTAGTCGGACTGCCGAACTGGAGGAGGACCATAGGATAGAAAGCCAGTTAGTCCACTTCTGCAGGAAACCTCTTCTCGCCATCATCTCCAGTAAAAATTCCCAAGAAATTGAGTCGAAGGCCTTCGATATATCCAACTTGAACATCAATACGGCCTTCTTTTTCCGGTGGTACAGACGAGCTAAGTTGCGGACATAAAGGTAGTTATCATGGATGGCTCATCCTTGTATGAAGGCGCTTTGTGCCGGTGAAACTAAATAGTCCAAGTGGTTCCGGAGTCTTATGGCTAGAACCTTCGAGAGCAATTTGGCAAATGAGTGAATAAGACTTATCGGCCTGAAATCACCCGGTCTCTCTGCCACCTCACCCTTTGGAATCAAAGTGATTAGCGCTCTGTTGAGATTATACATTGGTCCGGTTCTGAGGTCTGAGAAGCAACTGAAAGCAGCCATAATATCTGGTTTGATGATATGCTAACAACTTCTGTAAAAATCCCCCGTGAAGCCATCCGGCCCCGGTGCTTTTTCCGAAGGCATTTCTTTTACTGCATTCCATACCTCTTGCTCGGAGAACGGTTCACTCAGTCGGGCTTCAGGTTGCAACCTTGGGAGGGCGATCAACTCCCAGTTCAAGGTGGCCGTGCGCTGCAGTTTTGTCCCTAGAGACGCTCTGAAGTGTTGTTCCAGAACATCAGCCATGCCTTCCTGAGACCAGACATATTGCTCATCTGACCTTATTAGTCTAGGTATGTGCAGCTTCCGCGGCTGGGCGTTTGCACGCAGGTGAAAAAAACGAGTGCATGCATCCCTGGCTTTAATCCAGACAATCCGTGATGCTTGCCTTCTTCGCGCTCGCTCTACAGCGGCGAGGCCTAACACCCTGGCTTTCAGATCTTGTCTCAGTGACCTTTCCTCCTCAGAGAGTTGTCGGGATTCCTGAGCAAGGTCCAATCGGCGGATAAGCTCGTTTGCCATATGAAGTTGCATTCTAGCACGGCCAAACAGTGCTCTACTCCAGGATTTGAGTCTGCGGGCAGTTGTTTTGAGTTTGTGATGCAGCGTATTTAGGGGAGAGACCGCGGCTGCTGGCGCGTCCCAACCTTGCTTGACTGCCTCCATAAAACCCGGGATCTTCAGCCAGAAGGACTCAAAGCGGAATATCTCTCTCCGGCATGGCAACTGCTGGTGGTTGAGGAGGAGCGGGCAATGATCGGACAAGGAGGAGGACAATGGTTGCAATCTGT
This sequence comes from Tuctoria greenei, assembly GCA_036927565.1. Lineage (NCBI taxonomy): Eukaryota > Viridiplantae > Streptophyta > Magnoliopsida > Poales > Poaceae > Tuctoria > Tuctoria greenei. Next base: position 14,088,295 of record JAYESD010000006.1, read on the forward strand.
ATCCTGGAAAAACCGAGTCCCATTCACTGTTGCAAAAAACCCGGTCTAGCCGAACCATTGTGGGGTTAATCCTCTCGTTACTCCATGTATATCGCCTATTCTGTAGAGCATACTCCAATAGCTCGCATGTATCCAAGGCTCTCCTGAACGTGCCCATTAGGCGACGGTTTAGGTTGGAGTTGCTTTTGTCCCTGGCTGCATATATCATGTTGAAGTCGCCAAGGCAAAGCCAAGGGATTTCCGCTTGCGGTTTCAATGCCTTAAGCTCGGCAAGAAAACTGGGCTTTTCACTGTCTTCGTTTGGACCGTACACCGAAGTGAGCAGGAAAGGTGTATCTACACCCCTTAGCTTGAATCTTATTGACAGACAATAGGTACCCTTGATCACCTGCTCCTGTTGCATATAATCGGAGTTCCAACTGACTAGTAATCCACCACGTGTGCCGTTAGCATTTATAGATTCCCAGGATTCCAAATTCCTTCCCATTATTTCATTTTTGACCGTCGGACAAATTGAAGCCAATTTCGTCTCCTGCAGGCATAGCCCTTTTGGAGCAACCATTTGAATCATATGTTGAACCGCCGCGCGCCTAGCCGGCTGATTAAGGCCGCGGACGTTCCAGGATAGGAATTTGATGTGGTTATGATCCATGTAAACTAACAGGCATCGCAACCGGACTCATGTCTTGGCTGACGGTGGAGCAGTAGCCAATTTTGACAGAGGATGTGCAACTGATTGACCAGATAACATCTTCAAGGATAGACAACATGGTGTGACATGCGTCTAGGGCCAGATCAGCACAAACAACTGCATTTGACCACGAACAACATATCCTTGGCAACTCGAAGACACCTTCAACAAACCCAACATAGCGGAGAGAACCCCGTTGCAGCCCCGCCGCAGTCCTCACACAAAGTGACACACACATAAGCGAGTACTGATACATTGGAGATAACCTTGGCGACGAATACTACATAGCTTGATGGTTGGTTAAGCCTGGGCAGCGGCCTCTTCTGCCGCCAAGACTGCCGCAGCCTCTGAAGCTTCAGGGTGATCCAACTGCATTGCCTTTCGGATGGCACATATGGCTTCATGCTGGAGGGGAGAGTTGAACATCGCCCTGAATTTCTGGAGCGCCTCATCACCCATTGGTTCACTGGCATTGGTAGTGTCCATGATGCGCATTAGGCGCTGGGAAGCGCGCTGGGACACCGGTACAACTGATGGACGGGCTGCCTGCCGAGCACTCCTCCTGGATGGTTCAGAAGGTATCGGACGTCCACGACGGGGGCGTCCCTCACCTGCCGTTATGGGAGGCGGCGGGAGTTCGAGCAGCGGTTGAGCCGGTGGCGGGAATAACTTTCCCAGAGCGGTAGAGGTGTGATATGCCATGGGGTGCGCCTCAGCCCTGTCGCCCGTCGTGTCCCGCGCCTGGTGCGGCCCCAACGGGGTGTCCGGCCCCGAGCCTCCAACTGTGGTCAGACCAGTCGCTGGGTCGAGGGTTAAGACCTCCGACCCCCAGTCTGCAGTGGAGAGTGGGGGGTAAGATCTGGGAGGGTTCTCAGGGGCTAAGGTACCCGCAGGTAGGGTAGCGGCCTGGAACTCGTCAACCATGGGGTCTTGGTCAGGGCCGTGTTGGAAAACCCCAGTCGTCCTTTCCAGCCCGCAGAGGCTCAGGTAGAGATCAGGCTCCCTTTCAGGAGCCTTCTTGGACCGAGGCGGTAGAGCGGCCTCTGCTCCTTGTGGCAGTGTCCTCATCTGCAAGCCCGCTGCCGCCTCGGGCACTGGAGGGAGCTCCACCAGCAGGTCCCCACCATCCGACGCTCCCGCCTGTGGATGGCCTAGGGTCACCTCAACACGACAAACAGGACTGAGGCTTCGGTTAGCTTTACTCCTTCCCTTGCCGGAAGAGGTACGAGTAGGGACTCGGCCACGCTCGATGCCCGAGCTTCTGTAGGTGGTCGCGTGCCGATGTCTGGTGCCCCGTTCGCTGGCTGAGGCAGCTGACGGGGGCATCTGTCGCCCGTGGTGGATAGTGCCGTTAGGCACTGCCCGCCTTCCGTTGGAGAGGCAGTGCCGTGGCCGGTGGGGTGCCCGTGGGTCGTCGTCGGGATCCCTCCGATTGCGGTTGGCCTGGGGCATGTGGCGACAGCCACCGCCCGGCCAGCGGGGGCCGGTTTGCTGGACCCAGTCCGGCACCCCCGTGGTCCAAACACAGCGGTGATAGCGTGGGATCTCCCCCCCAAACGAGTTGGATGAAACAGAGGACAGGTGTCCAGTGTTATCCGAAGATGATGAAGAGTCTGGATTAACAGGCGTGAAGTCATAGTAATAGTCCAAGTGAATAAGGATGTCGACCTTGTTACCCGCTGGTGGTGCTGTCGCCGTCGTCATGGCCGGGGGGCCATCGTGGTTGCTCGAGCGGCCTGCGCGCTCCGGGAAGAATGTGACAGTTTTGACGCAGGGGAGCAGCGTAGGGTTAGTCATCCAACCCACGAAGCCGAACAGCTCCGAATCCGCCTGGTGAAAGGTGGCACCATCCATGTGATCAAATACACACACGTCGCCCAGGATCTGCCGAATGCCCTCGGCCGACCAAGCATGCAGAGGAAGGTGCTCAACAAAGATCTTGACTTTGAAGAACCAGTCGACAGCCTGAGAGGTTGAGTCCAAGCTCCAACGGGAGGCTCGGAAGAAAGCGCCTCCCGCTGCAATGTTGTCATTCTAAAGCACTTGGTCGCACTGTTCCTCGTGATCAAGCCGCGCGATGAAGGTCGACGTACTGTGCCTGGAGACAGAAATATTCCAGAGAGGAATTTGTACCTGCCTGTGGATTGCATGGCGCACATCACCCGCCCCAGCGGCGTGCCGACCGCCCAGGGCTGAGAGGACCACCGCCCGACGGCGGAGGCGGAGCATCTCAGCTGTCATCGGGCCATTTGCGACCACTGTCGCTTGGCCGTGGGTCGATCTTCTCAGGTGTCTCTGAGCGACTGCCTTGGGCCGCCATCGGTGTTTCTGCCTCAGTGGACGGAGCTCTCCGCAGGAGAGCGTCGCGGAAGGAGAAGTCCTTGCGGAATTGTTGATAGCCGCCCGGAAGAGGAGGGAAAACCAGCCGGCTGTGAATGTTTGGTTTTGCGAGCAGAAGACGTGGGTGTATGGCTCGGCGGCCGTCAGGACCCGGTGGCTGGGAGCACCGACGGGAAGTATGGCCGCTATGGAGACAGTGGACACAGCGAGGAGGTTCCCGACACTTGGCAACAAAGTGGTCTGTAGCAAGGCAACGGAAGCAGCGACCCTTCATGGCTTTAAGTAACTCCGGACTCAGACGTTTGACAGCTTCATGGGGGGTCCGGGTGCCGCGGTCAAGCTGTTTGGCCGGCAAGTCCGCCTGGCGGGATCGGCGTCTTGGACGAACAAGCTTCCATTCTGATGAAAGGTCGAGCTTCTGCTTACCCTCTTCGGCATGGTGCAGGTCTGGGCGCTCCGGGGAGTGAATGCGGCTTGGTGCGACCACCGCCGACTTAAGGCGGGCCGGGAATCCCGCCGGGGCAGCTGCCTCACCATGGGCTGGGATACGCTCTGCAAGACGAAGGTCGGGCTCTAGGTTTTGAATCTCCAGGAGTGAATGCTGGCCATGGAGTGGGGCGCTCCTTGAATCCCGGAGGGTAGAGATGTGCCAGCTCCGGTCTTGGTCATCTGGGAGAGCCGCAACAACTGGCGCCGCTGTTAAGAGGGATGGGGGAAGCCCCGTCTTAACCACCGTAGCTGGGGTGTGTCCGCTCTTCAAGGCGGACGGCTCTGGCGAGGGCTTCTCTGGTGGCATGTCCTGTTTGGCCAGGGAGCCGCTGTCACTCTTCTCCGCTGAGACCGGCGAGTCTGCATGGAGGACGGGGAGAAGAGAGGATATGGCTTCGTCCTCCACCGTCAAGATTCCGGATCCGGACTCCGGGCTAACCAGGGCTGGGGACGTCGGGCAGGATGAGGTCGGGGTCCGCAGCAGCGGCCGGGCAACTGACGGCGGAGATGAGGGCTCGCAGGTGGTCGTAGGGACCGGAGTGGTCGTCGGCGGGGGCTGGGATGCCGGGGGCAGGGGCTCCAGCCGACCGGGGTGGAGGTGGGGGTGGGGCTCTCTCATCTCTCGCACTGGTTCTGAACTGAAACCTGAGATGTCCATAACTATCAGTTGGCTAACTGTGGACAACTGGTATTGGGTCCCACCGCTGAGAGAGGGAGTGATCTTAGTTGACGCCACGTCGGCACCCGGGCACCGCGAGGCCTGCAGTCCCACTCATTGGAGTAGGGCCGAGGACGTTGCTTAAATTGGAGTGGAACACCCGAAGCCGATGTGTGCTCATTTATCAACGGGCCCAATATAATTAGTATGGGGCGAAATCCATTTGAGCAAAAGAGCCCGGTCAACTATGAAACATTGGATAACAACAGCCCATTTCTCTTGCTTCACTTGCAGTTAGCGGCCTCCAGATCTGCTACTCTTTCTTCTGCGTGGCTCATTCCCCACACCAATGGCGCCTTCACGAACCTCCGCGCCTCCAGGATGCGTCTCCTTTCCGGCCCCACTCGTCTGACTCCAGCCCCCGCCTCCCCGTCACAATTTTTCTAACCTGTAAGTGATCATATCCCAACTTCTTTCTTTCATATGAAACCAAAAATTTGTATTTTTCAGTTTACTTCATATCATTTTATTTTAAACTAATGTAAAATAACTACTGATATACAACACTTATATGCACTTACAAAAGTCTTTGCTTGGGAATTTTGGATAGAGTATGCAATTCATGCAGGATTTTCAGTTAGACAAAGGTATAAAAATAAAAGAAAATTTGATGGTAAAGTTACATCATGTCGATATGTTTGCTCTAATGAAGGTCATCGAGCACAAGATAAAAGGGAGCATCTAGTTAAGTGCTCTAGAGCAGAAACTAGAACCGATTGTGAAGTTCACATGTGTCTTAAAATGGATGGAGATGGTTATGTAGTGTATGAGTAAATTCTAGAACATAATCATTGTCTTCACTTGCCAGAAACCTTGCACTTAATGGTATCAAAAAGAAAAATTTCAGAAGTGCAAGCTTTTGAAATTGAGACAGCTGATGATTCAGGAATTGGGCCCAAAGCTGCACATGAGTTAGCTAGTCGCCAAGTTGGTGGATCATTTAATTTGAGCTATACTCGTCTTGATCATAAAAACTATTTGCGTACCAAGCGTGAGCGTGAGATGGCATATGGAGAAGCAGGAAGTATGTTGAAGTATTTTCAAGATAAAATTGCTGAAAACCATTCATTTTAATATGCATTGCTGATGGATTGTGAAGAACATATTGCAAATGTGTTCTGGGCTGATGCTAAAATGCTTGTTGATTACGCACATTTTGGTGATGTTGTCACTTTTGACACTACTTTTGGTACTAACAAGGAGTCAAGGTCTTTTGGTATTTTTGTCGGATTCAATCATTTTAGAGAAACTGTAATTTTTGGTGCTGCTCTTTTATATTCAGAAACATATGAGTCATTCAAGTGGGTATTTGAGACCTTTGTACAAGCACATAATGAAAAGAAACCTAAAACAATCTATACAGATCAAGATTCTGCAATGGGAAAAGCTGTGGGTGAAGTGTTCTCAGAAGCATGGCATGGGTTGTGCACATTTCATATCATGCAGAATGCTATCAAACATTTGACTAATGAAAAGAAAGGTGATAACTCAAGTATTTTATCTGATTTTAGTGCTTGCATGTTTGAGTATGAGGACAAAGAAAAGTTTGAAGCAGAATTTTCTATCATGAGGAACAGGGCACAAAAAAAAAACTTGGTTGGATAGTATCTACAAGTTAAAAGAAAAATGGGCCATCTGTTATATGAAGGGTGTTTTCACATTGGGAATGAGAAGCACACAATTAAGTGAAAGTCTGAATAATGACTTGAAAAATCATTTGAAAGCAAATTTTGATATTCTTCGATTTCTAAGGCATTTTGAAAGGGTAGTGCAAGGCAAAAGAGACAAGGAATTGCTTGCAGAATTTGATTCAAGGAGAAAACAATCCAGAATTAAAATGAAGACACCCATGTTGGTGCAAGCAAGTAAGCTGTACACACCTATTATTTTTGAAGCTTTCCAAAGTGAATATGAGAGGTCCATAGCATCACGCACTAAAGTGTTAGATGAAAATAATGAATATCTGATTGTTGTTGCAAGTCTTGATAAAGAACTAGTCTTTGAGGATGAGTATAAAGTTATCGGCAATCCATTTGAGCAAACTGCTACATGTAGCTGTGAGCAATTCAATAGTACTGGCGTATTGTGTGCTCATGCTTTCAAAGTTCTTGATATAATGAACATTATGTTACTACCGACACACTATGTATTAAAGCGTTGGACACGTGAGGCAAGGCATGGAACTATACAAGACACACAAGGAAGAAGCATCATTGAAAATCCAAAGTTAGATGTTATGCATCGCTATAAATTTGTCATATAAATTTTTTAATTTGGCACAACAAGTAGTCAGCTCTCAAGAAAACTTCATGTTAGTGGTCAACACACTTGACAGCTTGGTTAGCCAAGTTAAAGATCAAAATGCAAGTACAAACCTATGTCAGGTTCAAAAGGAAGTTCATACACCAAATGTTGTACTAACTAGTGCAAGATTCAAGAAAAAGGAGGTTGTGACAAAAAGTGCTAGACGAAAGAAGAAATGGATTGAGATGAAACACAAGGGAAACAAAAAAAATTTAGAGTAGAACTATATCGAAGGTAGTGGAATTAGTGGTATGTTGTTGAATAAAAAATATATTGTATGCTATTTTAAATAGCTAATTTATTTGATTCTTTTTTATGCTCTTCACTTTATAGATACAAGAGGAAGTGGATGATGGTGTGCAAACACAAGTGTCAGCTGATAATGGTTCAGAAGGATATCATGTCATCAATTCTTTCACACAATTGTTAACGGTACTTTTTTTTTGTTTGATGCATTTATACATTTAGTACAGATTGTGATACTAAGAGTATTGACTCTTTTTTATGCAGAGTTCAAGTACTGATCTTAATGTTGAAGAATTGTTGTTGTAGTGAGTGATGTTAGTTGAATGCTATTTGAATGTAATACTTATGGATTAGGTGTTCTACATGGTGTCGGTGTCTTTTGTTTTTTTTTTAACACAATGATGGTGTCTTTTGTTGTAAGATATGAGAAGAATTCAAGAGAAATATGCATCAATTTTAGCCACAATCTGTTCTGACTTATGGGCATTTATTTCTCTTTTTTTGTCTCTCTCAACTAAGCATTTGTTTCTTTTTAGTTCACTCTATATAAAGCAAACAGAGCATCATTCTTGTGTTATGTTGAGCTTTGAGCCAACGTTAGATTCTAAGGTCAGAGAAGTCTTTTTACATGTACTGCACGGTATGCAGTAAAAGGAGCTAAGTCAGGAGATCCTGGTCCGTCGCAGCAACGCCTCGTGGCTGCCCCGCCGGGGCCCAACCCGAAGCTGAATCCCGTCCTAAACCTTAACACTGCTACCAACGCCATGCTGCGCCGCTTCGCTGCGGCCGCCCCGCGGGCCTCCTCCTCCTCCTCCGCGCACGCAGCGCCGACATCGGGTTACTCCCCGCGCCGCGAGTACGGCTTGGTGCCCATGGTCATCGAGCACACCTCCCGCGGGGAGCGCGCCTACGACATCTTCTCATGCCTGCTCAAGGAGCGCATCGTCTGCATCCACGGGCCCATCACCGACGACACGACCTCGCTCGTCGTCGCGCAGCTGCTCTTCCTCGAGTCCGAGAACCCCGCCAAGCCCGTCCACCTCTACATCAACTCCCGGCCTCGCCATCTACGACACCATGCAGTACATCCGCTCCCCGGTCACCACGCTCTGCATCGGCCAGGCCGCCTCCATGGCCTCGCTCCTGCTCGCGGCTGGCGCGCGCGGGTCATTGTAACACCCTGTTCCTGCAAAGGAAACAAAGTGCAATACTCGCGTGTGCCAGGATCAGTTTTCATCACACACGAACACAAGAGATATATCATATATAATTAAGCCAAGCTCGATAAACATGATAGACCAAGTACGACAAGTACATCATCAACGGTACAAGAATGACCCGTAGGTCTAAAAGAAAAACTCATGACAGCGGAAAGGTAGTAGTAGGATCTCCATCACAGGCACCGTCCGTGGGAACACCCGCCTAGGCCTGAGCACCAGTGTCGTCTCCGTCGAACTCCTCTTCCATCTCTCCACCACTGGGACCTGAGCAGCAGTATATGCACAAGAAAACAGAAAAGGAAAGAAGCGAGGATGAGTACCTAATGTACTCCGCGAGTGAGGGAAATTATGACATGCGGGCTATTCAATGAGGAAAGCTGACACGGGTTAGCCTCTATGCAACCTTAATTCCCTAAGTTGACCTTAGCATCCTGTTTACTAGGTGAGGGACTCATATATATAATAACAATATAAACCGTCGGGTGACACCCACCCGACTCACCACCGTCCAGGTTACCCCACCTGGAACCAACTCACCGGGTCAACCGCCTGACTCACCAACAACCAACAAATCCCAAACTGACGTGACCGGGAGCACGGCTATCTAGATAGTTTCATACTCTGCAGAGTTTGTACCATTTTACCCACATGTTGTGATTTCATCCCCTGTCTCCAGGTGGACTAAGAACCTCCTTTTTGCCGGTGATAGCCAATCACACTACACACTACCTAAGGTGTGTGGCCAGAAGGTCACAACATAGCCTTTACAAAGGGTCCCCCGACAAGTACGAGCACTCTAAGGTTTCGCCTACCACGACATACTGGAGTACACCCTCCGACGTGGCAGCCACCTCTTGAGCCATGCGGATCCCAGAGCAGGTAACGCTGAACTCGTTCCCCGCACCAATCCATTGTCCATACTCATTGAAAGATCTCATAATTAATTGGCTAAGCCGTTCCATACCGTCATGTGGTGGCACGATAATACCTGGTCGCAATGTCACCAAGAACCGGTCCTTAGAATCTAGAACAGGCACCAACACAATGAACCCGAGTCTCGTGCGTACTGCACCCACCACTCAAACCTGTCTGCCTAGATTCCTATCAACTACACCATCCCGCCATATCCACAATAATACAGAGTATAGTAGAGTAAGCATAATAGCAATTTTAAGTAAAGTTACTCCCCCAACTATGACAGCATGGCTAAGCAGAAGTAAACCACCCACAAAATACCCTAACATCTACCCAATACAGCAACAAGGAATATTATGGAAATCTAGGGAAACGGTCTAGCATAGGATTCAAATTAATTGACTTGCTTGCAACTAGTTCTATCTATATCCTTAATAATCCCTAAACGGAGCAAAGTGGTCAAGGGCACTCGCCTGGGTAGTGTGGGTCGGCGTAGTCAAACACCTGGTCCTGAAGGCTGAAAGTCGACTCCGGGATCGCCTCTAAACACATAACCACATGCAAGAAAATGGCACAAAGGAAATAAGTACAAGCGTGAAAATATAGACAAAATGATTAAACATAGCATACACAGAGCAAGGCATTACCATACACTCCAAGGTGTTTCAATCAAGTTCTAATATATCTACCCTAGGCAAATTACATTTTACCAACATTTCATGTACCAAGAAACATACAAAAGGGGCGCTACATGTTTTATTAGGTTTTCCCATATTTTACTATGCATGAAATATCATTTTTACAAATGCTAGATTTATTACACATGAAAATGATGTTTAACTACCCACTAAGCATGTGTATTAGGTGATTACTCACTACTGCAGGGGCTAAAATATCAATTCAGCACATTCCAGGGGGTAGTTTGTAATTAAGTCTACTGCAGAAATTGTTTTAATGCAAAAACAGAGAAGTGTAGGGGGTAGATCTAAAATCTGCAGTTAAATCGCAAATATTCAGCAAGCTCAGGGGGCTTCTAATGAAACCAGGGGTCAAAGTGCTAAAGCAGCAAGGTGGAAGGGCTTCTAAGTTGCACTCGGCAAAACGCGGGGGCCTAAATGCAAACCAGCGAAGGGGTACGTGATCTCTATTCGCGGCCGTCGATGGGGAATCAAGCGGCCCTCGCATTTCGGGACCGAGCCAACCGCCGACGGGGAAACGCGGCGGCGCCATGGGCACCACCACGGAGCTCGCCGGCGATACCCGATCTACGCCTACACGCACGTGTTTTACGATGCTGCACCCGGAAACGACGGAGGAGGGACTCGCGAGCTCACCGAGCGTGTTTCGGCGCCCCGAAGAGAGTAGCAGGAGGCGCGCGACGGCGTGAAGCGGAGGGATCTCGTCGGCTTGCGTCGGAGAGGGTGTAGAGCGGTGCTTCCTCGCGTCCTTCGTCCCCCACAACGTTTTCTAGGTCCAAACAAACGTGTTGGCGAGGTTAGATCGAACTAAAACCGAACGAACGAGCCACAACGCCGGAGAAGGGCGACAACTCACCACGGTCTCGCCGGAATTAGGTTTCCACGCCTCGGCACGTCGGGAAGGGCTCTCGCCACCTAGCAGTGACCCTGCGAGATTGAGGTTGTGGTGAGTTTTGAGGGATAAGGGTTGAAGGAGGAGGAACTGGCGCGGCACGGTGGTTTACCGGGATCGGGGCGGTGGCGGAGCAGGGCTCCCGCGCACTGCACAAATGGGGAGCACGGCGGAAGGAGGGCATGTGGGCGCTTTATAGGGGAGCTGACGTGCGAGGCAAGAAGGCCGGCCGCGGATTCTTGGCGATTATAGGGGTTCCGCGAGGGGAAGCCTTGGCGTCCGCGCCGGGGGGGGGGGGGGGGGAAGGTGAGGAAGAGCCGTGGCGGGGAGGAAAGGTAGCAGGGGGCCCACTCGTCGGTGAAAGGGGGGAAACGGACAGAACAGCGAGGGGATCCGAGGCGGGCGCCGAGTGCGCGGGCGCGCGAATGGATGGGCCGGCGGAAAAGAAAGGAGAACTGGGCCGGCGCCGAGATGGGAAAGAAGGAGGGAAAACAGGGGTTGGGCCAAGTGAAGAAAAAGGGGCCTTAGGTCCAGAGGAGCTTAAAAAGGGGTGTAGTTTTTCTAATTCTAATTTTTTTTTTAAGTTTCTAAGCACATTTTAAATAGCCAAAATAATTCTTACACTCAATTAAGCATTAGCAAAATATCCAAACATGAATTAGCTCCAAGAATATATTTTAGGGGGTGTTACAACTCTCCCTCCCTCAAAGAAATCTCGACCCGAGATTTAAGAGGCTTACCGAAGAAGTCGGGGAAATCCCTCCTGAGTTCATCTTCTCTCTCCCAAGTAGCCTCCTTCTCCGAGTGATGCTTCCATTGCACCTTGCACATGGGAATATTCTTGTACCTGGTGGTACGCTCCGACCTCTCGAGGATCCGAACAGGGTACTCCGCGTAGGACAAATCCTCCTGCACATCCAAATCATCCATAGATAGCTGCTCCTCCGGTGCTCTGAGGCATTTCTTCAACTGAGAGACATGGAAAACATTATGGACATCTGACAACCGAGGCGGCAACTCCAACTGGTAAGCAACCTCTCCTCTCCTAGCCAACACCTTGAAAGGTCCAATATACCGAGGTGCTAGCTTGCCCTTCACTTTGAACCGACGAAGCCCTCTAATGGGCGACACTTTGAGGTACACAAAGTCTCCCACCTCAAAGGTCAACTCTCGCCTCTGAGTATCAGCATAGCTCTTCTGTCTAGTCTGGGTTGCCTTCAAGTTCTGACGAATCTCACGCACCTTCTCTTCGGCAACCCTCAACGACTCTGGCCCGAATACCTGTCCCTCGCCTGCCTGGCTCCAAAACAAGGGTGTCCTGCACTTCCTGCCATATAAAGCCTCGAACGGAGACATCTTCAAACTCGCCTGATAGCTGTTGTTGTATGAGAACTCCGCATAAGGCAGATGCCTATCCCAACTCTTGTTGTTCCTCAAGGCACAAGCTCTCAACATGTCCTCCAGAATCTGATTAACTCTCTTTGCCTGGCCATCCGTCTGTGGGTGATAGGCTGAGCTGAAATCAAGTCGAGTACCCAAACACTCCTGCAGCTGCTGCCAGAACCTCGACGTGAATTGGGTACCCCGGTCAGAGACTATCCGCTTGGGCACCCCATGCTGGCACACAATCCTGGACATATACAACTCAGCCAAAGTAGAAACAGTGTAAGCCTCCTTGACAGGAATAAAACGAGCAACCTTGGTCAATCGATCAACTACCACCCAGATAGAATCATACCCCGACTGGGTCCTGGGTAATCCAACATTGAAATCCATGCTGACCTCCTCAAACTTCCACTCAGGCACCCTCAAAGGCTGAAGTAATCCCGCAGGTCTCTGATGCTCCGCCTTCACAAGCTGACACGTCTCACAAAGAGCCACATACTGAGCCACATCACGCTTCATTCGTCGCCACCAGAAGCGCTCCTTGAGATACTGATACATCTTGGTACTCCGAGGGTGAATGGAGTAACCCGAATCATGTGCCTCTCTTAAGAGCAACTGACGGAGAGCCTCATTCTCAGGCACACAAATCCTCTTCCCAAACCATAGAGTCCCCTGCTCATCCTCCCGGTATCCTGCAATCTTGCCTTCCTTCATCAACCTCTTGAGCTTCGAAATCTCCCTATCATCCTTCTGACCATCCCGAATATCACGCTCCAAGGTGGTATCCACATCCATTACCACTGCATAAGCACTAGACACCAAGCTGAGATTAAGTCTCGCAAACTCTTCACACAACTGAGGCCGCAACATCAACGCATTGTAATGCACCTTCCTGCTCAGAGCATCCGCCACAACATTAGCTTTTCCCGAATGATAGTTGATGCCCACATCAAAGTCATTAATGAGCTCTAGCCACCTGCGCTGTCTGAGATTTAGATCCGGCTGAGAGAATATATACTTGAGGCTCTTATGATCTGTATAAATCTCCGTCCTCTTCCCCATCAAGTAGTGCCTCCAAATCTTCAACGCATGAACCACCGCAGCCAACTCCAAGTCGTGAGTCAGATAATTCCTCTCATGCTTTCGAAGCTGCCTAGAAGCATAGGCCACAACATGTCCCTCCTGCATAAGGACGCAACCCAAACCCTGCCGAGATGCATCACAATAGACCGAGAACTCCTTCTGCATATCAGGCATCACCAACACTGGCGCAGTAGTCAACTTCATCATCAACTCCTGAAAGCTCGCCTCGCACTCGGGCGTCCAGACGAAAGCTGCTCCCTTCTCAAGCGACTTGGTAAGCGGCTTAGCAATCTTCGAGAATCCCTCAATAAAGCGGCGGTAATAGCCCGCCATCCCCAAGAAACTCCTGATCTGACCAACATCCACGGGTGCCTCCCACTTCAACACATCTGCCACCTTGCCTGGATCAACAGAAACTCCTCCTTCAGATATAACATGCCCCAGGAAAGACACCTCTTTCAACCAGAACTCGCACTTGCTGAACTTGGCATACAACTGATGATCCCAAAGCTTCTGCAACACCAACCTCAAATGCTCCTCATGCTCGTCCTCATCCCTCTAGAAAACCAGAATATCATCAATGAAGACCACCACAAACTTATCCAAATAGTCCATGAATACCTTATTCATAAGGTACATAAAATAAGCTGGAGCGTTGGTCAACCCAAAGGACATAACTGTGTACTCATAGAGACCATAGCGGGTGACAAAAGCTGTCTTCGAAATGTCCGAGGGTCGAACCTTCATCTGATGGTACCCAGAACGAAGATCAATCTTAGAGAACACGCAAGCTCCTCTAAGCTGATCAAGCAAATCCTCAATACGCGACAGGGGATACTTGTTCTTGATGGTCACGGCATTAAGAGCCCGATAATCAACGCACAACCGCTGGGTCCCATCCTTCTTCGGCACAAAGATAACCGGTGCTCCCCAAGGCGAGGAACTAGGGCGAATAAAACCCTTACTCAACAACTCATCAATATGGTCCTTCAGCTCCGCTAGCTGCTGAGAGTCCATCCTGTAGGGTCTCTTATAGATAGGAGCAGTACTAGATATTAGTTCAATAACAAACTCAATATCACGATCAGGTGGCATATCTGGCAACTCCTCAGGAAAAACGTCAGAGAACTCCTTGACCACCCGAACCTCCTCTGGTTCACCAATCTGATTAATCCGGATCCTCTCGATCGACGCTGGGGAAGAAGTATACTCCACCAAAGTACCATCAGGATAAGTCAACCTCACAGTCCTTGTAGCACAGAGAATCACCCCATCATATTTGGCCAGCCAATCCATCCCCAAGATAATATCCAATCCTCGTGACTCCAACACAATAAGGTTTGCAGAGAAAACCATCCCCATAATGTCAATACCGACTTTGGGGCACACCACATTAGTCCTGAACTCTCCTCCGGGAGAGTGGACCACCATCATATGAGTAATAGAAGAAGTCCCCAAAGAGTGTCTCCGAACAAACTCGTGAGCAATAAATGAGTGAGTAGCACCTGAATCGAACAAGACAGAAGCAGGGTAAGAATTAGCAAGAAACATACCAAACACCACGTCTGGGGCCTCCTGAGCCTCCTCCAAGGCCACGTGGTTCACCCGACCACGCGTGAACCTCTGTTGCTGCTGCTGCTGTGACTGCGGCACTGGCTTCTTCGGGCAACGGTTGGCAAAGTGTCTTGTCTCTCCACAGTTATAGCACTGAAGATCACCTCTGGCTCCCTGAGGCCTGCCTCCCTGACTCTGCTGGGGCCCTGGTGGACGAGGTGGAGGAGTAGAGCGCTGCTGGGGCTGCTGGGCACGCTGCTGCTGCTGCTGTGGCTGTCGGTAAGCTGGTGCTGGGTACCTCTGTGGCTGCCACTGTCCCACCAGTGGTCTGTAGGGTCCACCCGGCTGAGGTGCGAAGCGGGGGCGTGCTCCACTGCTCGAAGACTGGCCCTGGAAAGCAGTCTTCCGCTTCCTGTGTGCCTCCAACTCAGGTAGCTGCCTCTCCAACACATATGCCTTGTCAATCATCATCTGGAAGCTCCCGTAGTAGCTGCTGGACAGAGCATGCTTCAATTCTTCGTTCAGTCCCTGAATGAAACAGTCCTGCTTCAGATCATCTGTCCTGACCTCCTCTATCGCGTAGCGCGACAGCTGCGTGAAGCGAGTGAGGTACTCACGCACTGTCGACCCTCCCTGTCTCAAGCTCAGAAACTCCTTGCGCTTCATCTTGACCTCTCCAGCTGGAATAAAGTGACCCCGAAAGCTGTGACAGAACTCCTCCCAAGTGATGCTCTCATGGGCGGCGTGAGCGGCAGTGAGTGCCGTCCACAAGTCAGCTGCCGGTCCTGCCAGCTGGTGAGCAGCTAGCAAAACCCTCTTCGGGCCCACACACTGTATCAGTCTCAGCTTACTGTCAACAGTCTTCAACCAGTCATCAGCATCCATAGGCTCCACAGGACGACTGAAGACAGGAGGTTGTGTGCTCTGAAAGTCCCTGAGGCACGAACGCAGGCCCCCACCAGGAGCAGGCGGTGGCGGGGGAGCCGACTGCATGTTGGCCAGCACCTGGGTCAGACTCTGGAGAATCTGGTTCTGTGCCGCCAACATCTGCTGCACCCCAGAAGCGACAGGTGCATCACGAGCTCCACGGCCCGCCCAACCAGGCATCTGAAAGGCGGGGCCCTCATCCCCTGGAGGCTCACCGCGGCCTCTGCCACAACCACGTCCCCTGCCTGCCATCTGTTACATGTATTAGAACACGTAAGCTATAGCAATATATAATAAAAGGCAATGTGGGGTAAAATTTTCCAAAAACAAGGAAAATCATCTAATAGCCCTACTAATAATAAAAACAATCACAACCATGCACACGCATCAGACAAAACTAGTACTAAGCAAATCAAGCCATGAAGAAAATTTAACGGCTACGCGACCCAGGACTAGGTGACCACCTATCCTAAGCGTGGCTCTTTGGGGTAGTTTCACAATTTTGAATAAGAGGAGGATAGAAAAGTTCATTTATTAGAAACTTTTCAAACAAATAAGTAGGAGAGACAAAGTTTTCTCAAAAAGAGGTAAGGCACGAAGAAATAGAGACACACACCATATTTTCGCAAATTTTTCTTGTGTAAAGGATCGTTGAGGCGAAAATAGTTTTAGTTCACGACCATTTCTAACTAGGCTGGGGTCCTAGGGACAGCATTGGCTCTGATACCAACTTGTAACACCCTGTTCCTGCAAAAGAAACAAAGTGCAATACTTGCGTGTGCCAGGATCAGTTTTTATCACACACGAACACAAGAGAGATATCATATATAATTAAGCCAAGCTCGATAAACATGATAGGCCAAGTACGACAAGTACATCATCAACGGTACAAGAATGACCCGTAGGTCTAAAAGAAAAACTCATGACAGCGGAAAGGTAGTAGTAGGATCTCCATCACAGACACCGTCCGTGGGAACACCCGCCTAGGCCTGAGCACCAGTGTCGTCTCCGTCGAACTCCTCGCCCATCTCTCCACCACTGGGACCTGAGCAGCAGTATATGCACAAGAAAACAGAAAAGGAAAGAAGCGAGGATGAGTACCTAATGTACTCCGCGAGTGAGGGAAATTATGATATGCAGGCTATTCAATGAGGAAAGCTAACACGGGTTAGCCTCTATGCAACCTTAATTCCCTAAGTTGACCTTAGCATCCTGTTTACTAGGTGAGGGACTCATATATATAATAACAATATAAACCGTCGGGTGACACCCACCTGACTCACCACCGTCCAGGTTACCCCACCTGGAACCAACTCACCGGGTCAACCGTCCGACTCACCAACAACCAACAAATCCCAAACTGACTAATCAAGGCAGTACAACCAGCGCGCTCGTGACCGTGAGCACGGCTATCTAGATAGTTTCATACTCTGCAGAGTTTGTACCACTTTACCTACATGTTGTGATTTCATCCTCTGTCTCTAGGTGGACTAAGAACCTCCTTTTTGCCGGTGACAGCCAATCACACTACACACTACCTAAGGTGTGTGGCCAGAAGGTCACAACATAGCCTTTACAAAGGGTCTCCCGACAAGTACGAGCACTCTAAGATTTCGCCTACCACGACATACTGGAGTACACCCTCCAACGTGGCAGCCCCCTCTTGAGCCATGCGGATCCCAGAGCAGGTAAAGCTGAACTCGTTCCCCGCACCAATCCATTGCCCATACTCATTGAAAGATCTCCTAATTAATTGGCTAAGCTGTTCCATACCGTCATGTGGTGGCACGGTAATACCTGGTCGCAATGTCACCAAGAACCGGTCCTTAGAATCTAGAACAGGCACCAACACAATGAACCCGAGTCTCGTGCGTACTGCACCCACCACTCAAGCCTGCCTGCCTAGATTCCTATCAACTACACCATCCCGCCATATCCACAATAATACAGAGTATAGTAGAGTAAGCATAATAGCAATTTTAAGTAAAGTTACTCCCCCAACTATGACAGCATGGCTAAGCAGAAGTAAACCACCCACAAAATACCCTAACATCTACCCAATACAGCAACAAGGAATATTATGGAAATCTAAGGAAACAGTCTAGCATAGGATTCAAATTAATTGACTTGCTTGCAACTAGTTCTATCTATATCCTTAATAATCCCTAAACGGAGCAAAGTGGTCAAGGGCACTTGCCTGGGTAGTGTGGGTCGACGTAGTCAAACACCTGGTCCTGAAGGCTAAAAGTCGACTCCGGGATCACCTCTAAACACATAACCACATGCAAGAAAATGGCACAAAGGAAATAAGTACAAGCGTGAAAATATAGACAAAATGATTAAACATAGCATACACAGAGCAAGGCATTACCATACACTCCAAGGTGTTTCAATCAAGTTCTAATATATCTACCCTAGGCAAATTACATTTTACCAACATTTCATGTGCCAAGAAACATACAAAAGGGGCGCTACATGTTTTATTAGGTTTTCCCATATTTTACTATGCATGAAATATCATTTTTACAAATGCTAGATTTATTACACATGAAAATGATGTTTAACTACCCACTAAGCATGTGTATTAGGTGATTACTCACTACTACAGGGGCTAAAATATCAATTCAGCACATTCCAGGGGGTAGTTTGTAATTAAGTCTACTGCAGAAATTGTTTTAATGCAAAAACAGAGAAGTGTAGGGGGTAGATCTAAAATCTGCAGTTAAATCGCAAATATTCAGCAAGCTCAGGGGGCTTCTAATGAAACCAGGGGTCAAAGTGCTAAAGCAGCAAGGTGGAAGGGCTTCTAAGTTGCACTCGGCAAAACGCGGGGGCCTAAATGCAAACTAGCGAAGGGGTACGTGATCTCTATTCGCGGCCGTCGATGGGGAATCAAGCGGCCCTGGCATTTTGGGACCGAGCCAACCGCCGACGGGGAAACGCGGCGGCGCGCCATGGGCACCACCACGGAGCTCGTCGGCGATACCCGATCTACGCCTACACGCACGTGTTTTACGATGCTACACCCGGAAACGACGGAGGAGGGACTCGCGAGCTCACCGAGCGTGTTTCGGTGCCCCGAAGAGAGTAGAAGGAGGCGCGCGACGGCGTGAAGCGGAGGTGTCGGTACCCTAAAAACCATACACCCCCTGAGGTTACAAAGATCTCAAGGGAAGGACATCTACTCAAATTGAAGACCCTCGGGGGCCCACTCGCCAGACGTGACCGGACCCGCTTCTCCAACATGGTTAACCTCTAGGTTGCCACGTGTACTGACAGACCAGAGTTATTACCCACAAGGGTGAAGCTCCGGGCTAGGTACTGAAACGGCACCTCCGGAGGTAACCCCTGACCGAGAGAAGCTCCGGACCTGACAAGTGCCAGACCACCCCGGAGCTTCCCGCTTCTCCCAAGCAAGCTCCGGAGCTGCCACGTGTCCATACGTCGGAGCTAGCTGCTTAAAACCCCCGAGAGACGTTGTAACGGCTCCGGATCTCCAAAGGACAGCCGCAGACTTCAAGACCCTATTAATTACCATTAATTCCACGTTAATGATAATTAATCGGACAATCTTAACACCTGTAACGGCACTGTCGGAGCCGTTACAGGGTTATTAACAACAATTAATCTCGTGTATCAATACTAATAACCGCCAGGGCCACATGTCGGGCCAGGCTGACTTGTAACGGTTTGTCCTTATGTTATAAAAGGACAAACCGACGATACACGGGGGGAGAACTCTCGAACACTCTGAAGCTCACAAGTTAATACAACACACACACACACACCCGTGGAGTAGGGTATTACGCTCAGGCGGCCCGAACCACGTAAACAACGGTGTCACTCGTGTCCAATCGCGTTTCACCTGCTTGAGTCTCCGCGCGCCCAAACCGAACCTCAAACTCCTTCCACACTTTCGTAGTGTCAGGGGATCTGCCGAATCCAACAGTCGACAGTTGGCGCGCCAGGTAGGGGCATAAAAAATCCTCCAAAGAAGAAGCCGCTACCTCCGGGAGTGGCAAGAAGAAAAAGAAGACCAACGGCAAGAAGAAGCCGTCGGCCGGCACATCCAACGTTGCAGCCGCTGCAACTCCTGGTGGCCGGGGGCCACGCCCCGAGAAGCGACCTCGACTGTCTTCTGAAGACGGTGGCAAATCCAAGATGTGGTGCCCCATTCACAAAACGAGCAGCCACAAACTGGAGGACTGCCGGGAGGTCCAAAACCTTGCCGAGCGCTACCACAAGCGCCGGGAAGGGTCTCTCTTCCGACAGAGGGAGGGAAAGCAAAAGGTCGATGAAGCTCCGGCTGAAGAGGAGTTAGGGTTTCAAGACCCCAAAAAGGTCTTGAAAGCCGTCTACACCTCTGTCGACGATGATTCCGACGTCTCCGACAACGAGCGTCGGAAAACCATGAACACCATCTTTGGTGGATCATGGGATATCACCTCTCGTCGTGTCATCAAGACTATGCGACGGGATATGGCTGTTGTAGCTCCTACAGCTAGACCGGAGCCACATCGAAAGTGGATGGACACACCCATCACTTTTGATGCTTCGGACTGTCCTCAAAGCATGGTCGGAGCTGGCCAGCTACCCTTGATGGTATCTCCCACCATCAACAACATCCAGCTCCATCATGTCCTGGTAGACGGAGGTTCGGGGCTTAATCTCATCAGCTTCGAAGCTTTCACTAAGCTTCAGCTTCGACCTTCGGACCTCCAGCCCTCTCGACCTTTCTCCGGAGTAGGTCCGGGGGCCATAACCCCACTCGGAGCTATTACTCTCCCTGTTACCTTCGGGACCCGGGAGAAGTATCGCACCGAAAAGTTGATCTTCGACGTCGCTCAGATCAACTTACCATTCAACGCCATTTTGGGTAGACCTGCCTTGTACAAATTCATGGCAGCTGCTCATTATGGATACCTGGTGTTGAAGATGCCAACACCAGTAGGCGTTCTCCGGATCCGTGGAGATCGCACTGCCGGAGTAACTGCTCTGGAGGAACTCCATGCACTCACCACAGCGCAAGAGGAGGACTCCAGACAGAAGCAAGCTCCACAACCTCCGAGCATTCGTCAACGAGGCTCGACCTCTGCACCTCGTGTGCAGCCAAGCGGCGACACCGACATTCCCGTCAAAGTCGTCCAAATTGGTTCTGATGTCACTCAAACTACCCGCATATCGGGTGGCTTGAACGACAAATAGGAACTCGCGCTCATCACTTTCCTCCGGGCTAACGTTGACGTGTTTGCTTGGCAACCGTCACAAATGCCTGGGATCCCCAGGGAAGTGATTGAGCACAATCTGAAGATTTACCCCGACGCTTGGCCTGTGCACCAGAAACCTCGGAAGCAATCTGTAGAGCGACAGAACTTCATCCGACAAGAAGTAAAGAAGTTGCTTGAAGCCGGATTCATCCGAGAAGTCTACCATCCAAAATGGCTGGCAAACCCAGTCGTTGTGCCTAAAGCCGGCGGGAAACTTCGGATGTGCATCGACTACACCACACTGAATAAGGCATGCCCAAAAGATCCATTCCCACTACCTAGAATAGACCAGATAGTGGATTCCACCTCCGGGTGTGAGTTACTGTGTTTTCTAGACGCATATTCAGGATACCATCAAATCCGGATGTCTAGGGAAGATGAAGAACATACTTCATTCATCACAGTGGATGGATTGTATTGTTACACAGCCATGCCTTTTGGTCTCAAGAATGCAGCTTCAACTTTTGTACGAGCAATGTACAAAACTTTCGAAGAACTCATCAGAGACATAGTGGAAGTGTACGTTGATGACATCGTGGTCAAAGTCAAGAACAAGGAGTCCCTCTTGGACACCTTACAGGCTGTCTTCGACAAGCTGCGGGCCACTCGCACGAAGCTAAACCCAGACAAATGCGTATTTGGGGTTAGTTCCGGAAAGCTTCTTGGTTTCCTGGTAAGTCACCGGGGCATAGAGGCTAATCCGGCGAAGATAAAAGCCATTGAAGACATGCGGCCACCAACCCGCATCAAAGACGTCCAAAAATTAACCGGATGTCTAGCAGCCCTCAGCCGGTTCATTTCAAGACTGGCGGAAAGGGCACTTCCCTTCTTCAAGTTACTAAGGAAGTCCGGACCATTCCAATGGTCTGAAGAAGCAGAGAAGGCATTCCAGGAGCTGAAACAGTTCCTCACCACCCTACCAGTCTTGGTAGCTCCGAACCCTGGTGAGCCTTTATTGCTTTACATTTCAGCAGCTGACGAAGTCGTCAGTATGGTTCTGGTTGCGGAGAGACCGGAACTACCCAATACTCAGGAATCCAGATCCCTTCGGGAGGATCCGGAGGTTCCTGAAAGCGGGTCTGGGTCCCAGCTCCCAGACTTGAACCCACAAGAAGCCACTTCAGAGGACCCGGATCCTTCTGATAGGATCCAGGTCATTCCTGAAGAAGCTCCGGGTTCCTCCACCCAGAACCCGGAGGTCCCCGAAGATAGTCTGGACCCCTCCGACAGGGCCCGGATCAATGGAGAGGAAGCTCCGGACCCCTTCGGGAGGGTCCGGACCATTCAACGCCCAGTATACTTCATCAGTGAAGTGTTACATGATGCCAAGACTCGATACCTAGAGGTGCATAAGCTGCTTTACGCAGTTCTTATTGCCTCAAGGAAGCTTCGACACTATTTCCAAGCTCACAAAGTCTCGGTGGTAACCTCGTATCCACTTCGAGCGATCCTGCATAATCCCAATTCAACTGGGAATATAGCAAAGTGGGCAGCGGAACTGGCTGAATTCGACCTCGAATTCATTCCAAGACAAGCAATCAAGAGTCAAGCATTGGCAGATTTCGTGGCAGAATGGACTCCCTCTCCATTAAACCCTGGGGGCCCCAGCGAGCAGAAGACGGAACCACAAGTTCCGGCCTTCACTAAGCCTCACTGGACCCTTTACTTCGACGGCTCCATGCAGAAGCAGGGAGCCGGAGCTGGAATCCTTCTCCTCGCACCAACCGGGGAGAAGGTGAAATACATGGTGCACCTTGACTTCAAGGCAACCAACAACATGGCGGAGTACGAAGCACTCATATATGGATTAAAGGTGGCACTATCATATGGTGTCAAGCAGTTGCTGGTCAAAGGAGATTCACAACTTGTCATCAAACAGGTGAAGGGTGAATGCTCCTGCAATAATCTCCAGCTGGCTGCTTATCTCCTTGAAGTCCAGAGGCTTCAGAAGGACTTCGAAGTCCTAGACCTTCACCATGTTCAGCGTGTTCACAACGCTGAAGCTGACGAACTCTCGACCAAGGCGTCAACCGGAGCTCCGGCCCCAGATGGAACCTTTGTCCAGAGGTTGTCAAAACCCACAGTTCAGCCTGCCGAACTGAACGAAGGGGGCGAGATCAGCATCCCGAAGCTGACGGTCCCGATGGCCCTGTTACCATGGCAGCCATCAAGGGTCGTAGGTGCTGCCGGAAGCTCCGAGCAACCCAGCACGCAAGACTCAAATGCTCAAGTCAGTTCCGATGCATGGATCTCGGAGATCCGGAACTACTTGAAAGACAACATCCTTCCTAACGATGATGTATCCGCTGACCGGGTAGTCAGATTGGCTAAAAGATACACGTTGGTAGAAGGGGATCTCTACCGGCGCGGTGCCAACGGCATCCTAATGCGGTGCATCACAAGGGAAGAAGGCTGCGAGCTCCTCGCAGAAATCCATGGAGGTGAGTGTGGGAACCACGCGTCTTCCCGCACGCTGGTCGGAAAAGCCTTTCGGCACGACTTCTACTGGCCTACAGCGCTCCAGGATGCTACTGAGCTAGTGAAGAAATGCAAAGCATGCCAATTTCATGCAAAGCGAATTCATACACCTCCTCAGCCCTTACAAATGATACCTCCTACGTGGCCTTTCGCTGTGTGGGGGATGGACATCTTGGGACCCTTCCCAAGAGCCGTCGGAGGTTACAAGTTCCTGTACGTCGCCATTGACAAGTTCACCAAGTGGCCGGAAGCTACTCCTGTTGTGACGATCAACAAACAATCTGCAATTAATTTTCTACAATCTATCGTGAGCAGATTCGGAGTCCCAAATAATATCATCACTGATAATGGGACTCAGTTCACAAGCTCCGCATTTCAAGGATATTGCGAAGACCTCGGCATACAAGTTTGCTATGCTTCCGTAGCTCATCCTGCCAGCAATGGACAAGCCGAGAGAGCAAACGCAGAGATCCTTAAAGGACTCAAAACGCGCACTTATGAGCGTTTGAAAAAGCACGGAGCTAATTGGATCGAAGAGCTTCCGCCCACTCTATGGGCTAATAGGACTTCTCCAAGTCGGGCAACCGAAGAAACACCCTTCTTCCTGGTGTACGGAGCTGAAGCGATCCTTCCTCCGGAAATCACCTTGGGTTCCCTCCGAGTCCGGACCTTCGACGAAACCGCGCAGGACCAGCTCCGGCGTGAAGACCTAGACCTCCTCGAGGAGGGAAGGTGCCAAGCAGCTGTTCGGAATGCCCGATACCGCCAAGCTCTACGGCGCTATCATCAGCGGCATGTACACAACCGACAGCTCGAGGAAGGCGATCTGGTGCTACGGAGAATACTATCCAGAGAAGGGCAAAACAAACTCTCCCCCGGCTGGGAAGGACCCTTCCGAGTGATCAAAGTATCCCGTCCCGGAAGCGTTCGCTTGGCTACCGAGGATGGGACACCTCTCCCAAATCCTTGGAACATTGAGTACCTCCGTAAGTTCTACACTTAATTCCACGGAGGTGAGTCTTAAGTAACTTGAAGTGTATGTTATAGAGTCATTGTACAGAGTCGGGTAGTTCCTCCGGGAGAGCAGTCGGACCTTTCCCGAAAGGTTTGGAAAGCTCATGCAACACTTGATACAGTCTCCGGACTAGAAGTGTAGCTAACTACCCTGGGTTAAACGAGAAACCGAACACACTTAGCCTGGTTCTGTACCCTAAGAGTGTACTTGTTTCCCCTGTACCCCGGACCTATAATGAAAGACATCTTCATGTGAAATAGACGCCACGTGCATTCATTTTTGCATAAGGCTCGACATTTTTATTTTTCTCTTTCTTGTCTATAACAGAAACGTGCAATTCTTAAGAAATTCTAGTTAGACCGATTTACGTACGATTCGAGTTGAATTGTCGGATTTTTTAGATTTAAATATCGTCTGTGGATAACTCGCCTGAAAGCCGCCAAGCCATTCTAGGGCCGGAGTGCGCTATCGACTTAGCCTGGTCAAGCACCCTAAGTACGCCACTCTACCTACATCCCGGCAGGCCAAAGTAAGGTGGGTCCATGGACAATTGGATCTAAAAGAAAAGACAATTCATCCAATTATACTAAAAATCGTGTTCAACTTGAAATTCTCTTGAGAACCGTAAGCCGCGACGAAGTTATAGATAAGGAACGAATTTTACTGTTTTTCTTGGCTTAAGTGTGCAGGAAAAATAAACCCAATATTGATGGAGAAAAACCGGAGTTAACCAAGCTCCGACTCCCACCGGCGTTAACTTAAAGATGGTGAGAAGATTCTATCACTAGAGTCTGTTGCCAGCAAACCAGGCGTGGCAAGGGTCATTGCCGGAGCTACTAAGCTCCGACACCTTGAAGTATTAACTATCGACACTCAACGTGTTGGTAGAGGCTACTGCCGGAGCTACTAAGCTCCGACGATGGACAGTGCCGGAGCTTCTAAGCTCCGACGACTTCAAGGGACCTTCACTATCGAAAACTTCGGACCTAAACTATACGAGTTCGAAGCAAATTTGTCTTCAACAAAACTCAACATCCTTTTGGTACATGTCCACAATCAAATTGTGCACATCTACCAGGGGGCCAAGTGAAGACAAAGATGTTGAAGACAAAAAATGAAATTCACGAAAAATTGGGGATTTCATTTCATCAGAAGACCGGAGATTACATCTGGAGACAAGGGATTACAAAATTGAGGAAGAAGAGAAGATACAAATAAAGGCTAAGAAAGATAGTCCTAGACCCTATGGAAGAACTCAGCGACCTTCTGAGCGACCTCCGACACGCTGGCTCGGGTAGCTTCGCCTTCTCCTTCGACGGGGCCTTCAAGCACTGGGTCCAGAGAGAATTGAGGGTTCCGGCTAGTGTAACACGTCAATACATACTCTGTGACGTTCCTAGCCAGGGATTGCCCCTCGACCTCCAGCTGGTCCGCGATGACGTCGCCCACCTTGGAGAGCTTGCTGCCCGCAGCGCTCAACGCTTGCAACGCAAGGTCTGGCTCCGGCTCCGGGTCATCCGGGAGCACGGGGCTGAAACCCATCGGCGCTAGCGCATCATCGGCCTTGCTCAGGAACTCCCAAATTTGCAGGGAGTCCGTCTTCCTCAGGCCCTTCATCTCTTCCAGGGACCTCCGGGCCGCCGCCAGCTCCGAATTCTCGCGGGAAAGACGCTCGACTTCTTTGGCGTTTTGCTGAATCTTCGCAGCAACCCGCTTCTCAAGTCTTCCGAGCTCCTCCTCCCGGAGGTGGATCTTGTTCCGGCGGTCGACCAGGTCTTTCTCCCTAGCCTCTATTTTCTTCTCCCGGGCGACAAGGGCACACTCGTACTCGTAGAGTTCCTGCCCCCGCACCCAGGTCTTCTCCTCTTCCTCGAGGCAGCGCTCTTCCAATTTTTTAGCGCGCTCCTCGAGGCCCTTGTCCGCCAGAGCTGTCTTCTCGGCGAGCTCTTCTTCACGTCGCAAGACATCATCCCGTAGCTCCAGGAGTTTTTGCTCCTCATCCTCGAGCCGCTTTTCCCTTCCCTCAAGTGCCTCTCGGCGCTTGATGAGTGCGGTACTGATGGCCTCGAGTTGATCGAACTGAGCGTTGGCCGCATCATTAGCAGCCTTAGCTTGGTCATGGTACTCCCGGGATTGGGCGTCGAGGTTGTGAGTCATGCTCTCCCTCTCGTCTAGCATCTCACCCCAGAGCTCCAGGCGGACCTTCTCCCGCCTGATCCATTCCTTGTCCTCAGCAATCCTCGACTGCGCCAGCTTGGTCTCGAATTGGAGTCGATTACGCCACCTCCTAAGGGTTTGGCGCTCCTCTTCAAGAACCTTGCTGTCGTGGAAGAAGGCTAGTTGGACTTGGCGTAGACTGGAGCAAGCGTTGTCGATGGACATCGACAGCGAGATGGGCTCCGGACCTTCTGGGGCCTCCTCCGCTGGTTCCAGCGGGTCTTCATTTACAAAAATTGGGTCCCACTCTACGAGAGCGGAACCCCGAGCTTCCAAGGCACTAGGGAACTCCTCCGGGATGGCCTCAGTCGCCACCGAAGAAGGTCCCGCCACCAAATCTTCATTCGCCCCCTCAGGCTGGGGGCCGGCGACTTCGTTCAGGCACTCTGGCTCCGCCACGGGTACCATCGACGTCGTCGCCTCCACTGGCTCCGGCCGGGACGCTTCTTCTGAGGGAGGCTCAAGCTCCCTCGCCTCTTCGACCACCGGCTCTGCAGCCGGCGCTTCCACAATCACCGGCTCTGCAGCCGGCGCTCCAATAGCTACCGGCTCTGCGACTGAAGCTTCGGAAGTAACCGGCTCAATTGCCGGAACCACTTCAACTTCCGGCTCGCACGCCGGGGCTTCAGCTACCTCCGCCTCAACCGCCGGGGCTTCAGCACTTTCCAGCTCCGAAGCCAGGACCTCTACTTCCTCCGACTCAACAGCCGGAGCATCTACTTCTGCAGCACCAGGGCCCGGAGCTTCAACCTCCGGAGCGGGTGCCGCTGGCGCATCTTCAATCCCGTGGTCCGGCGCTACCACGGGAACTTCTGGAGACGAGTCGAGGTCCATGACCACGACAGCCGGCGCCGGAGCTGTCGCAGCCTCCGCCTGGGGCGGCACCGGGGCTAGAGCAGAAGCCCTCGCAGCCTCAGACACTGTGGCTGAGGGCGGGGCTTCACTCCCCTTCTTGGGAACGCTGCAGATGAAGAATGAAGAAATTGAGCAAACAGATGCTATAATTAAAAGTTAATTGAGGTAAGCAAGAAAAATTACCTTGGGAGGCTCACGCACCAGCTTGCGCGGAACCTCTTTCCCGGACGTTCCGGGCTGGCCACGGTCGGCGTAGGAGCTCCGGGAAGACTCCCAGGACTTGCCGTAGCCGCGGGCGTTTCCCGGGTCGGAGCTCTCCTTGACCGGGAGGAACTCCTAGACCTGGAGGCCCTCACCGCTTCTCGAACCGGAGTCGCCTGTCCGGAGCTGGCACCTCCGGAGGAACCCATCACGGGGACAGCCGCACTCCGGGAGGATCCCACCGCCGGAACAGTAGCGCTCCGAAAAGACCCCACCACGGGGACAGACGCTACAGCGGCGGAGGATCCTCCTTCCTGAGGACGGGGAACTGGCGGGGAAGTAGCAAGCCCGACGGACCTCCCGTCAGCATGTCGCAGCTTCCTCTTCCGGTTCTCCGGCTCTTCCGCCAGCTCCTTGCCCTTGCCGGTGACCTCAGCTCTTGGCTGAGAGACAGGGGTGGAGCCGCCTTCCGACAACCCGGGGATCGCCAACCGGGCGGTCGATCTTCTCTCGACGACGCCAAGGTCGTCAAGCGCGGGCATCTTCCGCCGGAGCTCCCTGCTGAACTCAACTTCCACGTTCAGGGGGAGGAAAGCCGGCGGCGGAGTCAAGTACTCTCCGTCAACATCGATGCCGTGCTGGAATTTCTTGAGGTGAAACTCCAAGGACTTCCCCACCATGCTGGACTTCAACCCGGTTTCGACTCGGTCTTCGTCCATCACGCTGTTGAGGGCCCAGGCGAGCTTCTCCCTCCTCTTCAGCGGCGCCCACCTGTTGGACAGGAAGTTGCAGAACACCGTCTGGGGAGTCAATCCTCCCTCTACACATTGGCGGATCCTGGACAAGACGGGGTCGAAAGCTGCCGCCAGCACCGGAACTTCGCTCCACACCGACGTGTCAATGCCGGGCAGACCGTCTGGCAGCTCCAACCGCTCGTGCTCCTCCACCCGGACGACTACCCAATCTTTCTTCCAGTCATCCCACTTCCCGGAAGGGAACGACCGGAGGTACTTGAACGGGCACTTCTTGCGCTTCACAAAGTAGTAGAAGCCAAGGTACTCGTCACTTCGGCCGGTGGTTTGAACGGTGAAGAAAGTGCGGAAGAGCTCGATGCATGGAGGGATGCCCACCCACATCTCGCAGAAGTGGACAAAGATGGACACAAGGAGGAGGGAGTGAGGGCCAAGGTGGTATAGCTGCAGACCATAGAAGTCCAGCAGCATCAAGAAGAAGGAAGAAAACGGTGGGATCAGCCCCACCATGGCGTACGATGAAAAGTACACCATTTCGCCGGAGTGCTCCTTTTTAAAGGGAAGCTCCCCGCCGGCGCGGACTGAACGGTTGAAGAAGTCCGACGACCACCCCATGAGGGCTCGGACCTTCTTCAGATCGCTCTCCGTCTTCAAACGACTCTCACGCAGACCCAACTCCATCGCAGCACAGCTAGGCGAGAGAAGAGAAGCAAAGCACGAGTTGGGAGTTTGAGCGCAAGAACAGATGGAAAGCGTAAAGAACTCCCGACGGTGCGCTTTCCTTCTTAAGTAAGCCCTCGCAACGCTTGGATGGAAACTGCAGGGGAATCAAGCGTACTACTCAAGAATCCAACCCAGCCGATGACAAGAGGGCCCGGGACCACCCTGACGATCAAGTCGAGGCTCTTACCCAGGCGAACAGTTGTCATCACGAGGCGGGAAACCCGAAGGTGGCGGACTGACAAGGCGCGCGGAACCGATACGGTTTTCGTATCGGGAACCGACGACCTTCAATTGCGAGAGATCCGCACGTCAAAGATCTTATCTGCCGCCTGAGGTGCGCCACGCGTCGGGACTCAACCGTAAAGCCCCGCCAAAGGCACCTCCGAAGACCCTTGAAGACCCAGTTCAAGAGTCGCAAGTGTGGACCCATCTCCGGCGGAATGACTTCATCCCGTTAGCCTTCCCCGGAGGTAGGTCCAGGGGGCCACTGTCGGTACCCTAAAAACCATACACCCCCTGAGGTTACAAAGATCTCAAGGGAAGGACATCTACTCAAATTGAAGACCCTCGGGGGCCCACTCGCCAGACGTGACCGGACCCGCTTCTCCAACATGGTTAACCTCTAGGTTGCCACGTGTACTGACAGACCAGAGTTATTACCCACAAGGGTGAAGCTCCGGGCTAGGTACTGAAACGGCACCTCCGGAGGTAACCCCTGACCGAGAGAAGCTCCGGACCTGACACGTGCCAGGCCACCCCGGAGCTTCCCGCTTCTCCCAAGCAAGCTCCGGAGCTGCCACGTGTCCATACGTCGGAGCTAGCTGCTTAAAACCCCCGGGAGACGTTGTAACGGCTCCGGATCTCCAAAGGACAGCCGCAGACTTCAAGACCCGATTAATTACCATTAATTCCACGTTAATGATAATTAATCGGACAATCTTAACACCTGTAACGGCACTGTCGGAGCCGTTACAGGGTTATTAACAACAATTAATCTCGTGTATCAATACTAATAACCGCCAGGGCCACATGTCGGGCCAGGCTGACTTGTAACGGTTTGTCCTTATGTTATAAAAGGACAAACCGACGATACACGGGGGGAGAACTCTCGAACACTCTGAAGCTCACAAGTTAATACAACACACACACACACCCGTGGAGTAGGGTATTACGCTCAGGCGGCCCGAACCACGTAAACAACGGTGTCACTCGTGTCCAATCGCGTTTCACCTGCTTGAGTCTCCGCGCGCCCAAACCGAACCTCAAACTCCTTCCACACTTTCGTAGTGTCAGGGGATCTGCCGACTCCAACAGTCGACAGGAGGGATCTCATCGGCTTGCGTCGGAGAGGGTGTCGAGCGGTGCTTCCTCGCGTCCTTCGTCCCCCACAACGTTTTTTAAGTCCAAACAAATGTGTTGGCGAGGTTAGATCAAACTAAAACCGAACGAACGAGCCAGAACGCCGGAGAAGGGCGACAACTCACCACGGTCTCGCCGGAATTAGGTTTCCACGCCTCGGCACGTCGGGAAGGGCTCTCGCCACCTAGCAGTGACCCTGCGAGATTGAGGCTGTGGTGTGTTTTGAGGGATAAGGGTTGAAGGAGGAGGAACTGGCGCGGCACGGTGGTTTACCGGGATCGGGGCGGTGGCGGAGCAGGGCTCCCGCGCACTGCACAAATGGGGAGCACAGCGGAAGGAGGGCATGGGGGCGCTTTATAGGGGAGCTGACGTGCGAGGCAAGAAGACCGGCCGCGGATTCTTGGCGATTATAGGGGTTCCGCGAGGGGAAGCCTTGGCGTCCACGCCGGGGGGGGGGGGGGGGGGGGAAGGTGAGGAAGAGCCGTGGCGGGGAAGAAAGGTAGCAGGGCCCACTCGTCGGTGAAAGGGGGGAAACGGACAGAACGGCGAGGGGATCCGAGGTGGGCGCCGAGTGTGCGGGCGCGCGAATGGATGGGCCGGCGGAAAAGAAAGGAGAACTGGGCCGGCGCCGAGATGGGAAAGGAGGGAAAACAGGGATTGGGCCAAGTGAAGAAAAAGGGGCCTTAGGTCCAGAGGAGCTTAAAAAGGGGTGTAGTTTTTCTAATTCTATTTTTTTTTAAGTTTCTAAGCACATTTTAAATAGCCAAAATAATTCTTACACTCAATTAAGCATTAGCAAAATATCCAAACATGAATTAGCTCCAAGAATATATTTTAGGGGGTGTTACAGTCATGATCCACCAGCCGTCCGGCGGCGCGTCCGGCCAGGCATCCTACATCGCCATCCACGCCAAGGAGATCCTCAAGGTGCGCGACCGCCTCAACAAGATCTACGCCAAGCACACGGGCCAGGCCATCGACAGCATCGAGAAGTGCATGGAGCGGGACATGTTCATGGACCCGGAGGAGGCGCACGGTTGGGGGCTCATCGACGAGGTCATCGAGCACCGCCCTGTCTCGCTTGTTTCTGATGCTGTTGGGGTTATCCACTGGCTGATTGTTGTTTTGCTACTTGAAACATCTGACTGATAATGAATGCCGATCTGGTGTAACCCTGCTCTGTGCTGATGTCGAACAGAGTTGTTTGTCTGAAATTAGTCAGCCCTATTATTTTTACCTATGTCGTGGCTCTTAGCTTTATTTGACGTTACTGTATTTATAGTTAGTTTGACCTATACTGTATTGTACTTTGTACTGGGGCTACAATTGCACGAATTCCGAATTGCCGATTTAGGTGATGTCTTTTGCATTTTTTAGTTGTATTATGGCTCTCAGCTTTGGGTGATAATTCTGGATTGATTTAGTTTCTCACCGTTGTCATAATCTCAATAGCAGTAACGTTTCTTGTTTCATGTGGGGTTCTGGATCATGAATTCCTGACCAGACCAAGAACATCTCAGATGGGTTAGTTTTCCACAATTCTTTTTCTGTTGATTCTGTTTGACAATGTAGCCTGTGGTTAACCTACTCCCTCTATCCCCATGAACTTGTCGCTTTGTAGTTCAAAAATGAACTACAAAGCGACAAGTTCATAGGAACGGAGGGAGTACTTCATTTGGCAGCCATTCAACAAAAGCTTTTTCCCCAAATGGTTATTCGATATCCGCCTCTGGACGCGAGCTTCGGGGCGCGCTGGTGGGCGGTGAGAGCACGAGCAGTGACACGGCCGTCACCATGGTCGTTTCAATGTGCGAGTGTGATGTGCTCAGTGCTCTGCTCCGGGGTATTGGCTCTGCCAAATGGAGAGGGAAAGGGCGGTTTCAAAACAGAGGACGTGACGCACTGGGGCTGGGGAAGCAGGAAACTGGAGGCGAGATGGGGACGTGATTTCTCTCGCTGCATCACGGCATGCATGGGAGCTCGAACTGGGTGTATTTATTTCATTTGGTGCCGTAGTGGGTGGTTAAAAAAGACTTTACTAACTGTTGCAGAGTGTGCAGGGACGGACGGACGGACAGTACCTTCTTGATTTTCTTGCTGTCATTCAGAGGTATTGTAGAATTCTTTTTCCTTCAAAACTTGAGTGGTAGATTTCCACTTTGAATCCAAGACCAGTATTTTCAATTTTATTGAGATCTGCAGGAAACGTGCGCCTTTTAACAAACAGTTCCTCTATGTAGGCATCCATTGATATTGACTAGACTGCCTCCGTAAATTCCAATCGGCAACTGTATGTATTAAAATTCAGAACTACAAATCAACCAAGATAGATCTAATAGTACTACATGGCACGACCCTGATCTTCACAAAAGCATAGTACTACTCCCTCCGTCCTAAAAAGGTTGTCGCTTTGTAGTTCATTTCCTTTTTGGAACGGAGGGAGTACATGGCACACTCACTTGGCCTTCCCCAACGCCACTTCGAGACGCCCGCAGTCGACGATGTAGGCGAACCCGTACGCCATGTTGGCGAGCGTCGCCTCCTGCAGGTCCCGGCTAGCCGTGGCGGTGGCGTCGGCGGAGAAGAACACTCGAAACCCCCGCACGAACGCGTCCCGCGCGGTGGTCTCGCAGCACAGGTTGGTCATCACGCCCGCCACGATCACCTCCTCGGCGCCCATCCCGCGCAGCGCCTCCTCCAGCCCCGTCCCCGAGAAGGCGCTGTACGTGCTCTTCTCCACGACGAGGTCCCCGGGGACGCGGCCGGCGCCCGGGAGCAGCTCGGCCGCGGGCGTGCCGTCGTCGATGCGGTCGCCGGGCCACCACTCGCCGAGCGGCCCGCTGCGCGGCACGGCGTCGACGTGGCGGGTGTAGACCACGGGCACGCCCGCCGCGCGGCAGAGCGCGACGGTGGACGCGATCGCCGGCATGGCCGGCGCCGCCAGCGACGCGAAGTGGCCCTGCACGTCGATGACCAGGAGCGCGGCCGCGCGCGGGTTCGGGTCGCGCCGGCGCGTCTCGTACTTCGTGTACCTGGGTGGAGGCGCCATGGCCGGCGTACGGTACCCGCGCGGTTATGGGATCACAGGCGCGTCCACCGAGAAGAGGATTTTGGGATGGGTATGATGCGGTTGGGCGGAGCGGCAGCGCGCCGGCAGAGGGAGTAAACCAGGGACAGACACGAGACGTTTGCGGAGACTTCTGGACACGAACGCGGCAGGCAGATGGGAAGCACACGTGTGGCTGCTGCTGCTGCTGGCCAGTTCGCGGACCCTCTTGACGAGATCAGGCTGAGCTAAGATGCGATGATCTTTGCTTTGGCGCTTGCAATGACTCAGCCTTCGTCGACAAATGGACAGGCGGTCATGGACTTTTGCGCGTGGGAGAACCCAACCTACTCTGTCAGCGACAGAGAACCAACGGAGCCGTGATATTTTGGACTAGCATAAAACCGCTAAGCCGAGACACAAAATTGTTTGCTCTTGGTGGGGAAACTGCCCCTTAAGTTTATTCCGAATTTTAAAATGGGCATTCGAAGTTAACCAATTTATAAGACAACCTCGTGTGTCACATTCTGATTTCAGGTAAATAGAATATGGTTATAGGATATGATGCCAAATCGACAACCATTGACATGTTGATTGTGAGATCATCTTCCAGATGAAGTGGTTAAACCATAGAAGCTACTACACCATCAGATAGGTAACTGAAAGGGAGACATTCCAACGTCTTCAATCAGCGCTGAAAATACTCCCCCTTTCTAAAAATTTTGTCGTCTTCTTATTTATTTTTTATTAGAAAGTGATAAACTTTCCAGAAGAGAGGTAGTAGTAATTAATATTCAGCCTCCAGTCTTTTTTCCATTGGTACAGCTCAGTTTCTGTTTTTTTCCTTGTGATGATGAGGAGCCTGGTGCAACCACCACTCCCCTTTTAAGTAACAAGGCAGCATGGGCTGAGCTCAGCTAATCAGAGCAGCAATCCTTTCTTCCTGCTTCTCCCCAACCCTCGTAGCCTCGTGGTCACCACAGCTTTACGACGCCCGGCTCATTGGTCACTGTTGACGCCAGGCGATGCGCGTGATGGAGGAGGCATTCCGCTATGTGGACATGAACGCCGGAGACGGGCCTCCGGCTGCCTTCGCCACCGTCAGGGCTACCGTCGTCCAGGCCTCCAGCATCTTCTACGACACCCCTGCCACGATCGGTATGTGCCTTTTGGACCATCTTTCGTTCTACAGCTTTGTGCCCACCTCTTAGCATCAGCAGAGCAACCAAATAAAGGATGGTTCACACAGACGCAGCTACTAGCTTATGCGTTTGCTGTCGAATATTGTAAGCTCGCCAGCAAACTGAAAGCAGCAAGCTGCGTACTGAATGTGTTTTTCTTCAGAGAAAGCAAGGAGACTGGTAGCAGAGGCCGCCGAGCAGGGAGCGCAGCTGGTCGTGTTCCCCGAAGCCTTCGTCGGCGGCTTCCCCCGTGGAACCGATTTCGGCGTCACCATCGGCGGCCCCGCCCAGGCAAAGGGGAGAAAAGGGAAGGACGTCTTCTGCAAGTACTACGCCTCCGCCATAAACGTCCCCGGTAAGCTATCTCTGTCGTCCCCAAAATGAAAAGTCTCACTGTAATACCGACGACTTCATAACTTGCTGGCCCAGCTAGGAGACGTGACATCCCAACTAATGGATACGCATGATTGCACGTGCGCACGCAGGTCCGGAGTCGAGCCGGCTGGCCTCGATCGCGGCGGAGTACGGCGTGTACCTGGTGATCGGCGCGGTGGAGCGGCACGGGCGCACGCTGTACAACGCGGTGCTCTTCTTCAGCCCGGCGGGCGAGCTCCTGGGCAAGCACCGGAAGCTGGTGCCGACGGTGCTGGAGCGCGTCGTCTGGGGCTGCGGCGACGGCTCCACGCTCTCGCTCTACGACACCCCCGTCGGCAGGGTGGGCGCGCTGGTCTGCTGGGAGAGCAAGATGCCGCTGGCGCGGACGGCGCTCTACGGCAGGGGCCTCGAGGTGTACTGCGCGCCCACCGCCGACGACTCGGACCTCTGGCAGGCGTCCATGAGGCACGTCGCGCACGAGGGCGGGTGCTTCGTCCTGTCCGCCAACCAGTTCTGCCTCAGGAAGGACTACCCGCCGCCGCCGGAGTACGCCTTCTCCGGGTTCGACGAGGAGCCCTCGCCGGACGCTGTCGTCTCCCGCGGCGGGAGCGTGATCGTCTCGCCGTCCGGGACCGTCCTTGCAGGGCCCAAGTACGACGGCGAGGGCCTCCTCACGGCCGATCTAGGTACGTATATACTGGTAGCCAGAACCAAGGACAAACTCGCACTGTGGACAACAGAGTATGACCCTGTGTTATTGTTGTCGTGTGCAGACTTCAGTGACATTGTGCGCGCCAAGTTCGACTTCGACGTGGTGGGGCACTCCTCGCGGCCTGAGGTGCTGACCTTGATCGTCAAGGATCAGCCGCAGGTCCCCGTGACGTATGCTTCTGCTTCTGGAAATACTCTGCATAAGGCATCACATCGGACTACCTACTAGCCGGTAAATATGTGATCGTGTGAATACTCTCCCGAAATGTGATATCTTCTCAGAAAAATATTTTGGATCCACACATCCGTTGTAGGGCTGCTACCTGCTACCTATAAGTGTAATTTTACGCGGAGATGGATGGTACCGTGCCATTGCATGATTTATTTCTATTTTTTTCATGTAACGAAGGCATATAATTTGGAGATCCAGCAGCTCACTTGAACACCACGCCGTGGCCTGCCATCTTTCCCATCGTGCTCCTCTTGCGTCTCACGCCGCAACGTCGATGCTGCCAAGCTGGTTTCAACATCAGCATCCAATCCGTTTCGTGCAACCATGATTTGCGGCTAAAGCAGACCCTCGCCGGTCACCGCACCGACAATCTACTTTGGACAATTGGCTCCATGTCCTTATCAGAGAGAGGCACGTCTGTAGGACCTGTATCCAATCGGGGATGTCATGTGCGTGGTGGCTGGAATGATGATTAGGAGGAAATTTATCTAGGACGGGGACAACATGCGCGCATGGGCCGAACTGTACGCAAAACAGCTAATCTGCCCTTCATTGGCCCCAAGTTCCACACGGAACTCGCACGTGAACAAAACCCAGAAAAAGGATCAAAGGCGACACGGAGAGAAGAGCAGCATACGGTCCAAAATCTAGATATCTAACGATCGTCTGAGCACCGAGTAATACAATAAACAACCCACATTGTGTTTGTATCTATCGAGATACAATTGGATTTGAACCGCTAGAAATCTTAACCAACATTCAAACGAAATCTAAACAAAAATTTTCAAACATTTGCAAGTGCAGATAAAATCATACTATAACCACCAACAACGAACAAGTTTGTACTAAGACCGTTCACGTACTGGTACTATAACCACCAACAACGAACAAGTTTGTACTAAGACCGTTCACATACTGGGTTTTAGACGTACTTAAAGTGTAAAGCAGGTTGTCCGTACCTTCCGTACCACATACCACTTGGGATTGCAAAGATCACAAGGAAACTCCATCTACTAGATTTGAAAACTTCCGAAGGCCCCACATGTCAGGCGTAACCGGACCTGCTTCCCCGACATGGTTAGTCCCAGGGCCGCCACGTGTATCATAAGACCGGAGCTATCACCCACACATGGGAAGCTCCGGTCAGAATACCAGTATGGCACCCCCGGACCTAACCTCAGCTAGAGGCAAGCTCCGGTACTGACACGTGTCCAGTAGCACCGGACCTACTTGTCCACGACGGTAAGCTCCGGTGCTGCCACGTGGCGACCGCCGGACCTTCAACTTCAACAATCAGGCTGGTGGACCCCCAACGACTCCGGACCTTCAAGGAGCAATCAAAGACTTCAAGACCCGATTAAGTGTCATTAATACCATATTAATGACACACGATCAAATGGTCTTTAATGCTGGTAACGGCACTGTTAAGACCCGTTACCAGGCTATTAAGGGAAATTAACCTCATTTATTGTGTATCAAGCATGTGAAACCGCCGGGGCCACATGTCGGGCCAGACTAACAGTGTAACGACCAGTCCTTGTACTATAAAAGGACTGGTCGACGATACACAAGGGACGGTTCCAGACTACTACTGAACTCTCTGAGCTAGACGAGCTTCTTCTTGTGGAGCTTCTTCTAGACTCATACGCTTAATACATCACCAACACATCCCGTGGAGTAGGGTATTACGCTCAGGCGACCCGAACCACGTAAACCTCTGTGTACACGTGTCTTTCACCTTCTTGAATCTCTGCGCGCCCTTCACCGAACTATAACTCCTCGATCTACCGAAGGTAGTGTCGGGAGATCTGCCGGATCCAAACGCCGACAGTTGGCGCAAGGAAGGGGTGCCCGAGATTTCAAGTATGGTGAACTCAACTGCTGGATCATCCAACGGCAACCCTGCTGTTCAACCCACTGGGGGCAATCCCTCCAACATGCAGCAACCAGCAGGTGCCGTGGCTCCAGCAGGAATCATGCCTCCACCACCACCGCCTGCACCAGCATGTCAAGATGGGCAGTGTGACGGTGCATCGGCGTCGGTCACTACATCAGCGAATAACAACAACCCTGAACGCGCGCTTCATGCAGCGCGTGCTCTCCTCCAATGTCCACCACCTCCAGGTGCATCCCAGGGAGCAATAGAGCAGTGGAGGGCTGATGTGGAACATCTGATTGCAGCAGCAGCCGACCGCATCAGCAACCAAGGTCCTCCTCCTTCGGGGCGGGCCCCATCACAGCGCCAGACCGTGTCTGGCGGACTTGGTCCGCATGCTTCCCAAAATAGGAGGCGTGCTGCGTCACAGCAAGTTACGTCGCTACCTTCTCGGGCGCGACGTACTCATATGGTAACCAGACTTTCAACTCATGACCTCCGGGCGAAGCTTGATCGTCATTACCGTCAACAGGACGACCGTGTCCATATCGAGTGTGCTCGCGAAATGCGAGAGGCTCGAGGCAGTCCTGCTCCTGGGGGAGTAGGAGGAGGTTGTTCTGCACTGGCCATGCACCACATCTTCAGATGGCCACAAAAGTTTCGGCCTCACCTGCCGGAGAAATTTGACGCGACAGTTAATCCCGATGAATTTCTCCAAATTTATACCACTGCAATCCTTGCGACCGGAGGTAACGAGGCCGTAATGGCCAACTACTTCCCAGTGGCCTTGACTGGGACCGCCAGGTCCTGGTTCATGAGCCTTCCTCACAACTCCATCAATAGTTTGGAGGAATTGTGCCAACAGTTTACCGCCAATTGCGGGAGTTCATACACCCGGCCAGGCACCGAACTAGACATTTTTGTAGTCGTGCAGAAGGGGGGAGAATCCCTGCGCTCACTCATCCAGAGATTCTCCCAGGTACGAAACACCATTCCTTCTATCTCTAGCATTTCTGTTATCGTGGCATTTAGACAGGGCGTACGAGATAAGAAGATGATGGAGAAGCTGGCGGTCAAGGAGATCACCAGCATCACGGAGCTCTCCAGCTTGGCAGACAAGTGTGCCAAAGCTACAGAGGGTCGTGAAATGCACTCCAAACCACCTCTGGAGGATGGTAAAAAATCCTCCAAAGGCGAAGCGACTACCTCCGGGAGTGGCAAAAAGAAGAAAAAGTCCAACGGCAAGAAGAAGCCGTCGGCCAGCACATCTACCGCTGCAGCTGCTGCAGCTCCGGGTGGCCGGGGGCCACGCCCCAAGAAATGACCTCGACCGTCCTCTGAAGACGGTGGCAACTCCAAAGTGTGGTGTCCTATCCACAAATCGAATGACCACAACTTGGAGGACTGCCAGGAGGTCCAAAATCTTGCCGAACGCTACAACAAGCGTCGGGAAGAAGTTCCTTTTCGTCAGAGGGAAGGAAAATAGAAGGTCGATGGAGCTCTGGCTGAAGAGGAGTTAGGCTTCCAGGACCCTAAAAAGGTCCTGAAGGCTGTTTACACCTCCGTCGACGACAACTCTGACATCTCTGACAATGAGCGTCGGAAGACCATGAACACCATCTTTGGTG
Source organism: Tuctoria greenei (assembly GCA_036927565.1). Classification (NCBI taxonomy): domain Eukaryota; kingdom Viridiplantae; phylum Streptophyta; class Magnoliopsida; order Poales; family Poaceae; genus Tuctoria; species Tuctoria greenei. The sequence goes on from JAYESD010000006.1 coordinate 14,127,674, forward strand.
GTTCATGGGACATCACCTCCTGCCGTGTCCTCAAGACCATGCGGAGGGACATGGCCTCAGTAGCTCCTACAGCCAGCGCGGAGCCTCATCGAAAGTGGATGGACACCACCATCACTTTTGATGCTTCGGACTACCTCGGAACATGATCGGAGCTGGTCAGCTAACTTTGATGGTATCACCTACCATCAATAACATTCAACTCCACCATGTAATGGGGGATGGAGGTTCGGAGCTGAATCTCATAAGCTTCAAAGCTTTCGTCAAGCTGCAGCTCTGACCTTCGGACCTTCGCCCCTCTCGACCTTTCTTCAGAGTAGGTCCAGGAGCCATAACCCCACTGGGTGCAATTACTCTCCTCGTGACCTTCGGGACTTGGTTGAATTATCGCACTGAGAAGTTGATCTTTGACGTCGCTCAGATCAACTTACCTTTCAACGCCATTCTGGGCAGGCCTGCCTTGTACAAGTTCATGGCTGCTGCTCATTATGGCTACCTAGTGTTGAAGATGCCAACACCACCTGGTGTTCTCCGAATCCGCGGAGACCGAACTGCCGGATTGACTGCTCTGGAAGAACTTCATGCGCTTGCTACAGCGCAGGAGGAAGAATCCAGGCAGGAACAAGCTCCGAAATCACCAAGCATTCGTCAACGAAGCTCAACCTCCGCACCTCGCATGCAACCAAGCGGCAACACCGACATCTCTGTCAAGGTCATCCAAATCGGTTCTGATGCCGCTCAGACCACCCGCATATCAGGAGGTCTGAATGACAAATAGGAACTCGCGCTCATCACTTTACTCTGGCTAATGTCGATGTGTTTGCCTGGCAACCGTCACAAATGTCTGGGATCCCTAGGGAAGTGATCGAGCATAATCTGAAGATCTATCCTGACGCTCGGCCCATACATCAGAAGCCTCGGAAGCAATCCGTAGAGCGACAGAACTTCATACGACAAGAAGTGAATAAGTTGCTCGAAGCTGGATTCATCCGAGAAGTCTTCCACCCAAAATGGCTGGCAAACCCAATTGTTGTACCCAAGGCCGGCGGGAAGCTTTGGATGTGTATCGACTACACAACACTGAATAAGGCATGCCCAAAAGATCCATTCCCACTACCTAGAATAGATCATATAGTGGATTCCACCTCCGGGTGTGAATTACTGTGTTTCCTAGACGCATATTCTGGGTACCATCAAATCAGAATGTCTAGGGAAGATGAAGAACATACTTCTCTTATCACAGTAGATGGATTGTACTGTTATACTGCCATGCGATTTGGTCTCAAGAATGCAGCTTCAACATTTGTACGAGCTATGTACAAAACCTTTGGAGAGCTCATCAGAGACGTAGTGGAAGTGTATGTTTATGACATCGTCATCAAGATCAAGGACAAGGAGTCACTCCTTGACACCTTGCAAGCTGTCTTCGACAAGCTGCGGGTCACCCGCACGAAGGTGAACCCAGACAAGTGTGTCTTCGGGGTTAGCTCTGGAAAGCTTCTTGGTTTCCTGGTAAACCACCGGGGCATAGAGGCAAATCCAGCAAAGATTAAAGCCATTGAGGAGATGCGGCCACTAGCCCGCATCAAGGACGTCAAGAAACTGACTAGATGTCTAGCCGCCCTCAGCCGGTTCATCTTAAGACTGGCGGAATGGGCGCTACACTTCTTCAAGCTATTGAGGAAGTCTGGACCATTTCAATGGTCTCAAAAAGCAGAAAAAGTGTTCCAAGAACTAAATCATCTCCTCACCACTCTACCAACCTTGGTAGCTCCGAACCCTGGTGAGCCCTTACTGCTTTACACTTCAGCAACCGACGAGGTTGTCAGCATGGTCCTGGTTGCGGAGAGACCAGAACCATCCCAAGCTCAGGAATCCAGACCCCTCCGGGAGGGTCCGGAGGTTCCTCAAGGTGAGTCTGGGTCCCAGCCCCAGACTTGGATCTACAGGGAGTTATTCCAGAAGATCTGGACCCCTCCGGGAGGGTCCGGGTCACTCCAATAGAAGCTCTGGGTTTCTCCAGCAAGGACCCGGAGGTCCCCGAAGCAGGTTCGGACCCCTCCGGGAGGGTCCGAATCGATGTGGAGGAAGCTTTGGGCCCCTCTGGGAGGGTCCGAACAGTCCAACGCCCAGTGTACTTCATCAGGGAAGTACTACATGATGCTAAGACTCGATACCTAGAGGTGCACAAGCTGCTCTACGCAGTTCTCATTGCCTCCGGGAAGCTTCGCCATTACTTCCAAGCTCACAAGATCTCAGTGCTGACCTCTTACCCTCTGCGTGCGATCTTACATAATCCCAACTCTACTGGGAACATTGCAAAGTGGGCAGCGGAACTGGCCCAATTCGATCTTGAATTCGTACCCAGACAAGCGATCAAGAGTCAAGCATTGGCAGACTTCGTGACGAAATGGACCCCCTCTCCATCAACGCCTGGGGGCCCTAGTGAGCAGAAGCCAGAACTCAAGGCTCCGGTCTTCACCGAACCTCACTGGACCCTCTACTTCGACGGCTCCATGCAAAAGCAGGGGGCCGGAGCTGGAGTCCTTCTCCTCGCTCCAATCGGGGAGAAGGTAAAATACATGGTCCACCTTGACTTCAAGGCGACCAACAACATGGCGGAGTATGAAGCACTTATTTACGGACTAAAGGTGGCACTATCATATGGTGTCAAACAACTGTTGGTCAAGGGAGATTCGCAGCTCATCATTAAACAGGTGAAGGGTGAATGTTCCTGTAACAATCCCCAACTAGCTGCTTATCTCCATGAAGTCCAGAGGCTTCAGAAGGACTTCAAAATCCTGGATCTCCACCATGTCCAGCGTGTCCATAACGCTGAAGCTGACGTACTCTCGACGAAAGCGTCAACCGGAGCTCCGGCTCCTGATGGAACCTTCGTCCAGAGGTGGTCAAAACCCACAGCTCAGCCTGCCGAACTGAGCGAAGGGGCCGAGACCGGTATCACGAAGCCGGCGGTCCCGATGGCCCTGTTACCATGGCAGCCATCAAGGGTCGTAGGTGCTGCCGGAAGCTCCGAGCAACCCAGCACGCAAGACTCAAATGCTCAAGCAAGCTCCGATGCATGGATGTCGGAGATCCGAAGCTACTTGAAAGACAATATCCTTCCTGACAATGATGTATTCGCTGACCGAATAGTCAGATTGGCTAAAAAGATACACGCTAGTAGAAGGGGATCTCTACTGGCACGGTGCCAACGACGTCCTAATGCGGTGCATCACAAGGAAAGAAGGCTGCGAGCTCCTCGCAGAAATCCATGGAGGCAAGTGTGGGAACCACGCGTCTTCCCGCACGCTGGTCGGTAAAGCCTTCTGGCATGGCTTTTACTGGCCTACAGTGCTCCAGGATGCAACTGAGCTGGTGAAGAAATGCAAAGCATGTCAGTTCCATGCAAAGCAAATTCACACACCGGCTCAGCCTCTACAAATGATACCTCCTACATGGCCTTTCGCTATGTGGGGGATGAACATCTTGGAACCTTTCCCAAGAGCCCTCGAAGGTTACAAGTTCCTGTATGTTTCCATTGACAAGTTCACCAAATGGCAAGAAGCAACTCCAGTTGTGACAATAAACAAGCAATCAGCCATCAACTTCTTGTAGTCCATCGTATGCAGATTTGGAGTCCCGAACAAAATCATAACAGATAATGGGACCCAATTCACAAGCTCTGCTTTCCAAGGTGAAAGCATCTAGGCCCCCGTGAGGTATGGTTTTGGTGATTAATGACAACCATTCGTAATTACTAATGAGTTTGTGGATGCAAGGTTTCACATATATCACATCAAGCGTTAAAGACTATCTATTCAAATCATCTACCACTCATTGGATACGAATGGAGACCCCTCAAACAACCTATTCTAAAGGGGTTATTCAATTCTCATGAAGGCTAAATGAAGAACTCACACAACGACTCTATTCTATCAAAATTGGCAACACAAGAAGATCAATATTCATCAGAACATTATTTGCAACAAGTGTCAAAGAGGTCACTCGAGAAGCTTCTAAAAGTTCAACTCGAAGCAAACAAATTACACTCACCGGATCGTCCGATGGTCTGGAAAATGCACACATCGGTCGATTGGGGCTCAACAGAAGAAGAAGACCTCAGAATGAAGTGCACACCGGATCATCCGATGCTAGAGACAAGTGGACATCGGTGAAGTTCAACAGAAAGATTATTTTGTCTCAACAATTCTGGAGAAACACTCACCGGATCATCCGATGCAGAAGCAAAGTGTACATCGGTCCAGTTCAACAGAAACATTATTTCTGGACCAAATCTGAAGACAAAACTCACCGGATCATCCGATGATTGAGAAGGGGTAGCATCGGTCGAATAACGGTCACTTCTGACACAGTGACGTCAGCTAATCTAATTACACCGATGCTCAGAAAAGGTGGTCATCGGATCATCCGATGTACACAGAAAAAGTAATCAGCCAACTTTTTCAACGGCTAATTCAGTTGGGCTGGCTATTTAACCCCCCTTCCACCAGTCATTTCGACAACACTTGACAACCAGAGCATGCCTACACATCCTCAAGTGTCCAAGACATAGAACAATCATTTACACACCCTTTCCGTCCATCTACACCTCAAGATATAGGCTAGACCTAGCTAGAGAGAAGCTTGTGTGCATCCTCTCTGGGTGAGTGGAGTCTCTAGACCAGTGAGAGCCGTGAGGGAGTGCATTCTTGGTGATTGCATTCACCTTGTATCAAGAGGAGAGTAGAGAGATTGCTCCGGAGCTTGCCGAGACAATTGTGGAAGCCCGGAGGATCAAAGTTGTACAAGGCTTGAGCTCCACCTTGCCGGAGATGGCGAACGGAGAAAGTTAGTGGATTCCCTCGTCTTGGTGACTTGGGAGTGGCAATACCCTTTGGTGGGTGCCACAACGTGGATGTAGGAAGATCCTAGTGATCTTACCGAACCACGGGAAAAATCGCCGTGTCTCCGCGTCTTCGAGCGTTTGCATTTCCTCTCCCTATCCCTTTACGATTACGTTTTTACTATTCCGCACTTAACTCTCTTGATTGCGTAATTGACTTGCATAGGGAATTGGGCTTAACAATTAAAGTTTTTAAATTGTCTTAAAATTTGAAAAAGCCCAATTCACCCCCCCCCCTCTTGGGCATTTCGATCCTTACAATTGGTATCAGAGCAAGGTTGCTCATAGGATCATTCTAGCTTCACCGCTAGAGAGCTTAAATGGCCAAGAATGGGGGTTCGGTTCCCACCTTCGAGGGCAAGAACTTTGCCTATTGGAAAGCACGCATGCGTGCCTACCTAGAGGCTATTGCTCCCGAAGTTTGGGAAGCGACCCATGCGGGATTTGGAGATCTCAATTATATTGGTGATCAACTAAAATGGGATGCTAAGGCTAGAAATGCTATCTACGAATGCATAAGTCAAGACGTATTTGCTAGAATTGCTAGTAAAGAGAAAGCATGTGAAATTTGGGCATGTTTAATTGAAATACATGAGGGCTAATCTCGTGTTAAAGAACTCAAATATCACTTGCTTAAATCCAAGTATGATGAATTCAAAATGCTTCCTCATGAGAATGTTAACCAAATGTTTTCCCGTTTAAATGTACTCATTGAGGAGATTAACGCACTTGACATTGCCTCTCTTGGTAAGGGACTTATTAACCGCAAGATCCTCATGCTTCTACCCAAGCCCAAGTACAACATTATCAATTCAATGCTCCAAAAGGAATCGCTTGACAACATTGAAGTCTCGGAGCTTATTGGAGAAATTCATGCTCATGAGATGAGCGTTCTTGGAATGATGGAGGAGTCATCGTCAAAGACCATTGCTCTCAAGGCCTCAACCAAGAAGACAACTCCCAAGAAGAAGAAAGTAGTTGAGCCTAGCTCAAGTGAAGAAGAGCAAGCAACAAGCAAAGAGGACGATGACGAGCTTGCATTGATGATGAGGAAATTCTCACGATTAAACTCCAAGATTGCAAAGAAGGGTTACTCTTTTGACCCCAAGAAGAAAGCCTTCCTTCCAAGAAAAGATGAAAACAATATATGCTATAATTGTGGTGATCAAGGCCACATATCGTATGATTGTCCAAAACCGGACAAGAGGAAGGACAACCACAAGGGAAAGCATCGAAAGCTAGAAGAAAGTGATGAAGATGAAGAAGAGGTCAAGCCCAAGCGCTCCTTTGGAAAGAAGAAATTTGACAAAGGCAAGAAGACCAAGCTCTTTCCAAAGAAGAGAAGAGGGCCTCAAAAGGTCTTCATGTGCGAAGCCAATGAGTGGGTCACCGATGAGGAAACAAGTGACGATGATAGTGAAGATGAGGAAGAAAACTTGGCAAGCCTCGCTATCGTCAACAAGGATGACTCACCTCTTCCCCCACCACCCATGTGTCTCATGGCGAAAGGTAACACCAAGGTATGTGATGACTCTAGTGATGATGATGAACTTTCTCCCGATGAATTAGCATCTATGATTAATGAATATCATGTCATCATAAAAAGGGAAAAGGGCAAGGTTAAGGCACTTGAACAAGCTCGTGCTAAGCTTGAGAGTGCTAACCTCAATTTGCATGACAAGTATGAAAGCATACTTAAGGAGCATGACATGCTCAAGTCTCATGTCAAGCAAATTGAGGAAGAGAAGGCTCAAATCAAGCTTGATCACCATGAGCTTGACTTAGCTCATCAAGCACTCTTGGGCAAGCACAATGAGTTGGCTCAAGAGCATCAAGTACTTAACCTTGCTTATGAAGCTATTGAACTAAAATTGAAAAACTTGAAGAAAGAAACCCTTGATGGCAAAATACCCGCTAGTTCACATGCCACTAACAATTTGCATGAGTCTTTGCCGTTGAAAGCAAATGCTAGGGAGAAGGAGCTAATGGACGAGATTGAAAGTCTCCATGCTAGCGTGGCAAGACTAACCAAGGGAGAGAACAAGCATAAGGAAATCCTCTTCCAACAAGCCAAAGTCTTCAACAAGAGAGGACTTGGATCCTTCCCGGTGCCAAACAAAGGGAAGGTGCCCTCACCGGAGCTTAGGACAAGCTTCATCAAGGAAGTTGGTTCCTATTGCCAACACTGTGAGGTCACCGAACATCACACAAGGGAGTGTCCTCTTCCCAATCGTCCTTCTCCTAAATTGCCTCCTAACTATACATCTACCTTTGATAATCACTATTATCTATTGAGCAAAGTAGGTGGGAAGGTGAAGGCAAAGTTCATCGGCAAAGACATCAAGGGCATGAAGGGGAAGCTCCCCAAGCAACTTTGGGTCCCAAAATCACTTGTATCACACATACAAGGACCTAAGTTGGCTTGGGTTCCTAAACTCAAAAACTAACTTCATGTGTGTAGGTGAACTACAAAGCCGGAGGAAAACATTGGGTACTCGATAGTGGGTGCACTCAACACATGACCGGCAATGATGGTATGTTCACCTCCATAGAGGACCCCGAAAATCACGAACAAGTCACCTTTGGTGATAACTCAAAGGGGAAGGTAATTGGTTTAGGTAAAATTGCTATTTCTAATGATTTGTCTATCTCTAACGTGCTTTATGTTAAATCTCTTAGTTTCAATTTACTCTCTATTGCTCAATTATGTGATCTTGGACTAACGTGCACATTTGACAAGAATGGTGTTGTGGTGTCTAGTGAGTCTAGCAAAGAACTAATCTTCAAGGGGTTTAGGCATGGACATCTTTACTTGGTGGACTTCTCCAACAAGCACGCTAGCTTGACCACTTGTCTTTTCACCAAGACAAGTTTGGGTTGGCTATGGCATCGACGCATTGCTCACATAGGGATGAGCAAGCTCAAGAAGTCATTCAAGCTTGGGATGGTGACCGGCGTGAAGGACGTCACATTTGAGAAGAACAAGCTTTGTAGCGCATGTCAAGCCGGGAAGCAAGTTGCCTCGCACCATCCGATGAAGACAATGGTGTCAACCTCCAAGCCACTTGAACTGCTTCACATGGACCTCTTCGGACCGTCCACATACCAAAGTCTTGGCGGTAACCTCTATTGTCTCGTTATTGTTGATGATTATTCTCGATATGCTTGGACTTTGTTTCTAGGCGACAAGGGTGAAACTCCGGAAGTCTTCAAGACCTTTGCAAAACGAGCTCAAAGGGAATTTCAACTTCCCATCATCAAGGTCCGGAGTGACAACGGCACCGAGTTCAAGAACTACAACATTGGGGAGTGGTGTGACCGTGAAGGCGTGAAGCACGAGTTTTCGGCCACATACACCCCTCAACAAAATGGTGTCGTTGAAAGGAAGAACAAGACTCTCATCACCCTTGCAAGAGCAATGCTTGATGACTATGGCACGTCGGAGAAGTTTTGGGCCGAAGCGATCAACACGGCGTGCCATGCCGCTAATAGGATCTATCTTCATCGACTACTTCAAAAGACCCCCTATGAGCTCCTCATTGGGAGAAATCCCAACATCTCTTACTTCCGAGTCTTCGGATGCAAGTGCTACATCTACCGCAAGAAGAGGCTCGATAAGTTTGAAAGAAGATGTGATGTTGGTATTTTTCTTGGTTATGCATCAAACTCAAAAGCATATCGAGTATTCAACCAAACCTCCGGGTTAGTTGAAGAAAGTTGTGATGTTGAGTTTGATGAGACTAATGGCTCCCAAGAGGAGAGTTTTGGTCATGATGATATAGATGATGAGCCTCTACGAGAAGCTATGAAGAACATGACCATTGGAGACATCAAGCCTGAAGTTGAGGAGAGCCATGATCAAGGGGGAGCCTCAAATGCTAACATCGACACCTCCATGGCGCCTCAAGTTGACGAAGAAGAAGAAAAAGATGATCCATTGCCTACGCAAGATTCACAAGTCCTACAACATCAAGATGAAGAAGAAGAAGTCCAAGATCAAGTCCATCCACAAGACGAGCAAAACGCATCACCACCGCCAAGTGCTTCACAACCACTCATGAGGCATGGGCGCATCTCCAAGGCGCATCCGATGGATCAAATCATCGGAAGTCCGTCACGGGGAGTAAGTACTCGTTCTCGCCATGTCGCTTCGTTTTGTGAGCACTACTCGTTTGTTTCGTGTGTAGAACCCACTCGCATCGAGGAAGCATTTCAAGATCCAAATTGGGTGATGGCAATGCAAGAAGAACTCAACAACTTCACCCGCAACGAAGTTTGGGTGTTGGAGGAGCGACCCAAGGACAAGAACGTCATCGGAACGAAGTGGGTGTACCGCAACAAGCAAGATGAGAATGGCGTTGTGGTCCGCAACAAGGCAAGACTTGTGGCCAAGGGTTTTGCGCAAGTTGAAGGACTAGACTTTGGAGAGACATTCGCTCCGGTCGCTCGGTTAGAAGCTATTCGTATACTCCTTGCTTTTGCTTCACATCATAACATAATGCTTTATCAAATGGATGTGAAAAGTGCCTTTCTTAATGGCTATATTAACGAGCTTGTTTATGTTGAGCAACCTCCCGGGTTTGAAGATCCGAGGAATCCTAATCATGTGTATAGGTTACACAAGGCGCTCTACGGACTCAAGCAAGCACCTAGGGCGTGGTATGAACGACTAAGGGATTTCCTAGTCATGCAAGGATTCAAGATCGGGAGGGTGGATACTACACTCTTCACCAAGGACATCGACGGAGATTTATTTCTTTGTCAAATTTATGTTGATGACATTATTTTTGGCTCAACTAACAAAGCTCTTAGCCATGAGTTTGGCAAAATGATGTCTAGGGAATTCGAGATGTCAATGATTGGAGAGCTCAATTTCTTCCTAGGATTTCAAATCAAGCAACTTCAAGAGGGGACCTTCATCTATCAAGAGAAGTACACAAAGGACCTCTTGAAGAAATTTGAGATGGGAGATTGTAGCTCAAGAAGCACTCCAATGGCGACAAATTGCCATCTCGACGCGGACATGGACGGTAAACCTATTGATCAATCTCATTACCGTTCCATGATTGGCTCATTGTTATATCTTACCGCATCTAGGCCCGATATTATGTTTAGTGTGTGCTTGTGTGCTCGCTTTCAAGCGGCACCTAAAGAATCGCACAAGAAGGCGGTCTTTAGGATACTCCGGTATCTCAAGCATACCCCAAGTGTAGGTTTGTGGTACCCCAAGAACGCTAGTTTTCATCTCTTAGGTTACTCGGATTCGGACTTTGCCGGATGTCGTGTGGACCGCAAGAGTACCTCCGGAGGGTGCCACTTACTTGGGCGTTCCCTAGTATCTTGGTCTAGCAAAAAGCAAAATTCCGTGGCTTTGTCCACCGCGGAGGCGGAGTATATAGCGACCGGTGCATGTTGTGCCCAAATTCTATATATGAAGCAAACCCTTTTGGACTTTGGAATTAAGTTTGGTTATGTGCCTCTCCTTTGTGACAATGAAAGTGCGGTTAAGATAGCTAGAAACCCCGTTCAACACTCCCGCACCAAGCACATTGATATTCGCCATCACTTCTTGCGGGATCATGAGGCTAAGGGAGACATCTCATTGCAAGGTGTTAGGTCCGAAGAACAATTGGCGGATATCTTCACCAAACCACTTGATGAGAAAACTTTCTCTAGGCTTAGAAGTGAATTAAATGTGCTAGATGCATCTAACGTCATGTAAGTTGCCATGTTCATGTAAGGTTGCATATCATATAGGTCTTGCCTAACTCCCAAAGGATAGGGGCGAGCTAGAAATAGTTTTTCCTGAGGAAGCCTTTGGAAGGTTTAAACTTGGCAAGATAGATTTATATTATGCCTTGCATGATTCCTGCCATATAAACTTGCACTCATTTAATATCTTGCATTAACTTGTTTGGCATTGCATACGGTAGATTGTCACAAAGGGGAACCCACATCATGAGAAGAAGACTTGTTTGAAATGCAATATCTTAACTCATATGATGTGGAAAGAGCAAAACTCTAAAGGAACATGCTTTAAAGAAATAGAAGTCTCCATACTCTAGCTCACAAAGCATGGACCTTACATTTTCTTGGTTTTTCCCTCCTAATTTTCCTTGTGTGCTCTATTAGTTTAAGGGCTTAGCCAATTTGTGGCACTATATTGAAAAGCCTACTTTTAGGGGTTAGGAGGTGCCCAAAAGGTCCTAAGACTTGTTTTCTCTTTGTGTGTTTTAAGTCAACGGACATTTATGGGTATTCTTAGGTTTTCTGTAGTCATCGGACTATCCGATGCTAGGGTCAGCAGCTACATCGGATCAATTGATGCTTCAGTTCTTCGATCAGATCAGTCGGAACCAAGAAATCGTCCGATGAGTTCATTCCAGGAAACATCGGAGCATCCGATGTTCAATACTCTGTCACCCTGCCGAATTCGACCGATGATCGACGTAGCAACGTCGGATCATCCGGTGTGCAAAGAGAGTTTTTGGACCAACTCTCTGTTGAACTCGACCGATGACCCCATCCGATGTGCATCGGTCGATCCGGTGTTCGCGTAACCGTTAGGTCATCGGGTTCCCATTTAAAGTCGTACGGCGCTTCGTCTTCCTCACCCCGCGCCGCCACCGCATCTCCCACCGCCACCGCGCCTCGCGCCGCCGCCACGCCTCCTGCCGCTGTCGCGCCTCCACCGCCGCCATGCATCCATCGCCGCCGGCAGCCCTCCGTTCGACGACCTTCGTCGCTAGGGTTCCCACGAACCGTGCGACATCATTCCGATCGCTGCGTCGCCGTTCATCGTACGCGTGATCCTTTTTCGTCGCTAAGGTTTGTACCGTACCGTGCGACATCCATCCTTGTTTCTCGTCGATCATGTTTCCACTAACCCTAGACCTCTCTTTTGCATCAAGATGGGACGTGATCGCAAGGGAAAAGGCAAGGCCATCGAGGAGCCCGCAGCGAAGAAACAAAAGCTCTTGAAGGAAGCTCGCCGGGCAGAGTTGGCCGCTCGCGCCGCCGAGGAGCGTGAGCGCGGCCATCGCGGTTCCTTGCGGCTCCGCGAGTCTCGGCAGAGGCAGCAGCGGCCCACAGTGCAGCCCGTGCCGCCCGACGACTCTGAGGATGAGGAGGATACTACGGTGACGCCACTGGTTCGCCGACGCACCGTCAGGACCCAAGGGGGAGGTCAGACCCCCACCGCGAGTCAGCGCCCCACTGCTGCCGACCGCGCAGAGGACAGAGAGGCCCAGAGGGCCATCTACGAGATGGATACCGCTGCCAGAGTTGCCGAGGATGTCAGGCTTACAGACTATCGCAAGTTCAAGGCAAAACAACTGAAGAAGCTCAGATGGACAGCGTTGCCAGAGGAGTGTTTCCCGCAGCCCAGGGACACTAGGGTTGATCCCCGCTTTTGGACCTTGACACAGGCATCCCTGTACGAGACGTACAGGCGTCGGGGCCATAAGCTGTTCCAGCACACTTACATCGACTGGAATCAGCTTGCAACAGCAGTTGGACACGGGATTAGGCCATTCTTCGAGAGGTACAGAGGCCTTGTGGAGCTGCTCTCACGCCAGAGGAGCGCTTACGTGGAGGAGTGGGTTCGAGTCTTCTACGCCACTCTCTATATCTCAGAGGGTCGGCGCTCGATCCACTTCATGTTTCTGGGGCAGCAGCACACCGTGTCTCGAGAGCGACTGGCACAGCTGCTTGGAGTGGACACACACCTCACTTGTCTGCACGAGGTGGTCTACGGAGGAGCCGACCCGCCGAGGAGGCCGCTGACAGGGGGAGTGTCACTGCCGTTTGAGGAGATCAGAGGTCTGTTCACCCCTCCTTTCACGCCAGACCAGCCGTGGGTGCCAGCTCTCCTCACTCCAGCCGCTCGGACAGTTCACCACATCCTCAGGCGTACCCTTCTACCGAGGTCCGGCTACCTAGAGGGCTTCACGAGCCTCCAGCAGACCATCCTGTTCTATGTGATGAACGGGATGGAATTTGATATCGTGGACATCTTGATCTGCGAGATGGAGGACGTGATCACTGACGGAGTCGGGATGTTGAGGCAGTTGGTCTACGGGCATTGGATCTGTCGTCTGCTGTTCTTGCTGGCACCTGAGGACTCGCCAGCCACTGCTCCTCTGACAGAGCTCCACGCCACTCGGTTCGGCCACTACCGAGTGCCCACTCCTGGAGACCGCCGTCTTGGCCGTCCAGTCGAGCGACAGGTCAGAGCCCGACTCTCCGAGGAGGACTGGACCGAGCTAGCCCAGGAGGACGAGGCGCTCGCCCAGGCAGAGGCACAGGGTGAAGGACTGGAGCACGTCTGGTCGGACAACGACACCAGCGACAGCGTCGAGGAGTACTTCCCTCCTCCGCCTCCTTCTCCGAGGCAGCACGACGCGGAGGCGGGAGGTTCGACTGCTCCACCACCTCCAGTGTCCGAGGCTCAGGTGTCACAGCCGTCAGAGCTCACCTCGCTGCTCCAGCAGATGGTCGAGCAGCAGCGCCAGGACAGGCTTGCAGCTGAGCAGGCCCGAGCGGAGCAGGCTGCACGGCTCGCGGAGCTACAGAGACAGCAACAGGAGATGCAGTTGGAGATCGCCCGCCAGAGGCGAGAGGACACTGACCGCTTCACGAGTCTGGTGGATCAGATGCACCGGAGGACCCTGTACCAGCAGCAGCAGACTCAGCAGGCGATGATGGGCATCCTGGGGTTGATCACCAACCTCTACCAGCAGACCGGGATAGCCCTTCCGCCTCAGCAGCCGGGTCTTGGTCAGGCTCCAGCACCTTCTCCACTGGCACCTACTGCAGCTCCAGCACCGGCGTCGCCTATACCAAGCTTCAGCATGTCACCTCTACTAGCCTCGACAGTGCCATTCCAGTTCTCACCTCCCCCAGCAGTACCTTCTCCGCTGGCGCCAGCAGTCCCAGCAGATCCCCCAACAGCGTCAGCAGCTCCAGCTCCTCCCGCTCCAGCGCCAGCACCTGCGACCTCCACCTCGAGCAGCTCCGACGACAGCACCGCCGACGTCGACCGCTTCACCGTCGCCCCGAGTGCTCCGGAGTCCTAGGTACTCATCTTCCCTTTTTGGTGTCTTGATGCCAAAGGGGGAGAAGAGTTAGAGTCAGGGGGAGTTTAGCTCTAGGGGGAGTCTGTCTTGGTCGAGTCAGTCTTGGTCTTAGGGGGAGTTTGGGGAGTTTTACCTTTATCTATTTGGTCTTATTGTCATTTACTTCTATTGTAATTCGGTGTGCTATTTCATGACTTATTTGATCACTGTTTGAGCCTTCGAGCTCCTTGTGTTGCTTTTTGTTCCAGTTACAATCTTTATGAGCATTGTGTTATTAAATTCATTTACTTATATGCTCTACTCGTTGTGTTGTCATCAATCACCAAAAAGGGGGAGATTGAAAGCATCTAGGCCCCCGTGAGGTATGGTTTTGGTGATTAATGACAACCATTCGTAATTACTAATGAGTTTGTGGATGCAAGGTTTCACATATATCACATCAAGCGTTAACGACTATCTATTCAAATCATCTACCACTCATTGGATACGAATGGAGACCCCTCAAACAACCTATTCTAAAGGGGTTATTCAATTCTCATGAAGGCTAAATGAAGAACTCACACAACGACTCTATTCTATCAAAATTGGCAACACAAGCGAACATTATTTGCAACAAGTGTCAAAGAGGTCACTCGAGAAGCTTCTAAAAGTTCAACTCGAAGCAAACAAATTACACTCACCGGATCGTCCGATGGTCTGGAAAATGCACACATCTGTCGATTGGGGCTCAACAGAAGAAGAAGACCTCAGAATGAAGTGCACACCGGATCATCCGATGCTAGAGACAAGTGGACATCGGTGAAGTTCAACAGAAAGATTATTTTGTCTCAACAATTCTGGAGAAACACTCACCGGATCATCCGATGCAGAAGCAAAGTGTACATCGGTCCAGTTCAACAGAAACATTATTTCTGGACCAAATCTGAAGACAAAACTCACCGGATCATCCGATGATTGAGAAGGGGTAGCATCAGTCGAATAACGGTCACTTCTGACACAGTGACGTCAGCTAATCTAATTACACCGATGCTCAGAAAAGGTGGTCATCGGATCATCCGATGTACACAGAAAAAGTAATCAGCCAACTTTTTCAACGGCTAATTCAGTTGGGCTGGCTATTTAACCCCCCTTCCACCAGTCATTTCGACAACACTTGACAACCAGAGCATGCCTACACATCCTCAAGTGTCCAAGACCTAGAACAATCATTTACACACCCTTTCCGTCCATCTACACCTCAAGATATAGGCTAGACCTAGCTAGAGAGAAGCTTGTGTGCATCCTCTCTGGGTGAGTGGAGTCTCTAGACCAGTGAGATCCGTGAGGGAGTGCATTCTTGGTGATTGCATTCACCTTGTATCAAGAGGAGAGTAGAGAGATTGCTCCGGAGCTTGCCGAGACAATTGTGGAAGCCCGGAGGATCGAAGTTGTACAAGGCTTGAGCTCCACCTTGCCGGAGATGGCGAACGGAGAAAGTTAGTGGATTCCCTCGTCTTGGTGACTTGGGAGTGGCAATACCCTTTGGTGGGTGCCACAACGTGGATGTAGGAAGATCCTAGTGATCTTACCGAACCACGGGAAAAATCGTCGTGTCTCCGCGTCTTCGAGCGTTTGCATTTCCTCTCCCTATCCCTTTACGATTACGTTTTTACTATTCCGCACTTAACTCTCTTGATTGCGTAATTGACTTGCATAGGGAATTGGGCTTAACAATTAAAGTTTTTAAATTGTCTTAAAATTTGAAAAAGCCCAATTCACCCCCCTCTGACAGCACCGTTACTGCTGTTAAGATCGTCCGTTTAAGTGTCATTAATATGGCATTAATGACACTTAATCGGGTCTTGAAGTCCTTGATTCCCCTTTGAAGGTCCGGAGCCGTTGTGAGGTCTTCCGGAGGTTAGAGGCTGAAGATCCGACGATTGGACGCGTGGCAGTTCTGGAGCTTGCTGTGGGAAACAGGAAGCTCCGGGGCTACCGGACACGTGTCAGGTCCGGAGCTTCTCTCGGTCTGGGGTTAAGTCCGGAGGTGCCATTTCGGTACATGGCCCGGAGCTTCCCCCTTGTGGGCGGTAGCTCCGGTTTGGTAGTACACGTGGCGACTCAGGGATTAACCATGTTGGAGAAGCGGGTCCGGTTATGTCTGACATGTGGGCCTTCGAGGGTCTTCAAACCAAGTAGATGACTTTCCTTTGAGATCTTTATAACCTCAAGGGGTGTACGGTTTCTAGGGTACCGATAGTGGCCCCCTGGACCTACCTCCGGGGAAGGCCACTGGGGTGAAGTCATTCCGCCGGAGGTGGGTCCACCCTCGTGACTTTTGAACTGAGTCTTCAAGGGTCTTTGAAGGTGCCGTTGGCGAGGACTTAGAGTTAAATCCTCACCGCGTGGCGCATCCCGCGTGCGGCAGATGAGATTTTTGGCGTGCGGATCTCACGCAATTGAAGGTCGCCAGTTCCCGATACGAAAACTGTATGGGTTCCGCGCGCCTTGTCAGGCCGCCGCCTTTGGGCTTCCCGCCTCATGATGGCAACCGTTCAACTGGGTAAGAACCTCGACTTGATCGTCGGGGTGGTCCCGGGCCCGCTTGTCATCAGCTCGGTAGAATTTTTAGGTGGTACCTTCGACTTCCTTGCAGTTTCCATCCAAGCGTTGCGAGGGCTTACTTAAGAAGGAAAGTGCACACCGCCGGGAGTTATTTACGCCTCTCATCTGTTCTTGCGATCAAACTCCCAATTTGTGCTTCGCTTTTCTTCTCTTGCCTAGCTGTGCTGCGATGGAGTTGGGTCTCCGCAAGAGTCGCTTGAAGACCGACGGCGACCTGAAGAAGGTCTGGGCCCTCATGGGGTGGTCCTCGGACTTCTTCAACCGTTCGGTCCGCGCCGTTGGAGCGCTCCCATTCGAGAAGGAGCACTCCGGCGAAATGGTGTACTTCTCCTCGTACGTCATGGTGGGGTTGATCCCACCTTTTTCTTCCTTTTTCTTGATGTTGCTGGACTTTTATGGTCTGCAGCTATACCACCTTGGCCCTCACTCCATTCTCCTCATGTCTATCTTCGTCCACTTCTGTGAGATGTGGGTGGGCATCCCCCCCTGCATTGAACTCTTCCGGACCTTCTTCACCGTCCACACCACTGGCCGTAGCAATGAGTACCTTGGCTTCTACTACTTCGTGAAGCGCAAGAAGTGCCCATTCAAGGACCTCCGGTCATTTCCCTCTGGGAAGTGGGATGACTGGAAGAAAGACTGGATAGTCGTCAGGGTGGAGGAGCACGAGAGGTTGGAGCTGCCCGATGGTCTTCCCGGCATCGACACGACGATCTGGAGTGAAGCTTAGGTGCTGGCGGAAGCTTTCAACCCTGCTTTGACCAGGATCCGCCAATGCGTGGAGGGAGGATTGACTCCTCAGGTGGTATTTTGCAATTTTTTGGTCAACAGGTGGGCGCCGCTGAAGAGGAGGGAGGAGGAGCTCGCCGAGAAGGTGGCTCTGGCTGACAAGAGTCTCGAGGAGCGCACCAAGAAATTGGAAGAGCGCTGCCAAGAGGAAGAGGAGAAGGTCTGGGTGCGAGGGAAGGAACTCTATGAACAAGAGTGTGCCCTTACTGCCAGAGAGAAGAAAGTGAGGGGTAGAGAGAAAGACCTGGTTGACCGTCGGAACAAGATCCACCTCCGGGAAGAGGAGCTCGGAAAACTCGAAAGGTGGGTTGCTGAAAAGATTCAGCAAAATGCCAAAGAAGTTGAGCGCCTCGCCCGTGAGAATTCCGAACTGATGGCGGCCAGGAGATCCCTGGAAGAAATGAAGGGCTTGAGGACTGCGGACTCCCTACAGATTTGGGAGTTCCTGGGCAAGGCCAACGACGCGCTGACACCGATGGGTTTCAGCCCCGTGCGCCCGGATGATCCGGAGCCGGAGCCGGACCTAGCACTGCAGGCGTTGAGCGCAGCAGGTAGCAAGCTCTCCAAGGTGGGCGATGTCATCGCGGACCAACTGGAGGTTGAGGGGCAATCCCTGGCGAAGAACGTCGCAGAGTATGTGCTGACGTGCTACACCAGCCGGAACTCCCAATTTCCTCTGGACCCGGTGCTTGAAGGTTCCGTCGAAGGAGAAGGCGAAGCTACCCGAGCCAGCGTATCGGAGGTTGCCCAGAAGGTCGCCCAATTCTTCCATAGGGTCTAGGACCATCTCTATAGTTCTCACTTGTATTTTCTCTTCTTCTTCCTCAATTTTGTAATCCCTTGTCTCCAGATGTCATTCCTTGTCTCCAGATGAATGAAATCCCCAAATTTTTGTGAATTTCACTTTTTGTCTTCAACACTTTTGTCTTCACTTGGCCCCTGGTAGATGTACACAATTTGATTGTGAACATGTACCAAGAGGATATTGCGTTTTGTTGAAGACTCTTTTGCTCCGAACTTGTAGAATTTAGGTTCGAAGTCTTCGATAGTGAAGGCCCCTGAGGTTGTCGGAGCTTAGAAGCTCCGGTATTGTCCATCACTGGAGCTTGATAGCTCCGGCAATAGTCTCTATCAATGCGTAGAGCATCGATAGTTAGTCCTCCGGGGTGTCGGATCTTAGTAGCTCTGGCAATGTCCTTTGCCAACACTTAGTTTGTTGGCAGCAGACTCCATTTACGGAGTCTTCTCACCATCTTTTATTCAGCGTTGACGGCTGGCCCCCCTAGGGGAGTCGGACCTTAGTTAGCTCCGGCTTTTCTCCATCAACGTAGATTTTATTTTTCCTGCACACTTAAGCCAAGAAAAATAGTAAAATTCGTTTCTTGTCTATAATTTTGTCGCGGCTTACGATTCTTAAGAAGACTTTAAGTTAAACACGATTTTAAATACAACCGAATGCCTTGTCTTTTCTTCTAGATCCAATTGTCCATGGACCCGCCTTACTTCGGCCTGTCGGGGTGTAGGTAGAGTGGCGTACTTAGGGTGCTTGACCAGGCTAAGTCGATAGCATACTCCAGTCCTAGATTGGCTTGGCGGCTTTCAGGCGAGTTGGCCATGAACAATATTTGAATCCAAAAGAATTGACAATACAACTCGAATCGTATATAAACCGGTCGAACTAAAATTTCTTAAGAATTGCACGTCTTTGTTATAGACAAGAAAGAGAAAAATAAAAAATGTTTAGCCTGTACAAAATAAATGCACGTGGAGTCTGTTTCACATGAAGATGTCTTTCATTATAGGTTCGGGGTACAGGGGAAACAAGTACACTCTTAGGGTACGTAACCAGGCTAAGCGTGTTTCATTTCTCGTTTGACCCAGGGTAGTTAGCCACACTTTTAGTCCGGAGACTGTGACAAGTGTTGCATGAACTTTGCGGACCTTTCGGGAAAGGTCCGGCTACTCTCCCGGAGGAACTACCCGACTCTGTACAATGACTCTATAACATACATCTCAAGTTACTCAAGACTCACCTCCGTGGTATTAAGTGTAGAACTTACGGAGGTGCTCGATGTTCCAAGGATTTGGGAGAGGTGTCCCATCCTCGGTAGCCAAGCGAACGCTTCCGGGATGGGATACTTTAATCACTCGGAAGGGTCCCTCCCAGCCGGGGGAGAGTTTGTTTAACCCTTCTCTGGATTGTATTCTCCGTAGCACCAGATCACCTTCCTCGAGCTGTCGGTTGTGTACATGCCGCTGGTGATAACGCCGTAGGGCTTGGCGATATTGGGCATTTCGAATAGCTGCTTGGCACCTTCCCTCCTCAAGGAGGTCTAGGTCTTCACGCCGGAGTTGGTCCTGCGCGGCTTCGTCGAAGGTCCGGACCCGGAGTGAATCCAAGGTGATTTCCGGAGGAAGGATTGCTTCAGCTCCGTACACCAGAAAGAAGGGTGTCTCTCCAGTTGACCGGTTTTGAGATGTCTTGTTGGCCCATAAAGTGGGCGGAAGCTCTTCGATCCAGTTGACTCCATGTTTTTTCAAGCGCTCATATGTGCGCGTTTTGAGTCCTTTAAGGATTTCAGCATTTACTCTCTCGGCTTGGCCATTGCTGGCTGGATGAGCTACGGAGGCGTAGCAAACTTGTATGCCGAGGTCTTTGCAATACCCTTGGAATGCTGAGCTTGTGAATTGGGTCCCATTATCAGTGATGATTTTGTTTGGAACTCCAAATCTGCATACAATGGACTGCAAAAAGTTGATAGAAGATTGCTTGTTGATTGTCACAACTGGAGTTGCTTCCGGCCACTTGGTGAACTTGTCAATGGCGACGTACAGGAACTTGTAATCTCCGATGGCTCTTGGGAAAGGTCCCAAGATGTCCATCCCCCACACAGCGAAGGGCCATGTAGGAGGTATCATTTGTAAGGGCTGAGCTGGTGTGTGAATTTGCTTTGCATGAAACTGGCATGCTTCACATTTCTTCACCAGCTCAGTTGCATCCTGGAGCGTTGTAGGCCAGTAGAAGCCATGCCGAAAGGCTTTACCGACCAGCGTGCAGGAAGACGCGTGGTTCCCACACTCGCCTCCATGGATTTCTGCGAGGAGCTCGCAGCCTTCTTCCCTTGTAATGCACCGCATTAGGATGCCGTTGGCACCGCGCCGGTAGAGATCCCCTTCTACCAACGTGTATCTTTTAGCCAATCTGACTACCCGGTCAGCGGATACATCATCATCAGAAAGGATGTTGTCTTTCAAGTAGTTCCGGATCTCCGATATCCATGCATCGAAACTAACTTGAGCATTTGAGTCTTGCGTGCTGGGTTGCTCGGAGCTTCCGGCAGCACCTGCGACCTTTGATGGCTGCCATGGTAACAGGGCTATCGGGACCGTCGGCTTCGGGATGCTGATCTCGCCCCCTTCGCTCAGTTCGGCAGGCTGAGCTGTGGGTTTCGACAATCTCCGGACAAAAGTTCCGTCAGGAGCCGGAGCTCCGGTTGACGCTTTCGTCGAGAGTTCATCGGCTTCAGCGTTGTGGGCACGCTGAACATGGTGGAGATCTAGGACTTCAAAATCCTTCTGAAGCCTCTGGACTTCAAGGAGGTAAGCAGCTAGCTGGAGATTATTGCAGGAGCATTCACCCTTCACCTGCTTAATGATGAGCTATGAATCTCCCTTGACCAACAATTGCTTGACACCATATGACAGTGCCACCTTTAGTCCGTAGATGAGTGCTTTATACTCTGCCATGTTGTGGTTTGCCTTGAAGTCAAGGTGTACCATGTATTTCACCTTCTCCCCAGTCGGTGCAAGGAGAAGGATTCCAGCTCTGACCCCCTGCTTCTGCATGGAGCCGTCGAAGTAGAGGGTCCAGTGAGGCTCGGTGAAGGTTAGAGCTTGATGCTCCGTCTTCTGCTCACTGGGGCCCCCAGGGTTTGGTGGAGAGGGAGTCCATTCTGCCACAAAATCTGCCAATGCTTGACTCTTGACTACTTGCCTTAAAATAAATTCAAGATCAAATTCAGCCAATTCCTCTGCCCATTTTGCAATATTCCCAGTTGAATTGGGATTATGCAAAATTGCTCGAAGTGGGTAAGAGGTCACCACTGAGACTTTGTGAGCTTGGAAGTAATGGCGAAGCTTCCTGGAGGCAATAAGAACTGCATAGAGCAGCTTATGCACCTCTAGGTATCGAGTCTTGGCATCATGTAGTACTTCACTAATGAAGTACACTGGGCGCTGAATGGTCCGGACCCTCCCGGAGGGGTCCGGAGCTTCCTCTTCTCTGACCCGGATCCTCTCAGGGGAGTCCGGATTTTCTTCGGGGACCTCCGGGTTCTGGCTGGAGGAACCCGGAGCTTCTTCAGAAATGACCTGGACCCTTCCGGAGGGGTCTAGGTCTCCTGAAGCGACTTCTTGTGGATTCAAATATGGGAGCTGAGACCCAGACTCGCTTTCAGGAACCTCCGGACCTTCTCGAAGGGATCTAGATTCCTGAGTGTGGGGTAGTTCTGGTCTCTCCGCAACCAGAACCATACTGAAGACTTCGTTAGTAGCTGAAATGTAAAGCAACGAAGGCTCACCAGGGTTCGGAGATACCAGAATCGGCAGGGTGGTGAGGAACCGTTTCAGTTCCTGGAATGCCTTCTCTGCTTCTTCGGACCATTGAAATGGCCCGGACTTCCTCAATAGCTTGAAGAAGGGGAGTGCCCATTCCGCTAGTCTTGAAATGAACCGGCTGAGGGCTGCTAGACATCCAGTTAACTTTTGGACGTCTTTGATGCGGGTTGGTGGTCGCATGTCTTCAATGGCCTTAATCTTCGCCGGATTAGCTTCTATGCCCCGGTGACTTACCAGGAAACCAAGAAGTTTTCCGGAGCTAACCCCAAAGACACACTTGTTTGGGTTTAGCTTTGTGCGGGTGGCCCGTAGCTTGTCGAAGACAGCCTGCAAGGTGTCAAGGAGTGACTCCTTGTTCCTGACCTTGACCACGATGTCATCGACGTACACTTCCACTATGTCTCTAATAAGTTCTTCAAAAGTTTTGTACATAGCTCGTACAAAAGTTGAAGCTGCATTCTTGAGACCAAAGGGCATGGCTGTATAACAGTACAATCCATCTACTGAGATGAATGAAGTATGCTCTTCATCTTCCCTAGACATCCTGATTTGATGATATCCGGAATATGCATCTAGAAAACACAGTAATTCACACCCGGAGGTGGAATCCACTATCTGATCTATTCTAGGTAATGGGAATGGATCTTTTGGACATACATTATTTAGTGTGGTGTAGTCGATGCACATCCGAAGCTTCCCGCCGGCCTTGGGCACAACGACTGGGTTTGCCAGCCATTTTGGATGAAAGACTTCTCGGATGAATCCGGCTTTGAGTAACTTCTTCACTTCTTATCAGATGAAGTTCTGTCGCTCTACAGATTGCTTCCGAGGCTTCTGATGCACAGGCCGGGCATCGGGGTAGATCTTCAGATTGTGCTCAATCACTTCCCTGGGGATCCCAGGCATTTGTGATGGTTGCCAGGCAAACACGTAGACGTTAGCCCGGAGGAAAGTGATGAGCGCGATTTCCTATTTGTCGTTCAATCCCCCCGATATACGGGTGATTTGAGTGGCATCGGAACCAATTTGGACGACTTTGACGGGAATGTCGGTGTCGCCGCTTGGCTGCACTCGAGGTGCAGAAGTCGAGCCTCGTTGACGAATGCTCGGGGGTTTTGGAGCTTGCTCCTGCCTGGAGTCCTCCTCTTGCGCTGTGGTGAGTGCATGGAGTTCTTCCAGTGCAGTTACTCCAGCAGTATGATCTCCGCGGATCTGGAGAACGCCTACTGGTGTTGGCATTTTCAACACCAGATAACCATAATGAGCAGCTGCCATGAATTTGTACAGGGCAGGCCTACCCAAGATGGCATTGAAAGGTAAGTTGATCTGAGCGACGTCGAAGACCAACTTCTCGGTGCGGTACTTCTCCCGTGTCCCGAAGGTAACGGGGAGAGTAATAGCTCCGAGTGAGGTAATGGCCCCCGGACCTACTCCGGAGAAAGGTCGAGAGGGGTGGAGATCCGAAGGTCGGAGCTGAAGCTTAGTGAAAGCTTCGAAGCTGATGAGGTTAAGCCCCGAACCTCCGTCTACCATGACATGGTGGAGCTGGATGTTATTGATGGTAGGAGATATCATCAAAGGTAACTGACCTGCTCCAACCATGCTCCGGGGACAATCCGAAGCATCAAAAGTGATGGTTGTGTCCATCCACTTCCGATGAGGTTCCGGCCTGACTGTAGGAGCTACAGCGGCCATATCCCGACGCATAGTCTTGATGACGCGACGGGAGGTGATGTCCCATGATCCACCAAAAATAGTATTCATGGTCTTCCGACCCTCGTTATCAGAGACGTCAGAATCATCATCGACGGAGGTGTAGACGGCCTTCAGGACCTTTTTGGGATCCTGAAACCCTAACTCCTCTTCAGCCGGAGCTTCGTCGACTTTTTGCTTTCCTTCCCTCTATCGAAAAGGAGATTCTTCTCGGCGCTTATTGTACCACTCAGCAAGGTTTTGGACCTCCCGGCAGTCTTCCAAACTGTGGCTGCCCGTTTTATGAATGGGACACCACACTTTGGGTTTGCCACCGTTTTCAGAAGACGGTCGGGGTTGCTTCTCGGGGCGTGGCCCCCGGCCACCCGGAGTTGCAGCAGCTGCAACGTTGGATGTGCCAGCCGACGGCTTCTTCTTGCCGTTGGTCTTCTTTTTCTTCTTGCCACCCCCGGAGGTAGCGGCTTCTTCTTTCGAGGATTTCTTGTGACCCTCCAAGGTTGGTTTGGAGTGCATCTCACGGTCCTCCGCAGCTCTGGCATATTTGTCAGCCAAGCTGAAGAGTTCCGTGACACTGGTGATCTCCTTGATCGCCAGTTTCTCCAACATCTTATTGTCCCGTACACCCTGTCTGAATGCCACAATGACAGAGGCGCTAGAGATAGAAGGGATAGTATTTCGTACCTGAGAGAACCTCTGGATGAATGATCGCAGGGATTCTCCCCCTTTTTGCACGACTGCAAAAAGGTCCAGTTCAGTGCCTGGTCGGGTGTATGAACTCCCAAAGTTGGCGGTGAACTGCCGGCACAGCTCCTCCCAACTGTTGATAGAGTTGGGTGGAAGGCTCATAAACCAGGACCTGGCGGTCCCTGTTAAGGCCACTAGAAAATAATTGGCCATCACGGCCTCGTTTCCTCCAGCTGCCAAGATTGCAGTGGAGTAGATCTGAAGAAATTCGGCGGGATTGACAGTCCCGTCGAATTTTTCCGGCAGGTGAGGCCGGAACTTCCGTGGCCAACTGACCATACGCAGATGCATGGCCAGGGCTGAACAGCCTCCTCCCACTCCTTCAGAAGCAGAAAGGTCCTGAGCTTCCCGTCTTTCACAGGCACGCTCAATATGGACTCGGCCGTCCTGCTGGCGGTATCGGCGATCAAGCTCCGCCCGGAGGTCATGAGTCGAAAGCCTGGATACCGTGTGAGTACGTCGTGCCCCGGAGGGCAATGACGTCACTTGTTGTGACGCAGCACGTCTCCTGCTATTGGAAACGTGCGGACCAAGTCTTCCAGACAAAGTCCGCCGCTGTGACGGGGCTCTTCCTGAAGGAGGAGGACCCTGGTTGCTGAGGCGTTCGGCTGCTGCTGCAACCAAATGCTCCACATCGGCCCTCCACTGCTCCAGTGCATCCCGGGATGCATCCAGAGGTGGTGGGCGTTGGAGAAGAGCACGCGCTGCATGGAGCGCGTGTTCCGGGTTGTCATGATTTGCCGACGCAGTAATTGACGCCGGCGCACCATCACGTTGCCCGGCACGATTTGCTGGAGGAGACGGTGGTGGTGGAAGTGTGACTCCTGCTGGTGCTGAGGCTCCTGCTGGTGGCTGCCTATTGGTGGGATTGCCCCAACAGCCTGAGTAGCAGGTTGACCGTTGGATGATCCAGCAGCTGAGTTCACCATTCTTAAAATCTCAGGCGCCCCCCTTCCTGGCGCGCCAACTGTCGGTGGTTTGGAACTGGCAGATCTCCCTACACTGCTAAAGTGATATGGGAGTTTGATGTTCGGTATGGGCGCGCGGAGATTCAAGAAGGTGAGTAGGAAATAACACAGGAGACACAAGAGTTTACGTGGTTCGGGCCGCCTGAGCGTAATACCCTACTCCACGGAGGTGTTGATGTTGTATTAACTGTATGAGCTTGTGTTGAGTGTCTATGGCGTATGTGTGTCTCTTGAACGTGTCGTCGGCCTGTCCTTTTATTGTACAAGGGCAGGCCGTTACAGGTTAGCCTGGCCCGACATGTGGCCCCGGCGGTTACAAGTATTGACACTTATTTAACACATTTAATTTGCTCTTAATGACCCTGTAACAGACTTTGACAGCACCGTTACTGGTGTTAATATCATCTGTTTAAGTGTCATTAATATGGCATTAATGACACTTAATCGGGTCTTGAAGTCCTTGATTCCCCTTTGAAGGTCCGGAGCCGTTGCGAGGTCTTCCGGAGGTTAGAGGCTGAAGATCCGACGATTGGACGTGTGGCAGTTCTGGAGCTTGCTGTGGGAAACAGGAAGCTCTGGGGCTACCGAACACGTGTCAGGTCCGGAGCTTCTCTCGGTCTGGGGTTAAGTCCGGAGGTGCCATTTCGGTACATGGCCTGGAGCTTCCCCCTTGTGGGCAGTAGCTCCGGTTTGGTAGTACACGTGGCGACCCAGGGATTAACCATGTTGGAGAAGCGGGTCCGGTTATGTCTGACATGTGGGCCTTCGAGGGTCTTCAAACCAAGTAGATGACTTTCCTTTGAGATCTTTATAACCTCAAGGGGTGTACGGTTTCTAGGGTACCGACAGGAGTCATTGTACATAGTCGGGTAGCTCCTCCGGGAGGGCAGCCGAACCTAACCTGTTAGGTCCGCAACGTCCATGCAACACTTGCACGGTCTCAGAACTAAAAGTGTAGCTAGCTACCTTGGGTCAAACAAGAAATGAAACACACTTAGCCTGGTTCCGTACCCTAAGAGTGTACTTGTTTTCCCTGTACCCCGGACCTATAATGAAAGACATCATTGTGTGAAAATAGACTCCACACGCATTTACTTTGTACAGGCTATTTTTTATTTTTTCTCTTTCTTGTCTATAACAAAGTTGTGCAGTTCTTAAGAAACTTTAGCTCGACCAGTTCATGTACAATTCGAGTTGCATTGTCTATCCTTCCGGGTTCAAACATTGTTGATGGCCTACTCGTCTGAATGCCGCCAAGTCAATCTAGGGCCGGAGTGTGCTATCGACTTAGCCTAGTCATGCACCCTAAGTACGTCACTCTACCTACATCCCGGCAGGCCGAAGTAAGGCGAGTCCAGAAACGATCAGACCTCAAGGAAGCAAGACAACGCTCTTGATTGTATTTAAAATTGTGTTTGGCCTAAAACTTTCTCGAGAATAGTAAGCCGCAATGAAGTTATAGATAGGAAATGGATTTTATTGTTTTTCTTGACTTCAGTGTGCAGGAAAAATAAATAAGCTCCGACATCCTCTAGCCGGCTTGTGGTCGATGTTCAAACATTGACATCGAGCATCTCTGGAGCTACTCAGTTCCGGTAAAGCTAAGGGGAAAGCCGTCAACGTGAACATAGTGTAAAGTCTCTAAAGTGGAGTCTGACGTTGACACAACACGTGTTGACGGAGGTCACTGCCGGAGCTGCCAAGCTCCAACACCCCAGAAGGCTAACTATTGATGCTTTACGCGTTGATGGAGACTACTGCCGGAGCTACTAAGATCCAGTGATGGTCAATGCCGGATCCAGTAAGCTCCGACAACCTCAGGGGGCCTACACTATCGAAGACTTTGGACCTACATTCTACAAGTTTGAAGCACGCAAGTCTTCAACAACCGTTACATCCTCTTGGTACATGTTCACAATCAAATTATGTACATCTACCAGGGGGCCAAGTGAGACAAAGGTGGTGTTGAAGACAAAAAATGAAATTCGAATTCACAAAAATTTGGATTTCATTCATCTAGAGGCAAGAGATTACAAAATTGGAGAAGAAGAAGAGAGAATACAAGCGGGAGCTACAGAGAGATGGTCCAAGATCCTATGGAAGAACTGGGCAACCTTCTGGGCCACCTCCGACATGTTGGCTCGGGCGGCTTCACCCTCTCCTTCGATGGGGCCTTCAAGCACCGGGTCCAGAGGGAATTGAGGGTCCCGGCTGGTGTAGCACGTCAGCACAAACTCTGCGACGTTCTTTGCCAGGGACTGACGCTCTGTTTCCAGCTGGTCCGCGATGACATCGCCCATCTTGGAGAGCTTGTTGCCTGCTAAACTCAGCGCCTCCAACGCCTGGTCAAGCTCCGGCTCCGGATCATCCTAACGCACGGGACTGAAGCCCATTGGCGTCAGCGCGTCGTTGGCCTTGCCCAGGAACTCCCAAACTTGTTGGGACTCGAAAGAAGAAAGTACGGGGCCGAGAGAAGGATCTGGTCAATCGCCGGAATGAGATCCACCTCCGGGAGATCTTTTGGCCCCCGCAAGCTCCGAGCTCTCCTGAGCAAGACGCTCCACCTCTTTGGCATTCTGCTGAATCGTTTCAGCAACCTACCTTTCGAGTTTGCTGAGCTCTTCCTCCCGGAGGTGGATCTTATTCCGGCGGTTGACCACATCCTTCTCTCGGCCCCGTACTTTCTTCTCTCTGGTGGTGATGGCATTCTCCTGCTTGTAGAGATCTTGCCCTCGCTCCCAGGCCTTCTTCTCCTCCTCCTCGCAACGCTCCTCCAATTTCTTGGTGCGTTCTTCGAGGCTTTTGTCAGCCAGAGCTGTCTTTTGGACAAGCTCTTTCTCCCTCTCCGGAAGGTCGTCCCGCAACTCTAGGAATTTCTGCTCTTCATCTTCGAGCCATCTCTCTCGCGCTTCAAGAGCCTCCCGGTGCTTGACGAGACTATCGTGGATGGCAGCGAGCCTTTCCTGGCGATCATCCGCTGCACTATTTGCAGCCTTGGCCTGCTCATAGATGGCCCGAGACTGGTTGTCGAGGGTCTGCGTCATGCTTTCCCTCTCATCCAACAACTTACCCCAGTACTCCACGCGGACCTTCTCCCTCTGCACCCACTCCTTGTCGTCAGCCAGCCTCGACTGCGCCAACTTGGTCTCGAAATGGTGTCGGTTGCGCCACCTCCTAAGGGTTTGACGTTCCTCCTCGAGGGCCTTGCTATCGTGGTAGAAGGCCAACTGGACCTGGCGAAGACTGGAGCAGGCGTTGTCGATAGACAACGATAGAGGTCCTCTCCGCTGGCTCAAGCGAATCTTCAGCAACAAAAATTGGGTCCCACTCTACAAGAGCGGTCCCCTGAGCTTCCACGGCACTAGGGCCGTCCTCCGGGATAGCCTCGGCCGTCACCGAGGAAGTACTTGCAGCAGAAGTTTCGACCTCCGAAATTGACTTCGAAGGCCCAGCCGCCAGGTCATCAACAACTGACCCCTTAAGCGGGGGGCCAACAGCTTCATCTTGGCACCCTGGCTTAGCAGCGGCACCTCCGGGATCACCGCTTCCGGAGTGGGTGTTGAAGGTTCGGTTGGAGCAGAAGCTACTTCTGGCTCCAGCGCAGGCACCTCCTCTGCCGCTGGCTCAGGTGCTGGCGCTTCAACCACCATGGGCTCTGGCGCTAGCATTTCGACCGCCATAGGCTCAGGCGCCGACGCCTCCGCAGCAACTGGCTCGGACGCTGGCACCTCTTGAATGGCCGGCTCCACAGCCGAAACTTCTGCAGCAACTGACTCTACCGTCAGAGCTTCCTCGACAACCGGCACAAGTGCCGGAGCTTCATCAACACCCGACTCTACCGCCGGGACCTCATCAACCACCAGCTCGACTGCCGGGGCTTCAACAACATCAGGCTCTAGGGTCGGAATCACAGCTACCTCTGGCTCTACGGCCAGAGCGTCCAACATCTCAGCATCCAAGCCCGGAGCTTCAACCTCTGGGGCTGGCGCCGCTGGTACATCTTCATTCCCGTGGTCCGGCTCTACCATGGGAGCTTCTGGGGATGAGTCGAGGTCCAAAACCACGGCATCCAGCGTCAGGGCTGCCGCATCCTCAGCCACCTCTTGGGGCGGCGCTGGAATCGGAGCCGGAACTTTAGCCTGCACAGCCTCAACCGTTGCTTCAGGGACCGGAGCTTCATCCCTTTTCTTGGGCACGCTGAGGATGAAGGACGAAGAAACTCAAAATACAGTTAACAATAAAATAACTGACTGAGGTAAAAAAATCAAAAATTACCTCGGAAGGCTTCCGCACTAGTTACCACGGAACCTCTTCTCCGGACGCTTCGGACTGGCCCCAGCCGCCACTGGCGTGGTAGTCCCAGAGGGTCCCCCGGAGCTTGCTGCTGCTATCGGTGTTGCTCTGGTCGAGGCCCCCCTCGACCGGGAAGGACCTCCAGACCCGGAGCCCTCAGCTGGCCCTAGTACCGGAGTCACTTGGCCAGAGCTAGCACCCCGGGAAGATGCCGCTACTGGAGTAGATGCCGCCGTTATAGACCTCCCCCTCCGGGGAGAAGGCGACACCACAGAAGAAGCAGGCCTGACGAACCTTCTGTCGGCATGCTTCCTCTTACGGCTCGAGGGCTCGGCCAATTCCTTGCCCTTGCCGACGACCTCGGTTCTTGGCTTAGGGGCGGGAACGAAGCCACCTTCAGGAGCTTCGGAGATCGCCAACCCGGTGGTCGAGCGCCTCTCAACGACACCAAAGTCGTCAAGCACCGGCATCATCCGCCGGAGCTCCCTACTGAACTCTGCCTCCATGTTCACAGGGAGGAAAGATGCCGACAGAGCCAAGTCGTCGCCCTCGATGTCGATGCCGTGCTGGAACTTCTTGAGGTGGAACTCCAAAGTTGAACCCTCCATGTTGGACTTCAAACCGGTCTCGATCCGATCATCGTCCAACATACTGTTGAGGGCCCAAGCAAGCTTCCCTCTCCTCTTCAGCGGAGCCCACCTATTGGTCAGGAAGTTGCAAAACACCGCCTAAGGAGTTACCCCTCCTTCCACGCACAGGCGGATCCTGGTCAGAGCGGGATAGAAGGCGTCCGACAACACCAGAGCTTCACTCCAAACTGCAGTGTCGATGTTGGGGAGGCCTTCCGGCAGCTCCAGCTTCTCGTGCTCCTCCACCCTGATGACAATCCAATCCTTCTTCCAGTCGTCCCACTTCCCAGAAGGGAACGACCGCAAGTACTTGTACGGACACTTCTTGCGCTTCACAAAATAGTAGAAGCCAAGGTACTCGTCACTCCTGACCCGTGGTTTGGACAGTGAAGAAGGTGCGGAAGAGCTCAATGCAGGGGGGAATGCCCACCCACATCTCGCAGAAGTGGACAAAGATTGACACCAGCAAAATGGAGTGGGGGCCAAGGTGGTACAGCTGCAGACCATAGAAGTCTAGCAGCATCAAGAAAAAAGAGGAGAAAGGTGGGATCAGTCCCACCATGGCGTACGCGGAGAAGTACACCATGTCGCCAGCGTGTTCCTTCTCGAACGGAAGCTTGCTGGCGCGGACCAAGTGGTTGAAGAAGTCAGGGGACCATCCCATGAGGGCCCGGACCTTCTTCAAATCATCATCAGACTTCAGTCGGCTCTGGCGGAGACCCAATTCCATCGCGACACGGCGAGGCAAGAGAGGAAAAGCAAGCAAAAGTTTGGAAGGTTTGAGCGCAAGTTCGAATGAATGGCGTAAAGAACCCCAAACGGTGTGTGCTTTCCTTCTTAAGTAAGCCTCCGCAACGCCTGGATGGAAACCGCAGAGGAGTCGACGATACCAGTCAAAAATTTCACCCCGCCAATGACAAGGGGGCCTGGGGCCACCCCAACGATCAAGTCGAGGTTCTTACCCCAGGCGAACAGTTGTCATCATGAAAGGCGGGAAACTCGAAGGCGACTGCCTGACAGGGCGCGCGGAACCAATACGATTTTCGTATTGGGAACCGGTGACCTTCAATTGCGTAAGATCCGCACGCTGAGATCTCACCTACCGCCTCCTGGATACGCCACGCGGCAGAAGTTTAACTGCGAACTATCGCCAACGGCACGACCAAAGACCCTTGAAGACACGGCTCAAAAACCGAAGAATGGACCCACCTCCGGCGGAATGACTTCATCCAAAAGGTCTCTCCCGGAGGTGAGCCCAGGGGGCCACTGTCGGTACCCTCCGTACCGGATACCTCTTAGGATTGCAAATATCATAAGGAAACTCTATCTACCAGATTTGAAGACCTCCGAAGGCCCCACATGTCAGACGTAATCGGACCTGCTTCCCCGACATGGTTAGTCCCAGGGCCGCCACGTGTATTATAAGATCGGAGCTATCACCCACACATGGAAAGCTCCGGTCAGAATACCAGTATGGCACCCCCGGACCTAACCCCAGACAAAGGAAAGCTCCGGTACTGACATGTGTCCAGTAGCACCGGACCTACTCGTCCACGACGGTAAGCTCCGATGCTGCCACGTGGCGATCGCCGGACCTTCAACTTCGACAATCAGGCTGGTGGACCCCCCAACGGCTCCGGACCTTCAAGGAGCAATTAAAGACTTCAAGACCCGATTAAGTGTCATTAATACCATATTAATGACACACGATCAGATGACCCTTAATGCTGGTAACGACACTGTTAAAGCCCGTTACCAGGCTTTTAAGGGTAATTAACATCATTTATTGTGTATCAAGCATGTGAAATCGCCGGGGCCACATGTCGGGCTAGGCTAACGGTATAACGATCAGTCCTTGTACTATAAAAGGACTGATCGACGATACACAAGGGACGGTTCCAGACCACTACTGAACTCCCTGAGCTAGACAAGCTTCTTCTTCTGGAGCTTCTTCTAGACTCATACGCTTAATACATCACCAACACACCCCGTGGAGTAGGGTATTACGCTCAGGCGGCCCGAACCACGTAAATCTCAGTGTACACGTGTCTTTCACCTTCTTAAATCTCTGCGCGCCCTTTAACGAACTACAACTCCTCGATCTAGTGAAGGTAGTGTCGGAAGATCTGTCGGATCCAAACGCCGACACAGGTGTACAAAGTAAACATACTGAAAGATTAGAACACATTCTGAAAGTGTAGATTATAAAGTACGTGTTTAGAGTAAACGAGTGCAGATGTCCTAATGCGTTGCATTAAGAGTGCTCAAGGGTTCGAGATTGCAGAGTCCAGATCAACCGGGTCCACGACGCGCACACCCCACTAGAGCTCCCTCCTACTCCTAATCCCAAGTCATCGAGGACTTCACTTTACTACACGCCTTGACGGGATTACTAACATGTGAAACCGAATCCACATTTAAGTGCTCACGATTTTAGGTCAGGAGATACTCATCTATTGTTGAGAGTCGAACCAGTAGACAGACGAACGAGAAGGATAGGCGGAGGAATCTTCCAACCACCCGACACCTATGCTTCAGGCTCCCGCCACAGCAGAACCTTCCTCCCCTGACACCAACAGAAGAGGATCTTTCTGATTTTATTGCACATATAACTTAATCACTGCTATGTAAAATCCACTGTCAGTGATTCATCTGACTTAATCACTGCTATGTAAAATCCACGTGCCAGTGATTCATGTGACTTTACCCGTACAGTATGTCCCTGTCCTCCCCCAACGGCCTCGCTCAAAACTCACGAATATTCAGCTCGGATTCCCACGTCGCGCTAACTGATAAAGGCCGCCTGCACCGAATTATCTTTTTTTTTTCTACCGTTAGCCCCGTCGCGCCCCTCACCCCATGGTATATCTGGGAACCCCGGCCGTGCACGAGTCGATTTCCCTGCGGTAACCGGTGTACTCCTTCCTGACGGACCAGAAAGTCAATTCCCGACGCCGCTTATCATTTTTTTAGCCGCGCATCAATTTTTATGGGTGGATCACCCGACGACGCCACCCAGGACGCGCAGCGTGTCGTGGTGGTGGTTGCGGCTGCGGAATCCCCCGTCGTCGACCCCGCCTTTCTTCCTCCTCCTCCTCCGACTGCGGCGACTCGGGTGGAGCCGAAGCCGAAGCAGCAGGAGGCGGCACCGGCTCCTGGCGAGGCCACGCCTGTGGAGGCGAAGCAGGCGGCCGCAGGCGTGCAGGCCATGGCGGTCACCGTGGTGCGGGACGTCGACACGGGCGGCACCAGCGACGGCGCCGCCGGGGATAAGCCTTCCTGGTTCACGCCTAAGAGGTAACTCCACGTCCATAGGTGCCGTGCTGTGGCTTTAGCTTGGTTTGGTTGCTTGGGGTTCGCGGAGCTCTTGGGGCGATCGGTCTCCATTGACGGTTTCGAGCGTTTTGGTTGCTTTGTTTCGGGGAATTTGGCTTCTCCCGACTCACAATCTCAAGCTACTGGACTGAACTGTAGCCCGCGACGAGTGCGAGCTGTTGAAGTGATGCTTGGCTACAGCTCGAAATGCGCTCGAATTTTCTTAAGCTTCTGGTGAAGTTCAGTTTGAGTTGGGATCTGAGCAGGCTAGCGGCGGGTCGCCATTCAATCGTTCTGGATAACAAATCATTAGGGGTTGGGGGCACTAATAATCGGAAATCATTACGGATATTCGGCACAAAATGTTCCATTTAGTCGAATCGAAATTTGCTTGTGACCCCGGTTGTCCCATTCGTGTCTTCGAGTTTTCGAATTTCTACGTCTTCTCCTACCTTGCTTTGCTTGCTTGCGTCTGTGGTGTGGATCTGCGTTTCTAATTCGGCGTTGGCTCGATGCGCTTTGTTTTATCTAGGCAATAGCTGGCAACCTTTCTTCTGTGAGACACGAGTAGGTTAAATTTTTACTGTGCGCTAAAATTTGATGGGGGCCTGGAGTTATTGGCGGACCGATGGCGGTTCACTTTATTTATTGCAAAAATTCTTTGCTATCATGTCATCTTGAGTTCAGGATTGTTCTTGGTACATATTGCACTATCATTCATATATATGCCAATGTTATCCTTTTGTCACTGCAATTGGTGAGTGATTGATTCTATGCTTTCCTACTTGAATTTTTTTCACCACATTTGCAGGTTACTTGTCATGTTCTGCACCATTAACATGCTAAACTATGTTGATCGAGGAGTAATAGCAAGTAATGGTGTCAACGGCAGCCAAAAGAATTGTTCCGGTGGCACATGCTCCTCAGGCTCAGGAATTCAGTAAGTTACATAAGGAAACTAACAAAAACTGTGTTAGTTTGTACAGTATTTCTTAAATAAGAATATTGGTGTACAGTACTTATTATCTCATAAAATGAGAGCCTCGGCCTCCAGCTTCAGCATTTTGCCAAGTGTGGCTTTTCTTTTGCTGGTCTGACCCTATCCTTTCCTTTAAACAGTTACACCTATTTTCCCTCTTAAGTAGCAATATTATGGTCATATACTTCTATATACTCATTTTAACTTTGCACATCTGGCCTACAGGGGGGACTTCAATCTTAATAATTTTGAAGATGGTATGTTGTCCTCAGCATTTATGGTTGGATTGTTGGTGGCATCACCAATATTTCCATCCCTGGCTAAAATGTCAGTTCTCTGTTTATTCCTCTATTTAATATATTGAAATATTTTGGTATAGTGTAGCCAAAGTTGGTCTGTAGCTTTGATGACATTTCAGGCACATGTGCTCGCTGCTATTCGCTTAAAGTAACCAACAGTCATTTAAACTTTTGATTTTATTAACTCGATATAAAACTTTTGTTCCTATTTTAAACTTTTTGACATGTGCTCAACGTAAAACCGTTTAAGTTCATTTTCCAAATACAGTGGATCATTTCGGTTGCCTCATTTGAGATGGTATTCGTGGTGACCATTCTCAAATGGTTCTCATGCTAGCAGAAACTTCATGATTTGTCTGCATTACATGCAACCTGTATGCATTGGCTATGTCCTGTAACGCACGTGTAATTGTGTACTGTAATGTGCATGTGTATTGTACATACAAACTTGCTGGCTTTGTATGTTCTATTACCAAAGCCAATTCACTGACAAACATAAGTTGTCTTGTGGTTTCATCCCGCTTTTACTCTAGTGTTGTAGTTTTATTACCATTACTGCTGCTTTAGTTGCTTATTTAGTAAGTTATTTAAGGAAAATTCTGTGTTTGATGACGAATTGTTAGTAGATATGGTTCTCTGTAGTCTGGTATATGTTGAAGAAGCACAGTGTTGCATGCTTTGTGTAAAAAGCAGTACAACTAAGAAAAAGAATCTTCAATATACTTCAGATCAACAGATAATATTAACAAGGACAATCTTTAATAGATAGTCTGGAATACACATTAGTGAATAACAAGTATGATCTTTTTTACGAATGTGTTGGAGGAGAGTGCTGTAACTTGTGTTTGAGTGGCCCCAATTTTTTTGGAGTGCCTTTTCTTTCTATGTAACTGATTATTTCCCTTTCAGACACAATCCTTTCAGGCTTATTGGGGTCGGATTATTAGTTTGGACTATCGCAACAGCTGGTTGTGGGTGCTCCTTTGACTTCTGGTCAATTACTATATGCCGCATGTAAGTGTTGTTTTCATGGCAACTTTGTTGTGAGATTTGAAATATCTGTAAAATAAATGATTCAATGTAAAATTTTAATCATACAGTAATTATCCAAAAAATGTTACTTAGGTTAGTTGGCATTGGTGAAGCTTCTTTTATAAGCCTGGCAGCTCCATTCATTGATGACAACGCTCCACCAGCTCAGGTGCTGTTATATTCTTTTTCCACCTTCGAGACTGCTGTACTAGCACAGCGCTATAGTTGTAATTCTGGCTAGCTTTTTTTTTGGAAGAGAAACAAGGGCTAAGGCCCAACAGAGCTGGTATGTTTAGGTCTTCCAGAAATTGGTATTGTGAAAGTGTAAATAGATCTAGGGGGCAATACTTTTTAAGTCAAGCAGTGAGCCTATTCATACAATTATCCTTTCAAGCAATGCTGTTAAATTGTTTACAGTGGCAGTGTGGCGTTGTTGTTTATGATTTCTCATTCCTGGCAATTTTTTTCAGTCAATAGCTTACCCTGCTACTTATTATCTTACCAGAAAACAGCATGGCTTGCTATGTTCTACATGTGTATACCGACTGGGATAGCATTAGGCTATGTTTATGGCGGGCTGGTAAGTCTTATGAGAAAATCTTTAATTCCTTTTTTTTTAAGTTTTGACTTGAGTTAAATTTTGAGTAATCCATCATTCATATTATCTTTCATATAAACAATGCATATGCAGAGACCCTCTAGTCCTCGCAGTCTTATTTCTGACATGTATGAAAACTTAACCACCCGACAACACACGTCTGAAATGGAAATTTCTTTTCCTTGCTAGGGCTTATTTTATTATGGAAAAGCAAATGGAAATAATTAGTGAGGTAAAACTGAATCTCCACACTGAATCTCCACTTTGGAGTAACGGTGGGAGGCCACCTGATACAATATATATCATGTGCTTCATGATTAAAAGCTGGAATGCTATAGTGAGCTTGCTTTTTGTATAACTGCTGTCAATTTGCATGGACGTGCTAAAACAAACTGTTCCTGCAAACGGATGCCGGACGTTGAAGCTAAGCTGAAATGTAGGTGAAGTATCTGACAGATCACCCTGTGCAATGTTGCAAAAGTTAACAAAAAACATCAGTAACAGGGCAACCAATAATCCATTGAACATAAAAAAACACTTTTGTGTGGCACTTAGTTTGATCAGTTCTTGAACCTGTGACCTTTGTTCAAAATTTGTGTTAATTCTTGTCAGGTTGGAAATAGTCTGCACTGGCGTGTTGCTTTCTGGGGAGAGTCAATTTTGATGGTTCCTTTTGTTATTCTAGGCTTTGTAATAAAGCCGCTAGAGCTCAAAGGTACCACTTTCTTTTCTCTATGGTTCTTGTTTACCTGAGTAAACAACAACTATCTGGTATTTGACATTCTATGATACTTTTTTTTTTCTTCTTTTATGTGCCTTTTTTGATGGGGTTCTGTTTACCAGGATTTGCTCAGAGCACTATAAAAGAGTATGGCACAATGATTAATCCGGAGGTTCAAGGTGAGACAAGTATGTGCCTTTATCAGTTTTTTTTTATTCATGCACTGTACCTTTTCTCTGTTCAGATAGTTTGTTACAAGGAAGACCCCCCCCCCCCCCCCCCCCCCCCCCCCCGGGGCCATGCACTGTTTATCTATTCACTGCTTACTGAAGAGGGGCAGAGCAATCGAAGCATATCAAAACACTGTTTTGCACCACCCACTGGACATCCCATAGAAAGTTTTTTTCTTAGAGATGAATTATTTTTTATTATGATGAATTTCTGATGATAATAGAAAAGCACTTCAATAAGATTGAAAATTGAATCACCAGCATAACCCCATAGAGGTACTTCTCTCAGGATTCAATTTTTCTTTATGCTGAGTTGTTGACGAGCTGCAAAAATCGAATTGCCTGCAATATGAATCATTTTTTACTTCAATTATATTTGAATTCATAATTGTTGCTTAATAGTTTAGGGAAGAAGCAATAGCAACTAGTTGTAATTAGGTTGTCTTGATGACCTCTTTAATAAAAATAGAGTTTGTTTCCAGCGAGGCCTTAATTCTCTTATCATTCTTGGGGCCTAGAAAATTTGGAGGCATCAAAATTGTTTTTTTTTGTGCAACCCCAAACAGGAGGTGCGTTAGTTGTATTGGCTGGGGCTCGAGGTATTTTCGTTTTGCCAAGAGCCGGGGGAGGGGGAGGTCATGCTCATTTGTATTTCTGTTAGAGGCACACGTGTTTAAAGAACAAATGATGTGAGCGTGTGTGTGGCAAGGGTTCAACCCCGTTACCCCTTTTTCCTACAATGATATGCATCTCCCTTGCGCGTTTGAGAAAAAAACAGTGCTTCTCTTCTCAGGCCTTGTTTCATGGACATCTTTACTTGCAGCATTATTCATGCTAAGCGAACTTTCCTCCTCCTAACTTATGTCTTCTGTGGCATTTGCCTCTAGCACAGTCCCTTTACGTGTGCTCATCTGTTTAATTTCTTCTGTTTCAGACAATAATGGGACAAAGCATGTGATGCGTGGTAGAGTTGACGATCTTGAAGTAAAGCTTCCACAAAATTCCTTGTAAGCACTTATTTGAGAAACCTTCTTGTTTTATACTTGATAAGTTATCATCTTATTTTATATGTATATATTGCCCTTTATGCTTTCAATATTAATATGATCACTTCTTTTGGGTAAGATAAAACATGTTGGGTTACCGAATATACACTTAGGCGAGACATTTAATTATCTAACTAATGGTAATTGCATGTTTCCTGTTGTGATCATGCAGCTCCAGTTTTGGCAAGAGAGTGATGACTGAAATCGGTCAATTTGGCAAAGATATGAAAGAACTGCTACAAGAGAAGGTGTATGTCATCAATGTCTTAGGTTAGATTTCCTCTCAGCTGTTCAATGTTTCTGAACAATTTGTATTGAGTTAGTCCTTTTTACGCCCTTTAGTGAGTTAGGCTGTACTTTGCTGACTTGAGCATAGTCCTCCTAACTTAAACCTTTTCTTAACCTCATAACCTGTTAGAAATTTTAATTGTGTTTTAACGAATACTTCAACCCTGAACATGAACTAGTGGGTTTCCAATGTACAAAATATATTGGAAAGGTGATCTGATTCTGTTTTGCCTTTCAGTTGAACTCAGCCAGTCCAGTTCACTATTTATCAAGGTTCATGATATAAATGTAAAGGAGTCCATAGATATATGCCTCTTGTCTAGTCTCATCAAAGAATTGCAATTGGCTGCCAAAATCATAGTAATTTGCTCGATCTGATATCTATATTTGCTACATATGTATGTTGCAAGATGCATTCAAGTTCCTGCTTCAATCTTTTTGAAAGAAAATAACCTAGCTAACAATTCCATTTTGATAAAGTTTCTATATTAAAATCATTTCCAACAAATGAGCAACCATTGTAGAATATTCAATATACAACGACGACGACAACAACAACAACAACCAAGCTTTTGTCCCAAGCACGTTGGGGTCGGCGAGATATAAAACCCAACATTGTTTTTTAAATAATAATGGAGAGAGAAAAATGATAAGACAAAAGGTAAGAGTAACACAATATAACTAAACTAAGATTTTGACACATGAATTGCTAATTTCCAAAGAGGTACAATACACTCCCAAGTCTTGTTCCACCGTCTCCTGCCATGTCAACCTTGGTCGTCCTCTGCTCCTCCTAATATTTTCCCTATCCTTTAGAACTCCACTATTAACCAGTGCTTCTGGAGGTCTCCACAGGATATGACGGAACCACCTTAGCCGATGTTGGACTAGCTTCTCATCATTTGGTGCCATCACTACCCTATCACACATCATCTCATTCCTAATTCGGTCTTTTCTTGTGTGACCGCACATCCACTATAGCATGCGCATCTTCGCGAAAATCATTTGTTGGACATGTTGCTTTTTTGTTGGCCAACACTCCGATCATCACAGGTTTGATCACTGTCCTATAGAACTTCTCTTTCAGCTATTGTAGAATATTCAACTTAGAAAAAAAATAAAAAACAATAAAATTCTTTGTTTATTAATGTTTCAACAGAGAGAAAAGAAGTCTTTTGTAGGAAATCACTGAATTCTGAAATGTTACTAAAATGCACCTTATCTCTTTTTTGTTTTTCCTATCTGGTTTTGGACTTCACTTTTACTATGTTATTCCAGGGTACATCTCCTACAACTTTGTTATTGGTGCTTATTCCTATTGGGGCCCAAAGGCAGGCCATGATATCTACAATGTGGTATAGATTCTTAGTTTTTACCCGCATGTGGCTGTTAGAGGTATAATACATCATCTAATATAATATGATATTAGATGATGTATTAGGGGCTTACTTGCATATTTGTCACCCTTGTACATCTATTTATAGAGGCCTTCAGCCTCCTAAATAATACAAGATCTATAGATCCAATATTCATAACAGTGGCAATATGTCTCTTAGCATATATTTTTCTTGAACAGTGGAAATTTTGTTATGGTGATCCCTTATACGTGTGTCTTCTGTAATTTTATCTCTTCATATCTTAAAAAAAAAAGAGACTATTCTGCAATATCTAAGTGAACTGCAATTTAAGTCCATACCTACAGTAATGATATATATCTAAGTGAACTGCAATTTAAGTCCACAACTAAAGATGTTGATCACTGGTAACCTTTCTCACGGAATTCTGTCATCTCAGGCGAGCGCAGATCTAATGTTTGGTGGAATAACTATAGTATGTGGAATCTTTGGAACTCTAGCAGGAGGATTCATCCTTGACAAGATAGAGTCTACAATCTCTAATGCTTTCAAGGTTTGTAACAAATTTACATATTAATAACATGGCTGTTTCATTGTCTGTACTTTTTGCACTTTCCTTTTTTTTTACATTGCATTTTGTCCAATTGAAAGGTTAGTGTTGGACTATGTGTTGTACCTTTTAGGTGTTTTGGGCTAGGCCCATGTACCAACCCACCCTAGGGTCTTTATATATGTACTCTCCCCTCATGACGATTAATCAATTCAGTTATTAGCCTCTAGTATGGTACCATTAGTCAAACCCTAACCCTAATACCCACCACCCAGCCGCCAGCCACCCCCCCATGGCCGGCGCCCCACAGCCACCGCCGGCCGCCGCCGGTGCGACCCCCCTGGCCGGTGCCCCTGGTCTGGCCGCCGCCGGCGCCCCTGCTCCCCTGGCTGGCGCCCCCTTCCTGGCCGTCGCCCCTGCTCCCTTGGTCAGTGCCCCTCCCTGGCCGCCGCCCCCTCTCTGGCCGCCGTCGGACCCTCCCTGGCGGCCGCCGCCCCCCTGGCCGGTGCTGCACAGATCGGCGGCTCCCTGGTCGGCGCCCCCCTGGCCGGTGCCTCCCTGGCCGGCGGCTTCGTGGCCGGCGCCCCTGCACACGCCCCCTCCCTGGTCGACCTCTCCCTGGACAGCGCCGTCGGGACCCAAATCTGCGCCCCGCTACTGGCCGGTGCGTCCCATCTCGTCGGTGCGCCCGTTACTGGTCCGGCAGCCGGCGCACCACTCGTCACTATGGCTCGGCACGCGCCCGGCGCAGCGACTAATCCGGTAGTCGGCGGCTCACTCGGCGACTCTACTGTCGTCGCCTTCATGACGGGCTCCGGACCAACCAGATCTGCTGTTGGCGCCGCTGCTGCTCCTCGCACGGCCACTGATCCACTCTACGGCATTGACAGCACCACCACGACGGTCGCGGACACCTCCGGTGTTTTCGCGGCTCTGGCTGCCTCTCGCGAGCGCGAGCGGGCACTTGCTCTCGCACTGGAGCAGGAGCGTGTTTCACTAGCCGCTCTCTCTCACCAGATCCAGGAGGGTGCTCATCGGCCGTCGACTACTGGTACGAGCCTTCCTCCGATGTTGGTGCGCACTCCGCGTACTCGGCGTCTCTCGCCGTCGCTCTACACGCCCAGGCTGCTGGAGTTTAGAACATCCGGACGCTTGTACCGATCGTTCTCAGTTCTAACTCCACGGCCTACGCCCGCTGGCGTCACGTGTTCCTTCTCACGTTGAGGCGTTACCAGCTTGAGGACCACGTCCAATGGGAGGGCTCCCCTTATGATAGCTTTTGGACCAGCATGGACAGCTTGGTCCTTGCTTGGATCCTTGGGTCCCTCTCCGACGAGCTACACGACCTGGTCGGGCATCGTGGTGGTGGTACTGCGCGTCGGGCGTGGCTGGTGCTCGAGCAGCACTTCTTGGGGAACCGTGCGACTCGGGCCCTCGACATCAACGCACAGTTCCAGAACACAGTCCAGGGCGACCGCACCATCTCCGCCTACTGCGGGGAGATGAAGAGCATG
The DNA here is from genome assembly GCA_036927565.1 of Tuctoria greenei. NCBI lineage: Eukaryota > Viridiplantae > Streptophyta > Magnoliopsida > Poales > Poaceae > Tuctoria > Tuctoria greenei. The sequence continues at coordinate 14,169,938 of JAYESD010000006.1, forward strand.
GATGATGCTCTGCGCGATCTTTGAGAGTCGATCACCGACAGCATACTCGTTCTTCGGGTCCTTTAGGGCTTGAACGAGCGCTACAGCCACCTTCGTTCATGGCTTCTTCGTGTGGAGTCGCCACCGACTGAAAGTGCATCTAGGTTCCCCGTGGGTTTTGGATGATTGATAACGACAATTAAGTCGCTAATGAGCTCAAGTGATCTTAGCACAGGTGTGGACTCGATCGGAGACGCAAACCCTCAAAAAGGAAAAGGAAGGAAACGGAGTCAACTCGAAGCGTAGAAACTAGGGTTTCTAGCGTGTTGAGTTAGACTAGCCGCAGAAATAGAAGGGTGCGTGTGTAAAGTGCATTGAGATCAAGTTTGGGAGCTCAAAGTGGTTTAGAGGTCAAACCCCTTGAGAGAAAAGAGTGGATAAGTAGTCTGGCTGTAGGGTCGGACTAGTCCGTGCAGGTGGCCGGACTAGTCCGCCCCTGGCCGGCCAAGTCCGTATTCGGCCGGACCAGAAGGGTCTGACTGAGATCGGACTAGTCCGTTCGTGGCCGGACTAGTCCGGGTAGCAGTGAGTGGGTTTTAGGGACTAAGTCTCAAAACCACGGACTTGTCCGTTTGAGTCCGGACCAAGAGGTCCTGAGTGAGAACGGACTAGTCCGCCCATGGGGCCGGACTAGTCCGGGTTGGCGAGTTGAAGGTGCTTCTGTGACTAAGTCTGGGAGGACCGGACTAGTCCGCCCTTGGGGCCGGACTAGTCCGTGGTCCTCAGACTAGTCCGTTTTCACACGGAGCAAAAGGCTCTGTGTGAGATCGGACTAGTCCGGTGGTGACCGGACTAGTCCGTTGTTGAAGTGACCGTTTGAATTTGAAGTTTGGCGGGTAGTGTGACGATAGCGTGTCAGCTGTCGGGACCTGACAGGAGGTCAGTGGTCCCCTAGGCCGGACTAGTCCGCCCTTTTGCTGAAGTCAGCAGTATGGGCTTGGGACCTCTATAAATAGAGGTCCCCTGGGTTTTTTTGAACCAACTCTTGAACAGACCAGAACCCTAGCGCCGCCACAGCCAACTTGGAGCACTCCTAAGCCTCTTTCTTGCCTACTTTCCCTCTAAAACTAATTCTTGAGTGGATTAGGGTTTAGTGAGGTGGAGAAGAGGAAGAACATCGCGCTTGTGCTCCCGGTTTGATCTCTTGCACTCATTGAGTCTATGTGAGCAGTGTGTTGAGTGTGTTTCGTGTCGTTGATCATCTTTGTGGCGTGGGAGCCTCAGATTGTGAGAAGCCCCAACGAACTTTGTAATCACCCTTGTGATTAGTGGAAAACCAAGTTAGGCACGTGTGGTAAACTTGGTGAGGGAAGGGTTGTTGAACCCGGTCCTTTGTGGATTCCTCAACGGGGAGGTAGATTCCTTGTGTGGAATCGAACCTCGGGATAAAATCCTTGTGTCTTCGTGTTCGTCGCATTTACTTTATCGATTATTTCGTTCTAGGGTTGCTAGTCTTGTTTCGTACTTCATATTGCTAAACTTGTTGAAACTTGACTCACTCTTGTGTTGATAGTTTCTAAACTTGTCATAAACATATCCTCACTTGTAGCCTCGAGAAAATCCCCTTAAAACTTGCTAGAAACACTTTTTAGGGTTCTTCACACAGGCTGACCGGACTAGTCCGCCCCCAGACCGGACTAGTCCGCCCCCTGTGATTTAATCTCGTTTTATTAAGTCATTTGCAGGTCGATTAGCCTATTCACCCCCCTCTAGGCAACTTTCAATTGGTATCGGAGCAGGACTCTCCACAAAGAGTCTAACAGCTCGGAGAGATGGCCGGAGTGGTGAATGACGACGCATCGAGCAGCAACTACGAGGCAACCCGTGAGGAGACGCTGGCCTATCAAGATAAGCCAACGGACGATGAGGAGACTCGCCAACTCAAGGCGAAGCTCCGGGAGAAGCTAAACATCTCCAAGATCAATCCGTCGAACCAATCAAGTGGTAGTGGCGGAGTTAACTACAACCGACAAGGGTTCAACTATGAACGCCTTGCCGCCAACAACCACTACCTCTCCATCCCATTGGGGAAACCTCCCCAATTCGATGGAACTGATTACGGGATGTGGAAACACAATATGAAGATCCACCTCGTGTCACTCAACCCGGCGTTGTGGCAAATTGTCATGACCGGGGTGGAGATTCCGAAGGATGAGGACAACATCACTCAAGAACAATCCATCCTCATCCACCGCAACGCTCAAGCTGCGGGTGTGCTTATCTCATCCCTCTCAAGAGATGAGTTCAACCGCGTCGATGGCCTTGAGGTGGCCAAAGACATATGGAACACCCTCAAGACGGCGCATGAAGGAAATCGGGTGGTCAAGGAGGCCAAGATCGAGCTCATCGAAGGAGAGCTTGGGAGATTCGCCATCTTGGATGGTGAATCCCCCCAAGACATGTACAACCGGTTGAAGGTACTTATCAACAAGAGCCGATCATATGGCTGCACCAAGTGGACCGACCACGAGGTAGTGAAGAGGATGATCCGGGCATTCATGCCTAGGAACGTCGCTCTTTGCTCCATGATTCAAGAAAGCCCGGGGTTCACTCAAATGACCCCGGAGGAGGTCCTTGGCAGGATCATCAACCATGAGATCATGGAGAAGGAGGCGCTCTTCTACAACGACCTTCAGAAGTTCACCGCCTCCAAGATGAAGAACGTTGCACTCAAGGCAACACCCTCTTCAAAGGAGCAAGAGGAAAGTGATGAAGAGAGCCTCGACACCGATGAGGAAGAGGCCTTCTTCATCAACAAATTCAAGAGAATGATGAGAAGGAAGAAAGGTGGATACAACCATGAGGGCAAAGGGAAGGAAAGAGCAAGGCCCAAATCAAAAAGGTCTTGCTACAATTGTGGCGAGTATGGGCACTTCATCGCTGATTGCCCACATGAAGAAGCAAAGAAGAAGAAGGAGGGCAAGCCTCAAGATAAGAAATTCTACAAGAAGAAGAGGCCCTCCGGACAAGCCCACTTGGGGAAGGAGTGGGACTCTAACGATGAGTCCTCCTCCGAAGAAGAAGAGGAGAAGATGGCTACCATAGCCATCGGGAGGAGCTCCAAGGGAAGCAAGCTCTTCCCCAACCTCAACAACGACTACAAACCTATGGCAAGGGAGGGAAGGAGAAAAGTAACATCTCATCCCTCCTCCTCAACTTCCTCACAAGATGAATTTGATAGTGCTAGTGAGAATGAACACATGTTTAAGGACATAAGCAAAAGCACCTTGCAAAGGATGAAATTGCTTATGGATGAGATCTTTGAGAAGGAGGATCTCATCAATAGACAAGAGGACATGCTCATCCTTGAGAAGGAGAGATGTCAAGAGCTTGATGAGCTCCTTGAGCTCGAAAGAGAGAAGAGCAAGGCATTGGAACACGAACTTGCTCTAAGTAAGAAAACGTGCTCAAGTCTTGAGGAGAAAACAATTGAGCTCAAGGATGAACTTGGGAACTTGTCAAAAGTTAACAAGATCCTTGAGACTCAAGTTGAGTCTCTCAAGAACAATGTAGTCTCTTCCTCTAAGAGCTCAACCTCCTCAAAGGACTCATCCAATGCAACCCCGCCTTGCAAGTGCTCTAACTTAATCCTTAAGCTTAAGGATGAACTCAACTCAGCACAAGGCAAGCAAGCACCTAAGGGTGCCATCTTTGACAAGGAGAAGGTGGCGTATGCACGAAGTGCATACACCAACACAAGACCCCCCCATGTCAAGGATGGTCTTGGCTATACTAGAGGTGGAAGGCATAACGCCAAAACCTCCAAGTATGGCAAAGACATGATTGTCTTTGTTAAGGGGAGTTCATCCACACCTAAAATTGAAAAGAACTCACCCTCTAGCAACAATATGCCTAAATCTGAACCACATCCTCTATTCCATGATTTTGATGCATCTTATGTGCTTATGAGGAACAAATATGGCAAGGTGTTTGCTAGATATGTTGGACCACTCCGCAAGAGTCCCAAGCCTTGCGTGTGGGTGCCCAAATGCCTAACTACTAACGTGAAAGGACCCAACTCCGCTTGGGTACCTAAAAGGAAGGCATAAACTTGTTTTGTAGGCTTACTTCTCCGGTGGATCGAAATGGGTGTTGGATAGTGGATGCACCAACCATATGACCGGAGAGAGGAGCATGTTCATAGAGTATGAGGAGAACGAGGACCCAAGTGAAGGAATCTTCTTTGGGGATAATAGCCAAGGGAAAATCCTCGACTCCGGTAAAATTGCTATCTCCCCTTCGCATACTTTATCTAATGTTTTGCATGTTGATTCCCTAGACTATAATCTCCTATCCATATCACAACTTTGTGATAAAGGATATAAGTGTGTTTTTTCTAGTGAGGGTGTGAATGTTCTGAGAGAGGGTAATGACTCAATAGCCTTTAAGGGAGTGCTCAAGGGAAAGCTCTATCTTGTGGATTTTACCACGGATAAAGCTCAACTTGACACATGTTTAATGGCGAAAGCCAACATGGGATGGCTTTGGCATAGAAGGCTAGCCCATGTTGGAATGAGGAACCTTCAAAAGCTCCTTAAAGGAGAGCACGTTCGTGGCCTAAAGGATGTGGTATTTGAAAAGGATAGGCCATGTGGTGCGTGCCAAGCGGGAAAGCAAGTAGGAGCTCAACACCCCTCTAAGAATGTCATGACGACAACTAGACCTTTGGAGTTACTCCATATGGATCTTTTTGGCCCCATTGCTTACATTAGCATTGGTGGCAACAAGTATGGTCTAGTCATCGTTGATGACTTCTCTAGATATACTTGGGTGTTCTTCTTGCATGATAAGAGTGAAACCCCCGGTGTCCTCAAGAAATTCCTAAGGAGAGCTCAAAATGAGTTCACCTTAAGGATAAAGGGTATAAGGAGTGACAATGGCACCGAGTTCAAGAACATGCAAGTAGAAGAGTTCCTAGATGAGGAGGGCATCAAGCATGAGTTTTCCGCTCCCTATTCTCCACAACAAAATGGAATTGCCGAAAGAAAGAATAGGACGCTTATTGAGATGTCAAGGACGATGCTAGATGAGTACAAAACATCGGACCGGTTTTGAGCGGAAGCGGTTAACACCGCATGCCATGCCGTAAACCGATTGTACCTTCATCGCCTCCTCAAGAAGACTCCTTATGAGCTTCTCATTGGTAAGAAACCCAATGTTTCTTACTTTCGTGTTTTTGGTAGCAAGTGTTATATCCTCAACAAGAAGCCTAGGACTTCGAAGTTTGCTTCAAAGTCCGATGAGGGTTTCTTGCTTGGATATGACTCAAACACTCATGCGTACCGTGTGTTCAATAAATCCTCCGGAATTGTTGAAGTAGCACGTGACGTGGTGTTTGACGAAACCAATGGCTCTCAAGTGGAGCAAGTTGATCAACATGCCCTTGATCAAGAGGAACCTCCACTAGAAGCTCTAAGGAAAATGGCACTTGGAGATGTTCGCCCACAAGAACCATCTCAAAGCCCAAGTGACCATCATCATTATGAAGTAGGTCAAACCCCCATTGGACAAGTTGGAGATCCACTAGATACTCCCCAAAATGATAATGGGAATGAAGATCAAGGGGGAGGCTTGGATCAAGGGGGAGACCAAAGTGAAGAAGATGAAGCAAGTGATTCAAGAGCTCAACCTCCGCATCCTCGTGTTCATCAAAGTGTTCAACGGGATCATCCCGTTGACAACATTCTAGGAGATATTACAAGAGGAGTAACAACGCGTTCACGTGTTGCAAACTTTTGTGAGCATTTCTCCTTTGTCTCATCCTTGGAACCCCATAAGGTTGAAGATGCCTTAAGAGATCCGGATTGGGTAGTTGCCATGCAAGAGGAGCTCAATAACTTTGAAAGGAACAAGGTTTGGGAGCTTGTCAAGCGCCCACAAACTAATGTTGTTGGAACCAAGTGGGTGTTCCGCAACAAACAAGATGAGCATGGCGTGGTAACTAGGAACAAGGCACGACTTGTGGCAAAAGGGTACTCACAAGTTGAAGGATTGGATTTTGATGAGACATTTGCCCCCGTAGCTAGGCTTGAGTCAATTCGGATATTACTAGCTTTTGCTACTCATCATGACTTCAAGCTCTACCAAATGGATGTTAAGAGTGCATTCCTTAATGGCCCAATCAAGGAAGAAGTTTATGTAGAGCAACCTCCAGGGTTTGAAGACCAAGACTATCCTAACCATGTTTACAAATTGTGAAATGCTCTTTATGGCCTCAAGCAAGCTCCTAGAGCTTGGTATGAGTGTCTAAGAGACTTTCTAGTTGAAAATGGTTTTAGGATAGGCAAAGCGGATTATACCCTTTTCACAAAGCACTTCAACGAAGATCTTTTTGTGTGCCAAATATATGTGGATGACATCATATTTGGTTCCACAAATAAGGTGTTTTGTGATGAGTTCTCCAAGATAATGACGGAGAGGTTTGAAATGTCCATGATGGGTGAGTTGAAGTTCTTTCTAGGATTTCAAGTAAAACAACTCAAAGAAGGGACTTTCATAAGTCAAACTAAGTATACACAAGATATTCTAAGGAAGTTTGACATGGATAAGGCAAAACCCATCAAAACCCCTATGGGGACAAATGGACACCTAGACCTAAATGAGGATGGTCCAAGTGTGGATCAAAAGTTATATAGGTCTATGATTGGTTCACTTCTCTATCTTTGTGCATCTAGGCCCGATATCATGCTAAGTGTGTGTATGTGTGCACGCTTTCAAGCGGCACCTAAGGCTTGTCATTTGACCGCCGTTAAAAGGATCTTGAGATATCTAGTACACACACCTTCCCTAGGACTTTGGTACCCCAAAGGATCTAAGTTTAACCTCATTGGATATTCCGATGCGGACTATGCGGAGTGCAAAGTTGATAGGAAGAGCACATCGGGTACATGCCAATTCTTGGGTCGATCTCTAGTGTCTTGGTCCTCCAAGAAGCAAAACTCTATTGCTCTCTCCACCGCCAAAGCGGAATATGTTGCAGCCGGAAGTTGTTGTGCACAACTTCTTTTGGATGCGACAAACCCTTAGGGATTATGGGATTAACTTGCGCAACATTTCACTCTTGTGTGACAACGAGAGTGCCATCAAAATAGCCCATAATCCGGTGGAGCACTCTAGGACCAAGCACATAGACATACGTCATCATTTCTTGAGAGATCACTCAATGGAGATATTGTGATTTCTCATGTGAGGACGGAACATCAACTCGCGGATATCTTCACCAAGCCTCTTGATGAGAAGCGTTTCTGTGAGCTAAGAAGTGAGCTCAACATTTTGGATTCTAGGAATGTGGCTTAAACCACATTCCTCACATTTTTTTGAGCCATTTCGAAAACCTCTTCTCTATCGTGATTTCTCTTCAAAATCTGTTTGAGAAAACTTTTTCTTGGGATTTGATCATGTTTTTATCGCATTCTTTCTTTTATTATCATGTTTGTGTTGCTTGTTATCTATAAGGACCAATAGTGTGTGTGCAGGTCAAAACATCACTTTTCAGCCCAGTCAGACCGGACTAGTCCGCCCCCGAGGACGGACAAGTCCGGGTCCAGACTAGTCCGCGGCTGTTCCGCACACCGGACTAGTCCGCCTTTCAACCGGACAAGTCCGGATCCGGACTAGTCTGAGTCTAGTCCGCGGACCGGACTAGTCCGGCCCCTCAACCGGACCAGTCCGGCCCTTGGGGACTTAAACCCCCCAGGCGGCCCAGACCCCTCCTCTCCCTCTCTCACTTGACTCTCTCACTTCCACACGCTAGCAACCGCCCCCCATCGGCGATTTTGCGCTCCAACCACCAAATCTCGAATCCAATCCACGCATCGGAGTCTTTGGGAGTGAGGGATCACTTCCCCGCGCTCCACATTTGCGATCCATCTCCGATTTCGTCGATTCTAGTGGATTTGAGAAGGTATTCCCTCGTTCTTCAAAAACTAGCCCCATTCTTGATTCTTAAAGTTTTTGATAGGAACACCTTCATTAATGTTGGTCCATATACCCTTGCGATCATAGTCTAGGAGTATTGCGCGCTGATTCGATGATTTTTCGATGAATCGATTAGGGTTAGGGTTCACTCTGCGCAACCCGGACTAGTCCGGTCCCAGGCGGACAAGTCCGCCCGGCGGACTAGTCCGCCCCTGGGGCGGACAAGTCCGGTTTGCACAGGGCAAACCCTACTTCTAGTCTTTTCTCGAGATCTTTTCCGCAATGCTCCCTCTCCTTGGACTCACACCTTCCTTTCTCTATGCTTTCCGCAGCATGTCGAACTCGGAGCGTTCCCCTTCTCGTCTCAACCCCGAGGGGCGAACCAAAGCTCAAATTGTCGAGGTAAGGACCAAGGCTGCGCTCATAGAGGCGCAAAAGGCAAAGGAAGAAAGACGGCTGAAGGCACTCGAAGCCTCCAAAGTTGCCGCAAGCATCTACAACGAGGAAGAAGCCATAGCTAGAGCAACCGCAGAGTCCCTCAATGAGCTGCGGAAGAAGAAAAGGGAAGACAGGGAGGCTCACAACTCCAGGGCTGCTGAAGCCAATGCACCCAAGAGAAAGAAGCTCGTCACCATTGGCGAGAAAGCGAAGGGCAAGGAGCCAGCCCAAATGGAAGCTGAGCCTAGGGTCGAGCGTGACCCTAAGAAGGGAAAGGCTCCGGCTCCTGTCGAGCCGACGAAGAAGAAGCCAGCTGTCAAGATGTCAGCAAAGAAGGCAGCTGGAGGTGTGGTGATCAAGGAGAAAGGGAAGGCCACTTCCATTGGCCCCCTTGAGGTTCACACACCAGAAAGGAACCCCAACAGGCAGAAGGAGTTGTCTGCCAATGTGTTTCATGGAAAAGGGGCTGAAAAGGCCAGGAGGCTGAGGACCGAGAAGGTCTACAAGTTTGAGAGGAGCACGACAGATCCCAGGTTCTGGTGTGACTTTCATTGTGACTACTACCGGCTAGTCTATCAGCAGATGAAGAAGCCGGTAATAGAAGCTCAATGGGTTGACTGGGATTACATGGCCAAAAAGCAACACTCTGCTTTTGACGCTGTCATTGAAGCTGCTGAGCGCCATGACCTCAAGAAGATCATGAGTTTCAAGTATGACTGGAACGTCGTAGTGATTCTGCAGTTCTACTCCACCATCTACTTTACCGCCTCAGGTGACAGAAGAATTATTTGGATGACACATGGTGAACAGTACTCAGTCACTTTCGCAGAGTTCGCCAAGATTCTAGGGCTTGAGGCACACATGGATCATGAGATTATAATCTCTAACCTCAAGGCCGTGGACCGTGAAGAGCTAGCATATATGTATCCAAGTCACGTTCCATTTGATGCCGGTCTCGCCCGCAACATCAAGCCCTTCTACAGCATTATGAACAGAATCCTCAGAAGGACGATAGCACCGAAGGACGGTGATGCTGGGGTAATTCAAGGGAACTTGAGGCACTTGCTACTTCTGGTTGATGGGGAAGAGAAGTTCAACCTCGTCGATTACATCTTCGACGACATCTTCAACATCTCGCATACCCACAACCGAGCTTGCGGGTATGCCCCCTACATCATGTGCCTCATCGAGAAGGTGTCGAGCGTGACCTTCGTCAAGGACGTGTCGCACCGGCCGCTTCGTCCTCAGAAGCCCCCGAATGTACCTGTTCCTCCTCGTCGCAAGAATGCAGATCCTCCATCTCGCCCCGTGGCACCTCCGTCTCCGCCTCCGCCTCAATCAATGAGTACCTTCTTCAAATGCTTCAAGGCGATCTTCACTTCCTGCCGGAAGCAAGAGATCCGCGCTCAAAGGGCACACAAGCGTCAGGAAAAATATCTTAAGGCGGTGTGCGACAAGCTGGAGGTCCCAATGTCCTCTCTGGAGGTGAGTGATGGGGAGATCACTCCATTCCCCAACTTCACCGCCGATGAGCTCGCCCAGCTCCAAGAGGATGGAAGCTCCTCTCGGGCTGCTCCCTCGGCAAGGAACTCCGACAACGATGACGACGACGCCGATGATCATGAGGAAGACGTCGAAGATTCCGAGGCCACGGAGAGTGGAAGTGGCGAAGACGAAGACTAGTTCTTAGGTCTTAGTTTCCTCCCTTCTTTTCCTTTTTGGTGCTTTGATGCCAAAGGGGGAGAGTTAAGGGGAAGTTAATCTTTTGTGGGTGTGCTTGTGGTTTGTGGACTTGTCTTGTAATACTTTCATGCTATTTGGATGTTTACATTTGTGCAAGACCTGCTAATGTTGTTTAATATCAATATAATGTTCTTATTATCAATCTCTTGTTTATATTGATGTTCTTTATGTCTTGTCACAATTGTTGAGCATGTCACGTAGGCACCCCACCATAACGTGTGTGGGTATGAAAGATCTCCTCCACCTCTTTTACATGCTGCATACATTGAGGGGGAGTCATTCATACGCACACAAGTTATGAAAACCAATTTTAATACTCTTAATTATTGAAGGACTTAATGTGTTGTCATCAATCACCAAAAAGGGGGAGATTGAAAGTGCATCTAGGTTCCCCGTGGGTTTTGGATGATTGATAACGACAATTAAGTCGCTAATGAGCTCAAGTGATCTTAGCACAGGTGTGGACTCGATTGGAGACGCAAACCCTCAAAAAGGAAAAGGAAGGAAACGGAGTCAACTCGAAACGTAGAAACTAGGGTTTCTAGCGTGTTGAGTTAGACTAGCCGCAGAAATAGAAGGGTGCGTGTGTAAAGTGCATTGAGATCAAGTTTGGGAGCTCAAAGTGGTTTAGAGGTCAAACCCCTTGAGAGAAAAGAGTGGATAAGTAGTCTGGCAGTAGGGCCGGACTAGTCCGTGCAGGTGGCCGGACTAGTCCGCCCCTGGCCGGCCAAGTCCGTATTCGGCCGGACCAGAAGGGTCTGACTGAGATCGGACTAGTCCGTTCGTGGCCGGACTAGTCCGGGTAGCAGTGAGTGGGTTTTGGGGACTAAGTCTCAAAACCACGGACTTGTCCGTTTGAGTCCGGACCAAGAGGTCCTGAGTGAGAACGGACTAGTCCGCCCATGGGGCCGGACTAGTCCGGGTTGGCGAGTTGAAGGTGCTTCTGTGACTAAGTCTGGGAGGACCGGACTAGTCCGCCCTTGGGGCCGGACTAGTCCGTGGTCCTCAGACTAGTCCGTTTTCACACGGAGCAAAAGGCTCTGTGTGAGATCGGACTAGTCCGGTGGTGACCGGACTAGTCCGTTGTTGAAGTGACCGTTTGAATTTGAAGTTTGGCGGGTAGTGTGACGATAGCGTGTCAGCTGTCGGGACCTGACAGGAGGTCAGTGGTCCCCTAGGCCGGACTAGTCCGGGCCTGAGGCCGGACTAGTCTGCCCTTTTGCTGAAGTCAGCAGTATGGGCTTGGGACCTCTATAAATAGAGGTCCCCTAGGTTCTTTTGAACCAACTCTTGAACAGACCAGAACCCTAGCGCCGCCACAGCCAACTTGGAGCACTCCTAAGCCTCTTTCTTGCCTACTTTCCCTCTAAAACTAATTCTTGAGTGGATTAGGGTTTAGTGAGGTGGAGAAGAGGAAGAACATCGCGCTTGTGCTCCCGGTTTGATCTCTTGCACTCATTGAGTCTTTGTGAGCTGTGTGTTGAGTGTGTTTCGTGTTGTTGATCATCTTTGTGGCGTGGGAGCCTCAGATTGTGAGAAGCCCCAACGAACTTTGTAATCACCCTTGTGATTAGTGGAAAACCAAGTTAGGCCCGTGTGGTAAACTTGGTGAGGGAAGGGTTGTTGAACCCGGTCCTTTGTGGACTCCTCAACGGGGACGTAGATTCCTTGTGTGGAATCGAACCTCGGGATAAAATCCTTGTGTCTTCGTGTTCGTCGCATTTACTTTATCGATTATTTCGTTCTAGGGTTGCTAGTCTTGTTTCGTACTTCATATTGCTAAACTTGTTGAAACTTGACTCACTCTTGTGTTGATAGTTTCTAAACTTGTCATAAACATATCCTCACTTGTAGCCTCGAGAAAATCCCCTTAAAACTTGCTCGAAACACTTTTTAGGGTTCTTCACGCAGGCTGACCGGACTAGTCCGCCCCCAGACCGGACTAGTCCGCCCCCTGTGATTTAATCTCGTTTTATTAAGTCATTTGCAGGTCGATTAGCCTATTCACCCCCCCCTCTAGGCAACTTTCACCGACCTTTGAGAAGGTCTGGTCTGACCTTGAGCTCGAGGAGATTACGAATGGTGGTCCTACTGGTTCCGGGCCGACCACATCCTTCTATGGCTCTAGGCAATCCCCGCGTCCACCTACTTCTGGTGGACCACCTCCGAGACCTGCTGCTCCGTCTACTGCCCCAGGTGCTCAGACAGGCTCCAGAGGTGGTAATCATCGACGTCGCGGGAAGCGAGGCGGATGTGGTGCTGATGCAGGCAGCACCTCTGCGCCTGCACCTGCTCCTGGAGGTGGTGGTGGTGGTGGCATCGGCCGGGGAGGTGCACCCTGGCCCACACCCTACAACCCGTGGACTGGTCAGATCTCCATGTGGCCTGGACCGTCCCCGGGTCTTCCTTCTCCACGCCAGCCACGTCCTCAGGCGTACGTGGCCCACCCGGGCTTTGGTGCTCTCGCCTACCCTGCTGGTGGATCGTCGACTCAGACCTACGGGGGCACTGCCTACCCAGCTGGGTACTCGGAGCCGCCCCTGGGGTGGGACCGTCAGGAACTGGCGTCTTCGTTCAGCACCATGCACCTCACGCCACCTACTACTGATTGGGTGGCTGATTTCGGGGCTTCGTACCATACCACTCATGACGCTAGTATACTCTCTTCTACACACACCCCTCATCCTTCGTTTCCTTCATCTATCGTTGTCGGGAATGGGTCTGTTCTTCCGGTCACCTCAGTAGGTGACTCGTGTTCTCCGGGTTCTTTTCAGCTTAACAACATTCTTATTGCTCCGGATATCATTCAGAACCTGCTTTCTATTCGTCGTTTTACCACTGATAATAGTGTTTCTGTTGAATTTGATCCTTTTGGTTTGTCTGTGAAGGATCTTTCCACCCGACGTCTTCTTCTTCGATGTGATAGCCCGGGACCCCTGTACACGCTTCGACTGCCTACTTCCGCTGCGCCTCCGTCTTTTGCTCTGGCTACGACAGCTTCGTCCACCACTTGGCACCGCCGGCTTGGCCATCCTGGCGTTGATGCTATGTCCAAGCTATCTAGTAGTTCAGTTATTTCGTGTACTAGGGGCACACATGAGTCTTTATGTCATGCTTGTCAGCTTGGTCGCCATGTTAGACTTCCCTTTCCTACGTTGGTGACTCATGTTGAGCATATTTTTGATCTCATTCATTGTAATTTGTGGACATCTCCTATTATCAGTGTTTCTGGTTTCAAATATTACTTGGTGATCATTGATGATTTCTCGCATTTTTCCTGGACGTTTCCCTTGCGTTGGACGTTTCCCTTGCGTTTGAAGTCTGAGACCTATGTCACTCTCTCTCACTTTTTCGTTTGGGTTTCCACTCAGTTTGGACGCACTGTCCGTGCTCTACAGTGTGATAACGGATGGGAGTTTGACAACTTAGCGCTCCGTGATTTTTTACTCGCACATGGCGTCCAGTTGCGTATGTCTTGTCCTTATACCCCTCCCCAAAATGGCAAGGCAGAGCGTATGATTCGCACCACTAATGATGTCATGCGCTCCCTGATGTTTCAAGCTTCTGTTCCTGCTCGATATTGGGTAGAGGCTCTCCACACTTTCACTTTTCTTATTAATCATCTTCCTACCAAGTCGATTCGAGCACCTACTCCGTATTTTGCCTTGTATGGCACCACCCCTTTCTATGACCACCTTCGAGTTTTTGGGTGCGCTTGCTACCCTAATCTTTCTGACACAGCTCCACATAAGCTTGCGTCCCGCTCTACTCGGTGTTTCTTCCTTGGGTACTCTCTCGATCATAAGGGGTACCGGTGTCTTGACCTCACCACTCATCGTATCTTGATCTCTCGACATGTCGTGTTCGATGAGTCCTCCTTTTCTTTCTCCACTTCATCCTCTGCTTCAGCTGCAGAGTTGGACTCCCTGTTTTCTACTGACTCTGAGGCTGCTACGGTATAGCTGCCTTGACCTTTTTTTCTGCAGGTACGGTACCCATTGCGCCACACGTGGTCCCGACGTCTTCTGCTGGTCCACGTGCGACTTCAGCATCCACGACGTTGACTACTGCACCCCGTGTAGTACCGGCGACTCAGGCGCCACTGGCTGCACCTCCCGTGACCCCGACGTCTCGGTTCACTAACCCTGCACTCGTCTACCAGTGACGAGCGCGGGTTGGTGCTCAGGCTCCAGCAGCTCCGGCGTTCCGGGGGTCTTCGGTCGCGCCTCCAGCGGCCCCAACGTCTTCGACTCCTACTGCCGCGCCACGCGCGGCCCCGGCGTCTCCGACCTCCACGACCGCGCCACGCGCGGCCCCGGTGTCTCTGACCTCCATGACCGCGCCACACGCGACCCCGATGTCTCCGACCTCCTCTATCGTGCCACGTGCGGCCCCGACGTCTTCGACCTCCACTGTCGCGCCATGCGCGGCCCCAGCATCTCCGACCGACCTCTACTGTTGCGCCACGCGCGGCCCCGACGTCTTCGGCGTCACGAGTCGCGCCACGCGCGGCCACGGCACCATGGTTTGCCGACCCGGCTCTTGTCTACCAGCGACGAGAGCGGGTTGGTGACCCGACTCCTTCTCGTGTCGAGCCCCCGCTTACCACCCGCCTTTGCTCCATCGGGACCCGGGGCACGTTCACCCGATGGTTACTCGATGTGCAGCTGGAGTTTCTGGCCCGTTGAGCGTTTCTGTGGGGTTGTCCTCTCGTCGACGACGCCTCCACCGTCTGCCTCCTCCTTGGTATCGCCTATACCGTCTTCCGTCCGTAGCGCACTCGTCGACCCTCACTAGCGTCATGCTATGGAGGAAGAGCATGCAACCCTACTTGCCAACCGGACGTGGGACCTTGTTCCTCGTCCCACTCGTGGCAATATTGTCACAAGTGGGTGTTCACGCATAAGAGGAAGGCAGATGGCTCTCTGTAGAGATATAAGGCTCGATGGGTACTTTGGGGCTTTACTCAGCGACCTGGAGTGGACTATGACGAGACCTTCAGTCCTGTGGTGAAGCCGACGACGGTTCGCACCGTTCTGTCGTTGGCTCTCTCGCGTTCTTGGCCTATCCACCAGCAGGATGTCAAGAACGCCTTCCTCCACGGTACTCTAACAGAGACAGTGTACTGTAGTCAGCCGACAGGGTTTGTTGATTCAGCTCATCCCGACATGGTCTGCAAGCTGAACAAATCCTTGTACGGTCTGAAGTAGGCACCTCGAGCCTGGTACAGTCGGTTCGCCTCCTTTCTGGTCTCGTTGGGCTTCGTTGAAGCCAAGTCGGACACGTCATTGTTTGTCTATCGACGAGAGGCTGACGCTGCCTATCTTCTCTTGTACGTCGATGACATTGTACTGACGGCGTCCAGTCTGGCTCTCCTTCAGCGTACTATCTCTGCTTTACAGCAGGAGTTCGCCATGAAGGACCTGAGCCAACTCCACCACTTCTTGGGTGTTGCAGTCGAGGACCGGCCAGGTGGCCTGTTTCTTCACCAGCGGCAGTACTGTCTAGACATCCTCGAGCGAGCGGGCATGACTGATTGTAAGTCGTGCTCCACGCCGGTGGATACCCAGGTTAAGGTCTCTTCTACCGACGGTGTCGGGTGACCCTGGGCCTGGGCCTGGGGCGGCCTGGTGCGGCTGAGCCCACCAGGGGCGTGCGCGCCCAGGCGGGGCCCACCTCTCTGGTGCGGTCGGTTAAGATAGAGTCCAAGAAATTAGAAATTCTGTTTAAAGTCCTATTTAGTTTAGAGATAGAATAAGAGTTGTAAGGGGTTGGGACTCTCCCAAAACCCCCTATATAAATAGAGCTGCGCCCCCCCCTGTAACCACACTTGATTGTCAAATAAATTCAAGTTTTTCACCAGAAAAGCCCTCCCCACGGCAGAACCTGATCTAGCCGAGTTCCCTAACTCGCCTAGATCAGGGTTTCACATCTGGTCCAGCAGGAACACGGCGAGTTCTTCTCTGTTCCCTTCTTCTCCAATCTGATCAGCACCAGGGGTGCCTTCTACTCTCTCTGTCCTCTCCGTTCTGCACACAGGGATCTCCCTGTCCAGAACTTTCAGAACTGCACCGTAGAACAGATCTGTTCTGGCCGAACAGACCTGATCAGCAAAGCTGCAGAGCTAGGAACAGGGCTGAACAGGCCGGATTTCCAACATTCGTGGCATCAGAGCCATGTCGACCTCTCCCCCAAGCAGCGGCAGCGTCACCGACAACGGCGGCAAGATCACGACGACGACCTCTCCGGTAGTTCATGAGGTGAACACGGGAACCGGGTTTCCGCTGCTCACCAAGACCTGTCGACTGTTGGAGTCGGCAGATCCCCTGACACTATGAAAGTGTTTAAAGGAGTTGTGGTTCGGTTTGGGCGCGCGGAGATCTAAGAAAGTGAAGTGTGACTTGGACACGAGTGACACGGTAGTTTACGTGGTTCGGGCCGCCTAAGCGTAATACCCTACTCCACGGGTGTGTGTGTGAGTTGTATTCACTTGTGAGCTTGAGTATGTTCCAGAGATCTCCCCCGTGTATCGTCGGTTTGTCCTTTTATAGCATAAGGACAAACCGTTACAAGTCAGCCTGGCCCGACATGTGGCCCTGGCGGTTATTAGTACTGATACACGAGATTAATTGTTGTTAATGACCCTGTAACGGCTCCGACAGTGCCGTTACAGGTGTTAAGATCATCCAATTAAATATCATTAATGTGGAATTAATGATAATTAATCGGGTCTTGAAGTCCGTGGCTGTCCTTTGGAGATCCGGAGCTGTTACAACGTCTCCCGGGGGTTTAAAGCGGCCAGCTCCGACGTATGGACACGTGGCAGCTCCGGAGCTTGCTCGTGGGAAGCAGGAAGCTCCGGGGCGGCCTGCTACGTGTCAGGTCCGGAGCTTCTCTCGGTCAGGGGCTACCTCCGGAGGTGCCGTTTCAGTACTTGGCCCGGAGCTTCACCCTTGCGGGTAATAGCTCTGGTCTGACAGTACACGTGGCAACCTAGAGGTTAACCATGTTGGAGAAGCGGGTCCGGTCACGTCTGGCGAGTGGGCCCCCGAGGGTCTTCAATTTGAGCAGATGTCCTCCCCTTGAGATCTTTGTAACCTCAGGGGGTGTATGGTTTTTAGGGTACCGACAGTGGCCCCCTGGACCTACCTCCGGGGAAGGCTAACGGGATGAAGTCATTCCGCCGGAGGTGGGTCCACACTTGCGACTCTTGAACTGGGTCTTCAAGGGTCTTCGGAGGTGCCTTTGGCGGGGCTTTATGGTTGAGTCCCGACGCGTGGCGCACCTCAGGCGGCAGATAAGATCTTTGACGTGCGGATCTCTCGCAATTGAAGGTTGTCGGTTCCCGATACGAAAACCGTATCGGTTCCGCGCGCCTTGTCAGCCCGCCGTCTTTGGGTTTCCCGCCTCGTGATGACAACTGTTCGCCTGGGTAAGAGCCTCGACTTGATCGTCGGGGTGGTCCCGGGCCCTCTTGTCATCGGCTGGGTTGAATTCTTGAGTAGTATGCTTGATTCCCCTGCAGTTTCCATCCAAGCGTTGCGAGGGCTTACTTAAGAAGGAAAGCGCACCGTCGGGAGTTCTTTACGCTTTCCATCTGTTCTTGCGCTCAAACTCCCAACTCGTGCTTTGCTTCTCTTCTCTCGCCTAGCTGTGCTGCGATGGAGTTGGGTCTGCGTGAGAGTCGTTTGAAGACGGAGAGCGATCTGAAGAAGGTCCGAGCCCTCATGGGGTGGTCGTCGGACTTCTTCAACCGTTCAATCCGCACCGGCGGGGAGCTTCCCTTTAAAAAGGAGCACTCCGGCGAAATGGTATACTTTTCATCGTATGCCATGGTGGGGCTGATCCCACCATTTTCTTCCTTCTTTTTGATGCTGCTGGACTTCTATGGTCTGCAGCTATACCACCTTGGCCCTCACTCCCTTCTCCTTGTGTCCATCTTTGTCCACTTCTGCGAGATGTGGGTGGGCATCCCTCCCTGCATCGAGCTCTTCCGCACTTTCTTCACCGTCCAAACCACCGGCCGAAGTGACGAGTACCTTGGCTTCTACTACTTTGTGAAGCGCAAGAAGTGCCCGTTCAAGTACCTCCGGTCGTTCCCTTCCGGGAAGTGGGATGACTGGAAGAAAGATTGGGTAGTCGTCCGGGTGGAGGAGCACGAGCGGTTGGAGCTGCCAGAAGGTTTGCCCGGCATTGACACGTCGGTGTGGAGCGAAGTTCCGGTGCTGGCGGCAGCCTTCGACCCCATCCTGTCCAGGATCCGCCAATGTGTGGAGGGAGGACTGACTCCCCAGGCGGTGTTCTGCAACTTCCTGTCCAACAGGTGGGCACCGCTGAAGAGGAGGGAGAAGCTCGCCTGGGCCCTCAACAGCGTGATGGACGAAGACCGGGTCGAGACCGGGTTGAAGTCCAGCATGGTGGGGAAGTCCTTGGAGTTTCACCTCAAGAAATTCCAGCACGGCATCGATGTAGATGGAGAGTACCTGACTCCGCCACCGGCTTTCCTCCCCCTGAACGTGGAAGTTGAGTTCAGCAGGGAGCTCCGGCGGAGGATGCCCGCGCTTGACGACCTTGGCGTCGTCGAGAGAAGATCGACCGCCCGGTTGGCGATCCCCGGGTTGTCGGAAGGCGGCTCCGCCCCTGTCTCTCAGCCAAGAGCTGAAGTCACCGGCAAAGGCAAGGAGCTGGCGGAGGAGCCGGAGAGCCGAAAGAGGAAGCTGCGACATGCTGACGGAAGGTCCGTCGGGCTTGCTACTTCCCCGCCAGTTCCCCGTCCTCAGGAAGGAAGATCCTCCGCCGCTGTAGCGTCTGTCCCCGTGGTGGGGTCTTTTCAAAGTGCTACTGTTCCGGCGGTGGGATCCTCCCGGAGTGCAGCTGTCCCTGTGATGGGTCCCTCCGGAGGTGCCAGTTCCGGACAGGCGACTCCGGTTCGAGAAGCGGTGAGGGCCTCCAGGTCTAGGAGTTCCTCCCGGTCAAGGAGAGCTCCGACCCGGGAAACGCCCGTGGCTACGGCAAGTCCTGGGAGTCCTCCCGGTCCTCCCGGAGCTCCTACGCCGACCGTGGCCAGCCCGGAACGTCCGGGAAAGAGGTTCCGCGCAAGCTGGTGCGTGAGCCTCCCAAGGTAATTTTTCTTGCTTACCTCAATTAATTTTTAATTATAGTAACTGTTTGCTCAATTTCTTCCTTCTTCACCTGCAGCGTTCCCAAGAAGGGGAGTGAAGCTCCGCCCTCAGCCACAGTGTCTGAGGCTGCGAGGGCTTCTGCTCCAGCTCCGGTGCCGCCCCAGGCGAAGGCTGCGACAGCTCCGGCGCCGGCTGTCGTGGTCATGGACCTCGATTCATCCCCAGAAGTTCCCGTGGTAGCGCCGGACCACGGAATTGAAGATGCGCCAGCGGCACCCGCTCCGGAGGTTGAAGCTCCGGGCCCCTGTGCAGCAGAAGTAGATGCTCCGGCTGTCGAACCGGAGGAAGTAGCGGTCCCGGCTTCAGAGCCGGAAAGTGCTGAAGCCCCGGCGGTTGAGCCGGAGGTAGCTGAAGCCTCGGCGTGCGAGCCGGAGGTTGAAGTGGTTCCGGCAATTGAGCCGGTTACTTCTGAAGCTCCGGTCGCAGAGCCGGTGGTTATTGGAGCGCCGGCTGCAGAGCCGGTGGTGGTGGAGGCGCCGGCTGTAGAGCCGGTGGTTGAAGAGGCGAGGGAGCTTGAGTCTCCCTCGGAAGGAGCGTCACGGCCGGAGCCATTGGAGGCGACGACGTCGATGGTACCCGTGGCGGAGCCAGAGTGCCTGAACGAAGTCGCCGGCCCCCAGCCTGAGGGGGCGAATGAAGATTTGGTGGCGGGACCTTCTTCGGTGGCGACTGAGGTCATCCCGGAGGAGGGCCCTAGTGCCTTGGAAGCTCGGGGTTCCGCTCTCGTAGAGTGGGACCCAATTTTTGTAGATGAAGACCCGCTGGAGCCAGCGGAGGAGACCCCAGAAGGTCCGGAGCCCATCTCGCTGTCGATGTCCATCGACAACGCTTGCTCCAGTCTGCGCCAAGTCCAACTAGCCTTCTTCCACGACAGCAAGGTTCTTGAAGAGGAGCGCCAAACCCTTAGGAGGTGGCGTAATAGACTCCAATTCGAGACCAAGCTAGCGCAGTCGAGGATCGCTGAGGACAAGGAATGGATCAAGCGGGAGAAGGTCCGCCTGGAGCTCTGGGGTGAGATGCTGGACGAGAGGGAGAGCATGACTCACAACCTCGACGCCCAATCCCGGGAGTACCATGACCAAGCTAAGGCTGCCAATGATGCGGCCAACGCTCGGTTCGATCAACTCGAAGCCATCAGTACCGCACTCATCAAGCGCCGAGAGGCACTTGAGGGAAGGGAAAAGCGGCTCGAGGATGAGGAGCAAAAACTCCTGGAACTACGGGACGACGTCTTGCGACGTGAAGAAGAGCTCGCCGAGAAGACAGCTCTGGCGGACAAGGGCCTCGAGGAGCGCGCTAAAAAATTGGAAGAGCGCTGCCTCGAGGAGGAGGAGAAGACCTGGGTGCGAGGGCAGGAACTCTACGAGTATGAGTGTGCCCTCGTCGCCCGGGAGAAGAAAATAGAGGCTAGGGAGAAAGACCTGGTCGACCGCCGGAACAAGATCCACCTCCGGGAGGAGGAGCTCGGAAGACTCGAAAAGCGGGTTGCTGCGAAGATTCAGCAAAACGCCAAAGAAGTTGAGCGCCTCTCCCGCGAGAACTCGGAGCTGGCGGCGGCCCGGAGGTCCTTGGAAGAGATGAAGGGCCTGAGGAAGACGGACTCCCTGCAAATTTGGGAGTTCCTGAGCAAGGCCGACGATGCGCTAGCGCCGATGGGTTTCAGCCCCGTGCTTCCGGATGATCCGGAGCCGGAGCCGGACCTTGCATTGCAGGCGTTGAACGCTGCGGGTGGCAAGCTCTCCAAGGTGGGCGACGTCATCGCGGACCAGCTTGAGGTCGAGGGGCAATCCCTGGCTAGAAACGTCACAGAGTATGTGTTGACGTGTTACACTAGCCGGAACCCTCGATTCCCTCTGGACCCGGTGCTTGAAGGCCCCGTTGAAGGAGAAGGCGAAGCTACCCGAGCCAGCGTGTCGGAGGTCGCCCAGAAGGTCGCCGAGTTCTTCCATAGGGTCTAGGACTATCTCTCTTAGCCTTTATTTGTATCTTCTCTTCTTCCTCAATTTTGTAATCCTTTGTCCCCAGATGTAATCTCTGGTCTTCAAATGAAATGAAATCCTCAATTTTTCGTGAATTTCATTTTTTGTCTTCAACATCTTTGTCTTCGCTTGGCCCCCTGGTAGATGTGCACAATTTGATTGTGGACATGTACCAAAAGGATGTTGAGTTTTGTTGAAGACAAATTTGCTTCGAACTCGTGTAGTTTAGGTCCGAAATTTTCGATAGTGAAGGTCCCTTGAAGTCGTCGGAGCTTAGAAGCTCCGGCATTGTCCCTCGTCGGAGCTTAGTAGCTCCGGCAGGAGCCTCTACCAACACGTTGAGTATCGATAGTTAATACTTCAAGGTGTCGGAGCTTAGTAGCTCCGGCAATAACCCTTGCCACGCCTGACTTGCTGGCAACAGACTCTAGTGATAGAGTCTTCTCACCATCTTTAAGTTAACGCCAGTGGGAGTCGGAGCTTGGTTAACTCCGGTTTTTCTCCATCAATATCATTTTTATTTTTCCTGCACACTTAAGCCAAGAAAAACAGTAAAATTCGTTCCTTATCTATAACTTCGTCGCGGCTTACGGTTCTCAAGAGAATTTCAAGTTGAACACGATTTTTAGTATAATTGGATGAATTATCTTTTCTTTTAGATCCAATTGTCCATGGACCCGCCTTACTTTGGCCTGCCGGGATATAGGTAGAGTGGCGTACTTAGGGTGCTTGACCAGGCTAAGTCGATAGCGCACTCCGGCCCTAGAATGGCTTGGCGACTTTCAGGCGAGTTGATCACAGACGATATTTAAATCTAAAAAATCTGACAATTCAACTCAAATTGTACATAAACCGGTTAAACTAGAACTTCTTAAGAATTGCACGTTTCTGTTATAGACAAGAAAGAGAAAAATAAAAATGTCGAGCCTTATGCAAAAATGAATGCACGTGGAGTCTATTTCACATGAAGATGTCTTTCATTATAGGTCCGGGGTACAGGGGAAACAAGTACACTCTTAAGGTACGGAACCAGGCTAAGAGTGTTCGGTTTCTCGTTTAACCCAGGGTAACTAGCTACACTTCTAGTCCGGAGACTGTATCAAGTGTTGCATGAGCTTTCCAAACCTTTCGGGAAAGGTCCGGCTGCTCTCCCGGAGGAACTACCCGACTCTGTACAATGACTCTATAACATACACTTCAAGTTACTTAAGACTCACCTCCGTGGAATTAAGTGTAGAACTTACGGAGGTGCTCGATATTCCAAGGATTTGGGAGAGGTGTCCCATCCTCGGCAGCCAAGCGAACGCTTCCGGGACGGGATACTTTGATCACTCGGAAGGGTCCTTCCCAGCTGGGGGAGAGTTTGTTTTGCCCTTCTCTGGATAGTATTCTCCGTAGCACCAGATCGCCTTCCTCGAGCTGTCGGTTGTGTACATGCCGCTGATGATAGCGCCGTAGAGCTTGGCGATATCGGGCGTTCCGAACAGCTGCTTGGCACCTTCCCTCCTCGAGGAGGTCTAGGTCTTCACGCCGGAGCTGGTCCTGCGCGGCTTCGTCGAAGGCCCGGACTCGGAGAGAACCCAGGGTGATTTCCGGAGGAAGGATCGCTTCTGCTCCGTACACCAGGAAGAAGGGTGTTTCTCCGGTTGCCCGACTTGGAGAAGTCCTGTTAGCCCATAGAGTGGGCGGAAGCTCTTCGATCCAATTAGCTCCGTGCTTTTTCAAACGCTCATAAGTGCGCGTTTTTAATCCTTTAAGGATCTCTGCGTTTGCTCTCTCGGCTTGCCCATTGCTGGCTGGATGAGCTACGGAGGCGTAGCAAACTTGTATGCCGAGGTCTTCGCAATATCCTTGAAATGCGGAGCTTGTGAACTGAGTCCCATTGTCAGTGATGATCTTGTTTGGGACTCCGAATCTGCTGACGATAGATTGTAGAAAATTGATTGCAGATTGTTTGTTGATCGTCACAACAGGAGTAGCTTCCGGCCACTTGGTGAACTTGTCGATGGCGACATACAGGAACTTGTAACCTCCGACGGCTCTTGGGAAGGGTCCCAAGATGTCCATCCCCCACACAGCGAAAGGCCACGTAGGAGGTATCATTTGTAAGGGCTGAGCAGGTGTATGAATTTGCTTTGCATGAAATTGGCATGCTTTGCATTTCTTCACTAGCTCAGTAGCATCCTGGAGCGCTGTAGGCCAGTAGAAGCCGTGCCGAAAGGCTTTTCCGACCAGCGTGCGGGAAGACGCGTGGTTCCCACACTCACCTCCATGGATTTCTGCGAGGAGCTCGCAGCCTTCTTCCCTTGTGATGCACCGCATTAGGATGCCGTTGGCACCGCGCCGGTAGAGATCCCCTTCTACCAACGTGTATCTTTTAGCCAATCTGACTACCCGGTCAGCGAATACATCATCGTCAGGAAGGATGTTGTCTTTCAAGTAGTTCCGGATCTCCGAGATCCATGCATCGGAACTAACTTGAGCATTTGAGTCTTGCGTGCTGGGTTGCTCGGAGCTCCCGGCAGCACCTACGACCCTTGATGGCTGCCATGGTAACAGGGCCATCGGGACCGTCAGCTTTGGGATGCTGATCTCGCCCCCTTCGTTCAGTTCGGCAGGCTGAACTGTGGGTTTTGACAACCTCCGGACAAAGGTTCCGTTTGGAGTCGGAGCTCCGGTTGACGCCTTGGTCGAGAGTTCATCAGCTTCAGCGTTGTGAGCACGCTGGACATGGTGAAGGTCTAGGACTTCGAAGTCCTTCTGAAGCCTCTGGACTTCAAGGAGATAAGCAGCCAGCTGGAGATTATTGCAGGAGCATTCACCCTTCACCTGTTTGATGACAAGTTGTGAATCTCCTTTGACCAGCGACTGCTTGACACCATAGGATAGTGCTACTTTCAATCCATATATGAGTGCTTCGTACTCCGCCATGTTGTTGGTTGCCTTGAAGTCAAGGTGCACCATGTATTTTACCTTCTCCCCGGTTGGTGCGAGGAGAAGGATTCCAGCTCCGGCTCCCTGCTTCTGCATGGAGCCGTCGAAGTAAAGGGTCCAGTGAGGCTTAGTGAAGGCCGGAACTTGTGGTTCCTTCTTCTGCTCGCTGGGGCCCCCAGGGTTTAATGGTGAGGGAGTCCATTCTGCCACGAAATCTGCCAACGCTTGACTCTTGATTGCTTGTCTTTGAATGAATTCGAGGTCGAATTCAGCCAGTTCCGCTGCCCACTTTGCTATATTCCCAGTTGAGTTGGGATTATGCAGAATCGCTCGAAGTGGATATGAGGTTACCACTGAGACTTTGTGAGCTTGGAAATAATGTCGAAGCTTTCTTGAGGCAATAAGAACCGCGTAGAGCAGCTTATGCACCTCTAGGTATCGAGTCTTGGCATCATGTAACACTTCACTGATGAAGTATACTGGGCGTTGAATGGTCCGGACCTTCCCGGAGGGGTCCGGAACTTCCTCTTCATTGATCCGGACCTTGTCAGAGGGGTCCAGATTATCTTCAGGGACCTCCGGGTTCTGGGTGGAAGAACCCGGAGCTTCTTCAGGAATGACTTGGATCCTATCGGAAGGATCCAGGTCCTCTGAAGTGGCCTCTTGTGGGCCCGAGTCTGGGAGCTGGGACCCAGACCCGCTTTCAGGAACCTCCGGATCCTCCCGAAGGGATCTAGATTCCTGAGTATTGGGTAGTTCCGGTCTCTCCGCAACCAGAACCATACTGACGACTTCGTCAGCTGCTGAAATGTAAAGCAATAAAGGCTCACCAGGGTTCGGAGCTACCAAGACTGGTAGGGTGGTGAGGAACTGTTTCAGCTCCTGGAATGCCTTCTCTGCTTCTTCAGACCATTGGAATGGTCCGGACTTCCTCAGCAACTTGAAGAAGGGAAGTGCCCTTTCCGCCAGTCTTGAAATGAACCGACTGAGGGCTGCTAGACATCCAGTTAATTTTTGGACGTCTTTGATGCGGGTTGGTGGCCGCATGTCTTCAATGGCTTTTATCTTCGCCGGATTAGCCTCTATACCCCGGTGACTTACCAGGAAACCAAGAAGCTTTCCGGAACTAACCCCGAAGACGCACTTGTCTGGGTTTAGCTTCGTGCGGGTGGCCCGCAGCTTGTCAAAGACAGCCTGCAAGGTGTCCAAGAGGGACTCCTTGTTTTTGACTTTGACCACGATGTCATCAACGTACACTTCCACTATGTCTCTGATGAGTTCTTCGAAAGTTTTGTACATTGCTCGTACAAAAGTTGAAGCTGCATTTTTGAGACCAAAAGGCATGGCTGTGTAACAATATAATCCATCCACTGTGATGAATGAAGTATGTTCTTCATCTTCCCTAGACATCCGGATTTGATGATATCCTGAATATGCGTCTAGGAAACACAGTAACTCACACCCGGAGGTGGAATCCACTATCTGATCTATTCTAGGTAGTGGGAATGGATCTTTTGGACATGCCTTATTCAGTGTGGTGTAGTCGATGCACATCCGAAGTTTCCCGCCGGCCTTAGGCACAACGACTGGGTTTGCCAGCCATTTTGGATGGTAGACTTCTCGGATGAATCCGGCTTCAAGCAACTTCTTCACTTCTTGTCGGATGAAGTTCTGTCGCTCTACAGATTGCTTCCGAGGTTTCTGGTGTACAGGCCGAGCGTCGGGGAAAATCTTCAGATTGTGCTCAATCACTTCCCTGGGGATCCCAGGCATTTGTGACGGTTGCCAGGCAAACACGTCAACGTTAGCCCGGAGGAAAGTGATGAGCGCGAGTTCCTATTTGTCGTTCAAGCCACCCGATATGCGGGTAGTTTGGGTGACATCGGAACCAATTTGGACGACTTTGACGGGAATGTCAGTGTCGCCGCTTGGCTGCACACGGGGTGCAGAGGTCGAGCCTCGTTGACGAATGCTCGGAGGTTGTGGAGCTTGCTTCTGTCTGGAGTCCTCCTCTTGCGCTGTGGTGAGTGCATGGAGTTCCTCCAGAGCAGTTACTCCGGCAGTGCGATCTCCACGGATCCGGAGAACGCCTACTGGTGTCGGCATCTTCAACACCAGGTATCCATAATGAGCAGCTGCCATGAATTTGTACAAGGCAGGTCTACCCAAAATGGCGTTGAATGGTAAGTTGATCTGAGCGACGTCGAAGACCAACTTTTCGGTGCGATACTTCTCCCGGGTCCCGAAGGTAACAGGGAGAGTAATAGCTCCGAGTGGGGTTATGGCCCCCGGACCTACTCCGGAGAAAGGTCGAGAGGGCTGGAGGTCTGAAGGTCGAAGCTGAAGCTTAGTGAAAGCTTCGAAGCTGATGAGATTAAGCCCCGAACCTCCGTCTACCAGGACATGATGGAGCTGGATGTTGTTGATGGTGGGAGATACCATCAAGGGCAGCTGGCCAGCTCCGACCATGCTTTGAGGACAGTCCGAAGCATCAAAAGTGATGGGTGTGTCCATCCACTTTCGATGTGGCTCCGGTCTAGCTGTAGGAGCTACAGCAGCCATATCCCGTCGCATAGTCTTGATGACACGACGAGAGGTGATGTCCCATGATCCACCAAAGATGGTGTTCATGGTTTTTCGAAACTCGTTGTCGGAGACGTCAGAATCATCGTCAACAGAGGTGTAGACGGCTTTCAAGACCTTTTTGGGGTCTTGAAACCCCAACTCCTCTTCAGCCGGAGCTTCATCGACCTTTTGTTTCCCCTCCCTCTGTCGGAAGGGAGACCCTTCCCGGCGCTTGTGATAGCGCTCGGCAAGGTTTTGGACCTCTCGGCAGTCCTCCAGTCTGTGGCTGCCCGTTTTATGAATGGGGCACCACATCTTGGATTTGCCACCGTCTTCGGAAGACGGTCGAGGTCGCTTCTCGGGGCGTGGCCCCCGGCCACCAGGAGTTGCAGCGGCTGCAACGTTGGATGTGCCGGCCGACGGCTTCTTCTTGCCGTTGGTCTTCTTTTTCTTCTTGCCACTCCCGGAGGTAGCGGCTTCTTCTTTGGAGGATTTTTTATGATCCTCCAGGGCTGGTTTGGAGTGCATTTCACGGCCCTCCGCAGCTCTGGCACATTTGTCAGCCAGGCTGAAGAGCTCCGTGACACTGGTGATCTCTTTGATCGCCAGCTTCTCCAACATCTTCTTGTCTCGTACACCCTGTCTGAATGCTACAATGACAGAAGCGCTTGAGATAGAAGGGATTGTGTTACGTACCTGAGAGAATCTCTGGATGAATGACCGCAAAGATTCTCCTCCTTTTTGCACGACCGCAAAAAGGTCCAGTTCGGTGCCCGGACGGGTGTATGAACTCCCGAAATTGGCGGTGAACTGGCGGTATAGCTCCTCCCAACTGTCGATAGAGTTGGGTGGAAGGCTCATAAACCAGGACCTGGCGGTCCCAGTTAAAGCCACTGGAAAGTAATTGGCCATTACGGCCTCGTTTCCTCCAGCTGCTAAGATCGCAGTGGAGTATATCTGTAGGAATTCTACGGGATTGACAGTCCCGTCGAATTTTTCCGGCAAGTGTGGCCGGAACTTCTGTGGCCATCTAACCATGCGCAGATGCATGGCTAGGGCGGAACAGCCTCCTCCTACTCCTTCCAGAGTAGAAAGGTCTTGAGCGTCTCGTCTTTCTCGAGCTCGCTCGATGTGGACACGGCCATCCTGTTGGCGGTATCGGCGATCAAGCTCCGCCCGGAGGTCGTGTGTCGAAAGCCGAGACGCAGTATGGGCACGTCGTGCTCCAGAGGGCAACGACGTCACTTGCTGTGACGCAGCTCTTCTCCGGTTGTTGGAGACATGTGGACCAAGTCTTCCAGACAACGTTCGTCGCTGCGACGGGGCCCGCCCTGAAGGAGGTGGACCCTGATTGTTGAGGCGTTCGGCCGCTGCTGCGACCAAATGCTCAATATCAGCTCTCCATTGCTCCATGGCACCTTGAGATGCATCCGGAGGTGGTGGTCGCTGAAGGAGAGCACGCGCTGCATGGAGTGCGTGTTCTGGGTTGTCACGACTTGCCGGCGCAGAATGTGACGCCGGTGCACCATCATGCCGTTCGGCATGTCTTGCCGGAGAAGATGGTGGTGGTGGGAGTGTGACTCCCGCTGGAACCGAGGCTCCTGCCGGTGGTTGCATGTTGGAGGGATTGCCTCCGACAGCCTGAGCAGCAGGTTGCCCGTTGGATGATCCAGCCGCAGAATTCACCATTCTTGAAGATCTCAGGCGCCCCTACCTGGCGCGCCAACTGTCGACTGTTGGAGTCGGCAGATCCCCTGACACTATGAAAGTGTTTAAAGGAGTTGTGGTTCGGTTTGGGCGCGCGGAGATCTAAGAAAGTGAAGTGTGACTTGGACACGAGTGACACGGTAGTTTACGTGGTTCGGGCCGCCTAAGCGTAATACCCTACTCCACGGGTGTGTGTGTGAGTTGTATTCACTTGTGAGCTTGAGTATGTTCCAGAGATCTCCCCCGTGTATCGTCGGTTTGTCCTTTTATAGCATAAGGACAAACCGTTACAAGTCAGCCTGGCCCGACATGTGGCCCTGGCGGTTATTAGTATTGATACACGAGATTAATTGTTGTTAATGACCCTGTAACGGCTCCGACAGTGCCGTTACAGGTGTTAAGATCATCCAATTAAATATCATTAATGTGGAATTAATGATAATTAATCGGGTCTTGAAGTCCGTGGCTGTCCTTTGGAGATCCGGAGCTGTTACAACGTCTCCCGGGGGTTTAAAGCGGCCAGCTCCGACGTATGGACACGTGGCAGCTCCGGAGCTTGCTCGTGGGAAGCAGGAAGCTCCGGGGCGGCCTGCTACGTGTCAGGTCCGGAGCTTCTCTCGGTCAGGGGCTACCTCCGGAGGTGCCGTTTCAGTACTTGGCCCGGAGCTTCACCCTTGCGGGTAATAGCTCTGGTCTGACAGTACACGTGGCAACCTAGAGGTTAACCATGTTGGAGAAGCGGGTCCGGTCACGTCTGGCGAGTGGGCCCCCGAGGGTCTTCAATTTGAGCAGATGTCCTCCCCTTGAGATCTTTGTAACCTCAGGGGGTGTATGGTTTTTAGGGTACCGACAAGACCAATTATGCGGAGTGGGCCGTCATGATGGAGATCAAGCTGAAGGCGCGACTACTTTGGAAGGCGGTGGAAGAAGGCAACGTGGCGCAGCAGGAGGACATGTTGGCGCTTGACATCCTAGTCAGTGCCATCCCGTCGGAGATGATCACGACGATCGGGAAGAAGAAGACGGCGAAGGAGGCTTGGGACACGATCGCCCTCATGCGGGTGGGGGTCGATCGCGTGAAGAAGACCACGACGCGTCAACTCAGGCGGGAGTTTGACGCCGCCACGTTCAAGGACGGCGAGAGCGTGGAGGACTTCTCCCTTCCTTTGAGCGGCATCATGGCCTGTCTCGAGACGCTAGGGGAGCACATCGACGAGGATGTGGCGGTGGAGAAGCTCCTTCGGAGCGTTCCAGAACGCTTCGAGCAGATCGTGGTGGCGATCTCGACCCTGCTGGACGTGTCGACCCTCACATTGTCGGATGTGACGGGGCGGCTGAGGGCTGCCGAAAACGCCTTCGACACGACGCGGCGCAAGGGAGGAGTGCACGATGGCCAGGTGTACCTCACTCAGGAGGAGTGGGAGGCACGGCGGAAGGAGGCGCGAGGAGATGAGGGCTCTTCGAAAAAGGGTGGCCGCAAGGGGGCACCCAAGAAGAAGAAGGGTTCCGCGAAAGACATTCTACGGGACCAGTGCAGGAAGTGCGGCAAGAAGGGCCATTGGGCCAAGGAGTGTCGTTCAAAGAAGCAGCAACAGCAGGAGCCACAGCAGCAGGCGCACGTGACGAAGGCAGAGGAGGATGGTGCCTTGTTCATGACAAGGGCTATCTCAATACAGGAGGAGCCTGTACGCGAGCGTTCCACGCGTCCACTGGAGATAGTGGAGGGACG
Organism: Tuctoria greenei; assembly: GCA_036927565.1. Lineage (NCBI taxonomy): Eukaryota > Viridiplantae > Streptophyta > Magnoliopsida > Poales > Poaceae > Tuctoria > Tuctoria greenei. The sequence goes on from JAYESD010000006.1 coordinate 14,200,171, forward strand.
CGTCTTCGCACATCGTGGCCACGACGACGACGACTCCGACGACGCCCTTTGGTACCTCGACACGGGCGCGACCAACCACATGACTGGTTCGCGAGCCGTCTTCTCCGAGCTCGACGAGAACGTCGTCGGAACCATCAAGTTCGGCGACAACTCGGTCGTGCGGATCGAGGGGAAGGGCACGGTCCTGTTCGCTTGTGACACAAGTGAGCATCGGCGACTCACTGGTGTCTACCTCATCCCGCATCTCACCACCAACCTCATCAGCCTCGGGCAGCTGGATGAGGATGGCTACAGCGTCACCATGCATGCAGGGGTGATGCACATTCGAGACGAGCAGAATCGTCTCATCACACGAGTGCGGCGCGACGACAGCAAGTTGTACTCCGTCAGGCTCAACATCACGCGTCCAGTTTGCCTGACCGCACGACGTGGTGACGTCGCGTGGCGTTGGCACGAACGTTATGGACATGTCGGCTTCCAGGCGCTTCGGAAGCTAGCAAAGGAGGAGATGGTGCTCGGGCTTCCGCAAATTGATCATGTCGATCAATTGTGCGAGGCTTGCTTGGCCGGGAAGCAGAGGCGCTCCAGCTTCCCCACGCAAGCTCGTCGGCGCGCGGAGGGCGCACTCGACCTCGTCCACGGCGACATCTGCGGGCCGATCACGCCGAAGACTCCAGGCGGCAACAAGATGTTCTTGTTGCTAGTGGATGACATGAGCCGCTATATGTGGCTCTATCTCCTAGCAAGCAAGGACAAGGCGCCCGACTTAATTCAGAAATTACAGGCGACAGCTGAATTAGAGTCCGGAAGGAGGCTGAAGCTACTTTGTACTGATCGCGGAGGGGAGTTCACCTCACGGGAGTTCGGCGAGTATTGCGCTCAGCACGGCGTACAGCGTCAGCTCACAGCCCCATACACGCCGCAACAAAACGGGGTTGTGGAGCGGCGCAACCAGACGGTGGTCGGGATGGCGAGAAGCATGTTGAAGGCGAAGGGTATGCCCGGTCCTTTTGGGGTGAGGCGGTCCTGACATCCGTCTCCATCTTGAATAGATCCCCCACCCGCAGCCTCGACGGGAAGACGCCATATGAAGCTTGGCACGGGGAGCGATCAGCCGTCAACTACTTCCGAACTTTTGGGTGCGTGGGACATGTCAAAAATACAAGCCCCCACCTGAGAAATTTGGAAGACCGAAGTACGCCGATGGTGTTTCTTGGCTATGTTGCAGGGACGAAGGGCTACCGGATGTACAATCCGGCCGATGGGCGCACACACATATCACGTGACGTGATATTCGACGAGGCGGCCAAGTGGGACTGGGGTGAAGGAGCTGAAGAAGAGGACTACGACGCGTTCTACGTCGACTCCATGGGTTTAGCACATGCTGAACCTGCTGTTCCAGCACCTAGCAAGGTGTTGCAGGACTCGGAGGGGCCAAACAGCACCCCTGCAGCACCCAGGAGGGGTGCAGCAGGGTCTGTCCAGACCCCAGGAGCCCCGATGGGGCACACCAGGGCTGCTGGTAGGCGACCAGCACCCCTTGCAACACCCCGCAGGCTTCTACAGGGGCTGTCCAGTCCAGAACAGACCTGGGATAGCCCGCTACAGGAGTCAGCAGCAGCTGGAGGGTCCAAGACTGAAGATTCCAGCACCTTTGTCACGCCCCAGCAGCCTCCACGACCCATCCGCTTCGCCACGCCGCCGACGGATGTCGGCAGCAACGTCGACGCCTACCACAACGACAACGTTGCACTTCGGTTCCGCACGATGCGCAACGTGCTGGGAACCCTCACCCCTCTTGGGCGCGCACCACGCCCATCGAGCCTGGAGGAGGGGGAGCTCATGTTCACCACCGCGGAGGAGCCTACATCCTTCGCCGATGCCGAGGAACACCCGTGCTGGAGACAGGCCATGCTCGAGGAGATGGAGTCCATAGAAGAGAACAAGACATGGCAACTTGTTGATCTTCCTGCAGGACACAAGCCCATTGGTCTCAAATGGGTGTTCAAGGTGAAGAGGGACGAGCATGGAGAGGTGGTGAAGCACAAGGCTCGTTTGGTGGCCAAAGGCTATGTCCAGCGGCAAGGAATAGACTTTGACGAGGTATTCGCTCCTGTAGCCCGTCTAGATTCTGTTCGCTTGATCCTTGCAGTAGCTGCGCACAAGGGATGGGAGGTACACCACATGGATGTGAAGAGCGCCTTCCTGAACGGCGATCTGATGGAGGAGGTGTACGTCTCTTAGCCCGCTGGCTTCATCGTCGAAGGAGCCGAACACAAAGTGTATCGGCTCAAGAAGGCTTTGTACGAACTTCGTCAAGCGCCCAGGGCCTGGAATGCCAAGCTCAACGATAGCTTGCTATCGCTTGGTTTCCAGAAGAGTACGAGCGAGCACGGGATTTACTTCCGTGGAGCTGGAGAGGAGAAGCTCATCGTCGGCGTGTACGTCGACGATCTCGTGATCACAGGAGGGGGCGACATCAAGAAGTTCAAGGAGGAGATGATGAAGCGGTTCAAGATGAGCGACTTGGGCCTCCTGTCGTATTATCTTGGCCTGGAGGTGCGGTAGTCTGAAGCAGGGATAAGTGTTGGGCAGGCGGCTTACGCTTCCAAGCTTGTCTCAAAAGCTGGCTTGGAGGAGTGCAACCCTTGTGCATTCCCCATGGAGCAAGGCCTGAAGCTTTACAAGACAAGTGACAGTCCGTTGGTGCACGCAACGGATTACAGGAGTTTGGTGGGAGGGCTGCAATATTTGGTGAACACACGCCCCGACCTCGTCTACGCGGTTGGGTACGTGAGTCGGTTCTTGGAGGAGCCAAGGGAAGAATACTACGCTGCAGTCAAGCGCATCGTACGCTATATAGCGGGTACGATCCACTTCGGAGTCTTCTATTCAAAGGGAGGCAACTTGGAGTTAATTGGCTACTCGGATAGCGACTATGCGGGAGACGTGGAGGACCGCAAAAGCACAAGCGGGGTGCTGTTTTGTCTAGGAAACAACCCCGTTTCGTGACAGTCCAGCAAGCAGAAGGTGGTGGCTTTGTCCTCGTGTGAAGCGGAATATATTGCAGCAGCTCAAGGGGCATGTCAAGGTGTATGGATGACACGGCTGATGGAAGACTTGACTGAAAAGGTGAAGGCTCCAGTGCTACGGGTTGACAACAAGTCTGCCATAGGCTTGAGCAAGAACCCGATACACCATGACACACCATGACAGGAGCAAGCACATCGACACCAAATATCACTACATACGGGAGTGTGTAGACAATGGTGTTATAGTACTTGAGCAAATCTCTACGAAGGACCAGATGGCGGACATCTTGACCAAGGCACTTGGAAGGCAGAAGTTCATCGAGATGAGATGAAGAATTGGCGTTCTGGACATACTGCAGGTTCAGGGTCAGGAGGAGAATGTCGGGTGACTCTGGGCCTAGGCCTGGGGCGGCCTGGTGTGGTTGTGCCCACCAGGGGCGCGCGCCCAGGCGGGGCCCACCTCTCTGGTGCGGTCAGTTAAGATAGAGTCCAAGAAATTAGAAATTCTGTTTAAAGTCCTATTTAGTTTAGAGATAGAATAAGAGTTGTAAGGGGTTGGGACTCTCCCAAAACCCCCTATATAAATAGGGTTGCGCCCCCCTGTAACCACACCTGATTATCAAATAAATTCAAGTTTTCCACCAGAAAAGCCCTCCCCACGGCAGAACCTGATCTAGCCGAGTTCCCTAACTCGCCTAGATCAGGGTTTCACATCTGGTCCAGCAGGAACACGACGAGTTCTTCTATGTTCCCTTCTTCTCCAATCTGATCAGCACCAGGGGTGCCTTCTACTCTCTCTGTCCTCTCTGTTCTGCACACAGGGATCTCCCTGTCCAGAACTGCACTGTAGAACAGACCTGATCAGCAAAGCTGCAGAGCTAGGAACAGGGCTGAACAGGCCGGATTTCCAACAGACGGGAGACCTGTCAGTGACCCGACTGCCTACAGGAGTCTTGCAGGTGCGCTTCAGTACCTCACCTTCACCAGGTCGGACATCTCCTACGCGGTTCAGCAGGTGTGCCTTTACATGCATGACCCGCGGGAGCCGCACCTCACCGCTGTGAAGCGGATCCTTCTGTACCTGTGCGGCACCCTCGACTACAGCCTCCTTCTTCGACGTAACTCGCCCTCAGAGTTAGTCGTCTACACTGACGCTGACTGGGCGGGTTGTCCTGACACCAGGCGGTCCACCTCTGGCTACGTTGTCTTATTGGGAGGCAACCTCGTCTTCTGGTCCTCGAAGCGGCAGCCCGTGGTGTCGCGTTCGAGTGCTGAGGCGGAGTACCGTGCCGTGGCCAACGGCGTGGCTGAGGTCGCCTGGCTCCACCAGCTGCTACAGGAGCTCCACTCCCCCGTCACTCGAAGCACGTTGGTGTACTGCGACAACGTCAGCGCCGTCTACCTCTCCACCAACCCTGTTCAGCATCAGCGCACGAAGTATGTGGAGATTGACCTCCACTTCGTTCGTGAGCGGGTTGCCCGTGGCAAGGTCCGAGTTCTCCACGTCCCGACGACATCGCAGTTCGCCGACATCTTCACGAAGGGTCTCCCGTCGTCGCTATTTTTAGAGTTTCGGTCCAGTCTCAACATCTGTTGTGGCTAGATGTTGAGACTGCGGGGGGTGTTGGACTATGTGTTGTACCTTTTAGATGTTTTGGGCTAGGCCCATGTACCAGCCCACCCTAGGGTCTTTATATATGTACTCTTCCCTCATGATGATTAATCAATTCAATTATTAGCCTCTAATAGTTCGTTTGTTTAATATCTCAATGGAATATTCTGTTTTCTTCATTCCCTTACAAAGTGTTCTGCAAGATCAAACATTCTTGACACCCAATTTATCCTTTGATGTTCTTCATTAGTTGGATATACTGCTGGCCTCAGATACCTGTGTCTTTATTTGTTTGGTTATGCCTTGTATATTCAATTTATATACTTTATCCCTTGGAAGTTCACTTGGGTAGCTTAATTATAATAGTACAATCAAGGACTAAGAACATAGGCACATTGGTATTTACTAGGTACTAAGCAGTACTCCCCCCGTTCCCAAAAGTTTGTAACCTTTTAGTTCATTTTTGAAGTGAAATATGACAAACTTTTGGGGACGGAGGGGTATATATTAGTCATGAGTGTGGGTCTGTGGGGCGTAATGGAAGTTAAATTTTACTGCTTTTGACCATCATGACCAGGCATATGTTTACTTACACAGATTCACTAAACTTTTGCGCAGCTTCTTTCTGTTGCAACATTTCTAGGGGCAATATGCTGTTTTGGTGCATTTTGTTTCAAGAGCCTTTATGGATTCATACCCTTGTTTTCAGTTGGGGAGCTTTTAGTTTTTGCAACTCAGGTAATTGCTTATTTCTATTTAAGATTTTTTTACATAGTGCTGTAAATCCTACTCCCTCCATCCCAAAATACTTGTCACTCTCTAGTTCATTTTTGAACTAAAGCGTGATAAGTATTTTGAGATGGAGGGAGTAGCTTATTACAAGTATTACAATGGTTATTTTGTGCATCATTTGATGCATGAAGAACTTTATCATGCATACGTACTTTAACTTAATGTTATTTCCGTGCTGATAAGTAATTAAGCATTTCAATCAGTATATCCATATGCTAAATTCTTGACTCGCAGGCACCTGTAAATTATGTATGCCTCCATTGTGTGAAGCCAAGTCTGCGGCCATTATCAATCGCCATGTCCACTGTTTCAATCCATATATTTGGTGATGTGCCTTCTTCACCCCTTGTTGGGCTTCTTCAGGTGCTTATTTGTTGTTTCACGTTGCATTCCATTAATCTTCAGCAACTTGTCTTTCTTTTCCTCTTCTGCATGTTTAAAAGTAGGTTAATTTGTTTAATAAAAAATTGTCTGACCTAGGGTCTTTTAACTATAAAGAAATAGACACCCGAAATTCATGTCCATGAGGATTTAAACCCGGATTGTCAGGATGTACATCCACATCCTTAAGCAATTGAGCTAGGTTCAATTCCTTCATTTGTTTGTTAATAAGATTAGCCCTTGTTAGTGTAAATTTGAACTTTCTTAGTGGATTTTATGTGAAACATGTTCTTCACAGAGCAAAGTGTTTATAACTTCTATAAATTCGCCGAATGTTTTACGAAACTTTCACGTAGGTTATGAGCGTATGTTTTATACTGTTCGATTTCTTTTCCCTGAAAGACACTTTTCTACTTTGATTGATGCAGGACAAAATCCATAACTGGAGGGCGACAACTCTTACACTGACATCCATCCTGTTCATTGCAGCTATATTTTGGTGCATTGGTATGGTCTCTCAGTATAATAGTATAATAATTACATGGTCTAGGTTCATTGTTCTGTACACATACAGATAAAAAGCCTATAGGAAGCCTTCCCCTTTAGCTGTAGGAGCATTATGATGATTTAACCACTATGTATCGATCTGTACCCAAGACATAGTTGCATGCTTACAATCCGAAGGAGCTATTTCGAACTAGAATTGTTCTAAGACAGCGATGAGAACATAATGAGTTTTTCTACAAGTACAATTTTTGAGGCCAGAAATCTAATTTCCAGGGATGATATAAAAAATTAACTCAAGTTAGTGTATTGACACCTTTTCAGTCGCTCCTTCCTCTAGCGATTTTTTAATCTTTTCTATAATTAAATAATTGAACCACCACTATCCACAGATGCAAACTGCTCAGCTTTATGTATACCACTATTTACGTATTTTGTACTCCCTAGGGTCCTTTTTATTTGCCGCTAGCTAGTTAAAAGAAACGGAGGGGGTAGTTGTAGTACTTCACTGAGATGGTCTTCATTTTGCAGGCATATTTGTCCGTAGCGTTGATCGCTTCAATGAGCAGAGCGAGCATGATCTGCCCGCTGCCGAAAGATCAAATCTCAGTCCACTACTTGACGAAAACGACGAGGTACGGGCATTCGAATGATATGTACGATTTCTCCTTTTTTTTTTCCTTTGAGGGTAGTTTTAACTGGATTACCCTCGCGCCAGCAACACGTGAAATGTAAATTTGCATGTCCGTTGGCTGTACCCCTGTACATATAGAAGGACCGTTGCTTCTCTTTTTGACTTTTGTCTGCAGACCACAGGAAAGAGAATGCCAAATTTTCATTTACTGAAGTGTTGTAAATCGTGGAAGTAGAAAGTCTTTGGTAAAGCACATGCATCATATGCAGCACCGAAAGAATTGGTTCACGAGAGATGTCGCGTATAGACTTGGATCTTCAGCCACCTCCTTTCCTAAGTGCAACAATAGATCTTGTCCGACATGACAGAGGTTTACTTCATCTCTAGAAAAGAAACATCTGTAAGCATTTCCTAAAACACTAATTTAGGAGGGAAGGAGTACTCCATCTATCCTAAAATGTATGCATTCTTAGGATGATTTGGACACTAAAGGTGCAAATAAAAAAACTCGTATGGTCCTTATTATGAGTAAAAGACGAGGCTAAAAAATACTTACATTCTGATACAAAACCCAAAAATATCTATATTTTGGGACAAACACTAGAAATGTTACTCTTTCTGTTTTGTTTTATTTATTACTGATGAGTTCAAAAATAAATTAGCCGGTGATAAATAAAATGGAACAGAGAGAGTACATCGTAAAAAAGTTAAACATTAGGAATGTTTGTATTTTAGGATGAAGCGACGGAAGGAGTATTACTTAAAGAAACAAGATGGAAAACGAAGTGAAGCATGGAGATTGGAGAGCTCGACACCCGGCAATGGTCCCAGTCCTTTCCGTGCAGCTAAGACTGCCCACACCGGCGCCCGCTAAACGGCCCGCGACGTTAAAATAGAGGTATACCGGTTCAGACTGTTCGCACTCGATCACTTCTATATCGCACCTCTAAAAGACTATTTTTAGACTGATCGCACTCATCCACCTCTAAAATCCACCTCTAAAAGGAATATTCCTCTTCTTTACAGTCAACTCTAAAAGATTCTTATATTTACAGTTTTATTTTACGCACCCGTTCACCCCTATATCGAACCTCTATATCAACTACCATATATTTTATACTATATAATACAACTATTTTTTCTTTTTTCTCTCTTTGATGTTTATTCCTGATATTTCCTTTTCGTTTCTTTATTTTTCTTTTTCTCTTTTTTCCTTTTATTCATTTTTCCTTTCTTTTTTTTTCTTTATTTTTTCCTCTCTTTTTCTCTTTTATTACCGGCATTCACGTTCTTTCCCGGCTCCCCTCCCTCGCGACGGCCGGTGCCGCCGTCGCTTCCCTCCCTCTCCGCTCCACCTCCTCCCACCCTCCATCCCTCGCCGCTCCCCCTCCCTCCCTCGCCGCTCCCGAAGGTCGCCTCCCTTGCCCGATCTTCTCTCTCCACGCTCGCCCTCACCTTTCCTCTCCGATCTTCTCTCCCCACCGCGCCTATCCTCTCCGGCTCCGCATCATAGCGCCCGAGGCCCCGTGCCTCGCCGCCCCTCCAGGCGGGCGTCGAGGAGCGCGACGGCGCCGCCGAGGTGCGCCGCGACGGCGACCGCGTGACTCTCGCCTGCACCGTGTCCCTCCCATCCTCTCCGGTCGTCCTCGCCGTCACGGATCGGGCTTCCATGGAGCGCGCAAAGCTAACCGTCGGCGGCTCGACTCCCTCTCTCTTCGCGTAGAGGCGTGTGTCAGAACTCCAAGTTTGGAGGTGGATTGTGCAAGCCGCGATTTTAGAGGGCCGGTAAACTTCTCCGGTGCGAACGACCTGTAGAACTCGGACCTCCAAATTTACAGTCGCGGCGCGTATACAGGCGCCCGGTGCGCTCAGTCTTAGTCCTTTACAGTTACTTTTAAAAGATTCTTATCTTTACAGTTTCGTTCTCCGTACTCGTAGACCTCTAAATTGAACCTCTATATCAACTACCATCTATTTTATATCTTTTCATTCAACTACCTCTTATTTTTTATTTTATGATATAACTATTTATATTACTTCATCTGATTATGTTTATAATTTAAAAACTTACTTGTTCTCTTTTATTTTTCCTCTATTTTATTACAGTGTCTTGTATTCCTAATTTCCTCTCTTTTTCTTTTTTTCCTCTCTTTTATTCCTTTCTCTCTCTGTCTTTCCTTATTTCTCTCCCGCAGCTTCCGTCAGTCTCCAGATTTCTCTTCTCACGATCTCCTTCTTTCTTCCCGGGTCTCGCTCCCGTCTGTGCCGCGATCTCGCCTCCGTCGCCGGTGCTCACATCGCTCGCGCCACCCCGCGCTCAGACCCACCTCCGAAACTCTCCGAGCTCGCCCAGTCCTCCCAGCGCCGGATGCCGCCCCGCTCGCCCCGTTCCAAGCGGCGCCGCGCTCACCCCGCATCCAGATCCACCTCGCCGTTGTCCCCTCGTCGTTTTGGCCGCCTGTAGCGAATCTCCGCGAGCGCCGAGCGCCGACTTGCCGTCCTGGCCGAGCTTCGCATCGACAACGTCCGACGCGTCCTCCACGTTGTTGGCTGCGCCGTGTGCCGAGCCATTTCCGACATGTCCCCGACGTCCAACACGGACATTTGCGACGCGCGCCCAGCCAACGACTTCTCTTCTCTCTCTCCTTTCTCTCTTCGTCCGTCGATAGCGGTGCTACAGGAAACTTCCATCCGTGGCGAGGCGCTGTACCTGCCGCTAGGATAGAGGCCCCTCTATTTGGTACAGACCTTCAGTTTACAAGACTGACGCTCTACCACTGAGCTATAGGGGCTTCGGATATCACGTTCCCCGTGCATCTGGCTCTGCCCCAGTGGCCCGTAGTTGGCTGAGAGAGACTTTTCCCAGGCCCGCAAATGGCGGCCCATGACATGAGAGCGAGAGGAAGGCCGAAAACGGAAAAGAAAAACAAACTGCCGTTGCCGGCCCGGCGAGTTAGCGGCACCAGGTTTGCGAGCGGCGAGCCGGCACCGGATCAGGAGCGGCGCCGCGGGTGGGCTTGAGGACTCAGACCAGGGCGGGCGCGCCGCCACGGCACGGCTAGCTGAGGGGGCGCGGCCGGCCATGGAGCGCCCGGCGGCGGCGACGCCACATCATCGGCTGTTCGAGTTCGCCAAGACCGCCCTCATCAAAATCTTCGCCTTTCCCTATGCCACGGTCTGCCCTACCCTAAGCTCCTTCCCCCCCCCCCCCCCCCCCCCCCCCCCCCCCCCCCCTCGCTCTTTTCTGACCTCCAGCTCACCGCGAACCAGCTGCCGCCTTTGCCTCTCTGCTGAAGGTCTGCGACTTGTACTGCGACGGCGGGGTTGATACGGACAAGTGGTGCGACGCCCAGGTCGGACACTACATTGGAATCGGTAGGATTTTCCTGCACACAGTAGCTTCACCACTCCATGGTCTGTTATCTAGGCTTTTTCAACACGTCAATTTCATCGGCTGGCCAACTTCTGTAACAGATGTCTCTGCGTCTGCTGTCAGTGATGCTCGTGAGCAATGGGAGAGCAGGAGGAAGCCTTTCACTGCTGAGTTCATCGAGTTGGACCCTTCTGATGTACTACGCTGCCCTGTCTTCCATGCCTTCTCGCTCCTATACGCCAGGTGACTGGCAGGAAGTCTCCAGAGCTGACAGCTAACTTAATTGGCGTGGATTTGCATGCCAGGATGGCTTTGAAACTCAGGTGCAGGAAAAAGGCATCCAGGCAGATGTTGTTTGTTGTATGCAGCACTTGCAGGCAAGTTGGATGTCCTCTTAATTCTGGAACACGCTACATGCTTGTCAGTTTAGAGTACTGAATATGGTATACTTGTGCGCCTAGCTAATTCTCATAGTTTATCCTTGTTCAAAATATAGTTATGCTTTGAGAGCGAGGAGCACGCAAGGAAGCTTCTGAATAATGTAGCATCACTACTCAAGCCTGGAGGCTATTTTTTTGGCTTGACTCCTGATTCATCTACAATATGGTACAGTCACCACATGAATCTTGTTAGTGAACCTTTGATTTACCTTGTCTAGTGTAATTTTAGCATGTAATGTGCTTGAGCGGACTCTATTCTGTTTCTTTCTTTCTGAGTTGCTTTGTTTTGAAAACAACTTCTGTAGGACTAAGTATCAAAAGAATGTCGAGGCTTCACATAATAAAGGTCTGAAGACTGTTCCAAATAGTATTCGCTCAGAGAACTACACCATTACGTTTGAAGTTGAGGAAGAAAAGTATGGGCCACAGTTTCAGTTACATATATCTAGAATCTTTTCCTATCTTGATTTCTTGAAGGGCCCAATGTAACCTAGTGCAGGTTTCCTTTCTTTGGAAAGAAGTACCAACTCAAATTTGCGAATGAAGCAGTGTTTGATAATCACTGTCTCGTCCACTTCCCCACCCTTATGAGGTTATTTTCCTCATTTGTTGCATAGCTTTATATAATAGTAATCTGAAACCTCTGTATGTCAAGCATCTTGGGGATGAAAATTTTACAATGTGGTTGTATTGAAACAGATTAGCAAGGGAGGCCGGACTGGAATATGTAGAGATCCAGAATTTGACTGAATTTTATGATGATAACAGGTGCCCATTTCATATTTCAAACTCCACAGAATCATTTCATTATACATTTTACCATATTTTGTCGTTCCTTTGCATCACTTTAAATTAAGTCCATCAATTCTTACCGAAAGTCCAAAGAAATTAATGTGAAGTACTCCCTCCATCCCAAAAGTTTGTCGCTTTGTAGTTCATTTTTGAACTACAAAGCAACAAACCTTTTGGGACGGGGGGAGTACTAAACAATGGTGGATGTTTGATACAGTATTGATTTTGGTTGTGATTGACTCCAGAACACAATTCGCCCCAATGCTTGGTAGTTTTGGTGCTAGTTTTGTTGATCCTCGCGGAAAGCTTCTTGGTCGTACCCATGATATTTTAGGTGATGTGGGATTGCTCTTTTTGTTTCATCAGTTTGTAGGTTCCCAATTTACTTATTGTTAATTTACTCAGTCTGTTTTTTACAGGCTTGTATTCAACTTTTGTGTTCCAAAAGCCTGACCCAGATGCAATACCAGCTGTTGTAACACCGGACTTGTGTGATCCTGATAATGCTCATGAGGAGGTATGTTTTGCCTGCACTTATTTTCTGTTTTGTCTGGTCAATGTTGTGCTAACACTTTGATTTGAGTGACAGGAATGGCTCGGGGGGCAGCAGGCGGCGGCCCCGCATGCTGATGTGATTCTCCCTGCGAATCCTGAGAAAGGCATCCTGGGTCCTGGACCTGCAGATATGAGGCTTTAGTTTGCCGCAAGTTACAATGCAGCTGAGCTTGGTTGTTTGCCGTGGTTACGCTGCACGCTTTGACTCCCCCTGATGATGGTTGATGCGAGCGAGATGGGACCTTGGTTGAATCCACCAGTCCTTTCAGCTTGTTGTTAAAGGCACTGTATGTGGACAATCAACATAATCTGCATTGGCTGTCCTGACTTCTCGCATGGTTTAACAAGCAAATATAATTGATGCGTTTGTCAATATCTAGAGAGAATATACTGATATGGAATTAACATTTTAAAAATGATTTGATTCTGAGATTGTCAGGAGGGATGGATCCTTGTATGCCTTGTATGTCAGGAGTCCGTATTCGTTGTGTTTTGTGTGGGAATATCTGCATATCGCGGTGGCGTTGCTGCCAGCACGAATCGGACGCATGCAGTATGGTTCTTCTGTGTCCGTGTGTGAGAAACCCAAGTGGGTCGAAAAGTTTCTTCAGAATAAATAAGTACAGTAGGCTGCAATAGACAAGATGCACGACAGTTAATTTCTCGGTCCATACGCTACTACGTACAAAGCAACCGCTTGGAGCAACGAAAGTTGACCCAAATCGTACGCGGAAGGAACTCGACTGCTCCGATCCCAAATTGGGCGGCGGAGGGAAAAATCCGAGCAGCTACGGCGGCTACTTCACAACAAAAGACGGCGAAGCAGCCCATAACCTCCTCTCTTCTTCTTCTTCTTCTTCTCATCGTACGTGCCGACGACGACGGTGCAACGTGCAACAAGCTCGATCGATACGGACCTCGTCCCATGCATCAACCACAGTACTACGTCATTGCAGCTCCTCCGAGACGGCCTGCTGCATGCACTTGCACGACCGCTGGTAGCTGACGAACCCCATGAACCAGAACTCGAAGCCGTCCACCGTCGCGACGTGGATGTACTTCTCCTCCGGCCGGTCGACGTTCTCGCTGGGCCGCACCTTGCCGATGCGCTTCAGCGGGACGACCACCTTGTAGGTGACCCGCCGCGCCACGCCGCCGCCCGTGCCCTTGTTGGGCGAGCAGGTGACGGGGCGGTCGCTGCGGAAGGCCGCCTTCTTCGTGGACACGAAGAGCATGCCGGCGATGGGGCCGCCGGTCGTGTACAGGTAGCACTGCAGCGCCTTCACCAGCCGCTCGCCCTTGTCGGCGGAGAACGCCTGCCGGAACACGCGCTCGACCCCGCCGGCCTGCAGGATGCGCGCTCCCAAGCTCAGCTTCCCCTTCACGGTCTCCGATAGCTTTGGCCCCAATGTCACTGCACCATGAACATGATATATCACAGAAGTACGTATATATTAGTTAGGACACAATGGATGCCTTGAAACGAACTGCGACCACGTATGGAATAATGTTCAATAACTCACCATGCTCTCTGAAGCCTTGTGCCCTTCTGCTCAGCTTGCTCACCCAGTGGATCACCTGACCCTTACTGCCTGCTGCAGAAATGCGTATAAACACATCATTAGTGAGTAAACTAGATAAAAAAAGTCTCTTATCGAGATCAGTAATAACGCGTGCATGTCCAGCTGATGCAGCAGAAATCTGCTAATGGTGCGATCGATCACAGCTGACTACTTACCGTGCTTATAGCCGAACGACGCATAAGGACTGGGGTGCGTCGTCAACGAGACAGCAAGGTGATCCCCGTCAACCTCCTTCCGGCAGAACGACGGGTGGTCCCTGCTGGACCCCCCCTTCCTCGATCCCATACGCCCTGGAAACCACCGGAACCCCGACGACATGGCCGCTGCCTGACTTGGTCATGGCGATCGATCTCTGCAGGTGACTGCAACACAATAAGCTCAAGGGGCCGGTCGCTGCGGGCGTTTGCACTGGTGAGTAGAGTGGTGATGCCTTAGCGTGTAAGGAATTGCGGACTGGTACCGGAGTGCAGCCGCCGAGCGCGCCATTTATAAGCTCGCGCGCGGTGGTGGATGCTTTTGGCAAATTAAAGGCAGTAGTGGATTTGCGGAGTCATCAGCCGGGCCGGCCGAGTCACCCGCGGCTCAGAAAGCTAGGCTCGGTCCACGTTCGTCTAAAGCGGGCGTCGAGCCCGCCCTGCTGCCGCCTACTACAGGCTCAGCTGCCCGTTTCGCGTGTGGCCGCGACTGCAGGAAACGGAGCTGGTGGCCAGGTGCGGTAGGTATATCCATTTGCTCCGGCGTTTTAGATTCAAGAGATTTCTTCTCCATGGGATGGGATCGTGAGGCCCACGTCCGGCGGAGCTGGCTGGTCCCCCTGCATGCCGCTTTCCGAGAAGCGCCCCATGTGCCTTGCACCGGCTTCCATGGGGAAAAGGAGGCATGGTGTCGGGGAGGACGGAGGAGCAAGCTAAGGCCACTGTTCCCAAGGTCTCCACCACAAGCGATCGATCGACGGCCATTAACGAAACAAGGGTGATGTGGAGGTGGGACCAGTCCAACGTGTAAAAACTGAAAGCTTTCCCAAGTTCGATTCGATTTCCAAGCTTTCCCAAGTGCGCCCCGCGTGTCCAGGCGTCCCCGGTCATGTCCCACGCGGCGCCGAGTCGGACGAGCCGCGGCCGCGCCTAATTACCCCGTCTCTGTTGAGTTGCGAGCGTGCGTCGTTCGGTTGTGGCGCAGGCGGCACGCCGGCATGGCAGCCGTACCCGTCGCCCGCAATTAGGCCGGCAGCCGGGGAGGGCGTTGCGATGCGCGGCCGGCCGCTTTGCCGTTCCGGCGCGGCGCCAGGCGCGCTGCGTTGTCGGATGGCAGCGGCCTACTCCAAAGTCGGGGGCAGATTTCTGGGGTGGGCACCTGCTCGTTCCGGCGTCGCCATCGGCGTATCTCCGCCGCGCGGTACGTGTCGATGCGGCGATGGAGATGTCGTCGGCCGACCATGCTGTGCTTCCAACAAGGGAATCACGAGTGACGTGTCACGGTTTTGATTCATTTTTCTAAAAAAAAAATAAGGCACGGTTTCCTGCTGGTCTGCTAGTAGCTTGGCGGTAACAGACCCCTGACATATGTAACTTAAGCAGTTACAAAATTCAGTGCAGACCTAACTGAAGGAAATCAGTCGCATGGATTATTCATTAATAGGGGAGTGATTTATACAACCGGTAGGGAGCCAGGGTTGTGCGTGTACAATCCTAGAAACTAGGCAGCCAGTGGAACCGCTTGTGCACGCCAGAGCACACGACACCCACGACCTGCTCACACGTTCTATGACTAAGTCGTACAACACACAAGACAGTATTCCAACCCCCCCCCCCCCCCCCCCCCCCCTCAGTTTATGTTGCGCTAGAAGCAACACATAAACTATTGCGAAACTCAACAAATAAACTTGTAGGCAATCCCTTTGTGATGTCCGCAAATTGCATCCGTGTAGGTACATGCTGCACACGTAGTTCCCCAAGTGCCACCTTCTCGCGAACAAAATGGATATCGAGTTCAATGTGTTTGGTGCGACGATTGTTGACTGGATTCTTTGCAAGGTAGATAGCAGAAACATTATCGCGGAACAGCACCGATGCTTTAGGGACGTCGACGTGCAGCTCATGAAGAAGGTGACGTACCAATAGCACTCGGCAGTTGCAGATGCTACAGCGCGGTATTCGGCCTCTGCTGAGGAACGTGAAACCGTAGTTTGTCTCTTGGAAGACCACGAGACAAGAGAATCACTCATATAGATGCAGTAACCGGATGTAGATCGCCGAGTATCTGGGCATCCAGTCCAATCGGCGTCCGAATAGACCGTCACGGAAGTGGAGGATGACGATTTGAGATGCAGCCCATGAGAGATAGTGCCCTTCACATACCGAAGTATCCTCTTAACCATTGTCCAATGCACATCATGTGGCGAGTGCATATGCAAGCATACTTGTTGCACGGCATACGAAATGTTTGGACGTGTAGAGTCAGGTATTGAAGAGCTCCAGTGATGCTCCTGTAGTATGATGCATCATGAAACGGACTTCCTTCGGAGGAGGACGCCTTGCCCTTTGTATCAACAGGTGTAGGAGAAGGCTTGCAGTTGGACATACCAGCTCGCTGTAATACGTCTGCTGCATAGGCCTGTTGATGAAGGAAGAAGCCCTTATTTGTACGCTGAACCTGAATGCCGAGAAAGAAATGGAGAGGACCCAAGTCTTTCATTGCCATACGAGCACTGAGTTGCTGAACAACATGCTGTAGAAACCCGACATTAGAGGCTGTGAGCACGATATCATCGACATATAACAGAAGATATGCTGTCAAGGAACCTCGACATAAGATGAACAAAGAAGTGTCAGAGATGACATTCCTGAAGCCAATGTCCCTGATGTGTGTCGCAAATGTCTGGTACCATGCCCTCGGCGCTTGACGAAGACCGTATGGTGATTTGGATTAGAGACACACGTGCTTCGGATGGTCTGGATCGGTGAACCCCGTTAGTTGAGTTGCATAGACGCGTTCGGTTAGCTTGCCATGCAAGAACGCGTTTTTGACATCCAACTGATGTACTGGCCAATTTCTGGAGGCTGCAAGATGAAGCGCGGTGCGTATGGTTGTGGGCTTGACCACCGGAGAGAACGTCTTATCAAAATCAATTCCTTGGCGCTGATGAAAGCCGCGGACAACCCATCTGGCCTTGCGCCGCTCAAGACTTCCATCTGGACGCAACTTGTTTTTGAAGACCCATTTCCCAGTGATGACATTGGCACTTGGAGGTTGTGGAACGAGTGTCCAGGTACGGTTGTCGCAGAGAGCCTTATACTCGTCGCGCATGGCCTGCATCCAGAGCGGGTTGCGCAATGCAGCTCGAACAGATGTCGATGGTTCTGGGATAGTTGTTGAGGCAGTATGCGTGTACTTTGGGTTCGGCTGAAAAATTCCATCACGAGCTCGAGTGATCATGTGATGACCAGTGGGAGGGCGTGGAGTAGGATGCGGAGTAGTAGTTGGGCGTGGATCTGCGTTAGAGGTTCAGTCTGCATGGGCGAGTCGCGTGGATGCTGATGGGTGGAGGACTCTGGATCGATTATAGGTGGCAAAATGCTTGCACTTTGTGGGGTGGCTTGCGGTTGCAGATCCGCGTTTGGAGTGTAAGCATGTGGTGCTGGGGAGGTGGTTACAGGAGATGAAGGCGCCGCACGCGTGGAAGGCGAGTGGGCCCCTCATGCTGTTGGGTGTGGTGGAGGCAGGAGAAGGCGCCTGACATCTCGGGGTTGCCGAGGAGCCCCTATGCCCGCTTGCGCAATGATAGGCACATAATCTTGGACCACGCCAGGTGTTGCACAAGGATTTGTTGGACCACGATCGGAGGTAGAATTCCTGAAAGGAAAAACATCCTCAACAAAAACAATGTGATGGGAGGTTAGTACATGTTTTGTTGCCGGATTAAAACAGCGGTATCCTTTGCAGTCCACAGGATAGCTGTCGACTGTTGGAGTCGGCAGATCTCCTGACACTATGAAAGTGTTGGAGGAGTTTGTAGTTCGGTGTGGGCGCGCGGAGACTCAAGAAGGTGAATCATGATTGGACTCGAGTGACACAGTGGTTTACGTGGTTCGGGCCGCCTGAGCGTAATACCCTACTCCACGGGTGTGTGTGTGTTGTATTAACTTGTGAGCTTGAGTGGGTTCCAGAGTTCTCTCCCCGTGTATCGTCGGTTTGTCCTTTTATAGTACAAGGACAAACCGTTACAAGCCAGCCTGACCCGACATGTGGCCCTGGCGGTTACTAGTATTGATACACGAGATTAATTGTTGTTAATAACCCTGTAACGGCTCCGACAGTGCCGTTACAGGTGTTAAGATCGTCCGATTAAGTGTCATTAATGTGGAATTAATGATAATTAATCGGGTCTTGAAGTCTGCGGCTGTCCTTTGGAGATCCAGAGCCGTTACAATGTCTCCCGGGGGTTTGAAGCGGCCAGCTCCGACGTATGGACACCTGGCAGCTCTGGAGCTTGCTTGTGGGAAGCGGGAAGCTCCGGGGTGGCCTGGCACGTGTCAGGTCCGAAGCTTCTCTCGATCAGGGGTTAAGTCCGGAGGTGCCGTTTCAGTACCTAGCCCGGAGCTTCTCCCTTGCGGGTAATAGCTCCGGTCTGACAGTACACGTGGCATCCTAGGGGTTAACCATGTTGGAGAAGCAGGTCCGGTTATGTCTGACAAGTGGGCCCCCGAGGGTCTTCAATTTGAGTAGATGTCCTTCCCTTGAGATCTTTGTAACCTCAGGGGGTGTATGGTTTTTAGGGTACCGACAGTGGCCCCCTGGACCTACCTCCGGGGAAGGCCAACAGGGTGAAGTCATTCCACCGGAGGTGGGTCCACACTTGCGACTCTTGAACTGGGTCTTCAAGGATCTTCGGAGGTGCCTTTGGCGGGGCTTTACGGTTAAATCCCGACGCGTGGCGCACCTCAGGCGGCAGATAGGATCTTTGGCGTGCAGATCTCTCGCAATTGAAGGTCGCCAGTTCCCGATACGAAAACCGTATCGGTTCCGCGCGCCTTGTCAGGTCGCCGCCTTTGGGTTTCCCGCCTCGTGATGACAACCGTTCGCCTGGGTAAGAACCTCGACTTGATCGTCAGGGTGGTCCCGGGCCCTCTTATCATCGGCAGGGTTGAATTCTTGAGTAGTATCCTTGACTCCCCTGCAGTTTCCATCCAAGCGTTGCGAGGGCTTACTTAAGAAGGAAAGCGCACCGTCGGGAGTTCTTTACGCTTTCCATCTGTTCTTGCGCTCAAACTCCCAACTCGTGCTTTGCTCCTCTTCTCTTGCCTAGCTGTGCTGCGATGGAGTTGGGTCTGCGTGAGAGTCGTTTGAAGACGGAAAGCGATCTGAAGAAGGTCCGAGCCCTCATGGGGTGGTCGTCGGACTTCTTCAACCGTTCGGTCCGCGCTGGCGGAGAGCTTCCCTTTAAAAAGGAGCACTCCGGCGAGATGGTGTATTTTTCCTCGTACGCCATGGTGGGGCTGATCCCACCGTTTTCTTCTTTCTTCTTGATGCTGCTGGACTTCTATGGTCTGCAGCTATACCACCTTGGCCCTCACTCCCTTCTCCTTGTGTCCATCTTTGTCCACTTCTGCGAGATGTGGGTGGGCATCCCTCCCTGCATCGAGCTCTTCCGAACCTTCTTCACCGTCCAAACCACCGGCCGAAGTGACGAGTACCTTGGCTTCTACTACTTTGTGAAGCGCAAGAAGTGCCCGTTCAAGTACCTCCGGTCATTCCCTTCCGGGAAGTGGGATGACTGGAAGAAAGATTGGGTAGTCGTCCGGGTGGAGGAGCATGAGCGGTTGGAGTTGCCAGACGGTCTGCCCGGCATTGACACGTCGGTGTGGAGCGAAGTTCCGGTGCTGGCGGCAGCTTTCGACCCCGTCCTGACCAGGATCCGCCAATGTGTGGAGAGAGGATTGACTCCCCAGGCGGTGTTCTGCAACTTCTTGTCCAACAGGTGGGCGCCGCTGAAGAGGAGGGAGAAGCTCGCCTGGGCCCTCAACAGCGTGATGGACGAGGACCGGGTTGAGACCGGGTTGAAGTCCAGCATGGTGGGGAAGTCCTTGGAGTTTCACCTCAAGAAATTCCAGCACAGCATCGATGTTGATGGAGAGTACTTGACTCCGCCGCCGGCTTTCCTCCCCCTGAACGTGGAAATTGAGTTCAGCAGGGAGCTCCGGCGGAAGATGCCCGCGCTTGACGACCTTGGCGTCGTCGAGAGAAGATCAACCGCCCGGTTGGCGATCCCCGGGTTGTCCGAAGGCGGCTCCGCCCCCGTCTCTCAGCCAAGAGTTGAGGTCATTGGCAAGGGCAAGGAGCTGGCGGAGGAGCCGGAGAGCCGGAAGAGAAAGCTGCGACATGCTGACGGAAGGTCCGTCGGGCTTGATACCTCCCCCCCAGTTCCCCGTCCTCAGGAAGGAAGATCCTCCGCCGTCGTGGCGGCTGTCCCCGTGGTGGGGTCTTTTCGGAGCGCTACTGTTCCGGCGGTGGGATCCTCCCGGAGTGCGGCTGTCCCCGTGGTGAATCCCTCCGGAGGTGCCAGCTCCGGGCAGGCGACTCCGGCACGAGAAGCGGTGAGGGCCTCCAGGTCCAGGAGTTCCTCCCGATCAAGGAGAGCTCCGACCCGGGAAACGCCCGCGGCCACGGCAAGTCCTGGGAGTCCTCCCGGAGCTCCTACGCCGACCGTGGCCAGCCCGGAACTGTCGACTGTTGGAGTCGGCAGATCCCCTGACACTACGAAAGTGTTGAAGGAGTTTGTGGTTCGGTTTGGGCGCGCGGAGACTCAATAAGGTGAAACGCGATTGGACACGAGTGACACAGTGGTTTACGTGGTTCGGGCCGCCTGAGCGTAATACCCTACTCCACGGGTGTGTGTGTGTTGTATTAACTTGTGAACTTCTGAGTGTTCGAGAGCCCCCCCCCTCGTGTATCGTCGGTTTGTCCTTTTATAGCACAAGGACAAACCGTTACAAGTCAGCCTGGCCCGACATGTGGCCCTGGCGGTTACTAGTATTGATACACGAGATTAATTGTTGTTAATAACCCTATAACGGCTCCGACAGTGCCGTTACAGGTGTTAAGATCGTCCTGATTAAGTATCATTAATGTGGAATTAATGATAATTAATCGGGTCTTGAAGTCCGCGGTTGTCCTTTGAAGATCCGGTGCCGTTACAACGTCTTTCGGAGGTTTGAAGTGGCCAGCTCCGACGTATGGACACGTGGCAGCTCCGGAGCTTGCTTGGGAGAAGCGGGAAGCTCCGGGGTGGCCTGGCACGTGTCAGGTCCGGAGCTTCTCTCGGTCAGGGGTTACCTCTGGAGGTGCCGTTTCAGTACCTAGCCCGGAGTTTCACCCTTGCGGGTAATAGCTCTGGTCTGACAGTACACGTGGCAACCTAGGGGTTAACCATGTTGGAGAAGCGGGTCCGGTTACGTCTGGCGAGTGGGCCCCTGAGGGTCTTCAATTTGAGTAGATGTCCTTCCCTTGAGATCTTTGTAACCTCAGGGGGTGTATGGTTTTTAGGGTACCGACAGTGGCCCCCTGGACCTACCTCCGGGGAAGGCCAATGGGATGAAGTCATTCCGCCGGAGGTGGGTCCACACTTGCGACTCTTGAACTGGGTCTTCAAGGGTCTTCGAAGGTGCCTTTGGCAGGGCTTTACGGTTAAGTCCCGACGCGTGGCGCACCTCAGGCGGCGGATAAGATCTTTGACGTGCGGATCTCTTGCAATTGAAGGTCGCCGGTTCCCGATACGAAAACCGTATCGGTTCCGCGCGCCTTGTCAGTCCGCCGCCTTTGGGTTTCCCGCCTCGTGATGACAACTGTTCGCCTGGGTAAGAACCTCGACTTGATCGTCAGGGTGGTCCCGGGCCCTCTTGTCATCGGCTGGGTTGAATTCTTGAGTAGTATCCTTGACTCCCCTGCAGTTTCCATCCAAGCGTTGCGAGGGCTTACTTAAGAAGGAAAGCGCACCGTCGGGAGTTCTTTCCGCTTTCCATCTGTTCTTGCGCTCAAACTCCCAACTCGTGCTTTGCTCCTCTTCTCTTGCCTAGCTGTGCTGCGATGGAGTTGGGTCTGCGTGAGAGTCGTTTGAAGACGGAGAGCGATCTGAAGAAGGTCCGAGCCCTCATGGGGTGGTCGTCGGACTTCTTCAACCGTTCGGTCCGCGCCGGCGGAGAGCTTCCCTTTAAAAAGGAGCACTCCGGCGAGATGGTGTACTTTTCATCGTACGCCATGGTGGGGTTGATCCCACCATTTTCTTCCTTCTTCTTGATGCTGCTGGACTTCTATGGGTCTGCAGCTATACCACCTTGGCCCTCACTCCATCCTCCTTGTGTCCATCTTTGTCCACTTCTGCGAGATGTGGGTGGGCATCCCTCCCTGCATCGAGCTTTTCCGAACCTTCTTCACCGTCCAAACCACCGGCCGAAGCGACGAGTACCTTGGCTTCTACTACTTTGTGAAGCGCAAGAAGTGCCCGTTCAAGTACCTCCGGTCATTCCCTTCCGGGAAGTGGGATGACTGGAAGAAAGATTGGGTAGTCGTCCGGGTGGAGGAGCACGAGCGGTTGGAGTTGCCAGACGGTCTGCCCGGCATTGACACGTCGGTGTGGAGCGAAGTTCCGGTGCTGGCGGCAGCTTTCGACCCCGTCCTGTCCAGGATCCGCCAATGTGTGGAGGGAGGATTGACTCCCCAGGCGGTGTTCTGCAACTTCCTGTCCAACAGGTGGGCGCCGCTGAAGAGGAGGTAGAAGCTTGCCTGGGCCCTCAACAGCGTGATGGACGAGGACCGGGTTGAGACCGGGTTGAAGTCCAGCATGGTGGGGAAGTCCTTGGAGTTTCACCTCAAGAAATTCCAGCACGGCATCGATGTTGACGGAGAGTACTTGACTCCGCCGCCGGCTTTCCTCCCCCTGAACGTGGAAGTTGAGTTCAGCAGGGAACTCCGGCGGAAGATGCCCGCGCTTGACGACCTTGGCGTCGTCGAGAGAAGATCAACCGCCCGGTTAGCGATCCCCGGGTTGTCGGAAGGCGGCTCCGCCCCTGTCTCTCAGCCAAGAGCTGAAGTCACCGGCAAGGGCAAGGAGCTGGCGGAGGAGCCGGAGAGCCGGAAGAGGAAGCTGCGACATGCTGACGGAAGGTCCGTCGGGCTTGCTACTTCCCCCCCCCCCCCCCCCCCCCCGTTCCCCGTCCTCAGGAAGGAAGATCCTCCGCCGCTGTGGCGGCTGTCCCCGTGGTGGGGTCTTTTCGGAGCGCTACTGTTCCGGCGGTGGGATCCTCCCGGAGTGCGGCTGTCCCCGTGGTGGGTCCCTCCGGAGGTGCCAGCTCCGGGCAGGCGACTCCGGTACGAGAAGCGGTGAGGGCCTCCAGGTCCAGGAGTTCCTCCCGATCAAGGAGAGCTCCGACCCGGGAAACGCCCGCGGCCACGGCAAGTCCTGGGAGTCCTCCCGGAGCTCCTACGCCGACCATGGCCAGCCCGGAACGTCCGGGAAAGAGGTTCCGCGCAAGCTGGTGCGTGAGCCTCCCAAGGTAATTTTTCTTGCTTACCTCAATTAACTTTTAATTATAGCATCTGTTTGCTCAATTTCTTCGTTCTTTATCTGCAGCGTTCCCAAGAAAGGGAGTGAAGCTCCGCCCTCGGCCACAGTGTCTGAGGCTGCGGGGGCTTCTGCTCCAGCTCCGGTGCCGCCCCAAGCAGAGGCTGCGACAGCTCCGGCGCCGGCTGTCGTGTTCATGGACCTCGACTCGTCTCCAGAAGTTCCCGTGGTAGCGCCGGACCACGGGATTGAAGATGCGCCAGCGGCACCCGTTCCGGAGGTTGAAGCTCCGGGTCCTGGTGCTGCAGAAGTAGAAGCTCTGGCTGTTGAGTCGGAGGAAGTTGCGGTCCCGGCTTCAGAGCCGGAAAATGCTGAAGCCCCGGCGGTTGAGCCGGAGGTAGCTGAAGCCCCGGCATGCGAGCCGGAAGTTGAAGTGGTTCCGGCAATTGAGCCGGTTACTTCCGAAGCTCCGGTCGCTGAGCCGGTAATTATTGGAGCGCCGGCTGCAGGGCCGGTGATTGCTGGAGCGCCGGCCATAGAGCCGGTGGTCGAAGAGGCGAGGGAGCTCGAGCCTCCCTCAGAAGAAGTGTCCCGGCCGGAGCCATTGGAGGCGACGACGTCGATGGTACCCGTGGCTGAGCCAGAGTGCCTGAATGAAGTCGTCGGCCCCCAGCCTGAAGGGGCAAACGAAGACTTGGTGGCGGGACCTTCTTCGGTGGCGACTGAGGCCATCACGGAGGAGTGCCCTAGTTCTTTGGAAGCTCGGGGTTCCACTCTCGTAGAGTGGGACCCAATTTTTGTAAATGAAGACCCGCTGGAACCAGCGGAGGAGATCCCGGCAGGTCCAGAGCCCATCTCTCTGTCGATGTCCATCGACAATGCTTGCTCCAGTCTACGTCAAGTCCAACTAGCCTTCTTCCACGACAGCAAGGCTCTTGAAGAGGAGCGCCAAACCCTTAGGAGGTGGCGTAATCGACTCCAATTCGAGACCAAGCTGGCGCAGTCGAGGATTGCGGATGACAAGGAATGGATCAGGCGGGAGAAGGTCCGCCTGGAGCTCTGGGGTGAGCTGCTGGACGAGAGGGAGAGCATGACTCACGCCCTCGACGCTCAATCCCGGGAGTTCCATGACCAAGCTAAGGCCGCTAACGACGCGGCCAACGCTCGGTTCGATCAACTCGAGGCCATCAGCACCGCACTCATCAAGCGCCGAGAGGCACTTGAGGGAAGGGAAAAGCGGCTCGAGGATGAGGAGCAAAAACTCCTGGAGCTACGGGATGACGTCTTGCGACGGGAGGAAGAGCTCGTCGAGAAAACGGCTCTGGCGGACAAGGGCCTCGAGGAGCGCACTAAAAAATTGGAAGAGCGCTGCCTCGAGGAGGAGGAGAAGACCTGGGTGCGGGGGCAGGAACTCTACGAGTACGAGTGTGCCCTTGTTGCCCGGGAGAAGAAAATAGAGGCTAGGGAGAAAGACCTGGTCGACCGCCGGAACAAGATCCACCTCCGGGAGGAGGAGCTCGGAAGACTTGAGAAACGGGTTGCTGCGAAGATTCAGCAAAACGCCAAAGAAGTTGAGCGTCTCTCCCGCGAGAATTCGGAGCTGGCGGCGGCCCGGAGGTCCTTGGAAGAGATGAAGGGCCTGAGGAAGACGGACTCCCTGCAAATTTGGGAGTTCCTGAGCAAGGCCGACGATGCGCTGGCGCCGATGGGTTTCAGCCCCGTGCTCCCGGATGATCCGGAGCCGGAGCCGGACCTTGCGTTGCAAGCGTTGAGTGCTGCGGGCAGCAAGCTCTCCAAGGTGGGCGACGTCATCGCGGACCAGCTGGAGGTCGAGGGGCAATCCCTGGCTAGGAACGTCACAGAGTATGTGTTGACGTGCTACACTAGCCGGAACCCTCGATTCCCTCTGGACCCGGTGCTTGAAGGCCCCGTCGAAGGAGAAGGCAAAGCTACCCGAGCCAGCGTGTCGGAGGTCGCCCAGAAGGTCGCCGAATTCTTCCATAGGGTCTAGGACTGTCTTTCTTAGCCTTTACTTGTATCTTCTCTTCTTCCTCAATTTTGTAATCCCTTGTCTCCAGATGTAATCTCCGGTCTTCAAATGAAATGAAATCCTCACTTTTTTGCGAATTTCATTTTTTTGTCTTCGGCATCTTTGTCTTCACTTGGCCCCCTGGTAGATGTGCACAATTTGATTGTGGACATGTACCAAAAGGATGTTGAGTTTTGTTGAAGACAAATTTGCTTCGAACTCGTATAATTTAGGTCCGAAGTTTTCGATAGTGAAGGTCCCTTGAAGTCGTCGGAGCTTAGAAGCTCCGGCACTGTCCATCGTCGGAGCTTAGTAGCTCCGGCAATAGCCTCTACCAACACGTTGAGCGTCGATAGTTAATACTTCAAGGTGTCGGAGCTTAGTAGCTCCGGCAGTGACCCTTGCCACGCCTGGTTTGTTGGCAACAGACTCTAGTGGTAGGGTCTTCTCACCATCTTTAAGTCAACTCCGACGGTTGACGCCCTGGTGGGAGTCGGAGCTTGGTTAGCTCCGGTTTTTCTCCCTCAACTTTGGGTTCATTTTTCCTGCACACTTAAGCCAAGAAAAACAGTAAAATTCGTTCCTTATCTATAACTTTGTCGCGGCTTACGGTTCTCAAGAGAATTCCAAGTTGAACACGATTTTTAGTACAATTGGACGAATTGTCTTTTCTTTTAGATCCAATTGTCCATGGACCCACCTTACTTTGGCCTGCCGGGATGTAGGTAGAGTGGCGTACTTAGGGTGCTTGACCAGGCTAAGTCGATAGCGCACTCCGGCCCTAGAATGGCTTGGCGGCTTTCAGGCGAGTTGGCTACAGACGACATTTAAATCTAAAAAATCCGACAATTCAACTCAAATCGTACATAAACCGGTTAAACTAGAACTTCTTAAGAATTGCACGTTTCTGTTATAGACAAGAAAGAGAAAAATAAAAATGTCGAGCCTTATGCAAAAATGAATGCACGTGGAGTCTATTTCACATGAAGATGTCTTTCATTATAGGTCCGGGGTACAGGGGAAACAAGTACACTCTTAGGGTACGGAACCAGGCTAAGTGTGTTTGGTTTCTCGTTTGACCCTGGGTAGTTAGCCACACTTCTAGTCCGGAGACTGTATCAAGTGTTGCATGAGCTCTTCAAACCTTTCGGGAAAGGTCCGGCTGCTCTCCCGGAGGAACTACCCGACTCTGTACAATGACTCTATAACATACATTTCAAGTTACTTAAGACTCACCTCCGTGGAATTAAGTGTAGAACTTACGGAGGTGCTCGATGTTCCAAGGATTTGGGAGAGGTGTCCCATCCTCAGTAGCCAAGCAAACGCTTCCGGGATGGGATACTTTGATCACTCGGAAGGGCCCTTCCCAGCCGGTGGAGAGTTTGTTTTGCCCTTCTCTGGATAGTATTCTCCGTAGCACCAGATCGCCTTCCTCGAGCTGTCGGTTGTGTACATGCCGCTGGTGATAACGCCGTAGAGCTTGGCGGTATCGGGCATTCCGAACAGCTGCTTGGCACCTTCCCTCCTCGAGGAGGTCTAGGTCTTCACGCCGGAGCTGGTCCTGCGCGGCTTCGTCGAAGGTCCGGACTCGGAGGGAACCCAAGGTGATTTCCGGAGGAAGGATCGCTTTAGCTCCGTACACCAGGAAGAAGGGTGTTTCTCCGGTTGCCCGACTTGGAGAAGTCCTGTTGGCCCATAGAGTGGGCGGAAGCTCTTCGATCCAATTGGCTCCGTGCTTTTTCAAACGCTTATAAGTGCGCGTTTTGAGTCCTTTAAGGATCTCTGCGTTTGCTCTCTCGGCTTGTCCATTGCTGGCAGGATGAGCTACAGAAGCGTAGCAAACTTGTATGTCGAGGTCTTCGCAATATCCTTGAAATGCGGAGCTTGTGAACTGAGTCCCATTATCAGTGATGATCTTATTTGGGACTCCGAATCTGCTCACGATAGATTGTAGAAAATTGATTGCAGATTGTTTGTTGATCGTCACAACAGGAGTAGCTTCCGGCCACTTGGTGAACTTGTCGATGGCGACGTACAGGAACTTGTACCCTCCGACGGCTCTTGGGAAGGGTCCCAAGATGTTCATCCCCCACACAGCGAAAGGCCATGTAGGAGGTATCATTTGTAAGGACTGAGCAGGTGTATGAATTTGCTTTGCATGAAATTGGCATGCTTTGCATTTCTTCACTAGCTCAGTAGCATCCTGGAGCGCTGTAGGCCAGTAGAAGCCGTGCCGAAAGGCTTTTCCGACCAGCGTGCGGGAAGATGCGTGGTTCCCACACTCACCTCCATGGATTTCTGCGAGGAGCTCGCAGCCTTCTTCCCTTGTGATGCACCGCATTAGGATGCCGTTGGCACCGCGCCGGTAGAGATCCCCTTCTACCAACGTGTATCTTTTAGCCAATCTGACTACCCGGTCAGCGGATACATCATCGTCAGGAAGGATGTTGTCTTTCAAGTAGTTCCGGATCTCCGAGATCCATGCATCGGAACTGACTTGAGCATTTGAGTCTTGCGTGCTGGGTTGCTCGGAGCTTCCGGCAGCACCTACGACCCTTGATGGCTGCCATGGTAACAGGGCCATCGGGACCGTCAGCTTCGGGATGCTGATCTCGCCCCCTTCGTTCAGTTCGGCAGGCTGAACTGTGGGTTTTGACAACCTCCGGACAAAGGTTCCGTCAGGAGCCGGAGCTCCGGTTGACGCCTTGGTCGAGAGTTCGTCAGCTTCAGCGTTGTGAGCACGTTGAACATGGTGAAGGTCTAGGACTTCGAAGTCCTTTTGAAGCCTCTGGACTTCAAGGAGATAAGCAGCCAGCTGGAGATTATTGCAGGAGCATTCACCCTTCACCTGTTTGATGACAAGTTGTGAATCTCCTTTGACCAGCAACTGCTTGACACCATATGATAGTGTCACCTTTAATCCATAGATGAGTGCTTCGTACTCCGCCATGTTGTTGGTTGCCTTGAAGTCAAGGTGCACCATGTATTTCACCTTCTCCCCGGTTGGTGCGAGGAGAAGGATTCCAGCTCCGGCTCCCTGGTTCTGCATGGAGCCGTCGAAGTAAAGGGTCCAGTGAGGCTTAGTGAAGGCTGGAACTTGTGGTTCCGTCTTCTGCTCGCTGGGGCCCCCAGGGTTTAATGGAGAGGGAGTCCATTCTGCCACGAAATCTGCCAACGCTTGACTCTTGATTGCTTGTCTTGGAATGAATTCAAGGTCAAATTCAGCCAGTTCCGCTGCCCACTTTGCAATATTCCCAGTTGAATTGGGATTATGCAGGATCGCTCGAAGTGGATATGAAGTCACCACTGAGACTTTGTGAGCTTGGAAATAATGTCGAAGCTTCCTTGAGGCAATAAGAACTGCATAGAGCAGCTTATGCACCTCTAGGTATCGAGTCTTGGCATCATGTAACACTTCACTGATGAAGTATACCGGGCGTTGAATGGTCCGGACCCTCCCGGAGGGGTCCGGAGCTTCCTCTTCATTGATCTGGACCCTGTCGGAGGGGTCCAGACTATCTTCAGGGACCTCCGGGTTCTGGGTGGAAGAACCCGGAGCTTCTTCAGGAATGACCTGGATCCTCTCGGAGGAATCAGGGTCCTCTGAAGTGGCTTCTTGTGGGTTCAAGTCTGGGAGCTGGGACCCAGACCCGCTTTCAGGAACCTCCGGACCCTCCCGAAGGGGTCTGGATTCCTGAGTATTGGATAGTTCCGGTCTCTCCGCAACCAGAACCATACTGACGACTTCGTCAGCAGCTGAAATGTAAAGCAATAAAGGCTCACCGGGGTTCGGAGCTACCAAGACTGGTAGGGTGGTGAGGAACTGTTTCAGCTCCTGGAATGCCTTCTCTGCTTCTTCAGACCATTGGAATGGTCCGGACTTCCTTAGTAACTTGAAGAAGGGAAGTGCCCTTTCCGCCAGTCTTGAAATGAACCGGCTGAGGGCTGCTAGACATCCAGTTAATTTTTGGACGTCTTTGATGCGGGTTGGTGGCCGCATGTCTTCAATGGCTTTTATCTTCGCCGGATTAACCTCTATGCCCCGGTGACTTACCAGGAAACCAAGAAGCTTTCCGGAACTAACCCCGAGGACGCACTTGTCTGGGTTTAGCTTCGTGCGGGTGGCCCGCAGCTTATCGAAGACAGCCTGCAAGGTGTCCAAGAGGGATTCCTTGTTTTTGACTTTGACCACGATGTCATCGACGTACACTTCCACTATGTCTCTGATGAGTTCTTCGAAAGTTTTGTACATAGCTCGTACAAAAGTTGAAGCTGCATTCTTGAGACCAAAAGGCATGGCTGTGTAACAATACAATCCATCCATTGTGATGAATGAAGTATGTTCTTCATCTTCCCTAGACATCCTGATTTGATGATATCCAGAATATGCGTCTAGAAAACACAGTAACTCGCACCCGGAGGTGGAATCCACTATCTGATCTATTCTAGGTAATGGGAATGGATCTTTTGGACATGCCTTATTCAGTGTGGTGTAGTCGATGCACATCCGAAGTTTCCCTCCGGCCTTGGGCACAACGACTGGGTTTGCCAGCCATTTTGGATGGTAGACTTCTCGGATGAATCCGGCTTCGAGCAACTTCTTCACTTCTTGTCGGATGAAGTTCTGTCGCTCTACATATTGCTTCCGAGGTTTCTGATGCACAGGCCGAGCGTCGGGGTAAATCTTCAGATTGTGCTCAATCACTTCCCTGGGGATCCCAGGCATTTGTGATGGTTGCCAAGCAAACACGTCAACGTTAGCCCGGAGGAAAGTGATGAGCGCGAGTTCCTATTTGTCGTTCAAGCCACCCGATATGCGGGTAGTTTGAGTGACATCGGAACCAATTTGGACGACTTTGACGGGAATGTCGGTGTCACCGCTTGGCTGCACACGAGGTGCAGAGGTCGAGCCTCGTTGACGAATGCTCGGAGGTTGTGGAGCTTGCTTCTGTCTGGAGTCCTCTTCTTGCGCTGTGGTGAGCGCGTGAAGTTCCTCCAGAGCAGTTACTCCGGCAGTGCGATCTCCGCGGATCCGGAGAACGCCTACTGGTGTTGGCATCTTCAACACCAGGTATCCATAATGAGCAGCTGCCATGAATTTGTACAAGGCAGGTCTACCCAAGATGGCGTTGAATGGTAAGTTGATCTGAGCGACGTCGAAGATCAGCTTCTCGGTGCGATACTTCTCCCGGGTCCCGAAGGTAACGGGGAGAGTAATAGCTCCGATTGGAGTGATGGCCCCCGGACCTACTCCGGAGAAAGGTCGAGAGGGCTGGAGGTCCGAAGGTCGGAGCTGAAGCTTAGTGAAAGCTTCAAAGCTGATGAGGTTAAGCCCCGAACCTCCGTCTACCAGGACATGATGGAGCTGGATGTTGTTGATGGTGGGAGATACCATCAAGGGTAATTGGCCAGCTCCGACCATGCTTTGAGGACAGTCCGAAGCATCAAAAGTGATGGGTGTGTCCATCCACTTTCGATGTGGCTCCGGTCTAGCTGTAGGAGCTACAGCAGCCATATCCCGTCGCATAGTCTTGATGACACGACGAGAAGTGATGTCCCATGATCCACCAAAGATGGTGTTCATGGTTTTTCGACGCTCGTTGTCGGAGACGTCGGAATCATCGTCGACGGAGGTGTAGACGGCTTTCAGGACCTTTTTGGGGTCCTGAAACCCTAACTCCTCTTCAGCCGGAGCTTCATCGACCTTTTGTTTTCCCTCCCTCTGTCGGAAGGGAGACCCTTCCCGGCGCTTGTGGTAGCGCTCGGCAAGGTTTTGGACCTCCCGGCAGTCCTCCAGTCTGTGGCTGCTCGTTTTGTGAATGGGGCACCACATCTTGGATTTGCCACCGTCTTCAGAAGACGGTCGAGGTCGCTTCTCGAGGCGTGGCCCCCGGCCACCAGGAGTTGCGGTAGCTGCAACGTTGGATGTGCCGGCCGACGGCTTCTTCTTGCCGTTGGTCTTCTTTTTCTTCTTGCCACTCCCGAAGGTAGCGGCTTCTTCTTTGGAGGATTTTTTATGATCCTCCAGGGCTGGTTTGGAGTGCATTTCACGGCCCTCCGCAGCTCTGGCACATTTGTCAGCCAGGCTGAAGAGCTCCGTGACGCTGGTGATCTCTTTGATCGCCAGCTTCTCCAACATCTTCTTGTCTCGTACACCCTGTCTGAATGCCACAATGACAGAAGCGCTTGAGATAGAAGGGATTGTGTTACGTACCTGAGAGAATCTCTGGATGAATGACCGCAAAGATTCTCCTCCTTTTTGCACGACTGCAAAAAGGTCCAGTTCAGTGCCCGGACGGGTGTATGAACTCCCGAAATTGGCGGTGAACTGACGGTACAGCTCCTCCCAACTGTCGATAGAGTTGGGTGGAAGGCTCAAAAACCAGGACCTGGCGGTCCCAGTTAAGGCCACTGGAAAGTAATTGGCCATTACGGGCTCGTTTCCTCCAGCTGCTAGAATCGCAGTGGAGTATATCTGCAGAAATTCTACGGGATTAACAGTCCCGTCGAATTTTTCCGGCAAATGTGGCCGGAACTTCTGTGGCCATCTAACCATGCGCAGGTGCATGGCTAGGGCGGAACAGCCTCCTCCTACTCCTTCCAGAGTAGAAAGGTCTTGAGCATCTCGTCTTTCTCGAGCTCGCTCGATGTGGACACGGCCATCCTGTTGGCGGTATCGGCGATCAAGCTCCGCCCGGAGGTCGTGTGTCGAAAGCCGAGATGCTGTATGGGCACGTCGTGCCCCAGAGGGCAACGACGTCACTTGCTGTGACGCATCCCTTCTCCGGTTGTTGGAGACATGTGGACCAAGTCTTCCAGACAACGTTCGTCGCTGCGACGGGGCCCGCCCTGAAGGAGGTGGACCCTGGTTGTTGAGGCGTTCAGCCGCTGCTGCGACCAAATGCTCAACATCAGCTCTCCATTGCTCCATGGCACCTTGAGATGCATCCGGAGGTGGTGGTCGCTGGAGGAGAGCACGCGCTGCATGGAGCGCGTGTTCTGGGTTGTCACGACTTGCCGGCGCATAATGTGACGCCGGTGCACCATCATGTCGTCCGGCATGTCTTGCCGGAGAAGATGGTGGTGGTGGGAGTGTGACTCCTGCTGGAACTGAGGCTCCTGCCGGTGGCTGCATGTTGGAGGGATTGCCTCCGACAGCCTGAGCAGCAGGTTGCCCGTTGGATGTTCCAGCCGCAGAATTCACTATTCTTGAAGATCTCAGGCGCCCCTACCTGGCGCGCCAACTGTCGACTGTTGGAGTCGGCAGATCCCCTGACACTACAAAAGTGTTGAAGGAGTTTGTGGTTCGGTTTGGGCGCGCGGAGACTCAATAAGGTGAAACGCGATTGGACACGAGTGACACAGTGGTTTACGTGGTTCGGGCCGCCTGAGCGTAATACCCTACTCCACGGGTGTGTGTGTGTTGTATTAACTTGTGAACTTCTGAGTGTTCGAGAGCCCCCCCCCTCGTGTATCGTCGGTTTGTCCTTTTATAGCACAAGGACAAACCGTTACAAGTCAGCCTGGCCCGACATGTGGCCCTGGCGGTTACTAGTATTGATACACGAGATTAATTGTTGTTAATAACCCTGTAACGGCTCCGACAGTGCCGTTACAGGTGTTAAGATCGTCCTGATTAAGTATCATTAATGTGGAATTAATGATAATTAATCGGGTCTTGAAGTCCGCGGTTGTCCTTTGAAGATCCGGTGTCGTTACAACGTCTTTCGGAGGTTTGAAGTGGCCAGCTCCGACGTATGGACACGTGGCAGCTCCGGAGCTTGCTTGGAAGAAGCGGGAAGCTCCGGGGTGGCCTGGCACGTGTCAGGTCCGGAGCTTCTCTCGGTCAGGGGTTACCTCCGGAGGTGCCGTTTCAGTACCTAGCCCGGAGTTTCACCCTTGCGGGTAATAGCTCTGGTCTGACAGTACACGTGGCAACCTAGGGGTTAACCATGTTGGAGAAGCGGGTCCGGTTACGTCTGGCGAGTGGGCCCCTGAGGGTCTTCAATTTGAGTAGATGTCCTTCCCTTGAGATCTTTATAACCTCAGGGGGTGTATGGTTTTTAGGGTACCGACAGTCCGGGAAAGAGGTTCCGCGCAAGCTGGTGCGTGAGCCTCCCAAGGTAATTTTTCTTTCTTACCTCGATTAACTTTTAATTGTAGCATCTGTTTGCTCAATTTCTTCGTTCTTTATCTGCAGCGTTCCCAAGAAGGGGAGTGAAGCTCCGCCCTCAGCCACAGTGTCTGAGGCTGTGGGGGCTTCTGCTCCAGCTCCGGTGCCGCCCCAAGCGGAGGCTGCGACAGCTCCGGCGCCGGCTGTCGTGGTCATGGACCTCGACTCGTCTCCAGAAGTTCCCGTGGTAGCGCCGGACCACGGGATTGAAGATGCGCCAGCGGCACCCGTTCCGGAGGTTGAAGCTCCGGGTCCTGGTGCTGCAGAAGTAGAAGCTCCGGTTGTTGAGTCGGAGGAAGTAGCAGTCCCGGCTTCGGAGCCGGAAAGTGCTGAAGCCCCGGCGGTTGAGCCGGAGGTAGCTGAAGCCCCGGCATGCGAGCCGGAAGTTGAAGTAGTTCCGGTAGTTGAGCCGGTTACTTCCGAAACTCCGGTCGCAGAGCCGGTAATTATTGGAGCGCCTGCTGCAGAGCCGGTGATTGTTGGAGCGCCGGCCGCAGAGCCGGTGATTGTTGAAGCGCCGGCCGCAGAGCCGGTGGCTGAAGAGGCGAGGGAGCTTGAGCCTCCCTCAGAAGAAGTGTCCCGGCCGGAGCCAGTGGAGGCGACGACGTCGATGGTACCCGTGGCGGAGCCAGAGTGCCTGAACGAAGTCGCCGGCCCCCAGCCTGAGGGGGCAAATGAAGACTTGGTGGCGGGACCTTCTTCGGTGGCGACTGAGGCCATCCCGGAGGAGTGCCCTAGTGTTTTGGAAGCTCGGGGTTCCACTCTCGTAGAGTGGGACCCAATTTTTGTAAGTGAAGACCCGCTGGAACCAGCGGAAGAGACCCCGGCAGGTTCGGAGCCCATCTCTCTGTCGATGTCCATCGACAACGCCTGCTCCAGCCTACGTCAGGTTCAACTGGCCTTCTTCCACGACAGCAAAGCTCTTGAAGAGGAGCGCCAAACCCTTAGGAGGTGGCGTAATCGGCTCCACTTTGAGACTAAGCTGGCGCAGTCGAGGATTGCGGATGACAAGGAATGGATTAGGCGGGAGAAGGTCCGTCTGGAGCTCTGGGGTGAGCTGCTGGACGAGAGGGAGAGCATGACTCACACCCTCGACGCCCAATCCCGGGAGTTCCATGACCAAGCTAAGGCTGCTAACGACGCGGCCAACGCTCGGTTCGATCAACTCGAGGCCATCAGCACCGCACTCATCAAGCGCCGCGAGGCACTTGAAGGAAGGGAAAGGCGGCTCGAGGATGAGGAGCAAAAACTCCTGGAGCTACGGGATGACGTCTTGCGACGGGAGGAAGAGCTCGCCGAGAAAACAGCTCTGGCGGACAAGGGCCTCGAGGAGCGCACTAAAAAATTGGAAGAGCGCTGCCTCGAGGAGGAGGAGGAGACCTGGGTGCGGGGGCAGGAACTCTACGAGTACGAGTGTGCCCTTGTCGCCCGGGAGAAGAAAATAGAGGCTAGGGAGAAGGACCTGGTCGATCGCCGGAACAAGATCCACCTCCGGGAGGAGGAGCTCGGAAGACTTGAGAAGCGGGTTGCTGCGAAGATTCAGCAAAACGCCAAAGAAGTTGAGCGCCTCTCCCGCGAGAATTCGGAGCTGACGGCGGCCCGGAGATCCCTGGAAGAGATGAAGGGCCTGAGGAAGACGGACTCCCTGCAAATTTGGGAGTTCCTGAGCAAGGCCGACGATGCGCTGGCGCCGATGGGTTTCAGCCCCGTGCTCCCGGATGATCCGGAGCCGGAGCCGGACCTTGCGTTGCAAGCGTTGAGCGCCGCGGGCAGCAAGCTCTCCAAGGTGGGCGACGTCATCGCGGACCAGCTGGAGGTCGAGGGGCAATCCCTGGCTAGAAACATCACAGAGTATGTGTTGACGTGCTACACTAGCCGGAACCCTCGATTCCCTCTGGACCCGGTGCTTGAAGGCCCCGTCGAAGGAGAAGGCGAAGCTACCCGAGCCAGCGTGTCGGAGGTCGCCCAGAAGGTCGCCGAATTCTTCCATAGGGTCTAGGACTGTCTCTCTTATCCTTTACTTGTATCTTCTCTTCTTCCTCAATTTTGTAATACCTTGTCTCCAGATGTAATCTCCGGTCTTCAAATGAAATGAAATCCTCACTTTTTTGCGAATTTCATTTTTTTGTCTTCAACATCTTTATCTTCACTTGGCCCCCTGGTAGATGTGCACAATTTGATTGTGGACATGTACCAAAAGGATGTTGAGTTTTGTTGAAGACAAATTTGCTTCGAACTCGTATAATTTAGGTCCGAAGTTTTCGATAGTGAAGGTCCCTTGAAGTCGTCGGAGCTTAGAAGCTCCGGCACTGTCCATCGCCGGAGCTTAGTAGCTCCGGCAATAGCCTTTACCAACACGTTGAGCGTCGATAGTTAATACTCCAAGGTGTCGGAGCTTAGTAGCTCCGGCAATGACCCTTGCCACGCTTGGTTTGTTGGCAACAGACTCTATTGATAGGGTCTTCTCACCAACTTTAAGTCAACGCCGACGGTTGACACCCTGGTGGGAGTCGGAGCTTGGTTAGCTCCGGTTTTTCTCTATCAACATAGGATTCATTTTTCCTGCACACTTAAGCCAAGAAAAATAGTAAAATTCGTTCCTTGTCTATAACTTCGTCGCGGCTTATGGTTTTCAAGAGAATTTTAAGTTGAACACGATTTTTAATACGACTGAATGAATTGTCTTTTCTTTTGGATCTAACTGTCCATGGACCCACCTTACTTCGGCCTGTCGGGATGTAGGTAGAGTGGCGTACTTAGGGTGCTTGACCAGGCTAAGTCGATAGCGCACTCCGGCCCTAGAATGGCTAGGCGGCTTTCAGGCGAGTTGGCCACAGACGACATTTAAATCCAAAAAATCCGACAATTCAACTCAAATCGTACGTAAACCGGTCAAACTAAAACTTCTTAAGAATTGCACGTTTCTGTTATAGACAAGAAAGAGAAAAATAAAAATGTCGAGCCTATGCAAAAATGAATGCACGTGGAGTCTATTTCACATGAAGATGTCTTTCATTATAGGTCCGGGGTACAGGGGAAACAAGTACACTCTTAGGGTACGGAACCAGGCTAAGTGTGTTTGGTTTCTCGTTTGACCCAGGGTAGTTAGCCACACTTCTAGTCCGGAGACTGTATTAAGTGTTGCATGAGCTCTTCAAACCTTTCGGGAAAGGTCCGGCTGCTCTCCCGGAGGAACTACCCGACTCTGTACAATGACTCTATAACATACATTTTAAGTTACTTAAGACTCACCTCCGTGGAATTAAGTGTAGAACTTACGGAGGTGCTCGATGTTCCAAGGATTTGGGAGAGGTGTCCCATCCTCGGTAGCCAAGCGAACGCTTCCGGGACGGGATACTTTGATCACTCGAAAGGGCCCTTCCCAGCCGGGGGAGAGTTTGTTTTGCCCTTCTCTGGATAGTATTCTCCGTAGCACCAGATCGCCTTCCTCGAGCTGTCGGTTGTGTACATGCCGCTGGTGATAGCGCCGTAGAGCTTGGCGGTATCGGGCGTTCCGAACAGCTGCTTGGCACCTTCCCTCCTCAAGGAGGTCTAGGTCTTCGCGCCGGAGCTGGTCCTGCGCGGCTTCGTCGAAGGTCCGGACCCGGAGGGAACCCAAGGTGATTTCCGGAGGAAGGATCGCTTCTGCTCCGTACACCAGGAAGAAGGGTGTTTCTCCGGTTGCCCGACTTGGAGAAGTCCTGTTGGCCCATAGAGTGGGCGGAAGCTCTTCAATCCAATTGGCTCCGTGCTTTTTCAAACGCTCATAAGTGCGTGTTTTGAGTCCTTTAAGGATCTCTGCGTTTGCTCTCTCGGCTTGTCCATTGCTTGCAGGATGAGCTACGGAAGCGTAGCAAACTTGTATGCCGAGGTCTTCGCAATATCCTTGAAATGCGGAGCTGGTGAATTGAGTCCCATTATCAGTGATGATCTTATTTGGGACTCCGAATCTGCTCACGATAGATTGTAGAAAATTGATTGCAGATTGTTTGTTGATCGTCACAACAGGAGTAGCTTCCGGCCACTTGGTGAACTTGTCGATGGCGACGTACAGGAACTTGTAACCTCCGACAGCTCTTGGGAAGGGTCCCAAGATGTCCATCCCCCACACAGCGAAAGGCCATGTAGGAGGTATCATTTGTAAGGACTGAGCAGGTGTATGAATTTGCTTTGCATGAAATTGGCATGCTTTGCATTTCTTCACTAGCTCAGTGGCATCCTGGAGCGCTGTAGGCCAGTAGAAGCCGTGCCGAAAGGCTTTTCCGACCAGCGTGCGGGAAGATGCGTGGTTCCCACACTCACCTCCATGGATTTCTGCGAGGAGCTCGCAGCCTTCTTCCCTTGTGATGCACCGCATTAGGATGCCGTTGGCACCGCGCCGGTAGAGATCCCCTTCTACCAACGTGTATCTTTTAGCCAATCTGACTACCCGGTCAGCGGATACATCATCGTCAGGAAGGATGTTGTCTTTCAAGTAGTTCCGGATCTCCGAGATCCATGCATCGGAACTGACTTGAGTATTTGAGTCTTGCGTGCTGGGTTGCTCGGAGCTTCCGGCAGCACCTACGACCCTTGATGGCTGCCATGGTAACAGGGCCATCGGGACCGTCAGCTTCGGTATGCTGATCTCGCCCCCTTCGTTCAGTTCGGCAGGCTGAACTGTGGGTTTTGACAACCTCCGAACAAAGGTTCCGTCAGGAGCCGGAGCTCCGGTTGACGCCTTGGTCGAGAGTTCGTCAGCCTCAGCGTTGTGAGCACGCTGAACATGGTGAAGGTCTAGGACTTCGAAGTCCTTCTGAAGCCTCTGGACTTCAAGGAGGTAAGCAGCCAGCTGGAGATTATTGCAGGAGCATTCACCCTTCACCTGCTTGATGACGAGTTGTGAATCTCCTTTGACCAGCAATTGCTTGACACCATATGAAAGTGCCACCTTTAATCCATAGATGAGTGCTTCGTACTCCGCCATGTTGTTGGTTGCCTTGAAGTCAAGGTGTACCATGTATTTCATCTTCTCCCCGGTTGGTGCGAGGAGAAGGATTCCAGCTCCGGCTCCCTGCTTCTGCATAGAGCCGTCGAAGTAAAGGGTCCAATGAGGCTTAGTGAAGGTTGGAACTTGAGGTTCCGTCTTCTGCTCGCTGGGGCCCCCAGGGTTTAATGGAGAGGGGGTCCATTCTGCCACGAAATCTGCCAACACTTGACTCTTGATTGCTTGTCTCGGAATGAATTCAAGATCAAATTCAGCCAATTCCGCGGCCCACTTTGCAATATTCCCAGTTGAATTGGGATTATGCAGGATCACTCGAAGTGGATATGAAGTCACCACTGAGACTTTGTGAGCTTGGAAATAGTGTCGAAGCTTCCTTGAGGCAATAAGAACTGCATAGAGCAGTTTATGCACCTCTAGGTATCGAGTCTTGGCATCATGTAACACTTCACTGATGAAGTATACCGGGCGTTGAATGGTCCGGACCCTCCCGGAGGGGTCCGGAGCTTCCTCTTCATTGATCCGGACCCTCTCGGAGGGGTCCAGACTCTCTTCGGGGACCTCCGGGTTCTGGGTGGAGGAACCCGGAGCTTCTTCAGGAATGACCTGGATCCTCTCGGAGGGATCCGGGTCCTCTGAAGTGGCTTCTTGTGGGTTCAAGTCTGGGAGCTGGGACCCAGACCCGCTTTCAGGAACCTCCGGACCCTCCCGAAGGGGTCTGGATTCCTGAGTATTGGGTAGTTCCGGTCTCTCCGCAACCAGAACCATACTGACGACTTCGTCAGTAGCTGAAATGTAAAGCAATAAAGGCTCACCAGGGTTCGGAGCTACCAAGACTGGTAGGGTGGTGAGGAACTGTTTCAGCTCCTGGAATGCCTTCTGTGCTTCTTCAGACCATTGGAGTGGTCCGGACTTCCTCAGCAACTTGAAGAAGGGAAGTGCCCTTTCCGCCAGTCTTGAAATGAATCGGTTGAGGGCTGCTAGACATCCAGTTAACTTTTGGACGTCTTTGATGCGGGTTGGTGGCCGCATGTCTTCAATGGCTTTTATCTTCGCCGGATTAGCCTCTATGCCCCA
This sequence comes from Tuctoria greenei, assembly GCA_036927565.1. Lineage (NCBI taxonomy): Eukaryota > Viridiplantae > Streptophyta > Magnoliopsida > Poales > Poaceae > Tuctoria > Tuctoria greenei. Next base: position 14,239,688 of record JAYESD010000006.1, read on the forward strand.
GTGACTTACCAGGAAACCAAGAAGCTTTCCGAAACTAACCCCGAATACGCACTTGTCTGGGTTTAGCTTCGTGCGGGTGGCCCGCAGCTTGTCGAAGACAGCCTGCAAGGTGTCCAAGAGGGACTCCTTGTTCTTGACTTTGACCATGATGTCATCGACATACACTTCCACTATGTCTTTGATGAGTTCTTCGAAAGTTTTGTACATAGCTCGTACAAAAGTTGAAGCTGCATTCTTGAGACCAAAAGGCATGGCTGTGTAACAATACAATCCATCCACTGTGATGAATGAAGTATGTTCTTCATCTTCCCTAGACATTCTGATTTGATGATATCCAGAATATGCGTCTAGAAAACACAGTAACTCACACCCGGAGGTGGAATCCACTATCTGATCTATTCTAGGTAGTGGGAATGGATCTTTTGGACATGCCTTATTCAGTGTGGTGTAGTCGATGCACATCCGAAGTTTCCCGCCGGCCTTAGGCACAACGACTGGGTTTGCCAGCCATTTTGGATGGTAAACTTCTCGGATGAATCCGGCTTCGAGCAACTTCTTCACTTCTTGTCGGATGAAGTTCTGTCGCTCCACAGATTGCTTCCGAGGTTTCTGATGCACAGGCCGAGCGTCGGGGTAAATCTTCAGATTGTGCTCAATCACTTCCCTGGGGATCCCAGGCATTTGTGACGGTTGCCAAGCAAACACGTCAATGTTAGCCCAGAGGAAAGTGATGAGCGCGAGTTCCTATTTGTCGTTCAAACCTCCTGATATACGGGTGGTTTGAGCGGCATCGGAACCAATTTGGACGACTTTGACGGGGATGTCGGTGTCGCCGCTTGGCTGCACACGGGATGCAGAGGTCGAGCCTCGTTGCCGAATGCTCGGAGGTTGTGGAGCTTGCTTCTGTCTGGAGTCCTCCTCTTGCGCTGTGGTGAGTGCGTGGAGTTCCTCCAGAGCAGTTACTCCGGCAGTACGATCTCCGCGGATCCGGAGAACGCCTACTGGTGTTGGCATTTTCAACACCAGGTATCCATAATGAGCAGCTGCCATGAATTTGTACAGGGCAGGTCTACCCAAGATGGCGTTGAATGGTAAGTTGATCTGAGCGACGTCGAAGACCAACTTCTCGGTGCGATACTTCTCCCGGGTCCCGAAGGTAACGGGGATAGTAATAGCTCCGAGTGGAGTAATGGCCCCCAGACCTACTCCGGAGAAAGGTCGAGAGGGCTGGAGGTCCGAAGGTCGGAGCTGAAGCTTAGTGAAAGCTTCAAAGCTGATGAGGTTAAGCCCCGAACCTCCGTCTATCATGACATGATGGAGCTGGATGTTGTTGATGGTGGGAGATACCATCAAGGGTAATTGGCCAGCTCCGACCATGCTTTGAGGACAGTCCGAAGCATCAAAAGTGATGGGTGTGTCCATCCACTTTCGATGTGGCTCCGGTCTAGCTGTAGGAGCTACAGCAGCAATATCCCGTCGCATAGTCTTGATGATACGACGAGAAGTGATGTCCCATGATCCACCAAAGATGGTGTTCATGGTTTTTCGACGCTCGTTGTCGGAGACGTCGGAGTCATCGTCGACGGAGGTGTAGACGGCTTTCAGAACCTTTTTGGGGTCCTGAAACCCTAACTCCTCTTCAGCCGGAGCTTCATCGACCTTTTGTTTTCCCTCCCTCTGTCGGAAGGGAGACCCTTCCCGTCGCTTGTTGTAGCGCTCGGCAAGGTTTTGGACCTCCCGGCAGTCCTCCAGTCTGTGGCTACTCGTTTTGTGAATGGGGCACCACATCTTGGATTTGCCACCGTCTTCAGAAGACGGTCGAGGTCGCTTCTCGGGACGTGGCCCCCGGCCACCAGGAGTTGCAGTGGCTGCAACGTTGGATGTGCCGGCCGACGGCTTCTTCTTGTCGTTGGTCTTCTTTTTCTTCTTGCCACTCCCGGAGGTAGCGGCTTCTTCTTTGGAGGGTTTTTTATGATCCTCCAAGGCTGGTTTGGAGTGCATTTCACGGCCCTCCGCAGCTCTGGCACATTTGTCTGCCAAGCTGAAGAGCTCCGTGACACTGGTGATCTCTTTGATCGCCAGCTTCTCCAACATCTTCTTGTCTCGTACACCCTGTCTGAATGCCACAATGACAGAAGCGCTTGAGATAGAAGGGATTGTGTTACGTACCTGAGAGAACCTCTGGATGAATGACCGCAAAGATTCTCCTCCTTTTTGCACGACCGCAAAAAGGTCTAGTTCAGTGCCCGGTCGGGTGTATGAACTCCCGAAATTGGCAGTGAACTGACGGCACAGCTCCTCCCAACTATCGATAGAGTTGGGTGGAAGGCTCATAAACCAGGACCTGGCGGTCCCAGTTAAGGCCACTGGAAAATAATTGGCCATTACGGCCTCGTTTCCTCCAGCTGCTAAGATTGCAGTGGAGTATATCTGCAGAAATTCTACGGGGTTGACAGTCCCGTCGAATTTTTCCGGCAAATGTGGCCGGAACTTCTGTGGCCATCTAACCATGCGTAAGTGCATGGCTAGGGCGGAACAGCCTCCTCCTACTCCTTCCAGAGTAGAAAGGTCTTGAGCATCTCGTCTTTCTTGAGCTCGCTCGATGTGGACACGGCCATCCTGTTGGCGGTATCGGCGATCAAGCTCCGCCCGGAGGTCGTGTGTCGAAAGCCGAGATGCGGTATGGGTGCGTCGTGCCCCAGAGGGCAACGACGTTACTTGCTGTGACGCAGCTCGTCTTCGGTTGTTGGAGACATGCGGACCAAGTCTTCCAGACAACGTCCGTCGCTGCGACGGGGCCCGCCCTGAAGGAGGTGGACCCTGGTTGTTGAGGCGTTCGGCCGCTGCTGCGACCAAATGCTCAACACCAGCCCTCCATTGCTCCATGGCACCTTGAGATGCATCCGGAGGTGGTGGTCGCTGGAGAAGAGCACGCGCTGCATGGAGCGCGTGTTCTGGGTTGTCATGACTTGCCGGCGCAGTATGTGACGCCGCTGCACCATCATGTTGCCCGGCACGTCTTGCCGGAGAAGATGGTGGTGGTGGGAGTATGACTCCTGCTGGTACTGAAGCTCCTGCCGGTGGCTACATGTTGGAGGGATTGCCTCCGACAGTCTGAGCAGCAGGTTGCCCGTTGGATGATCCAGCCGCAGAATTCACCATTCTTGAAGATCTCAGGCGCCCCTACCTGGCGCGCCAACTGTCGACTGTTGGAGTCGGCAGATCTCCTGACACTATGAAAGTGTTGGAGGAGTTTGTAGTTCGGTGTGGGCGCGCGGAGACTCAAGAAGGTGAATCACGATTGGACTCGAGTGACACAGTGGTTTACGTGGTTCGGGCCGCCTGAGCGTAATACCCTACTCCACGGGTGTGTGTGTGTTGTATTAACTTGTGAGCTTGAGTGGGTTCCAGAGTTCTCTCCCCGTGTATCGTCGGTTTGTCCTTTTATAGTACAAGGACAAACCGTTACAAGCCAGCCTGACCCGACATGTGGCCCTGGCGGTTACTAGTATTGATACACGAGATTAATTGTTGTTAATAACCCTGTAACGGCTCCGACGGTGCCGTTACAGGTGTTAAGATCGTCCGATTAAGTGTCATTAATGTGGAATTAATGATAATTAATCGGGTCTTGAAGTCCGCGGCTGTCCTTTGGAGATCCGGAGCCGTTACAATGTCTCCCGGGGGTTTGAAGCGGCCAGCTCCGACGTATGGACACGTGGCAGCTCTGGAGCTTGCTTGTGGGAAGCGGGAAGCTCCGGGGTGGCCTGGCACGTGTCAGGTCCGGAGCTTCTCTCGGTCAGGGGTTAAGTCCGGAGGTGCCGTTTCAGTACCTAGCCCGGAGCTTCTCCCTTGCGGGTAATAGCTCCGGTCTGACAGTACACGTGGCATCCTAGGGGTTAACCATGTTGGAGAAGCAGGTCCGGTTATGTCTGACAAGTGGGCCCCCGAGGGTCTTCAATTTGAGTAGATGTCCTTCCCTTGAGATCTTTGTAACCTCAGGGGGTGTATGGTTTTTAGGGTACCGACAATAGCCAAGGAAAATGCATGGCGCAGAGCGAGGACAAAGTTTGTGGTCCATTGTCGCGGAAGTATTCAGATAACAGAGGCATCAAAAAACCCGAAGATGATCATAAGATGGAGGTTGCCCAAGTAGAATCTCATACGGAGTAAGATTGCTACGAGCGCGACAATGCCGACGATTAAGAAGATATGTGGTTGTAGCAAGCGCGTCGGGCCAAAAGGAAGTGGGTGCACTCGCATGGAACAGCATGGTGCGCATGTTGTCATTGATTGTACGTAGAATGCATTCAGCACACCCATTTTGTTGTGATGTGTACGGGCAGGTAAGGCGGAGCACGATGTCGTGGCTAGCAAAGAAGGAGCATGCGGCGTAGTTATCAAATTCTTTCCCGTTGTCTGTTTGGATAGATGCAATGGGTTGCCGAAATTGGGTATTCACGAATGCGTGAAAACTGATAAGTGTGGCTAGGACGTCGGACTTGTGTCGAAGCGAGAAAGTCCAAACATGATGAGAAAAATCATCAAGAACAATGAGATAGAATCGAAAACCACAGTTACTTAAGACTGGTGAAGTCCATAAATCACAGTGTATTAATTGAAAAGGGAAATTGGAGATGCTACTTGAGCTAGAGAACGGCAACCGTACATGTTTTCCCAATTGACAATAATCACATGTATGGTTGTTAGACTTGAAGCAACTGAAATCAAATGAAAATAATACACGCTGAAGTTGCCTGTGACCGGGGTGTCCCAATCAAGCATGCCGCAACGGTGTCGTTAGCGTTGCCAACATGGAGTAGGAGCGCTTCTGCTTATTGTGCTTGGACTATGGAAAGGAATAGAGATCGCCGGACGAGTCACATCAGAGAAGAATCGTCCCCGTACGAAGGTCCTTTATAGCAAAGCCAAGAGAGTCAAAAATCACAGAAACATGGTTGTCACGTGTTAGAGCACGAACTGAAATCAGATTTTTGACTAGATGGGGGAGAAAGAAGCACATTATTCAGTTTAAGATTGGCGACAGGAGTAGAAAGAGTAGCATGTCCAGTTCAATGAACAGGTAAGGTTTCACCATTTTCGACGATGATAGAAGCATAATTGGTAGGAACAGAGGAGGAATGTAGGATACCCGGATTGTTGATCATGTGGGTGCTTGCTCCAGTATCGAGCACCCAATCATTGCCCACGTACTAAGTCAGGTGTGGCACACCTTGAAGAGCTCTGACGAGACCCTGGGGAAAGGTCTGGAACTGTTGTCTAGCAGCACCTGGGTCTTGGAGATAAGGCGTGGCGGTGGCGTTCAGGGCATGCTGGTGAGGTATGCCTGGTCGAGGTCCAAGAAAGCCAGAATTCGTCGGCCGCCAGAATGGCATGTGCCATGCCTGGACGATGTCGGTCCATGGACTGAATGCTGACGTCCAGTTGGGTCGGTTGCCACCGTTGTTGGATGGCACGGGGCCACCAGCATTGGTCGTGGTAGAAGATCGGTTCTTGTTTTGGCCACGACGACGACAACCATTACCTCCATTTTTGCCCCAATTTGATGAAGAGGCGGGCGGCGACGAATTGGAGGTGGCCGCCAGGGCAGAGGAGGGATTCGCCGCAGTCGTCATTTTGCTTTGCGCCAACAAAGCTAAATCAACTTCCAGCTTGGCGCTATGAGCCTGATGAAGCTCGTCCCTGCAGCAGGTAGTCACGTACCGACAAGAAGCTCGGCAGTGGCTTGGTCGCGGTGATCACCGAGCTGGCATGAGAGAATTTGGAAGACAACCCGCGAAGGGCATTGACGACCAAAGAAGGCCTAGAGATCTGGTGTCCGACGTCTCGAAGAAGGCCAGCCAGCTCCTTGAGCCGACTGAAGTACTCTGAGATTGTCATATCCCCTTGAAAGAGTCTGTGAAACTCTTGCAAGGCGAAGGCGGCTCGCTGATCAGCATTGTCGAGGAAGAGACCTCGAATCGCCGTCCAGAGAACGTACGCCGACGGCCGTGGAACCTTGATCCTCTTCATAAGACCGAGAGAAATGGAATTGTAGAGCCATGAGACAACACACTGATCATCCTGGAGCCAAGCAGCATTGTGCCACATGCATTGCGCGTCAACCGTGCCATCGATGTGGTCGAGCAAACCGAACTTCCGCAGTGTGGCGTCAAAGAATGAACTCCAGACGGAGAAGTTGGATTCGCCGTACTCAAGAACAACAGGACACATGAGAATGAATGTTCACATGTTGAAGTGTTGCGACGGCCACGGGAGCAGGTGCAGAGGAATCAACAAAGGGATTGGAGTTGGAAGAGGCGATGAAGCCATCGGCGGAGAAAGTTGGGCTAGTTGCCATTGGAGAGGAGCGGAAGCAGTGAGGTAGATCGAACTAATCGGATACCATGAAGGAAATCAGTCGCATGGATTATTCATTAATAGGGGAGTGATTTATACAACCGGTAGGGATCCAGGGTCGTGCGCGTAAGATCCTAGAAACTAGGCAGCCAGTGGAACGGCTTGTGCACGCCAAAGCACACAAAGCGCACGACACCCACGACCTGCTCACACGTTCTATGACTGAGTCGTACAACGCACACAAGACAGTATTCCAACACTAACTAGTATCCTCACCCAATAGTTAAGTTTAAAATAAAAAGAGTTCGTCCAACGATGAATAGCCAAAATCATATAAGTTTATTTATACCAAATGAAAGTCTAAATCATAGAGCAACCAAAAGTTGATAACTGGCTCCAACCAACCGTTCTGGTGTAGGATGAAAAGAGCTGAAAATTAACCCAAAAGGTTGATCCGAAAGTAGATAGTAACTGAAAAAAGTAGAATTATCACTCGCCTTTATATGTCACAAACCAATCTACGTAGCTGGCGCTTCGCTGTTAAGGCCTAGCATTATGTTGCTGATACATTAGTGATCAGATTCCTTTGTTCATTTTGTATTTCTGTGCCCCGCTTTAGGACGTGAAAGAAAAGAAAAACAACAAGAAACAAGACCCCAGCTTATTGAGGACAACATTATATTAAGATTGTTAAAAGAAAATTAACCACCAAGTTAGGTATGAACAATAATACTCCCTCCTTCTCAAAAAGGTTGTCGTTTTGTAGTTCATTTTTGAACTACAAAGGGACAATCTTTTTGGGACGGAGGGAGTACTTTGTAGACCAAACACGCAAATGTCTAAATTTATGTTCCCTCCATCCTCAAGAAGTTCAATGAACTAAAATATGATAAACTTTTGCGAAGAACTATAACGTAACAAACTTTTGAGAATGGAGTACTTCATCCATTTCATTTTATTTGATATTTGCTTAGTTCAAAATTGAACTAACTGATATCAAATAAAATGCAACGGGGAGAGTTATAAAGAAAGATAATCTATCGACGTAGGCCCATCACTTCATTAATATGTTGGTAGAACTACACTTTCAAGTTAATGCAAGCGAGTTTGTTGATCATGAAATTTGGCAGAGCCGTCTGACATCCCTTCTTGACGCGCAAAGCATAATTTGGTACTCCCTCCGTTCCAAAAAGTTTGTCGCTTTGTAGTTCATTTTTGAACTACAAAGCGACATGTTTTTTGGGATGAAGGGAATAATTTTTTAGTACTTAAAACATTTGCTTCGGTCGCAAGATATGCCCCATATCTGGTACTATAGAGCTTTAACTGGTTGGGTGCAAGAACGAGAAAGGGGACTAACCGAATTGTAAATAGTAAATCACCAACTAGGAACAGTGCCATAAAGTAAGAGGTGAGACCAGAATTAGGTGTTCACAATCTAGAAGTTGCACAAACATTTCCTTTCCGATTTGGAATATAACCCGCATATGAGCCACTTTTGCCGTGGCAGAAGTACACAGCATCACACAAATTCCTTGACCTAAATGTGCTCCTATAATTAGGTATACCGGCCGGACTTGCTCCAATGCCAAAAACGCAAGGCAATCCGTGACAAATTTAGCCTACTACGACGTACTGTATGCACAACAGGTTAACCGACGACGGGCACAATAAAAAGCTCGAGACGACCAAACCGACGGATCGGACCCAAATTAAATGCTTGGAGAGATCATTGCGACGACCGAGCGATGGCCTTCTCCAGCTCCTGCAGGGACACCTGGTATCTGACGAACCCCATGAACCAGAACTCGAAGCCGTCGTCCGTCACCACCTGCACGTACTTCTGCTCCGGCCGGTGCTTGTTCTCGCTCGGTTTCGCCGTCTTGACCCTGCTGAGCGGGATGGCCACCTTGTACGGCACCCGCACCGTCGTGCCGCCCTTGTTATGGGAGGTCGTCAGAGCCAGCGACCGGTCGCTCCGGAACGCGATCTTCTCCGTCGATACGAAGAGCATGCCGGCGATCGGGCCGGCCGTGGTGGACAGGTAGCATTGCGAGGCCTTGAGGAGCTTCTCCCGGCCCTTCTCGACGGAGAACCACTGGCGGAACGCCTTCTCCACGCCGCCTGCATGGAGGATCCTCGCGCCCAGCGACAGCTTGCCCCTCACGGTCTCGTACAGTTTTGGCCCCAGGGTCACTGCAAAAATCATCGAGGAGGACGAACATCAGTTTCCGTCCAGGGACTTGGTACAAGAACGACAGAAAATTAAGAAGTTCCCAGATGATGACGGACGATGAGAGAACACACAAGAACATACCGTGTTCTTTCAGGCCTTGAGCAACCCTGTAGTCCCCGGTCCGCCTGCCCAGTTTTCCGCCACGCTCCGCCTCCGAGGCTATTGGGTGATAGGCAGCCGCTTTGCTGGGGAAATCCGGTTCCTCAATGCCGAACGCCTTGCTGCTCACTGGGATCCCGATCACGTGCTCACGCCCTGCTGCCTTCTCCATCTCTTCTGATCGACGACGGGGAATTGATCTTGCTTTCGCGGTTCGCGCCTCAGCTTTCGGCCTCTGCCTGAGGTGGGTGGTGCTGTGCTGGTGGTGAGGAGGGCGGTGGGTGGGTGGGTGGGTGGCTTCTCGGTCGGTGTGCGCGTTGGTTGTTCTGCTAGAGCTCCGTGTTCTGAATGGGCAGACGAGGGTGTCTTTTATAATAAGCTCGGAACCTGTCAAGCGAGTGATATTTTTCTCCTTGGCCACGCTCAAAAGCTGGGGTGCATATCCAACTCCATCGCTTTTGACGAGGAGTTGAGATCCTTAAGGATAAATGAAGATCATTTCCTACGTGTAGTTTGGACCGCTAGCTGATTCCGCCCTGCATGTGCAAGGCCCCCCGAGACTCTGCGTTCATGTGCCATGAGATGGCGGCATCCAAGTATGCATGGAGTTTTTTTAGGGTCTGAAACATTCATGCCATGATTCCATATTATAAGGCCAAACAATGTCTGCGAATTACTTATTTAACTGCAAGCAAAAAAAAGGATCATCAATCTGGAATACTTAACTATCAGAGATGCCCTCCAAATTAAAAATGTCGATTAATTTATACTACTTGGCTCCCTTTGCATTCTCATTTGACGACGGGGATGACGTGTAAACAGGTGGAGGCCATCCATTTGAGCAACAGAGGAATGCCCCCACTACGTACTGGATCACCGCGAAGAAGGTTCGCGCGCATGTGGAAGACATCGTCACACGTTCAGTCACCACGCCGGATCCTTTTCGCCCCCGCTTTTCTTCACGCCCACGCCGGCCCTGAGTCAGCATCGCGTCCGACGCCGTGCCGAGTCATCCTCCGCGAGCCCAAGATCCACCCGCCGGCTACCAAATTGACAGCACCGATGCGATTGCGGGTTGGTCGCCCGTGCCGGTCGAGCCAGCCCAGCCTGCAGCAGGCAGACGCTCGCTCGCCTGGCTACCTGTCATTTTCGATTGTAAACACAGCTCCATATATTACACGAGCTGATTCAAGCTCGTGCGGCTGTGTTGATGAGACCCTTGCGTTGCCCCGTCAGAGGTGACACGATCCCCTTGCGTTAGTCATGCCATCTAATTTGGATTGTTCAACGTTCATTTTTCGCTTTTGGATTATATACGCCGGGTCAGGGGTCGTAATTCCTGGTGGTTGGATTACTTCATTATGGTATTTCAGGTTACTAACTCTCAATCAATAAATGTCGGGTGCGGCTCCGTCCAGCAGCTACAAAATTTGGTGATTAGTAGACGTTGCAGAAGTTTAGAACTGAGTGAATGCCATCGGCATCGATAAGAGGTCGGTTGTACTGTACAACAACGGTAACTCAGAGGTATGATCCCTGAACTGAACCGGTGCAGTGTGCACGGGCAAATATCTTCCATTTATTTTGCTATCTTGTAAGTACCACTTGCATCTTGCTGTAGTTCTTTATTGGAACGTTCTTAAAACCTGAAAGTGTAATTGAGTAGTTCTTGTTTTAAAATAGGCACGCGGAAGCGACGACGGATCTCCAGAAGCATCGGTGTAAGATCATGGACGACACGCGAGACACGATATTTGTTAACGAGGTTCGGCCGAAGCCTACATCCTCGGGGCATGACTATGGACGCTCCAAAAATGTTGTCTTTTGTCGTGGTTACAACAGCGGCCCTCCCATCATATTTATAAGGGAGCCGATAAAGAGTCCAACGCAAACTCTACACCCCACCTATAATACAACTCAAAAGTCCTATTGTAACCAACTCGTACATAATATTCGACACATATCCAACAAACTCCACCTTGGCGAATATTACACCACCTTGAAGTTGTCATGCGCGAATCTCCATGTACTCGGACTTGAGTTGTCGACTTCGTAGCTCACAGAGAGCCACCCGACGAGTCCAACACCTTAGACTCGCCGTCCGAAGAGAATACTGCTATCCCTGCAACTCCATCTTCCATGACTCCACCTACAACGGAACATCCTTGTAACTTGTACAAATTTGATGTCTCTCTCTCCTATCATCACAGTCTTATATCCATTCATGACCTTCATTGTCTTTCCATCCGTCTCAGCCCGGAATAACAGACCATCACGATGTAGAGCCCCAAGCGAAATTAGATTCTTTTGCAGCTTCGGTACATGCTTAACACCTTGAAACACGTGCTCACCTTCGTCTTGTGTCTTGATCTTGATCTCGCCTATTCCAATAACAGGGTGTCCCCTATCATCTCCTAAATAAGCTTTGCCAAAATCACCTGATTTGTACGAAGAGAACCACTCCCTTTTGTGTGTAGCATGAAAAGAGCTTGCTGAATCTAACACCCATACTTCAGTTGACTGTATTTCGATACCCACTGAGAGAACATCACCGTCGCTATCTGAGTCACTCTTAGTAATTACCACATTAGCACTTGAACCCTTCACTTTTGCTGGACAATCTCTTTTAACATGTCCCCACTCCTTGCACCTTTTTCTTCTTCTTGCTCTTAGCCTCCACCTTCTCCTTCGTATTCTCACCCCTGATCAGCAAACCTTCAGTTTGAGGTTCGTCCACTGCATTGTTCTTCCTTCTTTGCTCTTGAGCTAGTAACGCCGCAGTAACATCCTCAATTTTGATGGAATCCTTGCCGAATGTCAGAGTCGTGACCGTTTGCTCATAAGATGGTGGTAACGAGCATAAAAGAATTATTGTCTTGTCTTCATCATCAATTTTTACATCTAGCTGGCCTAGATCCGTGACCCTTTGCACTACAGGAAAAGCGATCATTTGCGACGGCTGTATTTATTTGCGACGGCCGGCCGTCGCAAATAGAGTAAATTGCGACGGCCCGCCTCTGGCCGTCGCAAATAAGTGGACCGTCGCAAATAAGGACTTATTTGCGACGGCCTTTGGACTGGCCGTCGCAAATAAGAACTTATTTGCGACGGCCAACCCTAAGACCGTCGCAAATAAATGCGCCGTCGCAAATAGATATTTATTTGCGACGGCCGTCGTACGGGCCGTCGCAAATAGGCTTTAATTGCGACGGCCGTAACTTGAGGCCGTCGCAATTAAGGAAGCCGTCGCAAATTAAGTCCTATACCGGGACAATCCGGCCCCGACTCTTTCATTCTCCCTTCTACCCCGCCGCCTACCGCGTCGCCGCCGCCCTGCCGCGCCCCCGCCGCCGCGCCCCCGCCGCCGCGCCCCCGCCGCCACGCCCCCGCCGCCGCGCCTCCGGCCCGCCGCCCCCGGCCCGCCGCCCCCGGCCCGCCGTCGCCACCGGCGTCGTCGCCCGTCGCGCCGCCCGGCAGCCGCGACCGCGAAGGCCCGACCGGACCGCCGGCCCCCGGCCTTCGACGCCTCCGCCGGCCCGCCGCGCCACCGGCGTCGCCGCCGCCGGCCCGGACCGCCACGCCCCGCCCCGACGCCTTCGGTTCACTGCGCCCCCGACCCCTCAGTATGATTCCCCCTATTTTTGTCTATTTTTTTTCGATATTGCAAGCAATTTTGTTAATTGGATGATTAGCTAGCAATTGCAATCACGTGGATCATTGCAATTTCGTTAATTGGATGTCCGGTTTGAGATGAGAATTGAATGGGCGCCGCTCCAATGAGACGGTTCAGCCGTTCAGCTTCCTACCGCGATTGGGCGTCGATAGATGCATGTGGATCCCTCCTGTCGTGACGAATGCCTACCGTGTTGTGATGCGCTTATGCTGCACGCGCGCGGGAGTAGGCGCAAAGATCGAGAGTTGAACTCCGGATCGAAGCGCAGATCACGTACATGGCGATCGAGAGATTTCCATTTTTTGGACTTTCGGTTCCCAACAGCAGAATTGAAGTCGTCGTCCCTTCGGTTCCCATGCAATATTTAAAGTTCCCTTCATTCCCAACGCAGAGCACGGCGTGCAGTGACGGCATGCATGCAAACAGCACTCCAACAAAACATCGACCCCGACCCCCTCCCCCTAGCTCCCCCGGCCCTCACCGCCGGCGGCCCGACCCCGAGGAGCGCCGCCACACGGCTTCCTGGCCAACGGCACCGCCGCCTCCCCCTCCCCCTCCCCCTCCCCTCCACGGCGAGCGCCGCCCCGGCCCCTTCCCCTCCCCTCCCCGACCCCCTCCCCTGGCCCTCACCCTCCCTGACCGCCGGCCCGCCGCCGCTTCCCGGCCGACGCCACCGCCGCCTTCCCGGCCGACGCCACCGCCGGCTCCCCTCCACGGTGAGCGCCGCCCCGCCCCGGCCCCTTCCCCTCCCCTACTCCCCGACCGTCCCCTCCTCCCCTAGCTCCCCGACCCGGCCTCCCCTCCTCCCCGACCCCCTCCCCCTAGCTCCCCCTAGCTCCTCCCCGACCCCCTCACCCTCCCTGACCGCCGGCCCGGCGCCGATCGTCTCCCTCAGCAACGTAGACGACTAGATGACATGACATAGATATCTTGCAGCCCTTCCCGGCCGATGCCACCACCGCACCGCTGCCTCCCCCTCCCCCTCCCCTCCACGGCGAGCGCCGCCCCCCTTCCCCTCCCCTCCCCAACCCTCCCCGACCCCCTCCCCCTCACCCTCCCTGACCGCCGGCCCGGACCCGGAGCGCCGCCCCGCCATTCCCGGCCGGCCCCGGAGCTTAATTTGCTTATTTTTGCTTAATTTACTTAAATATGCATGAGTGGTTTATTTTATTATGATTAATTAGCTTCATTATGCTTAATTTCCTTATTTTTCCTTAATTTGCTTAAATATGCATTAGTGGTTTATTTTATTATGATTAATTTGCTTAGTTATGCATAATTATGCTTAATTTCCTTATTTTTGCTTAATTTGCTTAAATATGCTTAAGTGGTTTATTTTATTATGATTAATTTGATTAATTATGCATAATTATGCTTAATTTCCTTGTTTTTACTTAATTTGCTTAATTACGCTTAGGTGGTGTATTTAATTATGTTTAATTATGCTTAAATTGCTTAAATTATAGTTACAATTTTAATTTTGATTGCTTGAGTGTTCTAGTACTATATATACATAAATGGGCTTCGGACAGGATTGACAAGGCCCGACAAGGCCCATTTAGTGGTAAGGTAAAGTATGCGAACGACGACGGTGAGGATGGCAAGCACCTGGAGGACCGTCGCTGGAGTAGGGGTATCGAGGAGAGGAGAAGGGGATCGTCGCGGCTGCCGTATCTGGACTCTGGAGCGATGGAATCGTGGAGAAGAGAAAGGAAAATGAGTAGGGTTAGGTCGTGGAGGACTGAAGTGTGGACCGTCGGATATTATCTGACGGCTCACTCGCCTCAGTCCTCCGCCTCCCCCGATGGCTTAGTCCTCCGCCTCCTTCTCTAAGACCAACTTTCCTCTCAATCTTTCTCTAGTTCTTTTCCCTCTCTTAAATGACCTCAAAATGAAAATGAGCAACGTAACCTATAGCAATGTATTACCCGTTTCGGATCGGCACGTCTCACATGCCATTGGCATGTGAGACGTGCAGGTTCGGAATTGTCCCTTTTTGGACAGCCTCGGAGTGACCGAGGGGGCGTGGCTTGTGACGAGACGCGGGTCCGGATTTGGACGAGATTTCGGTGGCGTAACCCTGTTGTTCTCTGCTGCACCATTTTCGGGCGTGCAGTGGAGAACAGCGGGGTTATGCTGCCGAAATTTCGTTCGAATCCGGATCACGCGTCTCGTCATGAGCACGCTCCGCTCGGTCACTCTTGGGTGGGTTTAGGATCTATCTGCCTAGGTTGTAGGGCCGTGACACATAACATAACAATACATTAACGACAATTTCTTTCGCGTTAAACTGCAGAGTCAAACATGGGCGAAGACCGTAGTTGGATGTATACTGGCTGGAAGAGTAGAACTGGTGGTCACTCCGATGAGTGGTTTATCAAGTTAGATCAATTTTTGGATCGAGCATTTTCGTTGTCAACGGAAGATATGGTGCGGTGCCCATGTACAAAATGCCGGAACTCCAAGTTTTTGAGAAGATTGGAGCTTTCGTTTCACTTATGTCGAAACGGTTTCACTCCACATTATGAAGTGTGGACCTTTCACGGCGAGACTAATTCTCGAGTCATAGCAGAAGTGGATGAGGATGATGATATAACAGAGGTTGATAGGATGGATGAGATGCTAGAAGCTCTAGAAGCGGAGGATCCTCTTACAAATGAGGCAGAGAAATTCTTCGAGGAGCTGAAGAAATCACAAGAGCCGTTGCATGAACACACGGCTGTGACCGTACTTGCTTTCTTGACCAGATTTATGGCAATTAAGTCCAAGTACTTTTTTTCTATCAACTGCTACAATGATCTCATGAAATTGATCTGCGATATCCTTCCACAACCTCACAAAGCGCCACCAGATATGTATCACTCAAAGATCAAGATATCTGGTCTCGGCATGAAGTATGAGAAAATCGATGTGTGCCCAGACAACTGCATGCTATTCTGGAAAGAGCACGCCAATGAGAAGATGTGCTTGAAATGTGGTAAATCGAGGTATGTCGAAGTTGTTAATGACGATGGCGATAATGTGATGACAGATGTCGCACATAAGCAGCTTCGTTACTTGCCTGTGACACCTCGGTTGAAGCGGATGTTTCTTTCAAAAAGAACCGCAAGACACATGAGATGGCACAAAGAAGGTAAACGTGAGAACAAAGAATTCTTGACGCATCCGTCCGACGGTGATGCATGGAAGGCGCTAGACCGTTTCGATCTAGACTTTTCTCGTGATGCGAGGAATGTTCGCATCGGATTAGCGACAGACGGATTTTCACCGTTCAGTACGAATGCCGCGCCATACTCATGTTGGCCTGTCTTTGTCATTCCGTACAACCTGCCACCTGCTTTTTGTACGAGGAACGAGTTCATGTTTCTCAGCCTCATTGTACCTGGACCTGATCATCCCGGGTCACGTCTCAACGTGATGTTAAAACCGCTGATCGAAGAATTGAAAGTCTTGTGGACAGGAGTCGAAGCGTACGACAGTTACAAGAAGCAGAAATTCAACCTTCGAGCTGCTTATTTGTGGTCCGTCCATGATTTGCCGGCATACGGCATGTTTTCCGGATGGAGCACTCACGGTCGTCTGACGTGTCCGATATGTGCTTCAGACACGGATTGCTTTCGACTAACTCATGGAGGCAAAATATCTTATTTCGATTGTCACAGACGTTGGCTGCCCTCGAATCATATATTTAGGCAGCAGAGGCATGTCTTTCGAAAGAACACTGTTGTCACTAAAGGACCACCGAAGCGTCTCAACGGGTCAGAAATTTCTGATATGTTGGACAAACTGGTGCCTGATGAAGGTCGTCCTGGATATTTCGTAGGTTATGGAGAGGAACACAATTGGACTCACATATGTGGACTTTGGGAGCTACCATATGTGAAGTCGTTGATTCTAATGCACAACATTGATGTCATGCATCAGGAGCGTAATATGAGCGAAAGTATCATACGCACTTGCATGGATATGCCTGGCAAAACGAAAGACAATTATAAAGCTAGATTAGATTTGGCAGACATTTGTCACCGTCCAACTCTTGAAATCTCTGAAAGTGGTGGAAAGCCACGTGCTTCTTTCTGTCTTCGATCGAAAGAAAAGAAAGAAGTTATGAAATGGATGAAAACTTTGAAATTCCCAGATGGTTACGCAGCTAGCCTGAAACGAGCCGTAAATGTTAACACAGGAAACCTCACTGGGTTGAAGAGTCATGATTATCACATTATAATGGAAAGACTCCTACCTGTTATGTTCCGAGGCTATCTAGATGATGCGGTGTGGAAGGTTTTAGCCGAGCTCAGCTATTTCTATAGACAGCTTTGTGCTAAAGAAATCAAGATCGGGATGATGGATAAGTTAGAGAAGGAGATACCCATACTTTTATGTAAGATGGAAAAAAATTTTCCACCGGGTTTCTTCAATCCAATGCAACATCTGCTTATCCATCTTCCATTCGAAGCTAAAGTTGGCGGTCCTGTGCAATATAGGTGGATGTATCACATTGAAAGAGCGCTACGATATCTGAAACCAATGGTTGGCAACAGGGCAAGGGTGGAAGGGTGCATCGCTGAAGCATATGCTCTTAAAGAAGTTGGATACTTTCCAAGTGTCTACTTTGCGGAAGAAAACAATATCAATACTTCGGCTATGCGGTACAATGTGGACGAAACACCCCCTCTAAGCGACCTTTCCATTTTTCAAACGAGAGGCACCACCGTTGGTAGCTACACGACCTACGTGCTATCCGAACAGGAAAGGACTGTTGCTTTACTCTACATGTACGCAAATATAGAAGGCATGCAGGAATACTTCGAGTAAGTGTTTCTCCTATGTTTATGCTAATCTACATATTTTGCTACACATGTACTCTAAAAGATGTTTTTTCATGTTCAGCGAGTTCCACAGACAATATTGGCCACATAGGCATCAACCTACGGCCAAACAAGTAGAAGCGATGCGAAAGGAAGGAATAAATGGGGGACAGAGTTTTCTATCTTGGTTTCGAGAATATGTAATATTCTCTCGTCTTCTATGTATTATAAATTACTATTATTAAAGAAGTATTATATAATATTCTCTCGTCTTTTATAACAGTGTCGGACTCACAGTGTCCATGAAGATTTGCGGCAGCTATCTTATGGATTGGTGAATGTTAGAAGCTATGGTCGATATGACGTAAATGGCTTCCGATTCCGTACAACTCATTTTGAAGCTCATCGTCCTCTTGCGGCAACATCAAATTCCGGTGTTGTGACGAGAGCAATGGACACTCAAGGGAATTTAACCGATTATTATGGTATCATTAATAAAATCCTTGAATTTACTTTTACCGGAAATAAGACCCTTCGAGTTGTCTTCTTTGACTGTGACTGGTTTGATCGTACTCATGGAACTCGAGAAAACCAATTTGGAATGGTGGAAGTGAAACATAAGGACCGACTACGGGGTTACGATACATTTGTTCTTGCGCATCAAGTTGAACAAGTGTATTATCTACCTTATCCATGCACGAAGCTCAGTGCTTGGTGGGTGGTATATAAGGTGAATCCTCGTGAGCGGCTATATACTCCTGGGGATGATGGTTACCATGATAGCGAAGACGTTGAAGAAGTGTACCAAGAAGAAGAGTTGCCAGACACTTTTATCGTCGAGCTTGGTGCAGGACTCGATCAATTAGTTGGAGATGTTGAAGACGTTGAAGATGTAGAGGCAGATGATACACGAAAACGAAAATTAGAACAGGCCACGATGGAAGATCGTTGGGCTGGTTTAAGGAGTAGGGCACAGACACATGACAATGATGTTGATGAATTTTGAAAGTGACTACAAGTAATGTTTTCTTGAAGATAGTAACATGAATTTTATATATTTTATTTGCATATTTACTAATTATCTAATTACAATAGGATGGCGTCAAAGAAGGGTAAGAAGGTGCCGCCGACGAGGGGGTTCTACCCCTCTAGACCTGAGGACGCTTTCGTTGGTGCCTCGTCGACTGGCAGCAGACGCTCTCAGCTGCTGGGGCACGTTCAGACCAGCTCTAGAGCTTCGTCACAGGTAAATGTCACTCGTTTTTGACAAATTCTTTAAATTCAAATTCACATTAAACTTACTTATGAATCATTTGAATGTTGTAGTCCTCACCGGCTGACTCAGAGGCTGCGGCGCCTTCGGTGAGCCAGCCTTCGGCGAGGCAGCCCTCGGCCAGCCAGCACTCGGCGAGGCAGCCCTCGGCGAGTCAGCCCTCGGCCAGCCAGCTCCCGGCTGGCGATGACTTTGTTCCTGAGGCCTTTGACTCGGCTGGTGAGGAGCCGTCTGGGTCACCTGACGTGGCGCCCCAGCAGACGCGGAGGACGAGGAGGACTCACTTTGTCAGTCCTCCCGCGGTCCCTTCACAGAGGATCGTGATTCGTCCAGTCGGAGACAGGTAATAAAAATTATAGTTTTCAATTTTAGTTTCTTTTGATTACTTAAGTAATGAATGAATGAATAAATATCTTACAGGAGTTGGGACGACTTGTCTTTCACCGGTGAGAAACACCAGAGACCGGTGAACGGTGTCCTCGGGTCCATAGTGCGTTTGCACTATCCCGGGGTCATCGACGGAGTGCCTGCTCTTTCGTGGGAGGACTACGCACGTGTCCATCACCAGGAGCACGGCAACCTTCAGGAGGCCGTATGGGCCGATTTTATGGTAAGTATGTAAAAAAGTTTCGAAGTTACAACTATTAAACTCTTTTAGTGCACATCTCTTCAATATATTCTTTATCGCAGGCAAGATATATTTTAGAGGACCCGGACGACCATCGCATGTTTGAGGATGCGAGGCGAGTGTTTCACTTCAACGCTGCCAAGGCGCTTCGACAAGCTTTGTCGAACGCCCGTGTTCAAATTATTAATGAGCACTTGAAGGCGAACCAGCAGCACGTGTTACACTTCCGGCAGGAGAGCGAGAGGCACCTGACGGAGGAGGAGTACGCGCAGGTACGTGGAGTGTAGGAAGTATTTTTTTCTGATAATGTCCTCGATGGTACTTTTAACGACTTTCAACTATGTGCAGGGCCACGTGAGCTGGTTGCAGGGTCGGAACGATGCATTTCGGGCCCTTTGTCGCTACTGGGCTAGCGACGAGTTTAAAGCTAAGTCCGGGAAGGCTCGAGACTGCAGAGGGGTGGAGGGGAAGAGCAGGCACGGGCAAGATAACCACTTGCGTTTAGCTAAACGCATGGTAAGTGTGTGTAACTTATGTTTATATATTAATAATATATTGTTCGTACTAACATGTATTGACAGGAGCGCGAGACGGGGGTGCCGCCCACCCCTGCTGAGGTTTGGAAGAGAGGTCACAGGGACCCTTCTCAGCCGACGGGGTGCAGTCAGGCTGCAGCCGAGCGGTTGGTAAGTTTAGAAACCATTCATATTACATATAACTATATAGATTGTTGAACTTACACGATTTTATTGTTTTGCAGGCTAAGTACGGGGAGGAGGCTAGGAAGATACACGGCCAGGATTTCGATTGGGAACGTCAACCGATCGATCCTCAAGCCGCGTATGCAACCGGTGGTGGAAAAGCACACGGAAGGTGAGTTTGCAAGTCATTTTATCGTTTTCAATTCAAAGTATTCAAGATATTTTAATTTCATATTACTGACTCTCTTTTTTATAGGCTCGCCATATTCGACGGAGTTGTCGACTCGAGGGCGGGTAGACCTGCGAGAGGCAGCTCCACGCAGGCTTCGGGTACGGGAGGTCGCCGCTCGCAGAGGGACATTGAGATGCAGTCCCTCCGAGAAACTGTAGAAGAAAATGAAAGGCGACATGAGGAGGAAAGGAGGGCGATGGAGGCCACGATCCAAACCCAGGCAGCAGCGTTGGCGCAGATGCGGGAAGCAATGGAGGTAACAATCTAAAAATTAAAATTCTTATTAATTCAGCTTAAATGACTTACTAATAGGTAGCATTTAATGTTTGCAATGACAGGCCATCGCTCGGGCGCAGGGTCTGGGAATCCAGCTACCGGTACTACCACCGGTCCTCCCAGGCGATCCTTCTTCAGCGGGTCAGGTAAGTCTCTATGTAATCCTTCTTCTCCAGCGTAATAAGATTGAGATAGATGAAAGAGAGAGATAGTTAGATAGAAGAAAATGATTGAGATAGAAGAAAGAAAGAGATAGAAGAAAGGGAGACAGAAGAAAGAGTGAAAGATAGATAGAGTAGGATGGGAATGAAGAGAGAGTAAGATGTAGATGGAGATAGAGAGAGGGGAAGATAGAGGGAGGGAGATGTAGATGGAGATAGAGGGAGGAAGATAGAGGGAAAAGAATAGCAATAGAGAGATAGAGTGAGCAAGAAAGATAGAGTGAGAGACAAATAGAGAAATGAAAAGAGAGAGGAAGAGAGGGTGATCTAGATGAAGATAGAGGGAGAGGGAGGGAGAGAGATGTTGATGCATATATTCTAACTCTAAGTTTTATTAATTGCAGGGATCCGCGACGGCTGCACAAACGCCGTCGCCTTCGCTACCGCCGCCTGGATTGAGGCGCGACGACGACGACTTCGACTTCGGAGGTGGCTTCGGAGGTTAGATGGGCGAGTGAGCCCTTTTATTTACTTTGTTGATGACGATGTGACATGTATCGGAATTTGAGTTTGTGATTGTGATGATCTTTGTGTATATATTGTGTATGCTGTGTATGCTGTGTATATTGTGTTGTGAATCTGGCCATCGAGCCGGTTAGAGTTTTCTGTTTTTAAAAAAAAATAAAAAACCTTATTTGCGACGGCTTTTTATACAGTACCGTCGCAAATAAGGTACCTAGCCGTCGCAATTAAGCCACTGCTATTTGCGACGGCCTGGCCGTCGCAAGTAAGCTTTAATTGCGACGGCCTGGCCGTCGCAAATAGTGTCGTGGGCCCGGAAGAGGACACGTGGGCACTGCCCTCTAAACTTTAATTGCGACGGCCCAGCCGTCGCAAATAACAGAACTTAATTGCGACGGCTCGGCCGTCGCAAATAAGCTTTAATTGCGACGGCACGGCCGTCGCAAATAAGGCCGCGGGTCCCACCAGCCCGCAGCAACAACTTGCGACGGCCTCACCTAGCCGTCGCAAATAAGTTTATTTGCGACGGTGGCCGTCGCAAATAAGCTTATTTGCGACGACATATTTGCGACGGCCGGAGGCCGTCGCAAATAAAGAAAGCCGTCGCAAATAGCTTATTTGCGACGACATCTGGCTTATTTGCGACGGCTTCGGCCGTCGCAAATCGTCGGGATTCCTGTAGTGTTGATTGAAGATATTTATGTGCTCTGCAAGATCAGACCCTTCCTGCATCTTCAGCCCATATAATTTTTGCTTCAAATACAACTTGGTCGTCAAAGTCTTCGACATGAACTGATTTTCCAACTTATCTCAGATTTCCTTCGGTGTAGTCAACCCGATAACATGGTACATGACATTGTCGGACAGACACAGCCGTATGGTTGCAGCTGTTTGCATCTGTTTTTCCTCCCACTCGTCATGCTCCATCTTGACCGGCTTTTTCGCCTTCAGAACGGACAAAAGACTTTGTTGCGCCAACAAATCTTTCACCCTTATCTGCCACAAGCCGAAGTTGCCGCTGCCATCAAACTTCATCATATCAAATCTTGTACCCGTCAGCGCCATCCCGCCAACACACAGTTTTACCAGCACTTTGTTGCCGGTCTTGCCGCCTGATTCGACCGTCTCGTTGCCTGCAACAGCTGCGAATCAGTCTCCTCCCTTTGAGTTTCTGCGCCTACTAGCAACTGAGGATCCTTGTCTTGCACCAGAACTTGAGCCTTACACACCCTTTTTCTGCCTGCCCAAATCCAACCGTAACTTGGATCTGAACTGCTGTCTTGAACGTGTGTCTTGCTTCGGTCGTTCTGTTTTTCTGTCACCGATTCCTCACCCTTGCCTCTGGTTTTATCCACGTCGCGTGAGCTACCAAAGACCGAGTCGAACATAACCTCGGGACGAAACAGGACACGGGCTGTCAACCCTGACACGCGCGTGTCCTGATCGTGTACTGCCTCCGCCAGAAGACCAAGACCAATCCACCCGTATACATGCAAGGCAATGAATATTTTATTTCCTTCTAATACCAACCACGTGCATGCACTAGATCTTTTCTGGTCCTGTTCTTTTGATGATTTTTTTATGACTCCAACTCAAGTACGACTTTGCTCCCATGCACGATGTCTGCATACAATACGTACGTCTCATCTGTTGGAAATAATCTCCCGAGCCATCCAACTCTGGTATTCGATTCGACCAGGAAACCAGCACCGACGGATGCGCGCTCCCGCAACAACGAAGACTCAGAGTCTTGCCTCGTGTTGTGTCTGCACATCATCGGAATTCATCTGCACAACAAATGATATTCGCGATCACCTTGCCAACATTATCATCCGCGCATTGCTGCAACTGCAACTCTTCTTGCGCCTGCTAGTACATTAATCTTGCTGCAACATCACACCCTCATGCATCTCTATGCACGAGTGTGTCGCATTATGGCCACCCGTATCGTCGATACAGTCTGCTTGTGTATCGTGACACCGCCTTTGTGCAACACCGGTCACACCGCCTTCTCACGATGTTTCCATGCTTCGATCTCTCCAGCCTTCGCTACGTCTAGCCGCTGGTCTGATCGCAAGCCGAAGCCGCCGCCCTCATCGCGACGCCTTCAACAGCCATCATACCGGTTTGATCTCCACGTCTGAACGATCCTCACCAGTTGCAGCTCGTCGGACGGTCTAGACCGCCTGTCTAGAGTGTCCGATAACACCGATGTTTGGACGTGTGGTTGCACTGCTCCAAGCAGGAAACGGCGACACCACTGATACGAAGGATTGTTCCCGTTCTATGAAAACGGTGAATGATATCCTGCGTTTGTCTGAATTCTGGTCTTCAACACTCACAGACTTCATCGCCTCTGGGCACGTCAATTCACCGTACGAAGCGTGAGGACACGCTGCCATCATCGAAGTTGAGCGCGTAGAGTAGCTGAGGACACGCTCGAGCCGAGTGCAGCCGCCGGATGCCGGCGCGCAGCCTCCAGTACAGGCTTGAGGCTTCTCACCACTCACCAGATACCTGCTCCTGCAGTCGCTGCGCGCCTCCACAGCGCCAACGCCGGCGGCCTCCACGTCGACCACCACCGCAGCCATTGCGGAGCTGAAGAGAGGTTGCAGAGACTCGTGATGCTGACGACAAACGGGTTGTGAGTTTGCTGACTGTGGTGCGAGCAAACTGCAGTGTGGGCGGTGAAATACTCCATATAACTATCTCCGATCCATCCCTTTCCTAATTTTCCCAATGCCGTTAGGACTGGGGCAGACAACACTGGGCAAAGCAGGGTTTTTAGGCCGAGGCGTTGCCATTCCCGGCCGGATCACCGGTTCAGCACGAGGACGCACGAGCCGCAGACACTTGTCACATGGGTCGCTGAGAGTTCTGCGCGCCTGCTTCGGGCTCGAACTGTCGGGCGAGACCGCGCGAATCTCCGTGTCGTCCACGAGGACGGTATGAACTCGTGACGCGGCCTCAGTGCCCCGCGCCACACTGCACGCGCGCACCCCCGTGGCCGGTGCGCCTTTGGGGACGAGACCATGGAACACCACGAACCGGCTTTGCGGTTCTCGGGCATAGGGAGTACCAAAAGCTTGTCGCTTTACAAAGTAATAAGTTTTTGAGGACGGAGGAAATATGTTATAATCCTAGCCGCTATAGATATAGCTAAAAGTTAAGCATTGAAAACCTTTAAAACACTCAGTTGTATAGGTAATAAAAGAAACGGGACGAACGATAAGTTTTTTTTTTTGCTCACGGTACATGACAAATCATCAAGTATGGGCTTCTTTTTGTTTACAGATAGGACTTTGGGCCTGCTTTTGTCGACTCAGATTGCCTACCTACCTGGCTGTTCAATTTTGGACAAATCGGCCCGCTCGCTGCCTCACGGCCGAATTGGGGTCATCGTCTCCTCCTCTTCGGCCGTATCTATTCAGTTCGATTCGTGGAGGCAAAAATCCTGGATCCTGAAACTGAAAAGAGTCGCCACCGTCCTGGAATTCGTCGGTCCTTCATTCTCCGGCCACGCCGCTCCACTACAAGACCACGAGAACGACACACGGCAACGTCGTGGCCGACAACTATAGACAGGCTTACGAGAAGATATGAGCCAAGATCCACGGATGCTGACCGAGTCTGATACGTGATGAAAATGGCGTGGACTGGCCTCAGGTTTATTCCAACAATCCAGCCAAGCCCGTCGGCCCGTGGTACCCTTTTCAGTCCAGAATGGACACGCCTCAAAATGCTTTGCCAGCCACTTGAGGATCGCGCGCCGCATCGCCTTGTTGTCGAAACCTCACATCCTGCCAGACCTGCCGACTACGAGCTTTGGAAAATAGCCCTGCCGAGTACCGATTCGAAGCGGGCGCTCCCACCCTGTCACGTTCGCGTCGCATCCTCTCCGCGGCGCGCCAAGGCCACCGCGCCGTCCGTTCGACAAGAGCACGCACGAAAACAAGCCTCCGGCGCGTCACGCACGCCCGCGCCACCACCACTTCCCGCGGGTCGCGGCCGCGGAACGGACGGCGGCCCCCTCCGGCCATGCAGCACAACAGCATCGAGCGGCGGAGCGGCGCATGCATGCCAGCCAGGCGCCGCTCCAGGGCGCCCACGGGAGGACGGCGTGCCGGTGCCGCCACGGCACGGCGCGGCGATTAACGAGCGATCGTCACATGCACAGCTGTCTCCTGCCTGTCGCGCGCGTGGCGGCCAGCGGCGAGACAGCCACGTCGGGCGCGCCTGCTTTTGGGAGGCAGCGACGCGCGGGAGCTGCCCTGCCGCCGAGGGAACGACGGTGAGGGCGCCGCCCGCGCACACGTGTTGATGTGCCCGTCGGGGCGGGACCGAAACAATGATGGATGGCGGACAAGACAAACCGTGGCTTTTCCTGCCGTCCGTCTGGTCCAACCGACAGCTCGGTTTGAGGTTTTGACTGCAGGTGTAGTAGGGTGCTGCCATAGCTGCTACGCGTCGCGCCGTGGGTGCTCCGTCGGCTGCTGCAGTGCTGCTTGGAAGCTCTGACTGCTCGTTTGACCTCGCGCTCTTATTCCAACCTTCTTTTTAGTTAGAATGATCCTAGTGCGGTAGTAGTACGACAGCGAAATTCAGTTCCTCTCGCGACAGCGATCGTCGTCACTGAATCACTGATTGATTGATTGTACCTGCAGTACTGTACGTTATAGTCCCGGATCAGCCTTATAAGCCATCGAGGTTAATTTTCAGGGAAAAAGTGACTTCTTTTGTTTTTCCTTTCCGACAACACGACGATGCTAAACGTTCTTCTCACACGGAAAAGATGCTCGTTCTTCGGGCCGGCCCGGAGCATCAACTGCTTTCACCAAGAGCCATATGGTACTCCAGTCCCTTAGGTTTAGGAGTGAGGAGTCCACAAAACTTTGTCAATTACTACTCTCTCTGTCTCTGTTGTGATTTATTGATATTGAGAGAACTAAAATTAGTTCTTCTAACCTAAATAAATAATACAGACGGAGTACCACTGAAAACGAGTTCCGATCAATCACGTACTGTGCTCATTACGGAACCCAGAACGCCGACCTCCCAGTGACTTGCTTAGACCACGTTATTCGTGGACTAGCTACACGCGCGGCCTTCCGTCGCCGTGGCTGTCCTGCCGCCGCATCTACACCCACTAGCCGAGATATTTCACGACAGCAGGTGCGGTGGCCATATCAGGCTTTCGCCACTTGGGATCACACGCGTAGCTTGGAAGTCAAACATACGGGAGCGGCAGGCAGGCCCTTGTTGCGTCGGAAGGACAAGCACTCGGCAAAACCACCCGTTTCCCACATTGTTTATGCGCGAATCTCACGTGGAAAAGCACACATCAGCGCGTCGGAAACCCACCGGGATGATGCCACATGGACGGCCTCGCGCCGAGGCAACGCACGGTCGCGCAACGGTTCGTTAGCAATTATTGTTCATGGGAAATTCTCAGCCAACTGCTGCTTTGCTTTTTTGGAAGGTGCGGGTGCCCGATGAGCAGAACAGGGCAACAGGCAAAAAAAAAAAATCGAGATGAAGCAACTAACTGCAACAGAAAGCAGGCGTCAAATAAGAATAAGATACCGTCCACAAATCTTGTTTAGGGCTGGGGCGTTTCGTGTCCAGAAGTTGGTTGGCGTTATCATCAGTTAGTTCATCACCAGCGAAAAAAAGGCCATGAAAAAAGCTCTTGTAGCATGGGCGGCTTTTCGATCGCGCTTTTAGAAAGGATTTTTGGTAAGCGACGTTAGGCATCAGGCATGCGTATCTGTTGGTCTTATAGATGATTAACACCTTGTAGCCACTCTTGCATGTGTTATTATTACACTGTTCGTTGCCTTTCCAATCAAAGCAGAAACTGTCGTCTGCATAATCCACAAAACAGATCATGCTCTGCAGGGTCTCAGCCATTTCTGGAATGCTTAGACAGAACGACGACGACACTACTGTTACGCTGCTGTTGATCACGTGTACAACACCTTGTTGTGTATGTGAACAGGATTTAGCTCTGTCGGTCATGGGTCTCTCAAAGATGCACAAGGCCTAAACTTTGTTTCCAAGCTACGGGTGCAGGTGTGTGTGTGCGCTTATCCATATAGAGGAATGCCATTTTAGCACTCAAGCGCCACGTCTGGCTTTCCCCTTTCGGCACGGAAATGACACACGTTGATGCCAGCCGCAATTATCAGAGGCAGGTAGGTGCCTCATGCTTTGATTCCTGACCCTTCTCCCACATCGCAGCAAAAACTGTACACATCTTGCCCGGACGAGGCCAACGTGTGCGTGAACGAACATGATCTGCATCTAGTAAATCAGCAGCGCATGTGTGCAGATTTGCTGAAACGATACTGTTTGGTCTGAAAAATCTTTGCATCGTGGACGGGTAGTAGGGATCGCTGCGTCGGTTGTTTGCATTACTACCACACCATGCAGAAAAGTGATAACAGCATCACGGCCTCAATATGAGAAATATGGTTAAGTGGGGTTGAGTACGTACGTAGCTCCATCAGGAGCCTTTATTAGCTCTGACAGTTTAGTAAGACCACCAGAACACCCCAAATGCGTAACTATACTATGATTGAGGGTGGCAGGCTGGCAACCATGCTTGTATTTAATCTGATCCGGTGTGTTAAAAAAACTGGTTGGTGTTGATGTCTCACCGTGATCCAACGCTGGAGTTTGTTAATGTCGTGACGTGGCGGCAGGCCTGATGCAATACAGACCAAAATATTAGAGAATGCTAGAACATATAAGTGCACGTCATCACTATTGGATTTCGAAGTCTGCGCGTCGATATTATCAGAATCAAGGATGAATAGGGAAAGGTAGAAGAAATGCTCGCCTATCTTAACAGCCCGGTCGGTCAAGCTTCTCTCTGTTTCTGTTCATGAGAGTTGGAACATTATATGTTATTCGCAGCCGTGACCGAGACATTATTTTATTCACAAGACTGGACGGAGCCATACTAGATTATTTCAGAGGGAGGAATCCCCTTGTAATTCACGTGATAACTCCCCAGTTTGGTGCAGGCAGATGAGATCACGAGTTCGTCTTGCTCTTTTGCACAAGTGTTCTAGGACCGGAGAGCCGGTGCCTGAATCGCCAGCCAGATCTTTTGTTCGCTGGTTTCCGTGCGAGCTGGCCAGCTGTGCGTGCTTAATAATTGAGGGCCCGATTACGTCTGCATCAGTGCAGAGAAACCTTGCAACTTTAAATAGACAGGTCATCCCTCTCGTCCCTCTCGTCCTCTCTCTCGCTCTCTGACCTGCCCGCCTTCCAGCTCACCAGCAAGAAGTTCCATCCCCTTCTCCCCCCACGTCGCGTCCTCGCTCGAACAGTTGAGTTCTTCTCCCCTCAATCTCATGTTTCCCTTCCAATTCATTCTAGAACGAATCGTGCCCGCGCTCTGCAACAACAAGGAAGCACAGCGCGTGTGACGTCTCGTTCGCCTCCGTCAGGATTAGGTGGCTCCTCGGTTTCCTCTGGATTTTCAGCTCGATTTCACGATCTTTTCAATGTACTTTATCGTTTCAATATTGCAGTAGGAGTGTGAAGCGCCGAATATCCGGTGATGCATTGTTCGCCTACTAGGCCGGTGATGCATTGTTCGCCTACTAGGCGCACTAGCGCAAGCAGCAGTGGCGTTTTCTTTTATTTTTCTCTCGGACGGCACAACTTGCCGCTGTTGTACCAGAAATAACACCTTCTTTTCTGGGTAAAAGTATTGCCAGTTTGGGCGTACATTACGCCATGCTACACTCATGTTCCGATGTTGATTATTGGTTCCGCATACGAGGATTTAAAGGATAAGACTTGCTATACGTTTCGTCCTTCCGCCGCTTGCTTACTCGTGATAGATGTGCAGAGAGCAGTGGGAAGCAGAGATATAGTGGTGGAGGCTTCGACTTGGGTGGTGCTTGTGCCTTGTTGTCCGAAGAATCCCGGAAAGGCCGTCAGAAAGGAAGAGCAAAGGTAAGAGCTTTTTTATCAGTTATTTTTCCATCGTCTATCCTCCGGTTGGTTGTACTTGCTTACAAGTTACAATCTTCAGTGTTATCCCTTTTCTCTGGAACATCTCTTTACCGAAATCTTGCATGCTGAAACAGTTCCAGAATCCCTGTTTCTCGCAGTAACTGCTTTCCGTTTCTGTCATGAATTCTTTGAATGATAAATCTGCTTCGCCTTTGGATCGTCGAGTTCCCTGATTTCGTTCTGTCGCTGATGATGTTTGCTTTGTGACGGTTGCAGGCTGCTGTACAGCCATGGGATGCGGGGTGTCGAGTCTGAAGGACGCCGGCGGGCCCCGAAGACGGCCGGGGAGCGTCGGCGACGTGGTCGTGTTCGTCCCGGGACTCCGAGTGCCGAGGAGCGTGGACTTCGCCCAAGCGCTCGGAGGGCGCTTGGACAGGAGCGTCGTGGAGAGGCTGTCGGCTCTGAGAGCGCGGGTCGTCGAGATGGCAATGCAAGAATCGGCGGCGGCGCTGAAGCCGAGGCGTAAGACGGCGGCAAGGCACGGTGCGTCGTCGAGCACCAGAATTGTTTCCAGATTTCGTAGGTAAGCTGAGGATTTGAGATCTGACCTCGAGTTGTTGCCGGTTTGCCTCTGCAGGGTCGAGCACTGCCAATCTCCTACAAGCCCTTGAAGATTACTTGCCAGTTCTGTTGGGCCTTGTGAAAGAGGGTGAGAAACTACCGGCAATTTTCTGGTCTTCTGTTTCTGTACTGGTTCACAATCTAGTACTAGTCTTGATGGATTCAGCCTGCAAAATGTGCAGGTAGTATGTTGAGGCACCAATTGCAGTTCATCTGGACTAACCAAGAGGATAATGCCGAGGTATGTCCATTGTCCAGAATTATCCATATGAACTACCTGTACCCCGTTGCTGTATCTAAGGTCATTTGTTTAATTGCAGGAGACGGGCATGGCAGATGCCTGGTACGAGGTGCTCTCCGTGCTGCATTTGATGGCCATGGTCTGCTTGCTGCAGGCCAACTCCCTCCTCCTTCCCAGATCATATGGCGATGGTTACGCACCAAGAGTTTCTGAAGGTACTACAACTGTTAACTGTTCATCAAAACTGTCAGTGTATTAGAAACTGCCATCCCAAGTTATTGCATGAAATGTGCCAATCTTTTGTTCACTAAAGTGTTTCTCTCTATAAAGTTTATGATCTGATAAGGCAACATGTATCTTTTTCGACGTTTTGCAGAAAGTAGGCGGGCCACTGTCGATGTTTTTTTGAAGGCAGCTGGCTACTTAGACTACGCATTTAGACAAGTACTTCCGCACATTCAACCGGAATCAAGGTACTGTATTGTTTTTTGAATGAAAAAGGTATTTCCTCCGTTCCATTTTATTTAAAGCTAACCAATATCATAGAAAAAAAAGGAATGGACGGAGTACTGTATTGTTGAGAAATTTATTGGTAGTATTGGGCTTCAGGGTTAAGAAAACATCTACTTCATTATTCCTCTTCAAATGTAAATTTCAGGAGACAGCTTCCAGTAGACCTGGCTGAAGGGAATCTTAAAGCTCTTTGCCTGCAAGCTCTCGGACAGGTAGAGTCTTATCAACTTGACAAATTTCATTATTCTTTTTGGTATCAGCTCAAATTCTGTCACGATTTTAGTGCTCATTCCATGTGGAGCTAGAGTGCTAGACTTCCATTTCTGCGGAATGAAGTGGCAATGCTCGTTGCAATATATCGTTCCCAAATTCCATTTGGAGCTAGAGTGCTAGACTTCCATTTCCGTGGAATGAAGTGGGCAATGCTCGTTTCGAAAATTAAAAGAATGCTGGAAATATTATGCCTCCATGTTATCTGAACGATATGTTTATTTGTATTTTATTACTCTCATCTTATTTTTTTACTAGTTTTCTTTTAAAAAATAAAAATTGTTGGGTTTCATTTCTAGCCGACCCCAACTTGCTCCGTACAAAGGTTTGATTGTTGTTGTTGTTATTGGAATGATATGTTTGCAATTTTGAGTTTTGCATGTTGCTAGATCTATTTGAATTTCGTTGCTGTGTACTGCAGAAGAATCCTAGCAGCATTCTGTTTATCACGTTTTCACGATTTATGGATTTACATGCTGGCAATGGTCGTGCTCTGTACTGTAGTCATATTTCTACTTATGCTTTATCACATTATGGTCCTGAGCACTGGTGAACTTCTACAGGGAGTCGACATGCAGCTTGGGCTGGCAATTGATAATCCAAAGGCCACTCTAGCTGTAAAACGGCGCTTAGCCTGTGAGATGGTCAAGTATTGTCACCAGGTTCAAGAGAGCATTCCAGAGCTTCCTGTTTCAAATGGATGGGGGAGAAAACATCTTCTGTTTGTCAAGTGGAAATATGTTGAAGCGAAGGTGTATAAGCTAAGCTAATAATTGTTAATTATTTATGGTGCTGGCTACTCTCTCCTTTCTCGAAAGTTTGTCGCTTTCTAATACAAAAATGAATAAGAAGGCGACAAACTTTCGAGAAAGGAGGGAGTATATTTTGTTTCAAACTGCAAATTCCTGTCTTAATCTAAGAACTGATTCATCTCCAGTTACATTTTTTATCTCTAATTTGTAATTTAAGTGTTTATATTCTGCTGACAATACTTTACATGTTTATCTTAGGCTGCAGCATACTATTTTCATGGTTTGATTCTTGATGAGGGAAATACCGAGAAATCCCACAGAATGGCAATTGATGCACTCCAAGCATCAGAGGAATTCCTGAAAGAAAGCAAAAGGGTTTCCGAAACCTTCCATGCAACTCCTCCAACATCAAGGTGAGACATTTTGATACTAGTGTACTACTCATCGCACATTGAGAAATTTGCCGATTACCATTTAACCAAGATAAGTTGTGATCTGTTATCTGTATAAGTACATGTGCTGTTGTGAATTGTGATAATTTATTTAGAATCATGAGACTGACGTATCTATAACTTCGCAGGAGCCCTACTCCATTTGGAACAGCGAAATATTTGTCTGACAAGGTTCCAAAAGATGCTTCAAGCAAGGTCCGAATCAACCAGGACCTGTATACCCAGGAAAAGTAAGAATGATCAGCAAGAAATGAGCACGACAGACATTCTGCAGGCAATGGTGAACCCCATGACTGATGTGTCATTTATCTTGTGAAACTTGCAGGGTCATTGGACAACCACCTCCACTGCCGGATTTCACACTGGCCCTAACACCTGAAGACTATGATCTTCCTCCATTAGATCCAGTTTGGAACAATGAAGACATCTGCTGCTAACTGTATATATTCAACGAAATGAGTCTGACTCTGAAGAGAAAGGAAGAACAATAGATTCTGCAATGTCAAAACCAAACATGGTGACACATGAAGTGTAAAAAATATGTTCTACCAAAATTAGAATGCCAAAAACTTCAGATATTAGCAAGGCCTGAAGAAAATCTGAAGGGCAATGTACAGGCGATTATTCTTTTGATAACGGAAAATGTTTCCATTGACTGCTCTTGATCCGGGTGCTTGATGCCTTTCACTTTTTTTAATTTAGGAGCACTCCAGCAATTACTTTGCAAAATTTCATCATAGTTGGACTCTAATTTTAGAGAATATTTCACCCTCTTTATTTCATGTGGAAACAGTCACAGACCAAATATGCATGGTAACCTTCAAGTCTGTTTATCATAAACATTTGCATAGGCATCAAAGTGTTGGGAGCACCTTGGATGACTCAATGCCGTTCAAGAGGTTTAGATGACATGGACAAGATGACCAAATTATCAGGGTTGCCGGAAAATTTACCTTCCCTCTTCCAGATCATTCAGTGAATTCACATACAATCATCACATTTGTGTTCCTAAATTTCATCAAATAATGATTATAATTTTAAAAAAATGAAAGAAATCATCAGAGAGCTGATGTTTCACCATGCCATCTATGAGAGGTAATCTACAGTTAAGTAGTATGACCAGACAAATGCAAATGATGCAATTCCACTACGCGCCATTCCTAATCCAAATTAGACGTTCAAAAGAACCACTATAGCGACAGGGGAGGAAGGGTCGGGCGCTCGCCTGGGTCTTGACAGTGTCGAGTGGGTGCACGGAGACCGCGGAGGCGCTTATCGCCGCCGCGCCGGCCGGAGAACACGCTGCCGCCCAGCGGCTTGCCGCCTCCAACCATCACGGCGGCCCAGCTAGCAAATTACTATCAGAACTTATTACTTGGATCTCGTTTAGCACTAAAACAAATCCATATGAAAAAAGAAATAAATAAATGAATAGTTAGGCCTTAATGGATTAAAACACTTGTATCTTACTGGGCCGTTTGGCCCATGTTCTCTGTTCTCCCTCTTCCTCATAGCTTCGCACGGGGTTTCAGGCTTTCTTCAGCTACTACTTCCGAACTCCGGGCTCCGCAGTCACGACCACCTGCACCTCTGCACGGCCATAAGCCCTAATCGACGGTCCGCCAGCACCGCCTCCATGGCGACCACCTCCTTCTTCCACCCCCTCGCACCTCCTGCGGCCGGCGGCGGAGTACACCTCCGTCGGTGCCCGCTAACCCTTCCCGTCCCCGCCCGCACAACGTCCCGGCGCTCGGCGCCTCTCCTCGTCGTCTGCGCCAAGCGCGCCGGCATCCAGACCCCCGCCGCGGCGTCGAGGCATCCCGCGAACTCCAGCGTGGGCCCGAAGCGGGGTGCGGAGGAGGAGGTGGAGGTGGAGGTCGAGGAGGAGATGCCGTGGATCCAGGACAAGGCGCTTGACCTCGTGGAGTTCACCGGCACCGTCACGCAGGCCATCCCTGGGCCCCGCGTAGGATCCAGCCCCGTGCCGTGGCTCCTCGCCGTGCCGCTAGCCTACGTAGGCGTCTCGTTTGTGCTCGCGGTCGTCCGCACCGTCCGCAGGTTCACCTCCCCGCGCACTAAGAAGAAGCGAAGGGTAAGCGTTCGCAACATATATTTTAGCTTAGTTTGGTCGTTTAAAATATAATAGTATCGATTTTCCTTCTATCTGGTGGTTTATGTCACTAAGGTGCCCCTATTGGGTATGTAATCCAGTGATGGCGTATTTCTCTCGTAGTTGAGTTTTATCCTCGTGAATTAGGTACATTGCGTGGAGCTAGGTTTGCTGGGGTCAGTCTAGTTCTAGTCTAGTCCCTCAGTATTTGTTGATTAGAGGATATGCATTGCCTTGGGGAATGATCATTTTTTGTCTCCCTTTTTTCAGCAGGGAATTCTGTGTTTGTAATTTGTATATATGTGTATAGCGTATGACTGATTTCTAAAGAAACGGTTTTAGCCACAAGACACAAAGGGCATCAAGACATCAGTATGCGACCTTTCCTAAGTTAAATAAACTTGCAGTTTTAGGCTTACATTTTTCTAGGCGTGTTCCCTTAAATCAAATAAA
The DNA here is from genome assembly GCA_036927565.1 of Tuctoria greenei. Taxonomy (NCBI): domain Eukaryota; kingdom Viridiplantae; phylum Streptophyta; class Magnoliopsida; order Poales; family Poaceae; genus Tuctoria; species Tuctoria greenei. The sequence continues at coordinate 14,274,040 of JAYESD010000006.1, forward strand.
TAGGTGCTAAAGTGAATTTATATTTATTTGGGGATTTCAGAATTTGATATTAGGTTACAGTTGTCATCCTTTTTCTGGATTTGTCTAGTACTTGACCTCGTCTAACTGAGAAACTTTTGGCCCCTATATTTTGTTGTTGTTTAATGGTAAAGTAGTGCTTCTATACAGGTGGGTAAGAACATATTCTTGTTGAAGTCACTAGATGAGCTGTTCCAAAAGGGAAGGGTGGCAGTGGATTATCCAGCTCTTCAAGACTTAATGCAGAAGGTGCATCCTCTGATTCAGGCATTAATACTATCCTTGCAAAATTGAAGTAGAAGGATATGTTTGCTTTATTTTCCCATCTAATTTTGAATTTGGTACTTGAACGACTATCTTATTTTGACTGTATAGTTAGTGAAGTGATCCTATTGTTAACTATTTTCGGAAACCTATTTGAATTTTGCTCCGTTCATCAAAATAATGATGTTTCCATAGAGAACTATTAGAAAACCATGGGCAATGAAGTAGGAAAGACCGAGTGGCTGACAAAATTGTAACTATGTTTTTAATATTTTGTAATCAGACAGGATTTGACATGGATGATGTAGTAAGAAAGTACATAAGGTACACACTCAATGAGAAGCCTTTCAATCCTGATGTGGTCGTGGATCTCATACATCTTAGGAAGGCATCAATGTTGGAAGATGCTGAAGTTGCCGAAATTTTGTATGATATTTCAAGACGAATTGTCCGGGAAAAAGGTATAACTATTGCTGCTTATTCTAATACTGTGAGAGAGCGTGCATGTATCTCCGAACCCAGGCTCTGGCTGCTTAGTTTTGCCAATCAAGATCTATTTCCTTTCTTTGTTTCTGTTCAGTTGAAATTCGTGGGCTTTTAAGTCGAACATCCTTTGTGAAGCTTGTTCATAACTATTTTACATCTGCCATGCCCTGCAAACAATAACGTTTAAGATTTGACTGTAATTTCTTTTGAAGAATGAGTACAGAAAGTATACTTGACATGTACATGTTTCCTTGTTATCAATTTGAGTCCTTTTGTTGAATCATTGCATTTGAAGTGATGGTAAAATGATGTTATTAAGCATTTCTGTTCAGTTTTTCCAGCAAACTTCAAGTCCTGGAAAGCATTCAAAGAGTTAGCTTATGTAGATGGTTGTAGAGGCTGTCATACACACTTCAGATTATGTTAATTTTACGGATTTGCAATGATTCCCTATTCTCCTGCCCCAACTGTAGACCCCCAAACCCATCTTCTGCTGTGTGCATCCTCAGCATAATTTTTTTTCGTTAGTAGCCATTTTTCTAATCTCAAGTTGACTAGTTCTGCGTTACAGTTGCAAGTTGATAGAACTAACAAAGTTTTTTGTTTTTTTAATCTTGCAGGGCCAGTGGTTATGGACTTATCTGGGTTTACAGAACAAGGTTTTAAGCGGAAGCTTGCCGTGCAAGCGCTGTTTGGAAAAATCCTTTACTTATCACAGGTAAGCTTTGATCATGTTACATATAGTTATCCCCAATTCTTGGTCCTTTGTTTCAATTTTGAAACAAACTGCTTTACCTGTAACAAAAACTGATACACTTAAAGACACATTGCTTGTTCTGCAATTCTCTATTAGTTTTGATTTGACTTGTCAGTTCATGCTAAATGGATATTTCATTCTATAATTTTGATGGGATTGCAACATTCATTAATATTTGATGGTGACCAGCCTTTCCCACTTCAAAACAAACCATTTGTTTTGGTTCCGACTTCCGAGTTGAGAGCAGATAGTCTGTTCACCATCTCCATGCCTTAAACAAAACATCCCTTGTGCGTGCACCCCTTCTTGATGGCTTCTACTCACTGCTGCCACTGCTTTGGTGATGCTGTTAGCATCATGCAGATAATTGATCACTTGACTGTATGGGCACTTTCTTTCAGTTCAGCTGACTGCTAGCAACGATACATGTTATAAGATTTATATGCACCATACTATCTATTTCATTCAAATCTATGTATTTGTTTTCATCTAGTGCAAATGTTCATGTTTATTTTATCCTTTTAATGCAAAAAGTTTATTTTATCCATGCTAATATTTGTGAGATAGCAAGCGCACAGATGACCATAACGAGTCAGGTCTTAACAAAACTTGTTTTCGAATCTATATCCAGCTGCGGGAGTTCTGTTCACGGGACAGTTCACTTGTTGTCAAAGAAATATTTGGTGTGACAGAGTATGTCTAAATTTACTCTGGAGAATCCTTACATTATTTTTATCTCAACTTTTGTCCTTCTCTTTCATGGGATGATTTCTGACCTTCAGTTGTAACCATTGTTCTTTTATGTTTCTTATAAGCAGTGAGGACGCAGACAGCATCCGGATTCAGACCCTTTCCGCCACTGGTGATATTGAATCTGTACAGAAGATGGTTGATGACTTTGACTTAGAACATGGTCCCTCGTCATCAACTTGAATTATGGTGGTGGAATAATGTTAATCTTCTTCGTTCATAGCATTGCAACTTTAGATTGCTACGAGTTTTCCATCCTTTTCCAGCTATCGAAGGACAGGTGAGCTGGGTAGTTGGCTGCAAGTTTTGTATATTGCCTCTCGAATAGGTCGACAGTTTTTGGGTCTTGGACTGCCCATGTTGGGAATCGACTGGCCATGAGTAGAGTAAACTTTGCGAGAACAATAGCAGTGAGCGCCGCTGTGGACAAGGCCATTTGGTTGGGCAACGTTTGTTGGGCTCCGGGTGCAAGACATTACCCTCTCACTAATCTCAGCTTTCATTACCGTCGATCTCCTGTACATTATCTCCATCCACACGTGTCACTAGCCCACAGCCACATGTCCCCTCGAGAGCTGCCTTTTATCGAGCTAGAAGCTGCCACAACCACCATTTCGCCGGGAAGTGTCAGGCAAAATGGCAGAACCGGAATCCAAACCTACAAGAAAGACGAGATCCTTCGTAATATAGCCGACAGCACTGGCGCAGGTCCCCTCCTGCCGGCGGACACCGGCGCCGCGGTGGTTGAGTTCATCTGAACCAGAAGTTGCTATCGTCGATTTAATCTCAAGCCACTGACGTGAACTTGATTGATATATCAATGCAACCGCTAACTACCTGATGATGACTAAGAGTTTTCTTCCACGATATTTTTTGTCCTTCTGGTTGGAAAAGGATAGCTGTTGAATGCTGATGAAGAAATGCGTGAATTCACATCATAGGACTGTCTGCGTACTGTAAAGTATAGTGGATATGTATAAATTTAAAGTACATATTGTCGAAACGTGTTTGCTGACACTTCCTCCGGACCTGCTAAGGAGCAGTCTGCAGAGGTTCTTTTTAGGCGGGGCGAAGTTTCTGGATCTACGAGCACGATGAACACAAGGATTTTTACGTGATTCGGGCTGCTAGGAGGCATAATACCCTACATCCACAGGGTTATGTTATATTGTGTGTGCTAAGCTTGTGGTGAGCGTATGAGCGAGATTGTGTGTGAGTCCCCCCTAGTTCGTGGCTGCTTTGCTTGGTCCTTTTATAGGTCAAGATCCGGCAGCGTACATTATGACCGGAGCTCGACAGGTGGTCCTAGGTTAATTAGTCATGAGAGTACATTAACAGGCCTTGATGGTATGTTAATGGGTCTTGATGCCGTCTTGAAGTTGCGGTCTTAATAACACACTAATGTTGTGTTGATGGCGTGTTAATGCGTCTTGAGTGCACACATCGCCATCTGGAACCGTGAGATGCGCGTGGCAGCTCCGGACCTCTCCTCAACGGGGAGGCTAGGTCCGGAGTCCTAGGGGCGCGTGGCAGCTTCGGACCTATCCTCATTGGGGTGGCTAGGTCCGGTGTCGTCGGGACGCGTGGCAGCATCGGACCTCTCCTCAGCGGGGAGGCTAGGTCCGGTTTCGTTGGGACGTGTGGCAGCACCGGACCTCTCCTTAGCGGGGAGGCTAGGTCCGATTTCGTTGGGACGCGTGACAACACCGAACCTCTCCTCATTGGGCAAGCTAGGTCAGGTTTCGTTGGGACGCGTGACAGCACCGGACCTCTCCTCAGCGGGGAGGCTAGGTCCGATTTCGTTGGGACGTGTGGCAACACCGAACCTCTCCTCATCGGGGAGACTAGGTCCAGAGCTGCAGGTTGTCGGAGTTGCCTTTTCTTTCTTGTATGAAGGGGTACCCAGTCTGCAAAGTATGGATAGTGGCCCTCGGGCCCACCTCCGGAGAGGCGATGATCGTGGAGGTGGGGCCACCATCATCAATGCTAAGAACGTAAACGACAGACCCCCCCTGAGAGGTGTCAGAGCTTGAGGTTCGACGGTAGAGCCCGAAGGGTGAAGTCCTGCACAAGCGTGACAACAAAAAAGAGTAATAGTTCTCATTGTTTACAATCTTCCTGCCCCCAGTTTTGTTGTGAGCAAACAAAAAGATGTAACAGAGCGAAAAAGGGAATAATATGCATAATAATTAAGCATAATTATGTGAATATGGTGACAGTATCTGGATTTTGGCTATTGCTTTGTCCAGGAGCATGTGCCTTTCAGTCACCGGTAATGAACTGTAGTGCTGGAGAGGAAGAGTGTGCTGGCTTAGGGTCACGGGGCACGACTTTGGGTGCAAGACAAGGCTAAGCAGGCTGCACACTCTTGACCTCCCATTGACATTAGTATTTCGAGAGACGTCCGACCCCCAATACTCAGCCACAACGATGGAAAGGTAGAGTGTGCATATTTAGGATGCAGGACCAAGCTAAGCAGGTAGCACAGTCCGGACCTCCAGTATTCATCCGCAAGATAGGTAAAGTGCGCATACTAGGCTGTATGACCAGGCTAAGCACACAGTGCACTCCGGACCCTCTATTGACATTAGCCTTTCGTGGGAGTGGCCGTTTAGCGACATGGGACTCCGAAGAAGAAAATAACCAAGGACACCGGATATGTCACAGTTAACTTGTGGCGTCATTGTTGTCGTGGTCGCAGGTAGTTGCCGTATAGTGGCAGAAGTAGCCATGAGGCAAAGTGTACAAGCTTAGGGTCATGGAGCACTTGCTGAGAGTGCAAGACCAAGCTAAGTAGGCTGCACAATTCAGACCTCCCACTGGCGGCGGTGGCGTTGCCACTAGTACACGGAGCGTGTGTCCGCCGGTGAAAGTGCATCTAGTCATCCCCGTGGGTTTTAGATGATTGATGACGACAATTAAGAGGCTAATAAGCTAAGTTGATCTTAAGCACAGGTTCAAGGATTGAAATGAAATGAAAACCCTCAAAAAGGAAAAGGCTAAAACGGGCGTCAAAGACTCAAGCGTAGAAATTAGGGTTTCTATGGTATTGAGCTTATATGAGCTATATCATGTGAGAGGGTTGATGTATCATGTGCATTGAGATCATACCAAGGGGCTCAAAGTGGTGTTTTAGAGAAAAACCTAAATGAGAAACCTAAAATGACAAAAACCCTAGGAGGACGGACTAGTCCGGCCATGAAAGACAAGTCCATTTTGAGACGGACCAAACATCTCTAGAGTGAATTTGAGTGATTTTTGAGCTAAGTCCGAGAAGTTCGGACTTGTCCGTTTTTGGACGGACTAAACCTCTCTGGAGTAGTTCGGACTTGTCCGTTTGGGTACGGACTTGTCCGTTTGAGACTTAGTGTGATAGACCGAGAGAAACCCTAGGGGTAGGGATGAAAACAGATCGGATATTTTCCGATCCCTCTAGGTACCGGATCCGAAAATATCCGATCCATATCCGTTTTTATCGGATCTTAATCGGATATGGATCGGATATCGGATATTTGAATTCGGATATCGGATCGGAAACGATATCCGTACGAATAGTCAGATATCCATTTCATCGGATATATCCGAATCTAAATCCGACATTTTTTGGCCCATTACCCGATATGGCTGGCAGCCTAGCCCAAAGAGAAATCGTATCTGCACAGTCGTAAAATGTTTTGCTGGATATGAGATTCAAACCCATGACCCATATACACAAGGCTGGTCTCCAACCACTAGACCAAACAACCAATCCTGGATATGGAAAGAAAACAAAGGTATTAAAACTAATAGCATGACATAGTTTTTCTCCTTGTTTATATACAATGTTGCAGCACATATGTTTGGATGAAGATTCTACTATTAATAAATTAGGCATATTTTACAATCAAGATTATGAAGTTGTAGATTAAGCTTTTGATTCATACATCAAGGCATTATCACAAGGTTTTAAACGGAGATCATTGAATACTTGCGGTAACGGTTCATGACTTATGTGTGATGAATTATGTGCATGAACTATATGAATCATGTGTTAATTTTTTAAATTTTAATTACATGTTATGTGAAATGATGTGATATGTGAAATACTAATTACATGTATTATATGTGTGAACTATATATTTCTTTTATTGTCTATCATTTAGTAATATGATATGTGAAATGTTTTTTTCCGAAATAAATATCCGAGTTCGTCCGATATCCATAAATTTCCGATCCGATAAATCTGTTTCTAATATATCCGATACTAAATCCGTTTCCGACAACATCCGATCCGATCTGCTTCCGATATTATGTGGATATGGATATGGAAAAGCATTTTATCCGTCCATATCCGTCTGTTTTCATCCCTACCTAGGGGGCCGGACTAGTCCGCTCCTGTGGTCGGACTAGTCCGGACCAACCCAGAAGAGTTCGTTTTGGGATGGACCAAATGGTTCTGTTCCACTTCGGACTAATTCGTTTTGCACCAGACTAGTCCGTTGTCTAGTGACCGTTTGAATTTGGAAATTTGGCGGGTAGCGTGGCGATAGTTGCTCAGTGTGGAAGTTGTCGGGAACTCACCAGAGGTCAGTGGTTACATAGGGCCAGACTAGTCTGGGCCCAGAGGTCGGACTAGTCCGCCCCTCTGCTGAGGTCAGCAGTAGGGGCTCGGGACCCCTATAAAAAGGGGACCCCCGGTCTCATTTAAATAAGTCTTGAACCCTAGCGCCGCCACAAGCTTCCTAGAGCCTTTCAAAGCCTTTTACTCGTTCTACTAACCCTCTAAGAGCAAATCTTGAAGAGATTAGTGTTTGGGGAGGAGATTAAAGGAAGATCATCGCGCTTTGGCTCTCGATTTGATATCTTGCACATTGTGTTGTGTTTTTGTGGCTTGTGTGAGTTGAGCTTCGTGTGCTCCTCATTGTATTAATTTGTGGGAGCCTCAAGTTGTGAGCAGCCTCATCAAACTTGGTGATTACCCATTGATATAGTGGAAACCAAGCCGACCATCGTGGTGGCTTGGTGAGAGAAGGGTCAAGTGAGACCCGGTCCTTGTGTGGACTTCTCAACGTGGAGGTAGGCTTCTTCGTGGAGCTGAAATCACGGGATAAATCTCGCTTCACTTGTCTTTCACTTTTCGTGATCACTAGTATTGCTATTAGGGTTCATCTCGCTCTTATTGCCCTACACTTTGATCATTATTGTAAACTTGCAATCTAAGTGCTTAAACTTCGAAATCTGAGCTTTATAAGTTTACTACACATTGCTTATTTCTTTGGTGAACTTTAATTCCGAAAATAACTTTTAGAAATCAAGTTTTAGGGTTTCCACCCTGTGCTAAGCGGACTAGTTCGACCCTATGCACACTAGTGTGGCCACAGGAATTTAATCTCGTTTGATTAAGTGATTTCAGGTATTAGTGCCTATTCACTCCCCTCTAGGCGACTATCAATTGGTATCAGAGCAGACTTCTCCTCAAGAGTCTAACAACTTGGAGAAGTAATGGCCGGAAGGGGTGACAATGAAGTTCCAGTGGTCGTCGACGACATCAAGACGAAGAACATCGATGTTCTTCAAGATGATCCGAATGACGACAAAGAAGTTCGGATGCTAAGACACGACTTTGTGAGAAGCTCAACGTGCCCAAGAAGGAGATCAAGCAAATTTCTCCGGTCAACATCGACAATGGGAGTAGTTCACAAGACTACTCCCGATATCGTTACAATTATGAACAACTTACCGCGAGCAACCATTATTTGTCTATTCACATTGGCAAACCTCCTCAATTTGACGGAAATGATTACTCTATGTGCAAGCATCATATGAAGATGCACCTCATTTCCTTAAACCCTAGTTTGTGGCAAATTGTGATGACAGGTGTTCATCTTCCGAAGAATGAAGAAAACATCACTCCGGAGCAAGCCGTTCTTATACATTCTTAACAAGAAGCCTAGGACTTCGAAGTTCGCTTCTAAGTCCGATGAGGGTTTCTTGCTTGGCTATGACTCAAACACTTACGCCTATCGTGTCTTCAACAAATCCCCCAGAATTGTTGAAGTAGCACGTGACATAGTGTTTGATGAGACTAATGGCTCCCAAGTGGAGCAAGTTGATCATCATGTGCTAGATCAAGAACAAGCTCCACAAGTGGTGATATGAAGGATGACACTTGGAGATATACGACCACAAGAATAACCTCAAGATGCAAGTGACCATTCTACACATCAAGCAAGCTCTTCCTCAAATGATCAAGATCAAGTTCCCCAAGATGCGCTCCAAGAAGATGAAAATGGAGGCATCAATCAAGAGGGATACAATGAGGATGAGGAAGACCAAGATGATGAATCAAGACCTCAAGCGCCACACCCAAGAATTCATCAAAGCGTCCAACAAGACCATCCCGTTAATAATATACTTGGAGACATCTCCAAGGGGTAACTACTCGATCTCGTATTGCAAACTTTTGTGAACATTACTCTTTTGTTTCTTCCTTGGAGCCCCACAAGGTTGAAGAAGCACTACGAGATCCGGATTGGGTGATGGCCATGCAAGAAGAGCTCAACAACTTCGAGAGAAATCAAGTATGGGAGCTTGTAAAGAGGCCTAATACAAATGTTGTAGGCACCAAATGGGTGTTCCGCAACAAACAAGATGAATACGGGGTGGTTACAGGGAATAAGGCACGACTTGTGGCCAAAGGGTATTCACAAGTCGAAGGTTTGGATTTCGAAGAAACCTTTGCTCCCGTAGCTAGGCTTGAATCAATTCCTATATTACTTGTCTTTGCTCTCACCATGATTTTAAGCTATATCAAATGGACGTCAAGAGCGTATTCCTCAATGGTCCAATCAAGGAAGAGGTGTATGTAGAGCAACCCCCCCGGATTTGAAGATGAAGAATTCTCAAACCATGTGTACAAATTGTGTAAGGCTCTCTATGGACTCAAACAAGCCCCTAGAGCTTGGTATGAGTGCCTTGGAGACTTTCTAACTCAAAATGGTTTCAAAATTGGGAAGTCAGACTATACTTTATTCACTAAGCACTTCAATGATGATTTGTTTGTTTGCCAAATATATGTCGATGACATTATATTTGGTTCTACTAACAAAGCTTTTTGTGATGAGTTTTCCAAGATAATGACAGAAAGATTTGAGATGTCCATGATGGGGGAGTTGAAATTCTTTCTAGGTTTTCAAGTGAAGCAACTCAAGGAAGGCACATTCATTAGTCAAACCAAGTTCACACAAGATATACTCAAGAAGTTTGACATGGACAAGGCCAAACCCATCAAGACTCCTATGGCAACCAATGGGCATCTCGATCTCAATGAAGATGGTCCAAATGTGGACCAAAAGGTATATCGTTCTATGATATGCTCATTGTTATACTTATGTGCATCTAGGACCGATATCATGCTTAGTATGTGTATGTGTGCTAGATTTCAAGCTGCTCCTAAGGTGTGTCATTTGACCGTTGTTAAGAGAATTCTTAGATATTTGGTTCACACACCAAGGCTAGGACTTTGGTACCCCAAGGGCTCTAAGTTTAACTTCATTGGATATTCCGATGCGGACTATGCGGGGTGCAAAGTTGATATAAATAGTACATCAGGAACTTGCCAATTCCTTGGTAGATCTCTAGTGTCTTGGTCCTCAAAGAAACAAAACTCCATTGCACTTTCCACAGCCGAGGCGGAGTATGTCGCCACCGGAAGTTGTTGTGCACAACTTCTTTGGATGCGACAAACTCTTAGGGACTATGGCATAAACTTGCGCCATATCCTTCTCCTATGTGACAATTAGAGTGCCATCAAAATAGCCCACAATCTAATTGAACACTCAATGACCAAGCACATTGATATTCACCACCATTTCTTTAGAGATCACTCCATCAAAGGGGACATTGCATTTTCTCATGTGAGAACTGATAAACAATTGGTCGATATCTTTACCAAGCCCCTAGATGAGAAAAGGTTTTGTGAACTTAGTAGTGAGCTAAATATCCTAGATTCTTGAAATGTGGCTTAAGTCTTGCATATCTGATTGTTATATTCAAAATTCACACATGCTTGCGAAAAACTCATCCTCCTCAATTTTTCTACAAATTATTTTGAAATTATTGAATCCTTATGAATCATGGTCATAGTTTGATTGTTGATTGCTTACTGACCATATTAAAAAGATATTTTGTGAAATATAGTCCAAAAGGATCAAATCTCCACTAAAAACTCAATATATAGGAGTTTTAGGTTTTATGATCAGACTAGTCCGCTCCAGTGGACCGGACTAGTCCGGTGGTTCAGGTTGTCCGGACCCAGTCTGGAGGCTGGACAAGTCCGGGTCCCTGAACGGACTAGTCCGACCCTTGGGGACTTAACCTCCCCAGGGAGCCCTTGACCTCTCCACTTCCATTCAAACACTCTCTCTCCAAAACACTCGAAAACCGTCTCCCAAACAACGATTTTTGATTCTCTCCAACAAATCTTGATTCCAATCGGTGGATTGAAGCCCTAAGGTGCTTAGGAACCTTTCCCCAAGCATCGGAGACCGATTCCTCACTCACATTTCATCGAATCGAAGATTTGAAGAGGTATTCTTGATATAACTCCAAAATCCTCGAAATTCAATTCTTTTGGGTCCATTGATAGAAACTTCTTGAAAAATGTTGTTGTACACATCAATGTGATCATGTAGCTCCATTTTTGTGGTAGGATCCGTAGTTTTTGCAAAATTTCCCTAGATTAGGGTTCTTGTTGTGTGAACCGGACTAGTCTGGCCCCTGGGCGGACAAGTCCGGGTTACACAGTGAAAAACCTAACCTAGGTTGATTTTGTAAATTCTACCATTTTATCTTGACTCGTTGGACTTATACACATTCCCTAGCTTCTCTTGTTAGCAACCATGTCGGACAATGAGTATGTTCCACCTTCCGACTCCGAGACCGAAGTAGAGAAGCAAGCTCTCTTTCGCTAGAAGCAAAGAGAGGATCAAGAGATGGCAACTGCATACTTTTCCTCACAGAGGGCAAAAAAGACGCAACGAGAGGAGTACAACTCTGCAGCTGCCGAGGCCGCCCCGAAAAGAAGGCGGCTTGTGACCTTAGGTGAGCAAGCTAAGTCATAGGGGCAAGGACCTCCAAAGATAAAGGCAAAGCCCCAGTTGATGATGCACCCAAGAAGAGGGTGATTGTGGCCAAGAAGGCTGCAAGCAAGGTCAAGAAGGGTGTCTCTCAACCCATTGGCCCCTTGAGGATGTCTTCTCATGCACGGAATCCAAACCGTGCAGCTGCTTTCGATGCTAACATCTTCAAGGGAAAGGAGGCTGAGAAGGCACACAAACTGAGGAAGGTCAATGTATACTAGCGAGACAGGAGCACAGTGGATCTCCAGTTCTGGTGTGATTTCCACTGTGACTACTACCGGACGGTCTATATGACCAAGCATACCCCTGTCACATATGCACAGTGGATAGACTGAGATTATATGGCTCAGAAAGATTATCGAGCCTTCAATGTTGTGATTGAAGCCGTCGAGAGGCACGGCTTGAAAAAGTTCATGGCCTTCCAGTATGATTGGAATGTGGAAGTCATCACTCAATTCTACTCCACTTATACTTCCACACCGATGGGGATAGGAGGATTACCTGGATAAACTATGGCGAGCAGTACTCCACCACCTATTGGGAGTTTGCTCAGTTGCTTGGCTTGGAGGACCAACTGGATAATGAGATCATCATTTCAAATCTGAAGCCAGTTGATCGGGACACCTTGGAGTATATGTACCCAAGTCATGCACAGTATGAGGCCGGGCACATTAGAATCATCAAGCCCTTCTATAGTGTGCTCAACCAGGTCCTCAGAAAGACCATTGCCCCCAAGGATGGATATGCAGGAATAATACAAGGCACTTGATGGTGCTAATCAATGGAGATGTCCGCTTCAATGTGGTGGACTACATCTTTGATGACATCTTCAACATCTCTCACACCCCCAACCGATCATGTGGATACGATCCATACATTATGTACATGATCGAGAAGATCTTCGGACTCTCATTCAAGAAAGACATCATTCATCGAAGGCTTCGACCACAACTCCCTCCTCCAGAGTCGGCTGCTCCCAGGAGGAAGAATGCGGATCCTCACGCTTCTTCCTCTCGCTTTGTGCCATCTCCTCCACCACCTCCGCCTTCAACACAATGCCGAAGTGAATTCTTCAAATGATTCAAGGCTCTCTTCTCCTCTTACCGGAAGACGGAAATTCGGCAACATCGCATGGAGCATCTCAATGAGAAGTATCTTAAGGCGATGTGCGACAAGGTGGACATTCCAATGTCCCCCGCCGAGGAGAGTGATGGTGAGATCACTTCTTTTACGGAGTTCACTGTCGAGGAGCTCGCTCAGTTTGGAGAAGCTGGGACTTCCGACGCGGCCTCGACTGATGATGATGATGACCATCTTGACCCGGAGGTCACAGAGAGTGACAGCGAGCGCCAAGGCGGCAATGACGATGATGACTCCAACGATGAGTCGACCTAAGGGCCCTTCCTCTCTTCTTTTCCTTTTTGGTGTCTTGATGCCAAATGGGGAGAGATAGCTTGGATGGGGCACTTAGATCTAGGGGGAGAGATGAAGGGAGAGATAAGATAGATTAAGTTGAGAGAGTATTGATCTATGAAGGACTTATGTTTTAAACTCTTTTCAAGTTGTATTGTAAGACTTAATCTATGTATTCATATATCTTGCCTAAATTTGTGATGTGTTGCCTCATTTAAATGTCTATCTTGCATAATTGTTGTCTTATCACACTTTATGAACACATCACTTAGGCACCCCGCCATAACATGTATATGTATGTGAACTCTCTCAATCTCTCTTATTCATGATGCATACATTGAGGGGGAGTCACTCATACAAATACATGTTATGAAAACAAATTATTATCCTTGTTGTTGAAGTCTTAATGTGTTGTCCTCAATCACCAAAAAGGGGGATATTGAAAGTGCATCTAGGCATCCCCGTGGGCTTTGGACGATTGATGACGAAAAATAAGAGGCTAATGAGCTAATTTGATCTTAAGCACAGGTACAAGGATTGAAATAAGATGAAAACCCTCAAAAAGGAAAAGTCTAAAACGAGCGTCAAAGACTCAAGCGTAGAAATTAGGGTTTCTATGATATTGAGCTTATATGAGACGTATCATGTGAGAGGGTTGATGTATCATGTGCACTGAGATCATACCAAGGGGATCAAAGTGGTGGTTTAAATAAAAACATAAGTGAGAAGCCTAAAATGAGAAAAACCCTAGGAGGCCGAACTAGTCCGGCCATGACAGACAAGTCCGTTTTGAGACGGACCAAACGTCTCTGGAGTGAATCTGAGTGATTTTTAAGCTAAGTCCGAGAAGTCCGGATTGTCCGTTTTTGGACGGACTAAAACTCTCTGAAGTAGTTCGGACTTGCCCGTTTGAGACTTAGTGTGATAGACCAAGAGAAACCCTAGGGGGCCAGACTAGTCTGCCCCAGTGGCTGGACTAGTCCGGGCCAACCTAGAAGAGTCCATTTTGGGACGGACCAAATAGTTATGTTCCACTTCGGACTAGTCCATTTTGGACCGGACTAGTCTGTTGTCTAGTGACCGTTTGAATTTGGAAATTTGGCGGATAGCGTGACGACAGTTGCTCAGTGTGACAGTTGTCGAGAACTGACCAGAGGTCAGTGGTCCCATAGGGCCGGACTAGTCCGGGTCCAGAGGCCGGACTAGTACGGCCCTCTGCTGAGGTCAGCAGTACGGGTTCGGGACCCCTATAAAAAGGGGACCCCCGGGCTCATTTGAATAAGTCTTGAACCCTAGCGCTGTCACAAGCTTCCTAGAGCCTTCTAAAGCCTTCTACTCGTCCTACTAACCCTCTAAGAGCAAATCTTGAAGAGATTAGGGTTTGAGGAGGAGAGTAAAGGAAGATCATCGCACTTTGGCTCTCGGTTTGATCTCTTGCACATTGTGTTGTGTTTTTGTGGCTTGTGTGAGTTGAGCTTCGTGTGCTCCTCATTGTATTGATTTCTGGGATCCTCAAGTTGTGAGCATCCCCATCAAACTTGGTGATTACCCATTGATATAGTGGAAACCAAGCCGACCATCATGGTGGCTTGGTGAGAGAAGGGTCAAGTGAGACCCGGTCCTTGTGTGGACTTTTCAACGTAGAGGTAGGCTTCTTTGTGGAGCTGAACCACGGGATAAATCTCGCTTCACTTGTCTTTCTCTTTTCATGATCACTAGTATTGCTATTAGGGTTCATCTCGCTCTTATTGCCCTACACTTTGATCATTATTGTAAACTTACAATCTAAGTGTTGAAACTTCAAAATCTGAGCTTTACAAGTTTACTACACATTGCTTATCTCTTTGGTGAATTTTAATTCCGCAAATAACTTGTAAAAAATCAAGTTTTAGGGTTTTTACCCTGTGCTGAGCGGACTAGTGAAAGCATCTAGTCCCCCATGAGGTACGGTTTCGGTGATTAATGACAACCTTTGGATTTTACTAATGAATTTGTGGATGCAAGGTCTCCCATATCACTCAATCAAATGAAATCTATATGAATATGAACATCAACTAATGATTTTTTTTTGACACGAAATGCTCCACCTCCATTCATCAGAACAGAGATCCAAAATATTACATCCTGGATGGGTTATACCTCTAGCAGATCTAGCTTTTCCATACTATTGAGCTACGATATGCTAGATAACCCTGAAGTCCTCACAGGGAACCAGATTTACCGATTTCTACTTTCTAGCTAGTACATGTGACCGTCTCAATGACTGAAACTTAGAATATAGTTTTTGTCTTTTAATCAAAAGGCATCAAAACGTTTTCCTGGGAACATATATCAACTGTAGCGCTCTGTAGAGGGAGGAGTGTGCTTTCATTCTTCGCCCTCCGATCCCCCGGCATCACTCGCAGTAGGAAGTAACAAGTATCTCTGCTCTCTCATGGTCTTGATTGCTGCCTGAAGCAAAGATTCAGCACTTGTTTTGATAATCTTCTGCATCTCAGGGGAGAGTATACCTGCCCAATAGTTCAATAATGAGCAAACATAGCAAATAATTTCAGCCGGATATTTAATTTGTTTACCGTCGAAACAAGCTTTGTTTCTAGTATTCCAAACAGACCAACACACTGCCGCAAATCCTAAAACATAAACCTCGTCACCTCCAGGTAAAGCTGTTTTTATCCACTCCCAGTATTGATTAATATTGACTGGTCTGTAAGCTATACCAAAAGCAGTAGCAATAATGCCCCAGACAACTTTCATAATTGCACAGGAGAAAAAGAGGTGATCCATAGATTCAGGTTCATCGCAAAAACTGCAAGTATTTTTACCTTTCCAATTCTTCTGCACCATGAAATCCTTTGTCAAAACAGCCTTATGCTCAATCAGCCATAGGAAAGTTTTTACCTTGGGAGGAATCTTTGCTTTCCAAACTTTTTTGTAGTTAAATTTTGAAGTACAATTCGCTAGTTTATTATAGAGGGATTTAACAGAGAACTTACCTGACTTGGACCAAAGCCAAATGGCTTTATCTTCATCGTTGTTAATAACTGTATTATTGAGGCAAGCTGCTAACTCATACCATTGAGTATGCAAACAAAAAGGCAAGTCTGATTTGAAATTTATTACCCAATTCCTAGCAGCACACTGGGCTACAGTAATATTTTTATTATCACAAAAGCTATACAATAAAAGGTATTTCTGACAGAGAGGTTTATCACCCAACCAGGTATCATGCCAAAAACTAATTTTATTTCCATTCCCTACTGAAAACTTACGACTGGAAGTATAGATCTTTAGAACTTTAATTAAATCAGACCAGATAGGGGAATCTGCCTGCTTATGTTTTATAGTACCAACAGGTTTATTTTTCAGATATTTAGTGAAGACAATGTCTTGCCAGATTCCACTTTCAGTTTCCAACTTCCACCACCACTTAGCTAACAAACAAATATTCATTAACCTTAGGTTCTTAATACCCAGACCCCCACTTTTTTTACTTCTGCAAACTGTGTCCCATTTAACAAGATGATATTTTCTTTTAATACACCCCCCTTGCCACAGGAACTTCTTTCTAGCTATATCAATTCGTTTGATAACAGTTTTGGGTAACAGAAACATTGACATGTGGTAGACTAGGGTACTGGAAAGACTTGCATTAATCAGAACTGTACGCCCAGCTAAAGATAAGAAGCTACTTTTCCAAAGATTAATTTTCTTAGAAATTTTATTCTCCAAATTAATCCAATCAGCCACATGTAACCTACTGGTCGAAATAGGAACTCCTAAGTATTTTATAGGGAACATTCCTATTTGGCAGTTAAAAACATCAGAATAAACCATAGCCTTATTCATATCACCACTCACCATCAGAACTTCACTTTTGTCATAGTTAATTTTCAAACCTGACATTTGTTCAAACAAGGCTAGAAGTAACTTGAGGTTATTAGCACCTTCTATATTATCCTGAATGCATAGAATAGTATTATCGGCATACTGAAGGATGGGTACACCATTGTTTATTAGGTTATTTGCTAAGCCTTTAAATAATCCATTTGCAATGGCTGTACAAACCATGCTGGTAAGACAATCTGAGGCAAAATTGAATAAGAGAGGAGAGAGAGGATCTCCCTGCCTAACACCTTTATAACTTTGAAAGTGGTTTCCTATTTTACCATTGACATTTACACTCAAAGTGCCATTTTCAAGGATCTGTTTCATCCAATTACACCATTGAACAGAAAAACCTCTTATCTCTAAACATTTGATCAGAAAATCCCAATTAACTTTATCATAAGCCTTTTCAAAATCCAATTTTAAAATAACACCATCTCCTTTGTTAGCTCTTTTTGTTTCATGAATCACTTCATGTAAAGCTAAGACACTGTTCATAATGTTCCTATTGGGAATAAAAGCAGACTGTGCCCTGTTAATTAATTTCTGGGCCACAGGCTCTAGTCTGAGGGTCAAGATTTTAGTAAACCATTTATAAATACAGTTTAAAAGACAAATAGGTCTATATTGTTGAATTCTTTCTGCATTTTTGGTCTTGGGTACTAAAGTAATCACTCCAAAGTTGATTCTATATATTTTTAGATTCCCTTTGTGAAACTCTTCAAACAAATGCATTATATCAGATTTAATAATTTCCCAACTAGCTTGGTAGAATTCTATAGGTAACAAATCAGGTCCAGCTGCTTTGTTTTTTTCCATATCAAACAAAGCAGCTTTGACCTCTTCCTCTGTGAATTTCTCTATAAGATTTTTGTTATCTTGTTGGGTTATTTTCTCATTATCACTCCATAACTCCTCACTGATCTGAAATAAGTTCCCCTTGTCTTTACCAAAGAGGGTTTTGTAGTAATCTGTTGCATGCTGGAGCAAATCTGTTTGTTTTTTAAATATCCTTTCACCATCTTTTAGAGAAAAAATGGTGTTCTTCCTTTTATTACCATTTGCTATTCTATGATAATATTCAGTATTTTGATCACCTTGCATAAGCCACTTTTCATGGCTACGCTTATGCCAATATAATTCCTCTATTTCCCATATTTCATATAATTCTGTTTGTAATTTAGCTCTTTCTTTTATTTCTTCTTTATTTAAAACTTCATATTCCTCCTTTGTTTCCATATCCTGTAATCTATCTTGGATATATCTTCTTCTTTTTTTGGTCTTTCCAGCCTCGTTAAAGTTCCATCCTTTGAAGAATTGTTTTATTCTCCTTAATTTGAAAAGAACTTTGCTAAGAGGATCTTTATCTTTGGTTGGTAGATCCCATATCCTTTGAACATTAGATAGGAACTCTGGGTTTTTCAACCAGTAAGTTTCAAAATGAAAGGAGAATAACTTGTTTTCCACAATTTTATTATCACTCACTATTATAGGATTGTGATCAGAGAAAATTCTAGGTTTTTTGTAAACACAAGACGTAGGGAAAAGATTTTCCCAATCCTTAGAAACAAGAATCCTGTCTAAAGCTTCTAAGGTAGGGTCCTTATGATTATTGGACCAGGTAAAGCAACCACCAGAAATATGTAATTCTCTCAATTCATTACAATTTATAATAGAATTGAAAAGGTCTGAGAATTTACTATGCTTGTACTTTTTATTTTTCTCAAAGTCATACCTAAGCAGATTAAAATCACCCCCAAGAATCAAAGGTAAATCACAGGCACAACAAAATTCAGCAAACTCTTTGAGAAAATCAGTTCTCCTATCATCACTTGGAGCACCATAGACATTCCCAATCCCCCAATTCTTATCAATTTTCTTATCCCACAATTCTATAAGGTAAATAAACTCACCCTTTGTTTGAGATATCACATCAAATCTATCATTACTAATCCCTGTTAAAATCCCACCAGATTTACCTTTAGCAGGGATGTCATACCAGTTGTATTTTTTTGCATTATCCAACTTTCTTATAATGTTGTCTTTCAATTCATTGATTATAGTTTCTTGTAAACATATAATATCAAATTTGTGTTCAATTATTAGATCCTTTATAAAAGCAATTTTCCCTTTCCTTCGCAAACCCCTGCAGTTCCAAAAAAGACCTTCCATAGTTAACTTTTTGTTTTTGGTTTTTTGGAATTAGGAGCTGTATTAAGCCCTATATTCCTATAAACTGATGGTGCACTCCTCCTACTTCTTCTGGGAGATCTTACCACCACATTTTTATGCTTGAGTTTTCTTTTGTTTTTAATATTCTGGCTATTCATAATATTGCCTTCATCTTCTTCATACTTATTTTCTTTCCATTCAAGGAATAATATTTCAGTTTCTTTACAATTTTATTTTACTTTTAATCCCTTTGAATCTTCTTTATCTTTATTATCCATTTTCCTTTTTAAAGCAACTCGGGCCCTTTCTAAATCTTTCATCATATTAACAGTTTCAAAATCTGTATCGGAGATTTTGATCCCCATTTTCCCAGCTAAGCAAACAATTTTATCAAATGACCAATCAGTAAAAGAGGAGTTCTGGGTAAACATACCATCATTTGCTCGACCTGAATCTTCTGAAGCTTGTTTCCCCATAACCTTGTCAATTATCTTGCTTTGCAGCCTTGTACTTTTCCTTGAGGACAGTAGCAACTGATCCTCATTGATTCCCCATTGCATTGCTTCTTTAGATAACTTTGGGTGTTTGTTGTCTCCTTTTTCATTCTGGTGTTGATAAATCTGCATTTCTTTCCCAGTATACTCCTGTTCATAGCTGTGTGGCTTTGTATATTCACACTTGTGCATCATAATCTGATATTTTCTCTTCTTTGATGTGATTTCCTCCTCATCATCATCAAGTAGGTCATCCTCACTGGGGTCCCATGAAGCCCATTCATTTGTCTCTTTAACAGGAACTTTCCCTTTGGTTTTTTCACACACCTCAACCTCAGTCTGAACTGCTTTACTGATTTTAGAGCCTGAGGGTACTTCCATTGATTTTGGTGTGTCAAATATACCTTTTCCTATTCCAGATTCTCTCCTATCATTTGCAATCTGAGCATCATTACTTCTTTTGTTATCAGGAATCATCTTCTTAGATCCCACATTCTCTTTCTCATTCTTTTTCTTGTCATCAGATTCATTTGTACCCTTCTCATTTACCCCTTTATCATTTTTAGGGATATCCTGAGATGGATCTTTTGCATCTGATCTGATTTTGATCTCATCACTTGGATTCTTCTTTTCCTCCACCACTTCCCTTTCAAACCAGAAGTCATATAGATAAGGATATACAGAACCTTCCACACATGCTTTCACTTTAGCTAAATCTTTACAAGCAATTTTCATCCTCACATAATCAATTCTCTCTATAGTATTTTTATCAATATCCACAGTCTGACCCACCAAGGATCCCACATAAGCAAGGGTTTTTTTGTTCCTATTACCATATGGTATTCCTTTGACCCTAAACCAACCTTCCTGTAATTTTGCCTTAGCACCTATATTAGGTGTCCAGGGCTCCACTGTAATGACAGCATCATTTGCATCCAGCACAATTTTAAACTTTCCCCAATCATCAATCATTTTATTGTTAGGAAACTTCATACTGAAACTGTTATCAGAGAGCTTTTTAGCTGACCACTGCCAATTACTATTAGTTGCACTCTTCTTAAACTCTTCCTCTATTTCCTGAGCAGTAGCATAGCCTTTCAAAACTTTGATAATAGCAGTAGGATCTTCAACTTTAGCTTTTAAGTCAGAAGAGATATCAGGAATGCAAAAATAACTCTGTCCCTCGACTTGAGTTGCACAAAGAGGAGCAATAAAGTCTCTAAGCATCTTAGTGTAGCAATATTCTGCTTCATGCCCCACCTTCCCACATCTATTGCAATGTTTAGCAGTCGGACAGTTTTGGACTTTGTGATCAAAACTTCCACAGTTGAAACATTGAAAAGCAGCATCAGAAGGATTTTTAATATCACCTTCGCCTTCATAGAAATCATTTGATTCTTCAACAGCTCTCTGTTTGCCCTTCATCTTTCCTTTGTTGTTTTCGCAATCCTTGTTGCTAGTTTCCTTCTCTTGATTCGAACTCACACCAACTGGTACCATTTTCTGGGAATCCTGCTTGTTGCCCGAGCCAGTTGTCTGAGAATCTTTCACCAGCGATTTCATCTGTTGCTTTTCTTCCAACTTCTGCTCGGACCATGGCTTCCAATCCTGATCACGACGCCACTGATTGTGGCCCCAATTGGATTGGCCGCCTTGCCACTGACCAAGATTGTTCTGGTAGAACCTTCCTCCTTCTCCTCTTCCACGTCCTCCATCTCCGAATCTGCTGTTGCGACCCCTTCCTCCTTGACCTCCAAACTCCACCCTTCCTCTTCTACCTGCACCGAGCCTTCCTCTTCCCCAACGAACTTCACCAAATCTGGTGCTTCCGCCGCCTCCCTCGAGCTCTCCCTTCCACCTTTTTCCGCCTCCATCCGCGCTCTTACCAGACTCCGACAGGTTACCAGACTCCATCCTCGATCTTCGATCACCATCACCCGGTCTCTTCCTCTCTCCACCGCCTTCATCACTTGACACCATGATGATAGGTGCAAGTTTAGATCTCGCAACCTGGGTGTAGGATCTCTTCTTCCCCCAGAAGTGTCCAAAGAACTGGATCTCGGTGGAGTTGTAAGTAGTTGGCGGCGCGGTGGCTTCGGCTACTAGGGTTATGACCCCCGACTCCAGGTTTAGATTCCCGACTCGAGAGAAATCGTCCTTCTTGCCATTCCCGTCCTGCCCCTGATCTTTCTGGTCGATCTTGCCCTCAAAGGAATTTGCAGAAGGGCAGCTTTGACCTTTCCTCGAAACCTTCTCTCCTGCAGAAATTTCCTGCAAAACAGCCATCGAAAAACCAAAAAACAACAGCCAAGGGGCTGAAATTTCGAGAAAACTGCAGTACTGGACCCGCGATCACGCGCTATCTTGATTACGCGTCGGAGATCAGGATGCCCGCTGCCTTCAAGCCTCGTCGGCGACGAGGATAAGGCAAGGGCGCACAGGCGGGAGGTCTTGCCGTTTTGTAAGCTAGCGAAACGGTTTATGGTCTACCTGGGATGCATGAACTACTCGGTAATTTTACAAGCAACATCAACTAATGATCATTGGAGACCCCTAAACAATCACTTTATGAGATCAATCAACGTTATGA
This sequence comes from Tuctoria greenei, assembly GCA_036927565.1. NCBI lineage: Eukaryota > Viridiplantae > Streptophyta > Magnoliopsida > Poales > Poaceae > Tuctoria > Tuctoria greenei. Next base: position 14,295,991 of record JAYESD010000006.1, read on the forward strand.
AGATTAGAAGTAAAAGCTCATATGTCAAAGTCATTCAACCATAATTGACAACACTCAATGATTGACATTCATCAGAAGAATATTTACAACAAGTATCTAAGAGGTCAATCGAGAAAATTCCAAAAGAATCACTTAGATCAACTCGAAGCAAACAAAATGAACTCACCGGATCAACCGATGTTTCCATAGAACAACACATCAGTCGAGTTGGTTCAGCAGAAGAAGAAGACCTCAGAATAAAGTACTCACCGGATCATCCGATGTTAAGGGCAATGTTACATCGGTCCATCAGTACAGTATGCAATATCCCTGGACCAAGTGTAGCACCGGATCATCCGATGTACAGAAATATACACATCGGTCAATCACTCCAGTAAGCATCAAGTCTGAACCAATTCTGGAGGAAGTGCCACCGGATCATCCGATGAGAATACAAGAGTAACATCGGTCTAACAACGGTCATATCTGACACAGTGAATCAGCTAAAGTAAACTTGACCGATGATAACTGAAGGGAGAGCATCGGATCATCCGGTGTTCGCAGAGCAGTGATGTCAGCCTACTTTTCCAACGGCTATTTCGTGGAGGCTGGCTATTTATACCCCTTCAACTTGTCAAATCGACAAGTCTTGATCACCAGACATACTCTACATATTCTCAAGCATTCAAGACGTTGAGCTACCACTTTTAGATCATTTACACCACTTACACACCAAGAGATAGGCTAGAACTAGCTAGAGATAGTGCTTGTGTCCTTCCATTCTTGGTGAGTGGAATCTCTAGTGTAGTGAGAGTTGTAAGGGAGTGTCCCTTGGTGTTTGTAACTGAGAGTGACTACCGGAGCTTGCCAAGAGGATTGTGGAAGCCCGGAAGATCCAAGTTGTACAAGGCTTGAGCTCCACCTTGCCGAGGTTGGCAAACGGAGAAGAATAGTGAAGATCCCTAGTCTCGGTGACTTGGGTGTGGCTATACCCTTTGGTGGGTGTCACAACGTGGATGTAGGAATATCTTGATGATCTTGCCGAACCACGGAATAAATCTTCGTGTCTCCTCGGGAGTTTGCATTCTCTTCCTCTCACCCTACACTTATGCATCTTATATACCGCAAAGTTGCTATTTACTTGAATGCATAGGTTGTTTGCGTAGGGAATTGGACTTTTAGTAATTAAGTTTATTGCTTTGTTGTGACACCCGGTTCTGAATATGAACCAAGCGTAACGCATATGTGTGCCCAGGAAGTTCATCACACATATATGGTTGCATCACAAACGATATACAGAATTTAACCACGTCTCAACTATTCAATAAGTACTTTATTACAATAATCCAATAGTTCATGAATGATAAAACTCTAAATAATGCAGCGGAAAATAAACTAAGCAGCACGACTCCAATCCACAGGCAATTGACGGCGGTACGCAACCTAGTACTCCGCGTGATCCTTAGGGTACTCCCAATTGTCTCCAGTAGCTGTTGGGGGGGGGATTGCAAGAGTGAGTACATGTCGTACTCAGCAAGTGTGGAAAGTATGACATGTGGTTGATTCAAATGACGACAATAATAATGGATAAGTGCTAAAAGTACAGTAAAACCATTTGGAAAAGCAATGTATCATATTTATGTGAAGTAAACCCATCATAAACCATGTAACCATAATAATACCAGTCCATAATTCACCATTACCAATAACCATAATCAATGTCATAAACCATAATTCCATCCATAACCATAACCATAACCATAATCATAATATCAACCATAACCATCCCAAATCCCAATTTCCCTCTAATCATGTAGGTTATCCAGGTGCTTATAACCGGAAGCACGGCTATCATGATAGTTTTAATACTCTGCAGAGTTTGTACCACTTTACTCACACGTTCGTGATTTCATCACCTTTCGGTGACTAAGAAGCCTCCATTATGCCGTCTCACACTTCCGTAGGTGTGTGGCCAAGAGATCACAAAATAGCCTTTCAAAAGGGACTACTAGTATGTACGGGCCCACTAAGGTTTCACCGGCAAGCTTGAATCTTCATTCTCCCACCCACGGGCCCCCTCGTGTGCCATGCGGATCCCAGGGCAGTCTTCCTCGACTCCCATTCCCTGCGCCATCCAATGGTCCATACAATACTAGCAGCGCTCCTAATTATTCAGCTACGCCGCACCCATACTTGGTTTTGTGGTGGCACTGTTGACCTGGCATATTCTCGCATGAACCGGTCCTTAGATCTAAGGCAAGCAAACCACCATGTCATCCAACCCATCCACAAAACCATGCTTGCTTAGATCTCCTAAATTCCAGGTTGCTAAATTAATCATCATCTTATTACCATCCCAAGTTGTCATAATTAAAGTTGCCAACCACATTATTTAAGTTACCAATAACCCATTGCGATGCGGTGCAAAAATAAAAATATCCATACCCGACTCATCGTGTATATCCCGGCAACAAGGGGTGGCAAACAACGCTAGTAAACTCCTACGTATGGGTTTCCCATCATATTGACACAAGCATGCAAGTTCGCAAACAAAGCATTTAATAAAACGGGATCAATATGATCAAGGACACTTGCCTTGCTCCGACGGATGGGGTTGCTCAAGCGCTTCAAAGTCTTGATTTTGGAAATCCTCGTATGCGGCCTCTTGAGCACATTCCTCTACGCGTGATCATACATACAAGAATATACATACAATTCAATATGATGCACACAAAATAATCAACATGTAATGACATGCATGCATGCACAATTCAATAATTAATTAACTATGGTTGCTTATTGATTAGATGCGGTTAGTTCATACGCGTGAGTTTACGGGGGTTTTAGCGAGAATTAATGCTGCTGAAAATAAAAAGACGGTGCGACTACGATCAAACTACGCCTATTAGATTCAATATGGTCGCTAAAATTCGCATCGGAAAAACGAATCCTACCGTAGATGTGATAGCTTTGAAGATCGCGGGATGGGAACAACGCGTAGACAAAGTAGATGCGCAAGGTCCTCCGGCAGCACGACGACGGCGACGCGATGGCGACGACGATCTCCGGCGGACGACGGCGCCCTCCTCTTTTTCCTCCTCTTCTTCCCCTCCTTTTTCTTCCTTTTCTTCCCTGCGGCGCAGCCCTCTGGTGCCTTTTCTCCTGTTGCTGGCGGCGGGGCTTTTTATCGTGGAGGCGGCGGCGTTTCTGCTGGGATCGGGAAAACCCTACGGAGGCTACGGACGTTTTTATAGGCGGCGGGACACGGTAGAAATCGGTACCGACTCGGTACCGTGGCCAGAGGCCGACTCGGCTCGGGGTCGGGCGCGTCGGTCGCGCTGGGCGTCGGGCGGGCGTGAGTCGGGCGCGTGCGGGGTCAGCGCGGGGCGGGCGCGTGCGCGACCGCGCTGGGGCGCGAGCGGGCGGATCGGCGCGAGGCCAGGTTGCGGTGCGGGCGCTGCGCGCTCGGGCGTGGCTGCGGTGCGGTGCTAGGGCCGGGGCGCTGCGGGCTGGGCCGATTTGGCCTGGCCAGCACTGGCCCCTTTTCTTTTTTTTTCTTTTTTATATATTATTATTATTATATATTTTTTATTTATATTTTATTTATTTTATTTATCTTATTCATTTTATTTATTTATTATTATATATATATATATTTATTATTATATAATTTATTTATATATATATTTCTTTTTATATATTATTATTATTATTATTGTATATTTATTCCCTAATACATGTTTTAGGCTATAATTATTATTTTCTATTTCTTTTTTTTTTTTTTGCTACACCATATATGTATGGTTTATCATTTTTCTTTTACTCTATTAATACTTAATGCATGAACATGTATGCAATGCATGATGCGAAAATTGAGAGTGTTACAAACCTACCCCCTTAAAGTGAATCTCGCCCTCGAGATTCGATAGCGTGGAGAAAAGGTGAGGGAATTCTGCCTTCAAGTCTTCTTCACGTTCCCACGTAGCTTCGGCTTCTGTATGGTGTTTCCATTGCACTTTGCACCAACGGACCCTCTTATTTCTCGTGACCCTTTCCTTCATGTCCTAAATCTTGATAGGTTGCTCGACATAGGACAAATCCTCCTGAAGTTCTAACTCGTCCATCGGCACTTGTTCTTCCGGTACCCTGAGACACTTCTTGAGTTGAGAGACGTGAAATACGTCATGTACATCGGAGAGATACGTCGACATCTTAAGTCGATATGCCACTTCTCCTCGTTTGTCCAAAATCTTGAACGGTCCGATGTAACGTGGTGCCAGTTTTCCTTTGACGCTAAACCGTCGCTGACCTCTGATAGGTGACACTTTGAGGTATACAAAATCTCCAACTTCAAAAGTCAAACTCCTTCGCCTATTCTCAGCATAACCTTTCTGTCGAGACTGGGCAGCCTTTAAGTTGTCCCATATTATTTGGACTTGCCTTTCAGCATCTTGTAACACATCGGGACCAAACACTTGATTCTCTCCGATTTCATTCCAAAACAAGGGAGTCCTACACTTCCTTCCGTACAATGCTTCGTAGGGTGACATTTTCAGACTTGCTTGGTAGCTATTGTTGTACGAGAATTCAGCATACGACAAACTTTTATCCCAACTTTTCCCATGCTTTAAAGTACAAGCTCTTAACATGTCTTCCAAAATTTGGTTGGTCCTCTCGGTTTGTCCATCCCATATTTCCTGCTCTAATGTTGGGTTGACTTCCATCGTTCCGGACTGTGAGTTGGTGGCTTACTCCTTTTCGGCTCAAAGCATCGGCCACTACATTGGCCTTCCCTGGGTGATAGTTGATCCCCACATCATAATCCTTGATGAGTTCCAACCATCGGCGTTGCCTTAGATTCAGATCCGTTTGCGTAAATATGTACTTGAGACTCTTGTGATCCGTATAAATCTCACATCGGTGACCAAAAACATAGTGTCTCCATATCTTCAAGGCGTGTACCACGGCTGCGAGTTCAAGGTCGTGTGTAGGATAATCCAACTCATGTTTCTTTAGTTGCCTTGATGCATAAGCTACCACTTGGCCTTCTTGCATGAGCACACATCCTAATCCTTGTCTTGATGCATCACAATATATATCAAAACTCTTGCTCACGTCCGGTAATACTAACACCAGTGCGGTTGTCAACCTTTTCTTTAACTCCTCAAAGCTATCCTGACAAGCTTGAGTCCATCGGAATGCCTTCCCTTTCATGAGTAATTCGGTCATAGGCTTGGCTATTTTGGAGAAATACTTGATGAATCGGCGGTAATATCCAGCCATTCCAAGGAAACTCCAAATTTCCTTGACATTCTGTGGCGGTTTCCACTTAAGCACATCTCTCACCTTCCCTGGGTCAACCAATACTCCTCCTCCGGAAATAATATGGCCTAAGAAAGAAACTTCCCGTAACCAGAATTTACATTTACTGAACTTGGCATACAATTGTTGTTCCCGTAGCTTATGCAATGTAAGCTTCAAGTGTTCTTCATGTTCTTCCTCGTTTCTCGAGTATATCATAATGTCATCGATGAACACTACAACGAACTTATCCAGATATTCCATGAAGACCTTATTCATGAGATACATAAAGTACACAGGCGCGTTTGTCAATCCAAATGACATGACGGTGTACTCATAAGATCCATATTGTGTCCGAAATGCTGTCTTGGGTATATCCGATGGTCTAATCTTCATTTGGAAGTATCCTGACCGCAAGTCGATCTTGGAGAAGATACAGACACCCTTCATTTGGTCGAACAAATCCTCTATACGGGGCAGTGAGTACTTGTTCTTAATTGTCACTTCGTTGAGAGACCTATAGTCCACACACATCCTCTGGGTTCCATCCTTCTTATCTACGAAGAGCACTGGGGCTCCCCACGGGGATGAGCTCGGGCGTATGAAACCCTTCTCTAGCTGCTCTTGAATTTGCTTCTTGAGCTCTGCTAATTCCTTAGGAGGCATCCTATACGACCTCTTAGCTATAGGTGCAGTTCCGAGTATCAACTCAATGGCGAATTCTATGTCACGATCAGGTGGCATACCTGGCAACTGATCTGGAAACACATCTAGGTACTCGCGAACGATCGGAATGCTTTCCAATGTCACTCCTTCCACGTGATTCAGCATCGCTTTCTCTCTTGCAGGTTGGGCTGCCTCAACTTCGATGCGTGTACCATGTTCACTTGTCAACTGCACAATCCTCTCGGCACATTGAATGACTCCATTATACTTGCTCAGCAAGTCCATTCCAAGTATTATGTCTATTCCTTGGGGGTCCAAGACTATGAGGTTTGCGAGAAAGTCTACCCCCCTTATTTTAATGCTTACTTTTGGACATACTATATTTGTCCTCATCTCTCCGCCAGGAGAACTTACTAGCATAGTTTGCTTCATATGAGATATAGGCAAATTGTACTTGGCAACATACTTTGACGAGATGAATGAATGAGATGCTCCCGAATCAAATAAAACAGTCGCGGGGTTGGAGTTGGCAAGAAACATACCAATCACGACGTCATCAACTTGCTGGGCTTCCTCAGTAGAGACATGATTCACATTGCCACGAGCAAAATTCTGCTGTCCACGGTTGCCTTGTGGTGCTCCTCCATTTAATTGCGGGTAATTTGGCCTTGGTGCATTGTTCATAGGTCCATAATTTCTTCTGGGGCATTGACTTGCAAAGTGCCCAGGCTCTCCACACACATAGCATGTCTTACCGCCCGTAGCATTAGGGAAGTTTGGGAGCAACTGGTTTTGAGCATTTGCCGCCATGTTAGGACGCGGCGCAGGTGGCACAGGATAGCGAGGCGCTTGCATGGTGGGGCATTGCTGCGGTGGCTGATTTGGGCGGGGCGGATAAGCAGCGCGGTATGCAGGAGCAGATGGGTTGTAGTGTTGTGCAGTAGGTGGTGCATAGCGGGGGCGAACATTGCTTCCTTGTTGCGGTCCATGATGTGGCATCTTCCTCTTGTTGTCCTGCTCCATCTCATGAATCTTGTTCTGAACCACAATAGCCTTGTCAACCAGCTTTTTTTGGAAGTTTGGATAATCAGTATTGAGCAACTAGACTTGAATTTCATTGTTGAGACCCCTCATAAACAGATACTGCTTCCTACTATCAGTGTTGATGTCTTCTGGAGCATATCTTGATAATTGAGTGAATTTGTTGAGATACTCACTCACGCTCATCCTTCCTTGCCTGAGATTTTCAAAATCTTGTCTTCTCAGTATCATAACTCCTTCAGGTACATAGTGGGAACGGAAACTCTGCTTAAACTCAGCCCAAGTGATTGCCTCCTGATTATCATGAGCGTTGCAAAGAGCTTCCCACCAGTCAGCGGCTGCTCCAACTAGTTGATGTGATGCAAAGAGAACCTTCTCCCTATCAGTGCACTGGACAATAGCAAGTTTCTTCTCAACAGACTTCAGCCAATCATCAGCTTCCATTGGGTCTGTGGCTTGTGCAAAGGTAGGCGGTGGCGGTGGCGGTATATGAGGCTGATTGTTGTTGCCAGCTTGCAGCTGTCCCATTGTCTGTATCATGGTCTGCATGAGCTGGTTCTGCATAGCTAACAGTTGTTTAATATTGATAGCTCCATGAGCATGTCCCTGGTTGTTTTGAGGTATTTCATTGCGCTCCTCCTCATCATTGACATCCCTTTGGTTACGAGTTCTCACCATCTGTTGGCGAAATAAGGGTGGAGACAGAAGGATTTAGAATTTGGAAAGAACATCCCCACTAAATGCATCAAGGGATATGAAACTAAACAACTAGCTATACTAGCCTAGGTAGACATGGCAATGCTAAAGCATCCCAAAATCCTCTATTAAGCACACAAGCAAACAATATATATATATAGCAAACAGCATATCAACCAAAACACACATCGATTCCTGAGTGCTCCTATGTGCTCTAAAGTGTCCATTCTATCTAGGCTGCATCCTACGGTCAACGCGGCTCTGATACCAATTTGTGACACCTGGTTCCGAATATAAACCAAGCGTAACGCATATGTGTGCCCAGGAAGTTCATCACACATATATGGTTGCATCACAAACGATATACAGAATTTAACCACGTCTCAACTATTAAATAAGTACTTTATTACAATGATCCAATAGTTCACGAATGATAAAACTCTAAATAATGCAGAAAATAAACTAAGCAGCACGACTCCAATCCACAGGCAATTGACGGCGGTACGCAACCTAGTACTCCGCATGATCCTCAGGGTACTCTCAATTGTCTCCAGTAGCTGTTGGGGGGGGGGGGGTTGCAAGAGTGAGTACATGTCGTACTTAGCAAGTGTAGAAAGTATGACATGTTGATTCAAATGACGACAATAATAATGGCTAAGTGCTGAAAAGTACAGTAAAACCATTTGGAAAAGCAATGTATCATATTTATGTGAAGTAAACCCATCATAAACCATGTAACCATAATAATACCAGTCCATAATTCACCATTACCAATAACCATAATCAATGTCATAAACCATAATTCCATCCATAACCATAACCATAATCATAATATCAACCATAACCATCCCAAATCCCAATTTCCCTCTAATCATGTAGGTCATCCAGGCGCTCATAATCGGGAGCACGACTATCATGATAGTTTTAATACTCTGCAGAGTTTGTACCACTTTACCCACACGTTTGTGATTTCATCACCTTTCGGTGACTAAGAAGCCTCCATTATGCCGTCTCACACTTCCGTAGGTGTGTGGTCAAGAGATCACAAAATAGCCTTTCAAAAGGGACTACTAGTATGTACGGGCCCACTAAGGTTTCACCGGCAGGCTTGAATCTCCATTCTCCCACCCACGGGCCCCCTCGTGTGCCATGCGGATCCCAGGGCATTCTTCCTCAACTCCCATTCCCCGCGCCATCCAATGGTCCATACAATACTAGCAGCGCTCCTAATTATTCAGCTACGCCGCACCCATACATGGCCTTGTGGTGGCACTGTTGACCTGGCACATTCTCGCATGAACTGGTCCTTAGATCTAAGGCAAGCAAACCACCATGTCATCCAACCCATCCACAAAACCATGCTTGCTTAGATCTCCTAAATTCCAGGTTGCTAAATTAATCATCATCTTATTACCATCCCAAGTTGTCGTAATTAAAGTTGCCAACCACATTATTTAAGTTACCCATAACCCATTGCGATGCGGTGCAAAAATAAAAATATTCATACCCGACTCATCGTGTATATCCCGGCGACAAGGGGTGGCAAACAACGCTAGTAAACTCCTACGTATGGGTTTCCCATCATATTGACACAAGCATGCAAGTTCGCAAACAAAGCATTTAATAAAACGGGATCAATATGATCAAGGACACTTGCCTTGCTCCGACGGATGGGGTTGCTCAAGCGCTTCAAAGTCTTGATTTTGGAAATCCTCGTATGCGGCCTCTTGAGCACGTTCCTCTACGCGTGATCATACATACAAGAAAATACATATAATTCAATATGATGCACACAAAATAATCAACATGTAATGACATGCATGCATGCACAATTCAATAATTAATTAACTATGGTTGTTTATTGATTAGATGCGGCTAGTTCATACGCGTTCATATGAGTTTACGAGGGTTTTAGCGAGAATTAATGTTGCTTAAAATAAAAAGACGGTGCGACTACGATCAAACTACGCCTATTAGGTTCAATATGGTCGCTAAAATTCGCATCGGAAAAACAAATACTACCGTAGATGTGATGGCTTTGAACATCGCAGGATGGGAACAACGCGTGGACGAAGTAGATGCGCAAGGTCCTTCGACGGCACGACGACGACGACGCGATGGCGACGACGATCTCCGGCGGACGGCGGCGCCCTCCTCTTTTTCCTCCTCTTCTTCCCCTCCTTTTTCTTCCTTTTCTTTCCTGCAGTGCAGCCCTCTGGTGCCTTTTCTCCTGTTGCTAGCGGCGGGGCTTTTTATCGTGGAGGCAGCGGCGTTTCTGCTGGGATCGGGAAAACCCTACGGAGGCTACGAATGTTTTTATAGGCGGCGAGACGCGGTAGAAATCGGTACCGACTCGGTACCGTGGCCAGAGGCCGACTCGGCTCAGGGTCGGGCGCGTCGGTCGCGCTGGGCGTCGGGCGGGCGTGAGTCGGGCGCGTGCGGGGTCAGCGCGGGGCGGGCGCGTGCACGACCGCGCTGGGGCGCGAGCGGGCGGATCGGCGCGGGGCCAGGTGGCGGTGCGGGGGCTGCGCACTCGGGTGTGGCTGCGGTGCGGTGCTGGGGCCGGGGCGCTGCGGGCTGGGCCAGTTTGGCCTGGCCGGCAGTGGCCCCTTTTCTTTTTTTATATATTATTATTATTATAATATATTTTGTTATTTATATTTTATTTATTTTATTTATCTTATTCATTTTATTTATTATTATTATATATATATTTATTATATAATTTATTTATATATATTTCTTTTTATATATTATTATTATTTTATATTTATTCCCTAATACATGTTTTAGGCTATAATTATTATTTTCTATTTCTTCTTTTTTTTGCTACACCATATATGTATGGTTTATCATTTTTCTTTTACTCTATTAATACTTAACGCATGAACATGTATGCAATGCATGATGCGAAAATTGAGGGTGTTACATTTGTTTTTTTGAAAAGAAGCCCAATTCACCCCCCTCTTGGGCATTCGATCCTTACAATTGGTATCTGTCGGTGGTTTGGAACCGGCAGATCTCCCTACACTGCTAAAGTGATAGAGGAGTTTGATGTTCGGTGTGGGTGCGCGGAGATTCAAGAAGGTGAATAAGAATTGACACAGGAGACACAAGAATTTACGTGGTTCGGGCCGCCTGAGCGTAATACCCTACTCCACAGAGGTGTTGGTGTTGTATTAGCTGTTTGAGCTTGTGTTGAGCGTCAATGGCCTGTGTATGTGTGTGTTCCCCCATGTGTATCGTCGGCCTGTCCTTTTATAGTACAAGGGCAGGCCGTTACAGGTTAGTCTGGCCCGACTTGTGGTCCCGGCGGTTACTAGTATTGATACACGTTTAATTTCTCTTAATGATCCTGTAACGGGCTTTGACAGCACCGTTACTGGTGTTAAGATCATCCGTTTAAGTGTCATTAATATGGCATTAATGACACTTAATCGGGTCTTGAAGTCCTTGGTTCTCCTTTGAAGATCCGGAGCCGTTGCGGGGTCTTCCGGAGGTTAGAAGCTGAAGATCCGACGATCGGACACGTGGCAGCTCCGGAGCTTGCTGTGGGAAACAGGTAGCTCCGGGACTACCCGACACGTGTCAGGTCTGGAGCTTCTCTCGGTCAGGGGCTAAGTCCGGGGGTGCCATTTCGGTACATGGTCCGGAGCTTCCCCCTTGTGGGTGGTAGCTCCGGTTTGGTAGTACACGTGGCGACCCAGGGATTAACCATGTTGGAGAAGCGGGTCCGGTTATGTCTGACATGTGGGCCTTCGAGAGTCTTCAAACCAAGTAGATGATTTTCCTTTGAGATCTTTATAACCTCAAGGGGTGTACGGTTTCTAGGATACCGACAGTGGCCCCCTGGACCTACCTCTGGGGAAGTCATTCCGCCGGAGGTGGGTCCATCTTCGCGACCTTTAAACTGAGTCTTCAAGGGTCTTTGAGGGTGCCGTTGGCAAGGACTTGGAATTAAATCCTCACCACGTGGCGTATCCCGCGTGCGGCAGATGAGATCTTTGGCGTGCGGATCTCACGCAATTGAAGGTCGCCGGTTCCCGATACGAAAACCGTATCGGTTCCGCGCGCCTTGTCAGGCCGCCGCCTTTGGTCTTCCCGCCTCTTGATGACAACCGTTCACCTGGGTAAGAACCTCGACTTGATCGTCGGGGTGGTCCCGGGCCCGCTTGTCATCAGCTGGGTGAAATTTTTGGGTGGTACCTTCGACTTCCTTGCGGTTTCCATCCGAGCGTCGCGAGGGCTTACTTAAGAAGGAAAGTGTGCACCGTCGGGAGTTCTTTACGCCTCTCATCTGTTCTTGCGATCAAACTCCCAACTTGTGCTTCGCTTTTCTTCTCTTGCCTAGTTGTGCTGCGATGGAGTTGGGTCTCCGCGAGAGTCGCTTGAAGACCAACGGCGATTTGAAGAAGGTCCGGGCCCTCATGGGGTGGTCTTCGGACTTCTTCAACCGCTCGGTCCGCGCCGGTGGAGAGCTCCCGTTCGAGAAGGAGCACTCCGGCGAAGTGGTGTACTTCTCCTCGTACGCCATGGTGGGGTTGATCCCACCTTTTTCTTCCTTTTTCTTGATGCTGTTAGACTTCTATGGTCTGCAGTTGTATCATCTCGGCCCCCACTCCATTCTCCTCGTATCCATTTTTGTACACTTCTGCGAGATATGGGTGGGCATCCCCCCTGCATCGAACTCTTCCGGACCTTCTTCACCGTCCACACCACCGGCCGGAGCAATGAGTACCTTGGCTTCTACTACTTCGTGAAGCGCAAGAAGTGCCCATTCAAGTACCTCCGGTCGTTTCCTGCTGGGAAGTGGGATGACTGGAAGAAAGACTGGATAGTCGTCAGGGTGGAGGAGCACGAGAGGCTAGAGCTGCCCGATAGTCTGCCCGGCATCGACACAACGATCTGGAGTGAAGCTCCGGTGCTGGCGGACGCCTTCGATCCTGTTCTGACTAGGATTCGCCATTGCGTGGAGGGAGGATTGACTCCTCAGGCGGTATTTTGCAATTTCCTGGTCAACAGGTGGGCGCCGCTGAAGAGGAGGGAGAAGCTCGCTTGGGCCCTCAACAGCGTGATGGACGACGACCGGGTTGAGACCGGGTTGAAGTCCAACATGGTGGGGAAAACCTTGGAATTCCACCTCAAGAAATTCCAGCACGGCATCGACGTCGACGGTGATGACTTGACTCCCCCGTCGTCCTTCCTCCCTCTGAACGTGGAAGTGGAGTTCAGCAGGGAGCTCTGGCGAAAGATGCCCGTACTTGACGACCTTGGTGTCGTCGAGGGAAGATCAACCACCCGGGTGGCGATCCCCGGAATGCCCGAAGATGGTTCTGTTCCTGCCCCAAAGCCGAGGGTTGAGGTCGTCAGCAAAGGCAAGGAGCTGGCGGACGAACCCGAGAGCCGGAAGAGGAAGCTGCAGCATGCTGACGGAAGGTCCGTCAGGCCCGCTACTTCCGCCTCGGATCCTTCTCCCCGGAGGGGAAGGTCTTCTACAACCGCGGCGGTTGTCCCCGTAATGGGGTCTTCCCGGAACGAGACCGTTCCTGCAGTAGGGTCCTCTCGGAGCGTGGCTGTCCCCGCAGTAGGGTCCTCCCGGGGTGTTAGCTCCGGGCGCGCGACTCCAGCACCTGGGCCGGTGGAGGCCTCCAGGTCCGGGGGTTCTTCTCGATCGAGGAGAGCCTCGACCCGGGAAACGCCCGTGGCTGCGACAAGTTCCGGGGGGCCTTCCGGAGCTTCTACACCGACTATGGCCAGCCCAGAACGCCGGGGGAAAAGGTTCCGCGCAAGCTGGTGCGGAAGCCTCCCAAGGTAATTTCTAATCTCTACCTTGGACAATTATTTTAATTGTAGCAACTGTTTGTTAATTTTCTTTGTTCATCATCTGCAGCATCCCCAAGAAGGGGAGTGAGGCTCCACCCTGAGCCACAGTGTCGGAGACCGTGAGGGTGGGAGCTTCTGCTCCTGTCCCGGTGCCGCCCCAAGTGGTGGCTGAAGCTGCGACAACTTCGGCGCCGGCTGTCGTGGTCATGGACCTCGACTCATCCCCAGAAGTTCCCGTGGTAGCGCCGGACCACGGGAGTGAAGATGCGCCAGCGGCACCTGTCTCGGAGGTTGAAGCTCCGGGTCTGGGTGCTGCAATGATGGAAGCTCCGGCTATTGAGCCAGAGGAAAAAGTAATCCCGGCCTCTGAGCCGGTAAGTGTCGAAGCCCCGGCGGTTGAGCCGGAGATGGCTGATGCCCTGGCATGCGAGCCGGAAGTCGAGGTAGTTCCGGTAGTTGGGCCGGCTACCTCCGAAGCACCGGCTGCTGAGCCGGTCATTGTTGGAGCTCCGGTCACAGGGACGGTCGAAGTTGAAGACCTTCCGGCTCCTGAGCCGGTTGTTGAAGAGGTGACAGAGCTCGAGCCTCCCTCGGAAGAGGTACCCAGACCGGAGCCAGTAGCAGCTCCTGCTCTGGAAGCGACGACGTCGGAGGTACCTGCGGCCGAGCCGGAGTGCCCAAGCGAAGTCGTCGGCCCCCTGCCCGAGGGGGTGAACGAAGACTTGGCGGCGAGGCCTTCTTCGATGGCGACTGAAGCCATCCTGGAGGTCGGCCCTAGTGCCTTCGAGACTCAGGGGACCACTCTTGTAGAGTGGGACCCGATTTTTGTATCTGAAGACCCACTGGAACCAGCGGAGGAGACCCCAGCAGGTCCGGAGCCAATGTCGTAGTCGCTGTCCATTGACAACGCATGTTCCAGTCTGCGTCAAATCCAACTGGCCTTCTTCCACGACAGCAAGGCTCTTGAAGAGGAGCGCCAAACCCTTAGGCGGTGGCGTAATCGGCTCTACTTCGAGACCAAGCTGGCGCAGTCGAGGCTAGCGGATGACAAGGAATGGATCAAGCGGGAGAAGATCCGCCTGGAGTACTAGGGCAAGTTACTGGATGAGAGGGAGAGTATGACTCATGCCCTCGACGCTCAATCTCTGGAGATCTACGATCAGGCCAAAGCTGCCAATAACGCGACCGATGCACGCCACGAACAGCTTGAGGCCATTAACACCGCACTCATCAAGCGCCGAGAGGCACTTGAAGAGAGGGAGAAACGGCTCGAGGATGAAGAGCAGAAACTCCTAGAGCTGCGGGATGACGTCCTGAGGAGGGAAGAGGAGCTCGCCGAGAAAGTGGCTCTGGCTGACAAGGGCCTCGAGGAGCGCGCCAAGAAATTGGAAGAGCGCTGCCAAGAGGAAGAGGAGAAGACCTGGGTGCGAGGGCAGGAACTCTACGAACAAGAGTGTGCCCTTGTTGCCCGGGAGAAGAAAGTGAGGGGTAGGGAGAAGGACCTGGTTGACCACCGGAACAAGATCCACCTTCGGGAGGAGGAGCTCGAAAAACTTGAAAAGCGGGTTGCTGAGAAGATTTAGCAAAACGCCAAAGAAGTTGAGCGCCTCGCCCGTGAGAATTCCGAACTGACGGCGGCCAGGAGATCCCTGGAAGAGATGAAGGGCTTGAGGACTGCGGACTCCCTATAGATTTGGGAGTTCCTGGGCAAGGCCAACGACGCGCTGACACCGATGGGTTTCAGCCCTGTGCGCCCGGATGATCCGGAGCCAGAGCCGGACCTAGCGTTGCAGGCGTTGAGCGCAGCAGGTAGCAAGCTCTCCAAGGTGGGCGATGTCATCGCGGACCAACTGGAGGTTGAGGGGCAATCCCTGGTGAAGAACGTCGCAGAGTATGTGCTGACGTGCTACACCAGCCGGAACTCCCAATTTCCTCTAGACCCGGTGCTTGAAGGCCCCGTCGAAGGAGAAGGCGAAGCTACCCGAGCCAGCGTATCGGAGGTTGCCCAGAAGGTCGCCCAATTCTTCCATAGGGTCTAGGACCATCTCTGTAATTCTCACTTGTATTTTCTCTTCTTCTTCCTCAATTTTGTAATCCCTTGTCTCCAGATGTAATCTCTTGTCTCCAGATAAATGAAATCCCCAAGTTTTGCGAATTTCACTTTTTGTCTTCAACACTCTTATCTTCACTTGGCCCCCTGGTAGATGTACACAATTTGATTGTGAACATGTACCAAGAGGATATTGTGCATTGTTGAAGACTCTTTTGCTCCGAACTTGTAGAATTTAGGTTTGAAGTCTTTGATAGTGAAGGCCCCCTGAGGTCGTCGGAGCTTAGAAGCTACGGCATTGTCTATCGTTGGAGCTTAGTAGCTCCAGCAATAGTATCTATCAACGCGTAGAGCATCGATAGTTAATCCTCCGGGGTGTCGGAGCTTAGTAGCTCCGGCAATGACCTTTGCCAAGACTCAGTTTGTTGGCAGCAGACTCCATTTACGGGGTCTTCTCACCATCTTTTATTTAGCGTCGACGGCTGGCCCCCTTAGGGGAGTCGGAGCTTAGTTAGCTCCGGCTTCTCTCCATCAACGTAGATTTTATTTTTCCTGCACACTTAAGCCAAGAAAAATAGTAAAATTCATTCCTTGTCTATAATTTCGTCGCGGCTTACGATTCTTAAGAAGACTCTAAGTTAAACGCGATTTTAAATATAACCGAATGCATTGTCTTTTCTTCTAGATTCAACTGTCTATTGACCCGCCTTACTTCGGCCTGCCGAGGTGTAGGTAGAGTGGCGTACTTAGGGTGCTTGACCAGGCTAAGTCGATAGCACACTCGAGCCCTAGATTGGCTTGGCGGCTTTCAGATGAGTTGGCCATGAACGATATTTGAATCCAAAAGAACTGACAATACAACTCGAATCGTATATAAACCGGTCGAACTAAAATTTCTTAAGAATTGCACGTCTTTGTTATAGACAAGAAAGAGAAAAATAAAAATGTTGAGCCTGTACAAAATAAATGCACGTGGAGTCTATTTCACATGAAAATGTCTTTCATTATAGGTCCGGGGTACAGGGGAAACAAGTACACTCTTAGGGTACAGAACCAGGCTAAGGGTGTTTCATTTCTCGTTTGACCCAGGGTAGTTAGCGACACTTTTAGTCCTGAGATTGTGACAAGCGTTGCATGAGCTTTGCGGACCTTTCGGGAAAGGTCCGGCGGCTCTCCCGGAGGAACTACCCGACTCTGTACAATGACTCTATAACATACATCTCAAGTTACTCAAGACTCACCTCCGTGGTATTAAGTGTAGAACTTACGGAGGTGCTCGATGTTCCAAGGATTTGGGAGAGGTGTCCCATCCTCAGTAGCCAAGCGAACGCTTCCGAGACGGGATACTTTAATCACTTGGAAGGGCCCCTCCCAACCGGGGGAGAGTTTGTTTAACCCTTCTCTGGATAGTATTCTCCATAGCACCAGATCGCCTTCCTCGAGCTGTCGGTTGTGTACATGCCGCTGGTGATAACGCCGTAGGGCTTGACGATATCGAACATTCCGAACAGCTGCTTGGCACCTTCCCTCCTCAAGGAGGTCTAGGTCTTCACGCCGGAGCTGGTCCTGCGCGGCTTCGTCGAAGGTCCGGACCCGGAGTGAACCCAAGGTGATTTCCGGAGGAAGGATTGCTTCAGCTCCGTACACCAGAAAGAAGGGTGTCTCTCCGGTTGACCGGTTTGGAGATGTCCTGTTGGCCCATAGAGTGGGCGGAAGCTCTTCAATCCAGTTGGCTCCATGTTTTTTCAAACGCTCATAAGTGCGCGTTTTAAGTCCTTTAAGGATTTCAACATTTGCTCTCTCGGCTTGGCCATTGCTGGCTGGGTGAGCTACGGAGGCGTAGCAAACTTGTATGCCGAGGTCTTCGCAATATCCTTGGAATGCGGAGCTTGTGAATTGGGTCCCATTATCAGTGATGATTTTGTTTGGGACTCCAAATCTGCATACAATGGACTGTAGAAAGTTGATAGCAGATTGCTTGTTGTTTGTCACAACTGGAGTTGCTTCCGGCCACTTGGTGAACTTGTCAATGGCGACGTACAAGAACTTGTAACCTCCGACGGCTCTTGGGAAAGGTCCCAAGATGTCCATCCCCCACACAGCGAAGGCCATGTAGGAGGTATCATTTGTAAGGGCTGAGCCGGAGTGTGAATTTGCTTTGCATGAAATTGACATGCTTTGCATTTTTTCACCAGCTCAGTTGCATCCTTGAGTGCTGTAGGCCAGTAGAAGCCATGCCGAAAGGCTTTACCAACCAGCGTGCGGGAAGACGCGTGGTTCCCACACTCGCCTCCATGGATTTCTACGAGGAGCTTGCAGCCTTCTTCCCTTGTGATGCACCGCATTAGGATGCCGTTGGCACCGCGCCGGTAGAGATCCCCTTCTACCAGCGTATATCTTTTAGCCAATCTGACTACCCAGTCAGCAGATACATCGTCGTCAGGAAGGATGTTGTCTTTCAAGTAGTTCCAGATCTCTGAGATCCATGCATCGGAACTAACTTGAGCATTTGAGTCTTGCGTGCTGGGTTGCTCGGAGCTTCCGGCAGCACCTACGACCCTTGATGGCTGCCATGGTAACAGGGCCATCGGGACCGTCAGCTTCGGGATGCTGATCTCGGCCCCTTCGCTCAGTTCGGCAGGCTGAGCTGTAGGTTTCGACAATCTCCGGACAAAAGTTCCGTCAGGAGCTAGAGCTCCGGTTGACTCTTTCGTCGAGAGTCCGTCGGCTTCAGCGTTGTGAGCACGCTGAATATGGTGGAGATCTAGGACTTTGAAATCCTTCTGAAGCCTCTGGACTTCAAGGAGGTAAGCAGCTAACTGGAGATTATTGCAGGAGCATTCACCCTTCACCTGCTTAATGATGAGGTGTGAATCTCCCTTGACCAGCAATTGCTGGACACCCTATGACAGTGCCACCTTTAGTCCGTAGATGAGTGCTTCATACTCTGCCATGTTGTTGGTTGCCTTGAAATCAAGGTGTACCATGTATTTCACCTTCTCCCCAGTCGGTGCAAGGAGAAGGATTCCAGCTCCGGCCCCCTGCTTCTGCATGGAGCCATCAAAGTAGAGGGTCCAGTGAGGCTCGGTGAAGGTTGGAGCTTGATGCTCCGTCTTCTGCTCACTGGGGCTCCCAGGGTTTGATAGAGAGGGAGTCCATTCTGCCAAAAAATCTACCAATGCTTGACTCTTGACTGCTTGCCTTGAAATAAATTCAAGATCAAATTCAGCCAATTCCGCTACCCACTTTGCAATATTCCCAGTTGAATTGGGATTACGCAAAATTGCTCGAAGTGGGTAAGAGGTCACCACTGAGACTTTGTGAGCTTGGAAGTAATGGCGAAGCTTCCTGGAGGCAATAAGAACTGCATAGAGCAGCTTATGCACCTCTAGGTATCGAGTCTTGGCATCATGTAGTACTTCACTAATGAAGTACATTGGGCGCTGAATGGTCCGGACCCTCTTGGAGGGGTCCGGAGCTTCCTCTTCACTGACCTGGATCCTCTCGGAGGAATCCGGATTTTCTTCAGATACCTTCGGGTTCCGGCTGGAGGAGCCCGGAGCTTCCTCAGAAATGACCTGTACCCTCCCTAAGGGGTCTAGGCTTCCTGAAGCGACTTCTTGTGGATTCGAATCTGGGAGCTGAGACCCAGACTCGCTTTAAGGAACCTCCGGACCCTCCCGAAGGGGTCTGGATTCCTGAGTATGGGGTAGTTCTGGTCTCTACGCAACCAGAACCATGCTGACGACTTCGTCAGTAGCTGAAATATAAAGCAATAAAGGCTCACCAGGGTTCGGAGCTACCAGAATTGGTAGGGTGGTGAGGAACTGTTTCAGCTCCTGGAATGCCTTTTCTGCTTCTTCGTACCATTGGAATGGTCCGGACTTCCTCAATAGATTGAAGAAGGGGAGTGCCCGTTCCGCCAGTCTTGAGATGAACCGGCTGAGGGCTGCTAGACATCCAGTTAATTTTTGGACGTCCTTGATGCGGGTTGGTGGCCACATGTCTTCAATGGCCTTAATCTTCGCCGGATTAGCTTCTATGCCCCGGTGACTTACCAGGAAACCAAGAAGTTTTCCGGAGCTAACCCCGAAGACACACTTGTCTGGGTTTAGCTTTGTGCGGGTGGCCCGCAGCTTGTCGAAGACAGCCTGCAAGGTGTCAAGGAGTGACTCCTTGTTCCTGACCTTGACCACGATGTCATCGACGTACACTTCCACTATGTCTCTAATAAGTTCTTCAAAAGTTTTGTACATAGCTCGTACAAAAGTTGAAGTCGCATTCTTGAGACCAAAGGGCATGGCTGTGTAACAATACAATCCATCTACTGTGATGAATGAAGTATGCTCTTCATCTTCCCTAGACATCCTGATTTGATGATATCCGGAATATGCATCTAGGAAACACAGTAATTCACACCCGTAGGTGGAATCCACTATCTGATCTATTCTAGGTAGTGGGAATGGATCTTTTGGACATGCCTTATTTATTGTGGTGTAGTCGATGCACATCCGAAGCTTCCCGCCGGCCTTGGGCACAACGATTGGGTTTGCCAGGCATTTTGGATGGAAGACTTCTCGGATGAATCCAGCTTCGAGCAACTTCTTTACTTCTTGTCGGATGAAGTTCTGTCGCTCTACGGATTGCTTCTGAGGCTTCTGATGCACAGGCCAAGCATCGGGGTAAATCTTCAGATTGTGCTCAATCACTTCCCTGGGGATCCCAGGCATTTGTGACGGTTGCCAAGCAAACACGTCGACGTTAGCCCGGAGGAAAGTGATGAGCACGAGTTCCTATTTGTCGTTCAATCCTCCCGATATACGGGTGGTTTGAGCGGCATCAGAACCAATTTGGACGACTTTGACGGGAATGTCGGTGTCGCCGCTTGGCTGCACTCGAGGTGCAGAAGTCCAACCTCGTTGACGAATGCTCGGGGGTTTCAGAGCTTGCTCCTGCCTGGAGTCCTCCTCTTGCGCCGTGGTGAGTGCATGGAGCTCTTCTAGGGCAGTTACTCCGGCGGTGCGATCTCCGCGGATCCGGAGAACGCCTACTGGCGTTGGCATCTTCAACACCAGATAGCCATAATGAGCAGCCGCCATGAATTTGTACAGGGCAGATCTACCCAAGATGGCATTGAAGGGTAAGTTGATCTGAGCGACGTCGAAGACCAACTTCTCAGTGCGGTACTTCTCCCGTGTCCCGAAGGTAACAGGGAGAGTAATAGCTCCGAGTGGGGTGATGGCCCCCGGACCTACTCTGGAGAAAGGTCGAGAGGGGTGGAGATCCGAAGGTCGGAGCTGAAGCTTAGTGAAAGCTTCGAAGCTGATGAGGTTAAGCCCCGAACCTCCGTCTACCATGACGTGGTGGAGCTGGATGTTGTTGATGGTAGGAGATACCATCAAGGGTAACTGTCCTGCTCCAACCATGTTCCGGGGACAATCCAAAGAATCAAAAGTGATGGCTGTGTCCATCCACTTTCAATGAGGTTCCGGCCTGACTGTAGGAGCTACAGCGGCCATATCCCGACGCATAGTCTTGATGACGCGACGGGAGGTGATATCCCATGATCCACCGAAAATGGTGTTCATGGTCTTCCGACGCTCGTTGTCAGAGACGTCAGAATCATCGTTGACTGAGGTGTAGACGGCCTTCAGGACCTTTTTGGGATCCTGAAACCCTAACTCTTCTTCAGCCGGAGCTTCGTCGACCTTTTGCTTTCCTTCCCTCTGTCGGAAAGGAGATTCTTCCCGGCGCTTGTTGTAGCGCTCGACAAGGTTTTGGACCTCCCGGCAGTCTTCCAAACTGTGCCTGCCCATCTTGTGAATGGGACACTACACTTTGGGTTTGCCACCGTCTTCAGAAGACGGTCGAGGTCGCTTCTCGGGGCGTGGCCCCCAGCCACCCGGAGCTGCAGCAGCTGCAACGTTGGATGTGCCGGCCGACAGCTTCTTCTTGCTGTTGGTCTTGTTTTTCTTCTTGCCACTCCCGGAGGTAGCAACTTCTTCTTTGGAGAGTTTTTTGTGACCCTCCGAGGTTGGTTTGGAGTGCATCTCACGGCCCTCCGCAGCTCGGGCACATTTGTCAGCCAAGATGAAAAGTTCCGTGACACTGGTGATCTCCCTGATTGCCAGTTTCTCCAACATTTTCTTGTCCCGTATGCCCTGTCTGAATGCCACAATGACAGAGGTGCTAGAGATAGAAGGGATAGTGTTTCGTACCTGAGAGAACCTCTGGATGAATGACCGCAAGGATTCTCCCCTTTTTGCACGACCGCAAAAAGATCCAGTTCAGTGCCTGGTCGGGTGTATGAACTCCCGAAGTTGGCAGTGAACTGATGGCACAGCTCCTCCCAACTGTTGATAGAGTTGGGTGGAAGGCTCATAAACCAGGACCTGGCAGTCCCAGTTAAGGCCACTGGAAAGTAATTGGCCATCACGGCCTCATTTCCTCCGGCTGCCAAGATTGCAGTGGAGTATATCTGAAGAAATTTGGCGGGATTGACAGTCCCGTCGAATTTTTCCGGCAGGTGAGGCCGGAACTTCTGTGGCCATCTAACCATGCGCAGATGCATGGCCAAGGCTGAACAGCCTCCTCCTACTCCTTCAGGAGTAGAAAGGTCCTGAGCTTCCCGTCTTTCACGGGCACGCTCAATATGGACTCGGCCGTCCTGCTGGCGATATCGGCGATCAAGCTCCGCCCGGAGGTCGTGAGTCGAAAGCCTGGATACCGTGTGAGTGCTTCGAGCTCCGGAGGGCAACGACGTCACTTGTTGTGACGCAGCACGTCTCCTGCTATTGGAGACATGCGGACCAAGTCTTCCAGACAAAGTCCGCCGCTGCGACGGGGCTCTTACTGAAGGAGGAGGACCCTGGTTGCTGAGGCGTTCGGCTGCTGCTGCAACCAAATGCTCCACATCGGCCCTCCACTGCTCCAGTGCATCTCGAGATGCATCCGGAGGTGGTGGGCGTTGGAGAAGAGCACGCGCTGCATGAAGCGCATGTTCCGGATTGTCATGATTTGTCGACGCGGTGATTGATGTCGGCGCACCATCAAGCTGCCCAGCACGATTTGCTGGAGGAGACGGTGGTGGTGGGAGTAGGACTCCTGCTGGTGCTGAGGCTCCTGCTGGTGGCTGTCTACTGGAGGGATTGCCTCCAACAGCCTGAGCAGCAGGTTGGCCGTTGGATGATCCAGCAGCAGAATTCACCATTCTCAAAATCTCAGGCGCCCCTACCTGGCGCGCCAACTGTCGGTGGTTTGGAACCGGCAGATCTCCCTACACTGCTAAAGTGATAGAGGAGTTTGATGTTCGGTGTGGGCGCGCGGAGATTCAAGAAGGTGAATAAGAATTGACACAGGAGACACAAGAATTTACGTGGTTCGGGCCGCCTGAGCGTAATACCCTACTCCACGGAGGTGTTGTTGTTGTATTAGCTGTTTGAGCTTGTGTTGAGCGTCAATGGCATGTGTATGTGTGTGTTCCCCCATGTGTATCGTCGGCCTGTCCTTTTATAGTACAAGGGCAGGCCGTTACAGGTTAGCCTGGCCCGACATGTGGCCCCGACGGTTACTAGTATTGATACACGTTTAATTTCTCTTAATGATCCTGTAACGGGCTTTGACAGTACCGTTACTGGTGTTAAGATCGTCCGTTTAAGTGTCATTAATATGGCATTAATGACACTTAATCGGGTCTTGAAGTCCTTGGTTCTCCTTTGAAGATCCGGAGCCGTTGCGGGGTCTTCCGGAGGTTAGAAGCTGAAGATCCGACAATCGGACACGTGGCAGCTCTGGAGCTTGCTGTGGGAAACAGGTAGCTCCGGGACTACCCGACACGTGTCAGGTCCGGAGCTTCTCTCGGTCAGGGGCTAAGTCCGGGGGTGCCATTTCGGTACATGGTCTGGAGCTTCCCCCTTGTGGGTGGTAGCTCCGGTTTGGTAGTACACGTGGCGACCCAGGGATTAACCATGTTGGAGAAGCGGGTCCGGTTATGTCTGACATGTGGGCCTTCGAGGGTCTTCAAACCAAGTAGATGATTTTCCTTTGAGATATTTATAACCTTAAGGGGTGTACGGTTTCTAGGATACCGACAGTATCAGAGCGAGGTTGCTCATAGGATCATTCTAGCTTCACCGCTAGAGAGCTAAAATGGCCAAGGTTGGGGGTTCGGTTCCTATCTTCGAGGGCAAGAACTTTGCCTATTGGAAAGCACGCATGTGCGCTTATCTAGAGGCTATTGCTCCCGAAGTATGGGAAGCGACCCACGCGGGGTTTGGTGAGCTCAATTATGTTGGTGACCAAATTAAGTGTGATGCTAAAGCTAGGAATGCAATTTATGAATGTATTAGTCAAGATGTGTTTGCTAGGATTGCTAGCAAAGAAAAGGCATGTGAAATTTGGGCTTGCTTGATAGAAATACATGAGGGTTCGTCTCGTGTCAAAGAACTAAAATATCACATGCTTAAAGCCAAATATGATGAATTTAAGATGCTATCTCATGAAAATGTCAATGAGATGTTCTCTCGCTTGAATGTACTTATTGAAGAAATTAATGCTCTTGACATTGCTTCTCTTGGCAAGGGACTCATCAACCGCAAGATCCTCATGCTCCTTCCCAAGCCAAAGTACAACATCATCAACTCCATGCTTCAAAAAGAGTCTCTTGACCACATTGAAGTTTCAGAACTCATTGGAGAAATTCACGCTCATGAGATGAGTGTACTTGGGATGATGGAGAAATCATCTTCAAAAACAATTGCTCTAAAGGCCTTCACCAAGAAAACAAGCCTCAAGAAGAAGAAGGTGGTTGAGGCTATCTCAAGTGAAGAAGAGCAAGCATCAAGTGAAGATGACGATGATGAGCTTGCATTGATGATGAGAAAGTTCTCACGCTTGAACTCCAAGATTAATAAGAAGGGATACACATTTGATCCCAAGAAGAAAGTGTTTCTACCAAGGAGAGATGATCACAAGACTTGCTACAATTGTGGTGACCAAGGCCACATCTCCTATGATTGTCCAAAACTGGACAAAAGAAAAGAGAACCACAAGAGCAAGCATCGCAAGCTTGAATATAGTGAAGATGATAAAGAAGAGGCCAAACCCAAGCCAAGATCCTTTGGAAGAGGAAACATGACAAGTTCAAGAAGGCAAAACTCTTCCCAAAGAAGAGAAATGGCCCACAAAAGGTGTTCATGTGTGAGGCAAATGAATGGGTCACCGACAAAGAAACAAGTGATGAAGAGAGTGAAGCGGAAGAAGAAAGTTTGGCCGGCCTTGCCATTGCCAACAATGATGACTCACCTCTCCATCCACCACCCATGTGCCTCATAGCGAAAGGTAACACCAAGGTATGTGATGACTCTAGCGATGATGAGGTTTCCCTCGATGATTTAACTTCATTAATAAATGAATATCGTACTATCATTAAGAGGGAGAAGAGTAAGGTTAAAGCTCTTGAAGAAACTCGTGCCAAGCTTGAGAGTGCTAACCTCGATTTGTTTGACAAGTATGAAAGCATACTTAAAGAGCATGACATGCTCAAATCCCATGTCAAGCAAATTGAGGAGGATAAGGCTAAAATCAAGCTAGATCATCATGAGCTTAACTTAGCACACCAAACACTCTTGGGAGAGCACAACAAGTTAATACAAGAACATCAAACACTTAACCTTGCTAATGAAGTGCTTGATCAAGAGTTGAAAAATATAAAGAAACAAACTCTTAATGATAAGATATCCATTACTTCTCATGCCACTAATGCTTTGCACAAGTCTTTGCCTTTGAAAGAAAATGCTAGGGAGAAGGACTTGTTGGAAGAAATTGAGAGTCTCTGCACTAGTGTGGCTAGACTTTCAAAAGGGGAAGTCAAACACAAGGAAATCCTCTTCCAACAAGCAAAGGCCTTCAACAAGAGAGGACTTGGATCCTTCCTGGTGCCTAAAAAAGGAAAGGTGCCCTCACCGGAGCTTAGAACAAGCTTCATCAAGGAAGTTGGTTCTTATTGCCAACATTGTGAGGTCACCGGTCACCACACAAGGGAGTGTACTCTTCCTAACCGACCTTCTCCAAAATTGCCCATTAATTACAAATCTACTTTCAATGATCGTTATTATCTCTTGAGTAAAGTAGATGGCAAGGTGAAGGCAAGGTTCATTGGCAAAGACATGAAGGGCATGAAGGGGAAGCTCCCCAATCAACTTTGGGTCCCAAAGACACTTGTATAACATATACAAGGACCTAAGTTGGCTTGGGTGCCTAAAGTTAAAAATTGAATTCATGTGTGTAGGTGAACTACAAAGCCAGAGGAAAGCAATGGGTACTCGATAGCGGGTGCACCCAACATATGACCGTCAATGATGGTATGTTCACCACCATAGAAAACCCCGGCAATCATGAGCAAGTCTCCTTTTGTGATAACTCTAAGGGAAAGGTAATCGGGTTAGGTAAAATTGCTATTTCAAATGACTTATCTATTTCTAATGTTTTGTACGTTAAGTCACTTAGTTTTAATTTACTTTCCATTGCACAACAATGTGATCTTGGACTAACATGCACATTTAGCAAAAATGATGTTGTTGTGAGTAGTGAAACAAGCCAAGACATAGTCTTCAAAGGATTTCGGCATGGACACCTCTACCTAGTAGACTTCTCCAACAAGAATGCTAGCTTGACCACTTGTCTCTTCACTAAGACAAGCTTGGGTTGGCTATGGCACCAACGCATAGCGCACATAGGGATGAGCAAACTCAAGAAGTCATTCAAGCTTGGGATAGTGACCGGCGTGAAGGATGTCACATTTGAGAAGAACAAGCTTTGTAGCGCTTGTCAAGCCGGGAAGCAAGTTGCTTCACACCACCCAATGAAGACAATGGTGTCAACCTCCAAGCCACTTGAGCTACTCCACATGGACCTCTTCGGACCGTCCACATATCAAAGTCTTGGCGGTAACCTCTATTGTCTCCTTATAGTTGATGACTACTCTCGCTATGCATGGACTTTATTTCTAGGTGACAAGAGTGAAACTCCGGAAGTGTTCAAGACCTTCGCCAACCGCGCTCAAAGGGAATTTCAACTTCCCATCATCAAGGTCCGGAGTGACAACGGCACCGAATTCAAGAACTACAACATTGGAGAGTGGTGTGACCGTGAAGGCGTGAAGCATGAGTTTTCGGCCACATACACCCCTCAACAAAACAGTGTCGTTGAGAGGAAGAACAAGACTCTCATCGCTCTTGCACGAGCAATGCTTGATGACTACGGCACATCGGAGAAGTTTTGGGCCGAAGCAATCAACACGGCGTGCCATGCCACAAATAGGGTCTACCTACATCGACTACTTCAAAAGACCCCGTACGAGCTTCTCAATGGTAGAAAGCCCAACATCTCCTACTTTCGAGTCTTTGGATGCAAGTGCTACATCTACCGCAAGAAAAGGCTCGGTAAGTTTGAAAGAAGATGTGATGTTGGTATATTCCTTGGTTATGCATCAAACTCAAAAGTATATCGAGTATTCAACCAAACCTCCGGGTTAGTTGAGGAAAGTTGTGATGTTGAGTTTGATGAGACTAATGGATCCCAAGAGGAGAGTTTTGGTCATGATGAAATAGATGATGAGCCTCTACGAGAAGCCATGAAGAACATGACCATTGGAGACATCAAGCCTGAAGTTGAGGAGAGCCATGATCAAGGGGGAGCTTCAAGTTCCAACAAAAACACCTCTATGACGCCTCAAGTTGACGAAGAAGAGAAGGATGATCCATTGCCGACTCAAGACTCACAAGCCCAACAACATCAAGAAGAATAAGAAGTCCATGATCAAGTACAACCACAAGAGGAGCAACACGCATCACCATCGCCAAGTGCTTCGCAACCACTTATGAGAACCCACTCACATTGAGGAAGCACTCCAAGACCCAAATTGGGTGATGGCCATGCAAGAAGAACTCAACAACTTCATCCGCAATGAAGTTTGGGTGTTGGAGGAGCGACCCAAGGACAAGAACGTCATAGGAACAAAGTGGGTGTACCGCAACAAACAAGACGAGAATGGCGTTGTGGTCCGCAACAAGGCAAGACTTGTGGCTAAAGGGTTCTCGCAAGTTGAAGGACTAGACTTTGGGGAGACATTTGCTCCGGTCGCCCGGCTGGAAGCCATCCGTATACTTCTTGCCTTTGCATCACATAACAACATTAGACTTTATCAAATGGATTTGAAAAGTGCCTTTCTTAATGGTTACATTAACGAGCTTGTTTATGTTGAACAGCCTCCTGGGTTTGAAGATCCGAGGAATCCTAATCATGTGTTTAGGTTGCACAAGGCGCTCTACGGGCTCAAGCAAGCACCTAGGGCGTGGTATGAACGACTATGAGATTTCTTGATCATGCAAGGATTCAAGATCGGGAGGGTGGACACTACACTCTTCACCAAAGACATCAACGGAGATTTGTTTATTTGCCAAATTTATGTTGATGATATTATTTTTGGTTCAACTAACGAAGCTTTTAGCCATGAGTTTGGCAAAATGATGTCTAGGGAATTCGAGATGTCAATGATTGGAGAGCTCAACTTCTTCCTTGGATTTCAAATCAAGCAACATCAAGAGAGGACCTTCGTCTATCAAGAGAAGTACACCAAGGACCTCTTGAAGAAATTTGAGATGGGAGATTGTAGCTCAAGAAGCACTCCAATGGCAACAAATTGTCATCTCGACGCGGATAAGGACAGTAAACCTATTGACCAATCTAACTACCGTTCTATGATTGGTTCATTGCTTTATCTTACCGCATTTAGGCCCGATATCATGTTTAGTGTATGCTTGTGTGCTCGCTTTCAAGCGGCGCCTAAAGAATCGCATATGAAGGCGGCCTTTAGGATACTTAGGTATCTTAAGCATACCCCTAGTGTGGGCTTGTGGTACCCTAAAGGTGCAAAATTCCACCTCTTGGGATACTCGGATTCGGACTTTGCCGGATGCCGCGTGGATCGCAGGAGTACCTCCGGTGGGTGTCACTTGCTTGGGCATTCCCTAGTATCTTGGTCTAGCAAGAAGCAAAATTTCGTCGCCTTATCCACGGTGGAAGCGGAATATATAGCGGTCGGTGCATGTTGTGCCCAAATTCTTTATATGAAACAAAACCTTTTGGACTTTGGTATTAAACTTGGTTATGTGTCTCTCCTTTGTGACAATGAAAGTGCGGTTAAGATAGCTAAAAACCCCGTTCAACACTCCCATACTAAGCACATTGATATTCGCCATCATTTCTTGAGGGAACATGAAGCTAAGGGAGACATCTCATTGCGAGGTGTTAGGTCCGAAGAACAATTGGCGGATATCTTCACTAAACCACTTGATGAGAAAACCTTTTCTAGGCTAAGAAGTGAGTTAAATGTGCTAGATGCAACGAATGTCATGTAAGAATGCACTTCATATAGGTCTTGCCTAACTCTCAAAGGATAGGGGTGAGCAAGGGTTAGCTTGGGATGGAGGTTCTTTTGGTTTTCTCCCAAGGCTTGGAGAGTGGCTCTCCCTGAACAAGCCTTTGAAAGGTTCAAATTTGGCAAGATAGATTTATTTTATGCCTTGCATGATGCCTGCCATATAGACTTGCAATTTCTTGCATTATAAAATGTTTGGCATTGCATACGGTAGATTGTCACAAAGGGGAACCCACCTCATGAGAAAGAGACTTGTTTGAAATGCAATATCTCAACTCATATGTGGTGGAAAGAACAAAATGTTAGGTGCGTTAATGCCTAGAGGAACATGCTCTAAAGAGATAGAAGTCTTCATACTCTACCTCACAAAGCATGGGCCTTGCATTTTATTTGGATAATTTCCTTCCCGTTTTCTTCGGTGTTCTATTCGCTTTAAGGCTTAGCCAAGTTATTGGCATATTAGTATTTTTGAGGGGTAAGGGGTTGCCCAAAAAATCCTAAGACATGTGTTTCTCATTGATTGTTTGTTTGGTCAAAGGACATATATGGGATGTTGTTGTTTTGTAGTCATCGGATTATCCGATGCTTAGGTCAGATCATCATCGGATAAGTTGGTGTTCAAAAGCCAAGAGTCAGACCAGTCAGCAACACAAATCAACCGACGAGTTCATTCTAAAAAACATTGGTCCATCCGATGTTCAAATTTCTAGAACTGTGCTGAAATCCACCGATGCCCATTCCCTTCCACGTCGGACCATCCGGTGTCAACGGCACCTTTTCGAATACCCTTACTGTGCCATTCGACCGATGCTTCTAACGTTTAACGTCGGTGTAAGGATCGAGATGCCCAAGAGGGGGGGTGAATTGGGCTTCCTTTCAAATTTTAAGACGATTAAGGACTAACAACTTAAATCCCAATTCCCTATGCAATTAAACTATGCAATCAATGTAAATTAAAGTTGCGGAATGAAGATTGCATAAGAGTAAAAGGGAGAGGGATGCAAACACTCAAGGGGACACGGAGTTTATCCCGTGGTTCGGTGAGATCACAAGGATCTTCCTACGTCCACGTTGTGGCACCCACCGAAGGGTTTTGCCACTCCCAAGTCACCGAGACTAGGGGCTTCTTCACTATTCTTCTCCGTTCGCCAACCTTGGCAAGGTGGAGCTCAAGCCTTGTACACTTTTGGGATCCTCCGGGCTTCCACAATCCTCTTGGCAAGCTCCGGAAGTTGCACACACCAAGGATCACTCCCTTTGGGCTCTCACTACACTAGAGACTCCAATCACCAAGAGTGGAGGCACCCAAGCACTATCTCTAGCTAGCTCTAGCCTATTTCTTGGTGTACAAATGATGAACAAATGATGTGAAAGTGTTTGCTCTATTGCTTGAATGCTCTAGGATGTGTAGAGTATGTCTGGGCTTCAAGTCTTATCGATTTGACAGGTTGAAGGGGTATAAATAGCCAGCCTCCACGAGATAGCCGTTGGAAAAGTAGGCTGACATCACTTGTCTGCGAACACCGGATGATCCGATGTCTCCCCTTCAGTTATCATCGGTCAAAGCCAAATTAGCTGATGTCACTGTGTCAGATATGACCGTTGTTAGACCGATGTTGATCTCTCTACTCATCGGATGATCCGGTGGCTCTTCCTCCAGAATTTTGCTTGATCTTGAGGCTCACTGGAGTGATCGACCGATGTATGTCTTCTGCACATCGGATGATCCGGTGCTTCACTCGGTCCAATGGTATTGCAATCTGTGATGATGGACCGATGTCACTGAGCCACTCACATCGGATGATCCGGTGAGTGCATTTGTCTGAGGTCTTCTTCTTCAATAGAACCAACTTGACCGATGTAGTCAACTCATAAACGTCGGTTGATCCGGTGTGTTCAACTTGTTGACTTCGAGTTGTTTTGAGTTGTTCTTTTGGAATTTTGAACTTGTGACCTCTTTGACACTTGTTGGAAATGTTGTTTTGGTTGTCTTCAAGCATGGAATGATATCAAGTTAGAGCTTTCACTTCTTGTCATCATATGTTTTGATTTGATCTCATTCGTTGATTTTATATGGGTCTCCAATGTAATTTTGATTTCATTTGATTGAGTGTCATTGAGACCTTGCATTCACAAATTCATTAGTAATATCGAATGGTTGTCATTAATCACCGAAACCGTACCTCATGGGGCCTAGATGCTTTCAATCTCCCCCTTTTTGGTGATTGATGACAACACAATAATTTAAAGTGCAATAATAATGAATTTGATGATAATACACAAGTAGATATGCAATAAGTACAACATAGGACACATGAATCTTGTAAAGGGCAAATGAAAATTATGGTGCGAAAAGCTCAATTGATTAAAATCATAAACAAATGAGACAAGCGAAAGAGTGCTTAATTAAAATTACAAAAGAGTACTCAAGCAAGAATACAAAAGATAAACACACACTCACACACTCCCCCTAAACACGTACTCCCCCTGAGACTGCTACTCCCCCTGACTCTCCTACATCTTCTCCCCCTTTGGCATCAAGACACCAAAAAGGGATCAGAACGCCTACTGACCCTGAGAGCTAGGCGCGAGGACGAACTGAGCACCGTCGCAGTCGTCGGAGTTGGAGTCGCCGGTCGAAGGAGCTGCCGGAGCGGTGGGAACTGGAGGGTCCGCTGCCGGTGCTGGAGGAGAGGGAGCAGGTACTGAAGATGCTGGAGGAGCTGGAGGAAGTGGAGCGCTCACCACGGACGCCGGTGTCTGCTGGAACAAGGTCGTCGCCGGCAGTGGTGAGTGAATCGGTGCGCTAGGTGCCAGAAGTGGTGACATGCTGATCGAAGGGATAGGAGTAGTAGGCACCTGAGCGACACCTGGAGCCAGTCCCAGTCCAGGCTGCTGTGAAGGAAGGGCGATCCCGGTCTGAGTGTATAGGTTGGTGATCAACCCTAGGATCCCCATCATGGCCTGCTGGGTCTGCTGCTGCTGATCGAGGGTACGGCGGTGCATCTGATCGACCAGGTTGGTGAACCGGTCCGTATCCTCTCGCCTCTGACGGGCGATCTCCAGCTGGAGCTCCTGCTGCTGCCGCTGCAGCTGTGCTAGGTGAGCAGCCTGCTCCGCCCTGGCCTGCTCAGCAGCGAGCCTGTCCTGGCGCTGCTGCTCGATCATCTGCTGGAGAAGGGAGGACAGCTCCGACGGCTGTGACACCTGCGCCTCGGACACAGGAGGTGGTGTCGGTGGCGGAGCAGCTGATCCTCCTGCCTCGGCGTCGTGCTGTCTCGGTGAGGGTGGAGGTGGAGGGAAGTACTCCTCAACACTCTCGTCTGTGTCGCTCTCGGACCAGACGTGCTGCAAGTCTCCACCTTGAGCTTCTGCCTCTGCCAGACGCTCATCTTCCTTCTCGAGGTCAGACCAATCCTCCTCAGTCAAGCGGGCCCTGACCTGGCGCTCAACTGGACGGCCAAGGCGGCGGTCTCCAGGAGCGGACGCACGGTAGTGACCGAAGCGGGTCACGCTCTCATCAGCAAGTCGGGCCTGTGCTGTATGTCCTTCTGGCACCACCATAGAGCATATATAACTGATCCAGTGCCCGTATGCTAGTTGCCACATCATGCCCACTCCATCTGTGATGACGTCCTCCATCTCGCAGATAATGATATCCACTATATCAAAGTCCATCCCGTTCATGATGTAGAACAGGAGGGTCTGCTGGAGACTCGTGAACCCCTCCAAGTAACCTGACCTCGGCAGAAGCGTGCGGCGTAAGGCGAGGTGCACAATACGCGCAGCTGGGGTCAGGAGGGCTGGAACTCTAGGCTGGTCCGGAGAGAAAGAGGGGCCAAACAAGGAGCGGATCTCGTCCAGCTGTGGTGCCACCCCTCCAGTAAGTGGCCTCCTTGGTGGATCTGCCTGCCCATAGACTTTCTCGTGAATGCTGGTGTCGTGCAGGTCCAAGCCAAGAATGTGCCCCAAAGTCTGCCTCGTGAGATGGTAGTGCTGACCATTAAACATGAATGCAATGGATCTTCTGCCCTCTGAGATGTATAGGGTCGCGTAGAAGACACGGACCCACTCTTCCACATACGCACTTCTCTCATAGTCCAATAGCTCCACCAAGCCTCTATATCGCTCAAAGAAGGGGCGGACATCAGTTTCCGCTGCCACTGCAAGCTGCCTCCAGTCCAAGTGGTTGTGCTGAAAGAGCTTGTGCCCCCGGCGCTTGTAGGTCTCATAGAGAGACGCCTGGGTGACAGTCCAGAAGCAGCTGTCAACAAGAAGCTCTCGGGGTTGTGGGAACCACTCCTCAAGAAGAACACTCCACCTGAGCTTCCGGAGTTGCTTCGCCTTCATCTTCCGGTAGTCCACAAGACGGACTCCTTCACCGACCCGGACGGCCGTGTCCATCTCATGGATGTCCCTCTCAGCCTCCCTGTCCTCACGACGGTCGGCAGTCGTCGGTCTCGGACGAGGAGCAGCCTCGGCGTGACCTCCTCGAGTCCGGGCTGAACGCCGGCGGACGAGAGGCGCAACCGGCTCCTCTTCGGCGTCGGAGTCGTCGACCACGGGAGGCGGCCTTGGACGGGCCTCGCGAATCCTCAACGAACCCCCATGGCCGCGCTCACGCTCCTCGGCGGCGCGAGCGGCCATCAAGGCCTTCTTCTCATCCTTCAAAAGTTTCCGCTTTTTCGCGGCGGGCTCCGCGATCGCTTTTCCCTTTCCTTTGCGATCACGACCCATCTAGGCGACGGAGAGGAAGGGTTAGCAACGTTGAAAACGAACGATGACGAGATAATCAACGAGAGACGTCGCACGGCACGGAGCTCACCTTAGCGACGATGGAGCTCGGGAAAACCTAGCGACGGGGGCCGGAGAAGACGTGGAGATGCTTCGACGGAGGGAGAGGTGCGGTGGCGATGGTGCGTGGGCGCGGGTGGAGCACGGCGGCGGTGCCTACGGCTGCGGCGGCGGCGGCTGCTGCGGAGGTGGTGCGGTGAGCGGGCACGGGCGGCGGCGGCGCGTGGGGAGGCAGCGGCGGCGGTGCTGCGGGTGGAGCACGGCGGCGGCGGCGCGAGGGAAAGGCGGCGGCGCGCGGGAGAGGTGGCGGCGCGGTGAACGGTGGTCGGCGGCGGCGATCAGGGCGTGAGGCGGCGACGGCGAGAGAGAAATCGGGAGAGAAAACGAACGGCGGCGGCGCGCGGGTTTAAATAATGGGGCCCAAACCCTAGCCGTTTTTTAAACACCGGATGGACCGATGATAGATGTAGTGAACGTCGGTCAATTGCAACAGTAAGGATATTCAAGAATTGCTGTTGACATCGGATGCACCGACGATTAGGGTTTTGAACATCGGTCGATTAACACAGTAAGGGTGTTCAACCGAGTGATATTGACACCGGATGATCCGACGTTAGAGGGAGGTAGACATCGGTTGAATAGATCACAGTTCCAGAAGAGTGAACATCTGATGGACCGATGTTTTCCAGGATGAACGCGTCGGATCATTTGAGGTTCTGACAGAGTTGGGCTTTGAGGATTGAACACCTATTTGACCGATGAGGGATTGACAGGGGCATCGGATAATCCGATGACAACAGAACGAAAACATCCCATATATGTCCTTTGACCAAACAAACAATCGAGGAGAAACACATGTCTTAGGACTTTTTGGGCAACCCCTTACCCCTTAAGAAGCTAATATGCCAATAGCTTGGCTAGACCTTAACACAAACGGAACACCAAGAAAAATGGAGGAAAGTATCCAAATAAAATGTAAGGCCCATACTTTGTGAGGTAGAGTATGAAGACTGCTATCTCAATGAAGCATGTTCCTCTAGGCATTAACGTACCTAACATTTTGTTCTTTCCACCTTATATGAGTTGAGATATTGCATTTCAAACAAGTCTCCTTCTCATGAGGTGGGTTCCCCTTTGTGACAATCTACCGTTATGCAATGCCAAACAAATTATAATGCAAGATATTGAATGAGTGCAGCTTTATATGGCAGGGATCATGCAAGGCATAAAATAAATCTATCTTGCCAAGTTTGAACCTTCCAAAGGCTTCCTCAGGGAAAACTACTTCTAGCTTGCCCCTATCCTTTGGGAGTTAGACAAGACCTATATGATATGCATCCTTACATGAACATGGCAACTTACATGACGTTAGATGCATCTAGCACATTTAATTCACTTCTAAGTCTAGAAAAGGTTTTCTCATCAAGTGGTTTTGTGAAGATATCCGCCAATTGTTCTTCGGATCTAACACCTTGCAAAGAGATGTCTCCTTTAGCCTCATGATCACGCAAGAAGTGATGGCGAATATCAATGTGCTTAGTGCGGGAGTGTTGAACGGGGTTTCTAGCTATCTTAACCGCACTTTCATTGTCACAAAGGAGAGGCACACAACCAATTTTAATTCCAAAGTCCAAAAGGGTTTGCTTCATATATAGAATTTGGGCACAACATGCACCGGCCGCTATATACTCCGCTTCCGCGGTGGACAAAGCCACGGAATTTTGCTTTTTGCTTGACCAAGATACTAGGGAACGCCCAAGTAAATGGCACCCACCGGAGGTACTCTTGCGATCCACGCGGCATCCGGCAAAGTCCGAATCCGAGTATCCCAAGAGATGGAAACTAGCGTTCTTGGGGTACCACAAACCTACACTTGAGGTATGCTTGAGATACCGAAGTATCCTAAAGACCGCCTTCTTGTGCGATTCTTTAGGTGCCGCTTGAAAGCGAGCACACAAGCACACACTAAACATAATATCGGGCCTAGATGCGGTAAGATATAACAATGAGCCAATCATGGAACGATAATGAGATTGATCAATAGGTTTACCGTCCATGTCCGCGTCGAGATGGCAATTTGTCGCCATTGGAGTGCTTCTTGAGCTACAATCTCCCATCTCAAATTTCTTCAAGAGGTCCTTGGTGTACTTCTCTTGATAGATGAAGGTCCCCTCTTGAAGTTGCTTGATTTGGAATCCAAGGAAGAAGTTGAGCTCTCCAATCATTGACATCTCGAATTCCCTAGACATCATTTTGCCAAACTCATGGCTAAGAGATTTGTTAGTTGAGCCAAAAATGATATCATCGACATAAATTTGACAAATGAATAAATCCCCGTCGATGTGCTTGGTGAAGAGTGTAGTGTCCACCCTCCCGATCTTGAATCCTTGCATGACTAGGAAATCCCTTAGTCGTTCATACCATGCCCTAGGTGCTTGCTTGAGCCCGTAGAGCGCCTTGTGTAACCTATACACATGGTTAGGATTCCTCGGATCTTCAAACCCGGGAGGTTGCTCAACATAGACAAGTTCGTTAATATAGCCATTGAGAAAAGCACTTTTAACATCCATTTGATAAAGCATTATATTGTGATGTGAAGCAAAAGCAAGGAGTATGCGAATAGCTTCTAACCGAGCGACCGGAGCGAATGTTTCTCCAAAATCTAGTCCTTCAACTTGTGAAAAACCATTGGCCACAAGCCTTGCCTTGTTGCGGACCACGACGCTATTCTCGTCTTGCTTGTTCCGGTATACCCACTTTGTACCGATAACGTTCTTGTCCTTAGGTCGCTCCTCCAACACCCAAACTTCATTGCGGGTGAAGTTGTTGAGTTCTTCTTGCATGGCCATCACCCAATTTGGATCTTGGAGTGCTTCCTCTATGTGAGTGGGTTCTACACACGAAACAAAAGAGTAGTGCTCACAAAATGAGGCGACATGGCGGGAACGAGTACTTACGCCCCTTGAAGGACTTCCAATGATTTGGTCCATTGGATGCGCCTTGGAGATGCGTCCATGCCTCATAAGTGGTTGTGAGTCACTTGGCGGTGGTGAAGCTTGTTGTTCCTCTTGTGGTTGGACTTGATCATGGACTTCTTCTTGTCGTTGGTGTTGTGTGGCTTGTGAATCTTGCGTTGGCAATGGATCATCTTTTTCTTCTTCTTCTTCATCAACTTGAGGCACCATGGAGGTGTTGATGTTGGAACTTGATGCTCCCCCGTGATCATGGGCCTCTTCAACTTCCGGCTTGATGTCTCCAATGGTCATGTTTTTCATGGCTTCTCGTAGAGGCTCATCATCTATTTCATCATGACCAAAACTCTCCTCTTGGGAGCCATTAGTCTCATCAAACTCAACATCACAACTTTCTTCAACTAGACCGGAGGTTTGGTTGAATACTCGATATGCTTTTGAGTTTGATGCATAACCAAGAAAGATACCAACATCACATCTTCTTTCAAACTTACCGAGCCTTTTCTTGCGGTAGATGTAGCATTTGCACCCAAAGACTCTAAAGTAGGAGATGTTGGGCTTTCTCCCAATGAGGAGCTCATATGGGGTCTTTTGGAGTAGTCGGTGAAGATAGACCCTATTTGCGGCATGGCACGCCGTGTTGATTGCTTCGGCCCAAAACTTCTCCGACGTGCCATAGTCATCAAGCATTGCTCTTGCAAGGGTGATAAGGGTCTTGTTCTTCCTTTCAACGACACCATTTTGTTGAGGGGTGTATGTGGCCGAAAACTCATGCTTCACACCTTCACGATCACACCACTCCCCAATGTTGTAGTTCTTGAACTCGGTGCCGTTGTCACTCCGGACCTTGATGATGGGAAGTTGAAATTCCCTTTGAGCACGTTTGGCAAAGGTCTTGAAAACTTCCGGAGTTTCACCCTTGTCTCCTAAAAACAAAGTCCAAGCATATCGAGAATAATCGTCAACGATAACAAGACAATAGAAGTTACCACCAAGACTTTGATATGTGGACGGTCCGAAGAGGTCCATGTGGAGTAGTTCAAGCGGCTTGGAGGTTGACACCATTGTCTTCATTGGGTGGTGTGAAGCAACTTGCTTCCCGACTTGACAAGCGCTACAAAGCTTGTTCTTTTCAAACGTGACATCCTTCACGCCGGTCACCATCCCAAGCTTGAACGACTTCTTAAGCTTGCTCATCCCAATGTGAGCAATGCGTCGATGCCATAGCCAACCCAAGCTTGTCTTAGTGAAAAGACAAGTGGTCAAGCTAGCATCCTTGTTGGAGAAGTCCACCAAGTAGAGATGTCCATGCCGAAATCCTTTGAAGATTAGTTCTTTGCTTGATTCACTAGTTACTACAACACCATTCTTGTCAAAAGTGCACGTTAGTCCAAGATCACATAGTTGTGCAATGGAAAGTAAGTTGAAACTAAGTGACTTAACATATAGTACATTAGAAATGGACAAATCATGCGAAATAGCGATTTTACCTAAACCAATTACCTTCCCCTTTGAGTTGTCACCAAAGGTGACTTGTTCATGATTATCGGGGTTCTCTATGGTAGTGAACATACCATCATTGCCGGTCATATGTTGAGTGCACCCGCTATCGAGTACCCAATGTTTCCCTCCGGCTTTGTAGTTCACCTACACACATGAAGTTAGTTTTTGAGTTTAGGCACCCAAGCTAACTTAGGTCCTTGTATGTGTGATACAAGTGATTTTGGGACCCAAAGTTGCTTGGGGAGCTTCCCCTTCATGCCCTTAATATCTTTGCCGATGAACCTTGCCTTCACCTTGCCACCTACTTTGCTTAAGAGATAGTGATAATCATGGAAAGTAGATTTGTAGTTAGGAGGCAATTTGGGAGAAGGACGGTTGGGAAGAGGACACTCCCTCGTGTGGTGTCCGGTGACCTCACAATGTTGGCAATAGGATCCAACTTCTTTGATGAAGCTCGTCCTAAGCTCCGGTGAGGGCACCTTTCCTTTGTTGAGCACCGGGAAGGATCCAAGTCCTCTCTTGTTGAAGCCTTTGGCTTGTTGGTAGAGGATTTCCTTGTGCTTGTCCTCTCCCTTGGAAAGTCTCACCACACTAGTGCGGAGACTTTCAATTTCGTCCATCAATTCCTTCTCCCTAAGGCTTGCTTTCAAAGGCAAAGACTTATCAAAAGTATTAGTGGCATGTGAAAAAGTTGATACTTTGCCATCAAGGGTTTCCTTTTTCATGTTCTTCATTTTTAGTTCAATTTTCTCATAAGCAAGGTTAAGCACTTCATGTTTTTGAACCAAGTCATTGTGCTTTCCCAAGAGTGCTTGGTTTGCTAAGTCAAGCTCATGATGATCAAGCTTGATTTGAGCATTTTCCTTCTCGATTTGCTTGACATGTGTTTTGAGCGTGTCATGCTCTTTGAGTATGGTTACATACTTGTCATGCAAATCGAGCTTCGCACTCTCAAGTTTAGCACACGCTTGTTCAAGTGCTTTGACCTTGCTCTTTTCCCTTTTTATGATGACATGATATTCATTAATCATTGATGCTAGTTCATCGGGGGAGAGCTCATTATCATCATCGCTAGAATCATCACATACCTTAGAGTTACCTTTAGCCATGAGGCACATAGGAGGTGGATGAAGAGGTGAGTCGTCTTTGTTGACGACGGCAAGGCCCGCCAAGTTTTCTTCATCTTCACTCTCTTCATCGCTTGATTCTTCATCCGTGATCCACTCATTGGCCTCGCACATGAAGACTTTTTGAGGCCCTCTTCTCTTCTTTGGAAAGAGCTTGGTTTTCTTGCCCTTGTCAAATTTCTTCTTTCCAAAGGCGCGCTTGGGTTTGACCTCTTCTTCATCTTCATCACTTTCTTCTAGCTTTCTATACTTTCCTTTGTGGTTGTCCTTCCTCTTGTCGGGTCTTGGACAATCATATGATATGTGGCCTTGCTCTCCACAATTGTAGCATGTTTTGTTTTCATCTTTTCTTGGGAGGAAGGCTTTCTTCTTTGGATCAAAGGAGTATCCCTTCTTTGCGATTTTGGAGTTTAGACGAGAGAATTTTCTCATCATCAATGCAAGCTCATCATCGTCATCTTCGCTTGTTGCTTGCTCTTCTTCGCTTGAGCTAGGCTCAACCACTTTCTTTTTCTTGGGAGTTGTCTTCTTGGTTGAAGCCTTGAGAGCAATAGTTTTTGATGATGACTCCTCCATCATTCCAAGTACGCTCATCTCATGAGCGTGTATTTCTCCAATGAGCTCCGAAACTTCAATGTTGTCAAGTGATTCCTTTTGGAGCATGGAGTTGATGATATTGTACTTAGGCTTGGGAAGGAGCATGAGGATCTTTCGGTTGATAAGTCCCTTGCCAAGAGATGCAATGTCAAGAGCATTAATCTCCTCAATAAGAACATTTAAGCGTGAAAACATTTGGTTAACATTCTCATGAGGAAGCATTTTGAATTCATCATACTTGGATTTTAGCAAGTGATATTTGAGTTCTTTAACACGAGAGGAACCCTCATGAATTTCAATTAAGCATGCCCAAATTTCACAAGCCTTTTCTTTACTAGCTATTCTTGCAAATACATCTTGACTAATGCATTCATAGATGGCATTTCTAGCCTTAGCATCCCATTTTAGTTGATCCCCAACATAATTAAGATCTCCAAATCCCGCATGGGTCGCTTCCCACACTTCGGGAGCAATGGCCTCTAGGTAGGCACGCATGCGTGCTTTCCAATAGGCAAAGTTCTTGCCCTCGAAGATAGGAACCGAACCCCCATTCTTGGCCATTTAAGCTCTCTAGCGGTGAAGCTAGAATGATCCAATGAGCAACAAGGCTCTGATACCAATTGTAAGGATCGAGATGCCCAAGAGGGGGGGTGAATTGGGCTTCCTTTCAAATTTTAAGACGATTAAGGACTAACAACTTAAAGCCCAATTCCCTATGCAATTAAACTATGCAATCAATGTAAATTAAAGTTGCGGAATGAAGATTGCATAAGAGTAAAAGGGAGAGGGATGCAAACACTCAAGGGGACACGGAGTTTATCCCGTGGTTCGGTGAGATCACAAGGATCTTCCTACGTCCACGTTGTGGCACCCACCGAAGGGTTTTGCCACTCCCAAGTCACCGAGACTAGGGGCTTCTTCACTATTCTTCTCCGTTCGCCAACCTTGGCAAGGTGGAGCTCAAGCCTTGTACACTTTTGGGATCCTCCGGGCTTCCACAATCCTCTTGGCAAGCTCCGGAAGTTGCACACACCAAGGATCACTCCCTTTGGGCTCTCACTACACTAGAGACTCCAATCACCAAGAGTGGAGGCACCCAAGCACTATCTCTAGCTAGCTCTAGCCTATTTCTTGGTGTACAAATGATGAACAAATGATGTGAAAGTGTTTGCTCTATTGCTTGAATGCTCTAGGATGTGTAGAGTATGTCTGGGCTTCAAGTCTTATCGATTTGACAGGTTGAAGGGGTATAAATAGCCAGCCTCCACGAGATAGCCGTTGGAAAAGTAGGTTGACATCACTTGTCTGCGAACACCGGATGATCCGATGTCTCCCCTTCAGTTATCATCGGTCAAAGCCAAATTAGCTGATGTCACTGTGTCAGATATGACCGTTGTTAGACCGATGTTGATCTCTCTACTCATCGGATGATCCGGTGGCTCTTCCTCCAGAATTTTGCTTGATCTTGAGGCTCACTGGAGTGATCGACCGATGTATGTCTTCTGCACATCGGATGATCCGGTGCTTCACTCGGTCCAATGGTATTGCAATCTGTGATGATGGACCGATGTCACTGAGCCACTCACATCGGATGATCCGGTGAGTGCATTTGTCTGAGGTCTTCTTCTTCAATAGAACCAACTTGACCGATGTAGTCAACTCATAAACGTCGGTTGATCCGGTGTGTTCAACTTGTTGACTTCGAGTTGTTTTGAGTTGTTCTTTTGGAATTTTGAACTTGTGACCTCTTTGACACTTGTTGGAAATGTTGTTTTGGTTGTCTTCAAGCATGGAATGATATCAAGTTAGAGCTTTCACTTCTTGTCATCATATGTTTTGATTTGATCTCATTCGTTGATTTTATATGGGTCTCCAATGTAATTTTGATTTCATTTGATTGAGTGTCATTGAGACCTTGCATTCACAAATTCATTAGTAATATCGAATGGTTGTCATTAATCACCGAAACCGTACCTCATGGGGCCTAGATGCTTTCAGTCGGTCCATCCGGTGTTAAAATTTCAACTAGG
Source organism: Tuctoria greenei (assembly GCA_036927565.1). Taxonomy (NCBI): domain Eukaryota; kingdom Viridiplantae; phylum Streptophyta; class Magnoliopsida; order Poales; family Poaceae; genus Tuctoria; species Tuctoria greenei. The sequence continues at coordinate 14,338,008 of JAYESD010000006.1, forward strand.
GTTTGGGACCCACTTTTTAAACGACCCTTTGCCTCCTGTCCCTTCTCTCTCCCCGATCCCGATTCACCCGCGACTCACCTTCCGCCGCCACCGCTCCTCTCGCCCTCCACCGCCGCCTCCGGCCGCCACCGCCGCCCTCCGGCCGGCCGCCGCCGCAACACAGTAGCAACAACGCCACCGCCATCCTCAGCCACGCCGCCGCCGCCATCAGCAGCACCACCGCCGCCGCATCCTCCAGCGCCGCCGCCGCTCTACCTCACCACCACAGCACCCAAGCGTTGCCTCCTCCCGTGCACCACCGTCGCCACAAGCACAGCGCCGTCGTGGTGCCTCCACGGTCGCCATCTCTTCATCGCTAGGGTTGCCGGCCGCGACCGTACTTCATTCTCGTCGTTGCGCCTCATCGCAATGGCTCGTGACAAGAAGAACAAGGGCAAGGCCATTGTAGAGCAGGCCGCAAAGAAGCAGAAGCTCTCGAAGGAGGAGAAGAAGGCATTGATGGCCGCTCGCGCCGCCGAGGAGCGAGAGCGTGGCCGAGGAGGATCACTGAGGATCCGCAAGGCTCGTCCGAGGCAGCCTCCCGTGATCGATGAGTCCGAGGTGGAAGAAGAGCCAGAAGTGCCACTTGTCCGCCGGCGCTCAGCCAGGACCCATGGGGGTCATCCGCCGGCAGCACCTCATTCACGATCGTCAGCTGCCGATCGTTGTGAGGACAGGGCGACTCAGAGAGCCGTCTACGAGATGGACACCACCGTCCACGTTGGTGAAGGTGTCTGGTTGACTGATTACCGGAAGATGAAGGCCAAGCAGCTAAGAAGACTCAGATGGAGTATTTTGCTTGAGGAGTGGTACCCGCAGCCCAGAGAGGCTCTTGTGGACAGTCGGTTCTGGACCCATGACACAGGCGTCTCTATACGAGACCTATAGACACCGAGGCCACAAGCTATTCCAGCACAACTTTCTGGATTGGAATCAGCTCGCCCTGGCAGCAGAGACAGAGATACGCCCATACTTTGAGAGGTATCGAGGGCTGGTGTAGTTGATGTCCTACGAGAGGAGTGCCTACGTGGAGGACAGGGTCCAGGTATTCTACGCCACCCTCTACGTCTCCGAGGGCCGCAGGTCTATAGACTTCATGTTCATGGGCCAACACTATCACTTGACGAGGCAGACGCTGGCACAGCTGCTAGGAGTGGACCTGCACGACACTTGTGTGCATGAGAGGGTATATGGTCAGGCAGACCCGCCGAGGAGGCCGCTCACTGGAGGAGTGGCACCACCACTGGAGGAGATCCGCTCTCTGTTTGGACCGACCTTCTCTCCAAACCAGCCGAGGGTACCGGCACTACTGACTCCAGCTGCGCGCACAATGCACCTTGCCTTGCACCGCACGCTTTTGCCGAGGTCAGGATACTTAGAGGGGTTCACCAGCCTGCAACAGACCCTCCTGTTCTACATCATGAACGGGATGGAGTTTGATATTGTGGACGTCCTCATATGCGAGATGGAGGATGTAATCACCGATGGAGTGAGCATGATGAGGCAGCTTGTGTATGGACACTGGATCAGCTACCTGCTCTCCATGATGGTCCCTGAGGAGTCCGCCGTGCATGACCGTCTCACTGACGAGAGTGTCACACGGTTTAGCCACTACCGTGCCCCAGCTCTTGGAGACCGCCGCCTTGACCGTCCAGTCGAGCAACAGATTCGTGCTCGTCTATCTGAGGAAGACTGGTCGGATCTGGAGAAGGAGGATGAGAGGTTGGCCGAGGCAGAGGCTCAGGGTGAGGACCTGCAGCATATATGGTCCGAGAGCGACACTGATAACAGCATTGAGGAGTACTTTCCACCTCCTCCCTCACCCAGGCAGCACGACGCGGAGGCTGGAGGCTCTACAGTGCCACCACCTACTCCACCTCCTGTCACAGAGGCACAAGTCTCTCAGCCGTCAGAGCTCACCTCACTTCTGCAGCAGATGGTTGAGCAGCAGCGCTTGGACCGGCTTGCAGCTAAGCAGGCCCGAGCTGAGCAGGCAACACGACTTCTGGAGCTCCAGCAGCAGCAAGAGATGCAGCGCCAGATCGCCTGTGAGAGGCGAGAGGACACTGACTGGCTGACTGGGCTGATCGACCAGATGCACCAGCGCTCCCTCGACCAGCAGCAGCAAATGCAGCAGGCGATGATGGGCATTCTGGGGTTGATCACCAACCTCTACACCCAGACAGGGATTGCCCTACCGTCGCAGCTGCCAGACGTTGCTCCACCACCACCTGTCCTTGCTCCAGCTGCAGCTCGGTGCCGACCACGCCGATCAGGTCGATCAGCATGTCACCACTGTTGGCTCCAGGTGCACCGATCCACTCTCCACTGCCGGCTATGACGCTGTTCCAGCAGATGCCAGCATCCGTCGTCAGTGCCCCCTTGCCAGCAGCTACTACTCAGCAGGCACCGACGGCGGCTCCTACGGCTCCGACAGCTCCTTCCACCTCTACTCTAGGCAGCAGCTCCGACGATAGCACTCCAGACGGTGACCAGTTCGTCATCGCGCCTAGTACTCAGGGTCCTTAGGCACTCAGATCCCTTTTTGGTGTCTTGATGCCAAAGGGGGAGATGAGTTAGAGGAGAGTCAGGGGGGGATAGCTTAGTCTCAGGGGGAGTGTCCTAGCCTTAGGGGAGTTTACCTATATCATCTTTTGTAATTTGATGTTTGCTACTCATTTGGTGTTTATTGAGTACTCTTAAGTTATTAATCGATTGAGCTTATTTGGTGTCTATCTATATCTTATGATCACTTATTCACTTGAGTTATTCCTTGATTGAGCTTTCAAATTCATTACTATCAAGTGTTATAATCTTGTATTCATTGCATATCCTCTTAAGTTACGTACTATCAAATTCATTACTATTGTGCCTTAATTGTTGTGTTGTCATCAATCACCAAAAAGGTGGGGATTGAAAGCATCTAGGCCTCCATGAGGTATGGTTTCGGTAATTAATGACAACCATTGGATTTTACTAATGAATTTGTGGATGCAAGGTCTCCCATATCACTCAATCAAATGAAATCCATATGTCATTGGAGACTACTAAACAATCAATTTATGAGATCAATCAATGTTGTGAAGATAAGAAGTAAAAGCTCTTATGTCAAAGTCATTCAACCATAATTGATGACACTTAATGCTTGACAACCATCAAAAGTGCATTTCCAACAAATGTCTAAGAGGTCAATCGAGCAAAGTTCAAAAGAATCGAGCAAAGTTCACTACTCACTGGATCATCCGATGTTAAGGGCTAAGCTACATCGGTCCATCAGTACAGTTTGCAATATTCTTGGACCAAGTGTAGCACCGGATCATCCGATGTACAGAAATATACACATCGGTCAATCACTCCAGTAAGCATCAAGTTTGAGCCAATTCTGGAGGAAGAGCCACTGGATCATCCGATGAGAACACAAGTGCAACATTGGTCTAACAACGGTCATATCTGACACAATAATGTCAGCTAAAGTGAACTTGACTGATGATAACTAAAGGGGAGACATCGGATCATCCGGTGTTCGCAGAAAAGTTCTGTCAGCCTACTTTTCCAACGGCTATTTCATGGAGGTTGGCTATAAATACCCCCTAAACTTGTCAAATCAACAAGTCTTGATCACCAGACATAATCTACACATCCACAAGCATTCAAGACAAAGAGCCATCACTTTTACATCATTTAGATCACTTACACACCAAGTGATAGGCTAGAACTAGCTAGAGAGAGAGCTTGTGTGCCTCCATTTTGGGTGAGTGGAATCTCTAGGGTAGTGAGAGCCTTAAGGGAGTGTCCCTTGGTGTTTGTAATTGAGAGAGACTTCCGGAGCTTGCCAAGGCGTTTGTGGAAGTCCGGAGGATCGAAGTTGTACAAGGCTTGAGCTCCACCTTGCCGAGAGAAGAATAGTGGAGATCCCTCGTCTCGGTGACTTGGGTGTGGCTATACCCTTTGGTGGGTGCCACAACGTGGATGTAGGAAGATCTTGACGATCTTGCCGAACCACGGGAAAAATCCTCGTGTCTCCTCGGGAGTTTGCATACTCTTCCTCTCCCTTACATTTATGCATTTTATATTCCGCGAAGTTGCTATTTACTTCAATGCATAGATTGTTTGCGTAGGGAATTGGGCTTTTAGGAATTAAGTTTTATTGCTTAGATTTTTTAAAAGAAGCCCAATTCACCCCCCCCCTCTTGGGCATTCGATCCTTACAGCTGCCAGCAGCTCCGACACAACAGGCACCGACAGTGGGTCCTACGGCTCCTTCAGCTCCCTCCACTTCTACTCCAGCTTCAATCGCAGCAGCAGGCAGCAGCTCCGACGACAACACCCCCGACGGCGACCAGTTCGTCATCGCTCCGAGCACTCAGGGCTCTTAGGCACTCGGATCCCTTTTTGGTGTCTTGATGCCAAAGGGGGAGAATAGTTAGAGTAGAGCCAGAGGGAGGATAGCCTAGCCTCAGGGGGAGTGTCCTAGCTGTAGGGGGAGTTTATCTATATCTTTTGTAATTTGGTGTTATTGCTACTCTTTTGTTATTCATTGAGTACTCTTAAGCTATTGATCGATTGAGCTTTCGCGTTATTAATCTCTTTTGAGTCTTCAAGTTTAATATGCCATATCTTGTACTCATTGCATATCTTCTTGAGTATCGTACTATCAAATTCATTATTATTATGCTTCACTTGTTGTGTTGTCATCAGTCACCAAAAAGGGGGAGATTGAAAGCATCTAGGCCCCCATGAGGTACGGTTTCGGTGATTAATGACAACCTTTGGATTTTACTAATGAATTTGTGGATGCAAGGTCTCACATATCACTCAATCAAATGAAATCTATATGAATATGAACATCAACTAATGATCATTGGAGACCCCTAAAAAATCAAGATCAATCAACGTTATGAAGATTAGAAGTAAAAGCTCATATGTCAAAGTCATTCAACCATAATTGACAACACTCAATGTTTGACATTCATGAGAAGAATATTTACAACAAGTATCTACGAGGTCAATCGAGAAAATTCCAAAAGAATCACTTAGATCAACTCGAAGCAAACAAAATGAACTCCCCGGATCAACCGATGTTTCCAGAGAACAACACATCGGTCGAGTTGGTTCAGCAGAAGAAGAAGACCTCAGAACAAAGTACTCACTGGTGTTAAGGGCAATGTTACATCGGTCCATCAGTACAGTATGCAATATCCCTGGACCAAGTGTAGCACCGGATCATCCGATGTACAGAAATATACACATCGGTCAATCACTCCAGTAAGCATCAAGTCTGAACCAATTCTGGAGGAAGTGCCACCGGATCATCCGATGAGAAGACAAGAGTAGCATCGGTCTAACAACGGTCATATCTGACACAATGACATCAGCTAAAGTAAACTTGACCGATGATAGCTGAAGGGAGAGCATCGGATCATCCGGTGTTCGCATAGCAGTGATGTCAGCCTACTTTTCCAACGGCTATTTCGTGGAGGCTGGCTATTTATACCCCTTCAACCTGTCAAATCGACAAGTCTTGATCACCAGACATACTCTACACATTCTCAAGCATTCAAGACGTTGAGCTACCACTTTTAGATCATTTACACCACTTACACACCAAGAGATAGGCTAGAACTAGCTAGAGATAGTGCTTGTGTGCTTCCATTCTTAGTGAGTGGAATCTCTAGTGTAGTGAGAGCTGTAAGGGAGTGTCCCTTGGTGTTTGTAACTGAGAGTGACTACCGGAGCTTGCCAAGAGGATTGTGGAAGCCCGGAAGATCCAAGTTGTACAAGGCTTGAGCTCCACCTTGCCGAGGTTGGCAAACAGAGAAGAATAGTGAAGATCCCTAGTCTCGGTGACTTGGGTGTGGATATACCCTTTGGTGGGTGCCACAATGTGGATGTAGGAAGATCTTGACGATCTTGCCGAACCACGGGATAAATCTTCGTGTCTCCTCGGGAGTTTGCATTCTCTTCCTCTCACCCTTCACTTATGCATTTTATATACCACAAAGTTGCTATTTACTTGAATGCATAGGTTGTTTGCATAGGGAATTGGGCTTTTAGTAATTAAGTTTTATTGCTTTGTTTTTTGAAAAGAAGCCCAATTCACCCCCCTCTTGGGCATTCGATCCTTACAACTAGTCCGGCCCTGTGCAGACTAGTCCGGCCACAAGAATTTAATATCGTTTGATTTAGTGATTTCAGGTATTAGTGCCTATTCACCCCCCTCTCTAGGCGACTTTCAGTCGGGTCAGCCCGCTATGGAGCAGGAAGTGGTGCCGTCTTCCCTGCTCCCTTCATGGCATGAGGGTCGAGAAGAGTCGGCGATGGACTGAAGATTCACCATCGAGGTGAAGCTCGTCGATCCAAAAAAGTGACCCCCAGCCCTTCCTGGCACGCCAAAATGTCGAAATGTTTTGCGACACTTCCCCGGACCTGCTAAGGAGCAGCCCGCAGAGGTTCTTTTTAGGCGGGGCGAAGTTTTTGGATCTACGAGCACGATGAACACAAGGATTTTTACGTGGTTCGGGCTGCCGGGAGGTATAATACCCTACATCCACGGGGTTGTGTTATATTGCGTGTGCTCAGCTTGTGGTGAGCGTATGAGCGAGATTGTGTGTGACCCCCCTAGTTTGTGGCTACTTGGTCCTTTTATAGGTCAAGGTCCGGCAGCGTACATTATGACCAGAGCTCGACAAGTGGACTCGGGTTAATTAGTCATGAGAGTACATTAACAGGTCTTGATGGCACGTTAATGGGTCTTGATGCCGTCTTGAAGTTGCGGTCTTGATAACACATTAATGTTGTGTTGATGACGCGTTAATGCGGTCTTGAGTGCACATATCGCCATCTGGAACCGTGAGATGTGTGTGGCAGCTCCGGACCTCTCCTCAACGGGGAGGCTAGGTCCGGAGTTATGGGGGCGCGTGGCAGCTCCAGACCTATCCTCATCGGGGTGACTAGGTTAGGTGTCGTCGGGACGCGTGGCAGCATCGGACCTCTCCTCTGCGGGGAGACTAGGTCCGGTTTTGTTGGGACGCGTGGCAGCACTGGACCTCTCCTCGGCGGGGAGGATAGGTCCGGTTTCGTTGGGATGTGTGGCAGCATCGAGCATCTTCTCATCGGGGAGGCTAGGTCCAGAGCTGTAGGTTGTCGGAGCCGCCTTTTCTTCCTTGTATGAAGGGGTACCCGGTCTGTATAGTATCGACCTATACTATAGAGTATGTTTTAAAGAAAACGATTGCAGATAGTCTAAGAGTTCCTAAAACACGTACGAGAATTTGCATGTGGCCATGTGGCTAAAATGTTTTGTAGCACTATAGGACTCGGAGTGATGAACATGAGAATAAATTGACCAGGGGTATATATTGTTTCACCGGAGTAATGGCATAGTGTTAAGTGGCAACATTAAGCACAGTTTACGTGCTAGACAATAATATTATGGCCCAAAATTTGCTTACTTGGAAATGAAGAGATCCAGTAAAGTATAATTGAAGTGACACAGCTTAAGTTCAGTCCTTGTAACATGAGATCCTGCGGACTTGCGCTGATGAGACCTTTGATAGACTGAAATTGCAGCTATACTGCTGCCATTTACTCTCCATGCAAGTGGTATATCATACATTAATGTTATGTGCTTCGTTACATTTAGCTGACAGTGGTACCAAGTCACCATCTGATTGACACCTACCTTAGTTATATGGGTACAAAATAAGTTGTTATATTTTGGAAATACACAAGGAAACAGGTGTACATCAGGCACGCCCATAAGACTCTGCAATCATGGGTCCTTATATGTGTCTCTTTTTTTTCGAAAGAAACTCCATCAGCTATTAATTTCATCAAGATTGCCAGAAATGTGGCCGATCTAGGAACATGAACTTGTCTGCTGTCATCGTATTGCTGCCCCGTTCACTACTTCAATCCTACGTTACGGACGGAAACAGTTGCCTCCACCGCTCACGCTTCATGCCCCGCCGGCCTGTTCGTCACCATGCACGCGTTTGATGTCCGCTGCAATTAGGTAGCTCATGCTGATGTTTCCGTGCCATCCTGACTGTTTAATTTCTGCCTATATAAGAGTTAAGAGAGTTTATTAACAGTGTTGACACTAACGTGAGCGCTAGCTGGACCTATAACAACATCGGTCACGATCGACGTGACGGCCGGCAAGCATGAAGAGCTCCAGCGTCGCATTACTGGTCATGCTGACCGTCGCCATGGCGAGCAGCGGGCTCTCGGTCGCTACCGCCCTCGGCGAGAGCGGCGGCGGCAGCATTGCCGGGGTCGTGGGCAGCGAGCTGAGGGGGCTGGTCGCCAGGGCCAACAACATGTTCAGTTCGGCGGCGGCAGGCTGGCACACCGCGGGCGCGGGTGCCAGCGTCGCGGAGGCGAAGAATCTGAGAGCTGTGGCGGCGCGGCGGCGGCGGCGGCAGCCCCGGGAGGGCGCTGGCGCGAGCTGCGTCACGGCCGCGATGTGCCGCAAGAGGCGGGTGATCTGCGGCAAGAGGTGCTACGGCGCCTCGCGGCGCGCCGCCAGCGTCAACCACGTCCCGACGAGGTGCGTCGTCAAGTGCAAGAAGTGCGTGCCCACCTGCTAGACCAGAGGTACCACCCTTAGCAGTCGAGTGTGCCGTTAAGCTTCTGCTCCATGCCGCGCGGGCGGTCACGGTGTTACGTGTTGCTGGTACTGGTGGGAGCGAGTAACTTCCTGTCGTAGATTTAATGTAATAATCGAGATCCATGGATGCAACTCTTGTAGGTACGTACAGTAATGAATTCAGAAATCTATATGATGTAGTACATCAGTGCGCGCGGTTTTGAATTCTTTTTCTCCACTTGAACAGTGTCACGATTCCACAGTCCACACTGGCAATTTGTTGTGCATAGTTGCCATGACTGCAGAAGCCATGCAGACGATGCAGTCGTTGTAGTTTTAGGGTATAGGGTTCAGACAGGCATCTGCTCTCTGACTAGTGACCGGAGGAGAGACCGACCGAACTGCTAACCCCCGACGATCGACTTTGAATCAAATAAAGGAGACACGTGCCACGGACGGTGTCATATCATAACGGCAGGCACGACCATCGTTCAGAGAATCGGTAGCGTGTTCATTCGCTCAAACCCCGGAGCACCTAATCCTCTAATGTTCGCCGTTGAGAGTCCGGTGAGCAGATTGCAGACAGACAAGAAAACGCCAACCGATGCGTAAGCCCCAGATGCCGTCGCGCGTCATGTCGCTGGACGCGCGGCCGGCGCTCCTTCACCTGACACCATCGGCGTGGCTTCCCATGCGCCTCGCGCCCTGCCTCGGGGTCTCTCTCCGTCACTCGCGCTAGTATAGTGCTGCTGCAGCAACTGCAAGGCAACGACGTCTTTAGCTACGCGACTGAGACCGAGCAGGAGAGTCAAACCGCGGCGGTCAGGTGGTCTCGTGGGGACGATGGCAGGTGAGGTCTCGCAGGTCCTCCTCTACAGTAGAGGTGGGACTCGGGCCGTGCCCGGGCCGGCCCGGCACGGCCCGTTCGTGCTTCGGGCCGAAATGGCCCGGGCCCGAAAGCACGTCGGGCCGGCTCGGGCCGGGCCGGCCGGGCCGGCGGCCGAAAATTGAGGCCCAGGCACGGCCCGTGGCCCGACGGGCCGTCTTCGTGCCGGGCCAGGCCCGAGCACGGCCCAGATCAATGATTTCAGCCCAAAACAATTAAATTTTTAATAAAAATATGGTTTTAATGAAATAAATGGACAAAAAATGAAAAAAAAATATGTAAAAATATTGAAGTGATAGAGAATATTTTTTGAATAATTTAGGAAAAAAAATCGTCGAATTTGGACCAAATTTGAAGAAACTATACAAGTTTGAACTTTCAAGTTTGAATAAAAATGAAAAAACAACATCAGCCCAACAGCAGTCCAACACTATTGGGCTGGCCCAATAACATTTAAAAATTGAATTGAGCACAATTTTTTTTTGAATACATAGTCAAAAAGACTTCAAAAAATATGAAAAAATTTGTGAAGATAGAAAGAGTTGAATTACATGTTCTTAAAAAAAATCACATTCAAAATATTAATATATTGCAGAGAATAAAAAAACAAAGAAAATTGAATTTTGAGTTTTTTATGCAATACATGGACAAAAAAATTCAAAAAAATCTGGAAAAAATACTAGAGTCTAAGGATGTTGTATTTCATGTGTCCTATGAACTTGAGTTTGAGAAACATAATAAATTGATCAGAACAAAAAAAAACAAATAAAAAAGGGATTTGTGGAGTTTTTGTTATTTTTATATCTTGAATAATACATCGATTTAGTGAGTGAATTTTTTTGTGAGGCTTTTTAATGATGACACCAACCTCCATGATTTTTTAAAGAATTTTTGAACTTTGTTTGAATGAAAGTGTGTTTGAATTTGAAGATTGTCTCATATGCTTATTAGCTTTTGAGTGAAAAGAGAGAAAATGTGAATATTCACATGTTGAAGTATCTCAAAAAAATTATAAAAAATGCATACATGTAGAAATATAGAACATACACATACAAAACAAAATTTGATACAAACATCTTCATTCTTTGTAGATTTACAAAATAGTGAAGAATATGTACATATGATTTGTTTTGGTTGTTTATAAAAAAGTACAAAACTATCTATATAAGTTTGAAAACAATTGTTCCAAGTGGTAGAGAGTATTTTTTTAAGAATATAAAAAAAAGAATCATTGAATTTGGACTTAATTTGCGGAATTTATACAAGTTTGAATATTTAAATAGGAATCAAAATAAAAAACCCCTGCAAACTCAAGAACAGACGTGTCGGGCCGCCGGGCCGGTTCGGGCCGTCGGGCCAGTTCGGGCCGTCGGGCCAGTTCGGGCCTTCGGGCCATTTTCGGGCCGTGCCGGCCCGGGCACGGCCCACTTGGTCGTGCCGGGCCGTGCCGCCCGTCGTGCCCAAAAACCAGGCCCGGCACGGCCCGGTGTTTCGGGCCGGGCCGGCCCGGCCCGAACTGTCTTCGTGCCGGGCCGGGCCGGGTCTCGGGCCGCGGCATCGTGCTTCGGGCCGCCCGAGTTTGGCCCGGCCCAATTCCCACCTCTACTCTACAGTCGTGAGAGGTGTTGCACCTTTTGCAATTAATAGGCTTGACTCAGTATATATTCAGAATTAATTCACAATAAATTTTAAAGACCTATTAGTGCAAGAGGGAGTAGTGTTAAATGTTTAGTCCCACATGGGAAGTGGAAGTGGAGCAACATCTACATATAAGGGAGATTGCTCTTCCACTCCTTTAGTGAGAGAGAAGAGAGGAATAGAGGGGTGGCCCACGCGCGCTCCTCCTCCTCTTCCTCGCTCGCCTCGCACACGCGCGCGTGTGAACTCGAGCCTCGAGTCGAGCCCAAATTTTATATTTTTGCAAAAGAATATAATTGGGTTTCTGGGCCTCCGAATTTTTGGGACTACCGAGTCAGAGTCCAAGTCGTTGGAGACGAACGCGTCTACGACTGCGGAGTCAGTTCGGATCTCATACGAACCGCCTTCTGGGACTCTATAAAGCCCGATGTTCGCGGTACGGCAGGGCATCCCACGATCAGATCGTTACCACGTTCGAGTTCCTTGCGCCGCCTTCTAGTCTACTCCATCTCGAGCGCCAGCGTGCACCGACGATCGGGAGAGTAGGTCTCCAGAACCGCTCGCCCTTGCGATCCTGCACCGGGAGAGGGCGAATAAGGTTTTTGGGAAGCGCTCCGCGCGACTGCTCGCGTTCTTCACCAGGGCTCGTCTACCGAGGAGATCGGGCGCTGCGGCTCAACGTCGTCACTAACGCCTGCAACGGCTGTTCGTCGTCGGATCTACAGCGGTGCGTTTGACTTCAAATCGGTACGCGTTATTCTCGTCCCGTCTGTCTGCCGATCGCTGCTGTTTTCTCGTGTTTCCGAAATTGTTCAGTAAATTGCCTCCTATTTTCTAACAATCCAAAAACCTTATTAGGCAATTTCCTGAGTTGAACATGATGACTCTAGCCGATGCACTGAGGCCGGAGAAATTCTCTTGCGTGCACTTCAAGAGGTGGCAAGTTAAGACCACGCTCTGGCTCCAATCGCTTAAGATCTTCTGGGTAACCGAGGGCAGGCCTCAAGGTCATTTGTCTGTTGAAGAACAAACAAAGTTCAAGGAAGCCAATTCTACTCTGAGAGGATGCATCTTAAGTGTTCTTGATAATAAACGCTGTGATGTCTATCTGACAGTCACAAATGGGAAGGAGCTCTGGGATGCACCTAACGCTAAGTATGGTGCAGCCGATGCAGGCGGTGAACTATATATCATGGAGAATGTTCATGACTACAAGATGGTTAACAACCGTCCTGTAGTTGAACAAGCTCATGAAATACAGTGCCTTGCGAGAGAGCTCAATCTCCTTAAGTGTCCTTTACCCGACAAGTTTGTGGTTGGGTGCATTATTGCAAAGTTACCTCCATCGTGGAGAAACTTCGCCACAACCCTCAAACACAGGAGACAGGAAATATCAGTTGAAAACCTGATAGCATCTCTTGATGTTGGGGAGAAGGCTCGGGCTAAGGACGCTACTGAGAAAGGAGGCGAGAGTCAATCTAGCGCCAATGCTAATATGGTGCAGAAATCCTATGTCAAGAACAAAAGGAATAAGTCTCTATTCAAGCCAAACAAAAATACTGCTTTCAAGAAGAAGAATTCAAACAAAGCCAATAATGGCTGCTTTTACACCTGTGGGGAGCAAGGACATATTTCCAAGAACTATTCTAAGAGGGCAGATCGCAAAGGAAAAAAGAATGTCAACATCGTGACATTCAGCAATGCAGATGGGTACGGTAATTCCTTTACTGTCCTTTCTATTTCTCAAACACCATCTTGGTGGTTTGATACGGGTGCTAATGTTCATGTATGTTCTGACATGTCTATGTTTACTTCTTACCAGTTCGTCCGGGATTCTGTCGTTCTAATGGGGAATGGGTCACATGCTTTTGTTCGTGGTGTTGGCACGGCCGATCTGAAGTTCACTTCGGGAAAGATTGTCCAGCTGAAGAACGTGCAGCATGTCCCTACTATGAACAAGAGTCTTGTTAGCGGTAACCTTCTATGCAGAGATAGGTTTAAAGTAGTTTTAGAGTCCAAAAATAGTTGTGTCTAAGCATGGACAATTTATTGGTAAAGGCTATGAATGCGGAGGCCTGTTCCGCTTTTCTCTTTCGAAGTTTAATAATAAGTCAATAAACTATATTTGTGGCGGTATTAATGATGATGCAAGTGTTTGGCATTCTCGTTTATGTCACGTTAATTTTGGTTTAATAAATCATCTATCTAGTCTCAAATTAATTCCGAAATTCACTATTGTCAAAGATTGTAAGTGTCATAGTTGTGTGCAGTCAAAGCAACCTCGAAAGCCTCACAAGGCAGCCGAGAAGAGAAACTTAGCACCATTAGAACTTATACATTCTGATCTATGCGAGATGAATGGTGTGTTGACAAAAGGTGAAAAGAAATATTTTATGACATTAATAGACGATTCTACTAGATTCTGCTATGTTTACTTGTTGCAAACTAAAGATGAAGCTTTAGACTACTTTAAAATCTATAAATCTGAAGTAGAAACTCAATTAGAGAGAAAGATCAAACGTCTTAGGTCAGATCGTGGTGGTGAGTATTTTCCCAAAATATTTGATGATTTTTGTGCGGAACATGGTATTATACATGAGAGGACGCCTCCCTATTCACCCCAATCAAACGGGGTAGCTGAGAGGAAAAACCGCACATTGTGTGACTTGGTGAATGCCATGTTAGACACATCCGGTTTATCTAAGGCATGGTGGGGGGAGGCTCTATTGACTTCATGTCATGTCCTAAACCGCGTTCCAAACAAGAATAAAGAGAAAACCCCTTATGAGGAGTGGGTTGGGAGAAAACCATCACTTTCATACTTGCGTACTTGGGGATGTTTGGCAAAGGTCAATGTTCCAATTTCCAAGAAACCCAAGCTGGGACCAATGACAGTGGATTGTATTTTTCTAGGCTATGCTCATCGGAGTATCGCATATAGATTTTTAGTAGTTAAATCTGAGGTACCTGATATGCATGTTGATACTATTATGGAATCTCGTGATGCAACATTTTTTGAGAATATTTTTCCTATGAAAGATATGCATAACACTGCTAGGATCTCTTCTGAAATTTGTCTTGAATCCACCATAACTAGCGAGTTTCTTGATACACCGTTTGAGAATGTCCCAGAGGAGGAACACAATGAAATAACCCAGTCGAGTAAGAGATCACGGATTGCAAAATCCTTCGGTGATGATTTCATTGTGTACCTTGTGGACGACACTCCTAGATCCATAGCAGAGGCATATGCATCACTTGATGCAGATGACTAGAAAGAAGCAGTTCATAGTGAGATGGACTCAATTCTTTCCAATGGAACCTGTGAGTTAACTGAACGGCCATACGGGTGCAAACTAGTAGGCTGCAAGTGAGTGTTCAAGAAGAAGCTCAGGCCTGACGGTACTATTAAAAAGTACAAGGCAAGACTAGTTGCTAAGGGCTATACTCAAAAGGAAGGTGAAGACTATTTTGACACCTATTCTCCTGTCGCCAGAATGATGACAATTCGTGTACTACTTTCTCTGGCTGCCTCTTATGGTCTAATCATCCATCAAATGGATGTGAAGACAGCTTTCCTCAATGGAGAGTTGGAAGAGGAAATTTATATGGAATAGCCTGATAGGTTCGTAGTAAAAGTTGAAGAGACAAAGGTGTGCAAATTGTTGAAATACTTGTATGGCCTGAAACAAGCACCTAAGCAATGGCATGAGAAGTTCGATATTACTTTGACGTCTGCGTGCTTTGTCATTAATGATGCTGATCGGTGCATGTACTATCGCCATGGTGGGAGCGATAGCGTTATATTATGCTTGTATGTGGATGATATACTCATTTTTTGTACGAGCATTAATAAAATTTCTGAGGTCAAGTCTTTTCTATCAAAGTGTTTTGATATGAAAGATCTGGGAGAAGCTAATGTTATTTTGAACATTAAGTTGAATAAGGATGAGAGTGGAATTACTTTAAGTCAATCCCACTATGTTGAGAAAATCTTGAGTCGGTTCGGCTTTATGGATAGCAAGATTTCTCCAACGCCTTATGATCCCAGCGTGATACTTAGAAAGAACAAGAAAGAGTCAAGAGATCAACTCAGATATTCTCAGATAATCGGTTCACTCATGTACTTAGCTAGCGCAACCCGTCCTGATATCTCGTTTGCTGTGAGCAAACTAAGCAGGTTCATGTCAAACTCGAGTACAGATCATTGGCATGCACTTGAATGGGTGATGCGCTACCTGAGAGGTACAATGAGTTATGGAATTCACTATACTGAGCATCTGGCTGTGCCTGAGGGTTATAGTGATTCGAACTGGATCTCTGATGTTGATGAACTCTATGCCACGAGTGGATATGTGTTCACTCTAGCTGGTGGCGCTATATTATGGAGGTCTTGCAAACAGACCATTTTGACGAGGTCAACCATGGAAGTAGAACTCACTACTTTAGAGACAGCAACTGCAGAGGCAAAATGGCCGTGAGAGCTCTTGATAGATTTGCCTGTAGTTAAAAAACCATTGCCGACAATCCTTATGAACTGTGACAATCAGACGGTGATTGCCAAAGTGACTAGTTCTAAGGATAATGCAAAATCATCAAGACACGTCAAGAGACGTTTAAAATTTGTCAGGAAAATGAGAAACTCCGGAGTTATTACTGTTTCGTACATACAAACAGACAAAAACCTGGCAGATCCCTTTACGAAGGGTCTATCACGTAATGTGATAGAAAGTGCATCGAGAGAGATGGGTTTTGTCGGTACCCTGAGTACCGTATACCCCTTGAGATTGCAAAGATCTCAAGGAAATGTCATCTACTTGATTTGAAGACCTTCGGAGACCCACATGTCAGACATAACCGGACCCACTTCCCCAATATGGTTAGTCCCAGGGTCGCCACGTGTACCATCAAACTGGAGCTACCGCCCACAAGGGGGAAGCTCCGGGCTATGTACCATAACAGCACCCCCGGACCTAACCCCAGACCGAGGGAAGCTCCGGAACTGACACGTGTCTGGTAGCACCGGACCTATCTGTTCCCCACAGTATGCTCCGGAGCTGCCACCTGTCCAACCGTCGGATCTTCAGCCCCAAACCTCCGGTAGAATCCACAATGGCTCCAGATCTTCAAAGGGGAATCAAGGACTTCAAAATCCGATTAAGTGTCATTAATACTATGTTAATGACACACGATCGGACGACCCTTATTACCAGTAACAGCGCTGTCAAAGCCCGTAACTCAGTCATTAAGGGTAATTAAGCGCATCAAATGTGTATCAATATTAGTAGCCGTCGGGGCCACATGTCGGGCGAGGCCAACTTGTAACGGCCCATCCTTATACTATAAAAGGACAAGCCGACGATACATAGAGGGGGCTCTGAGCTCTCGGATCTGATCTGGTCTGATCGGCTCACACGCGCTCTCAACTCACGTCACCTGAGTTGAGTTCATACATCCAATACAACACCAACACACCTCGTGGAGTAGGGTATTACGCTCAGTCGTCCCGAACCACGTAAATCCTTGTGTCTCCTGTGTCATTTTACATTTTACCTTCTTGAATCTTCGCGCGCCCACACCGAACTTTAAACTCCGCAAACACTTTTAGTAGTGCCGGGAGATCTACCGGATCAAAAACCACCGACAGTTGGCGCGCCATGTAGGGGAGCGCCTGAGATTTCAAGAATGGTGAACTCAGCTGCTGAATCATCCAATGGTCATCCCGCTGTTCAAGCTGCTGGGGGCAATCCCTCCAATATGCAGCCACCAACAGGAACCTCAGTTCCAGCAGGAGTCACACTTCCACCACCGCCGCCTCCACCAGCAAATCAAGCTGGGCAGTGTGATGGTGCACCGGCGTCAATCATTGTGTCGGCGAATCATGACAACCCGGAACACACGCTCCATGCAGCACGTGCTCTCCTTCAGTGCCCACCACCTCTGGATGCATCCCGGGATGTAATGGAGCAGTGGAGGTCCGATGTGGAACACTTGGTTGCAGCAGCAGCCGACCGCATCAGTAACCAGGGTCCTCCTCCTTTAGGACGGGCCCCGTCGCAGCGATGGACCTTGTCTGGCACACTTGGTCCGCACGTTTCCAACAACAGGAGACGT
The DNA here is from genome assembly GCA_036927565.1 of Tuctoria greenei. Lineage (NCBI taxonomy): Eukaryota > Viridiplantae > Streptophyta > Magnoliopsida > Poales > Poaceae > Tuctoria > Tuctoria greenei. The sequence continues at coordinate 14,355,275 of JAYESD010000006.1, forward strand.
GTTGCGTCACAGCAAGTGACGTCGTTGCCCTCGGGGGCGCGACGCACTCACACGGTATCAAGGCCTTCAACTCATGACCTCCGGGCAGAGCTTGATCGCCGATACCGTCAACAAGACGGTCGAGTCCATATCGAGCGTGCTCGTGAAAGACGAGAAGCTCAGGACATTCCTGCTCCTGAAGGAGTAGGAGGAGGCTGTTCAGCCCTGGCCATGCATTTGCGTATGGTCAGGTGGCTACATAAATTCCAACCTCACCTCCCGGAGAAGTTTGACGGGACCGTTAATCCCGTCGAATTTCTTCAGATTTACTCCACTGCTATCCTGGTAGCTGGAGGAAATGAGGTCGTAATAGCCAACTATTTTCCAGTGGCTTTAACTGGGACCGTCCGGTCCTGGTTTATGAGCCTTCCACCCAACTCCATCAACAGTTGGGAGGAGTTGTTCTAACAATTCACCGCCAACTTTGGAAGTTCATACACCCGACTAGGCACCGAACTGGACCTTTTTGCAGTCGTGCAAAAAGGGGGAGAATCCCTGCGATCATCCATCCAGAATTCTCTCAGGTACGAAACACTATCCCTTCTATCTCTAGCGCTTCTGTCATTGTGGCATTTAGACAGGGCGTACGTGATAAGAAGATGTTGGAGAAACTGGCGATCAAGGAGATCACCAGTGTCACGGAACTCTTCAGCTTGGCCGACAAATGTGCCAGAGCTGCGGAGGGCCGTGAAATGCACTCCAAACCACCTCCGGAGGATCACAAGAAATCCTCCAAAGGCGAAGCCACTACCTCCGGGAGTGGCAAAAATAAGAAAAAGACCAACGTCAATAAGAAGCCGTCGGCCGACGCATCTAATGCTGCCGTTGCTGCAGCTCCGGGTGGTCGGGGGCCACGCCCCGAGAAGCGACCTCGACCGTCTTCTGAAGACGGTGGCAAACCCAAGGTGTGGTGTCCAATTCATAAGACGGACAACCACAGTTTGGAAGACTGCTGGGAGGTCCAAAACCTTGCCGAGCGCTACAACAAGCGCCGAGAAGAAGTTCCTTTCCGACAGAGGGAAGGAAAACAAAAAGTTGACGAAGCTCCGGCTGAAGAGGAGTTAGGTTTTCAGGATCCTAAAAAGGTCCTGAAGGCCGTCTACACCTCCTTCGACGATGATTCTAACGTCTCTGACAACGAGCGTTGGAAGACCATGAACACCATTTTTGGTGGATCATGGGACATCACCTCCCGCCGCGTCCTCAAAGACAATGCATAGGGACATGGCCGCTATAGCTCCTACAACCAGGACGGAGCCTCATCGGAAGTGGATGGACACAACCATCACTTTTGATGCTTCGGACTGCCCTCAAAGCATGGTTGGAGCAGGCCAGTTACCTTTGATGGTATATCCTACCATCAATAATATTCAGCTCCACCATGTTATGGTAGACGGAGGTTCGGGGCTGAACCTCATAAGCTTCAAAGCTTTTACCAAGCTTCAGCTCCGACCTTCAGATCTTCACCCCTCCCGACCTTTCTCCGAAGTAGGTCCGGGAGCCATTACCCCACTCGGTGATATTACTCTCCCCGTTACCTTCAGGACCCGGGAGAAGTACCACACTGAGAAGTTGGTCTTTGACGTTGCTCAGATCAACTTACCTTTCAACGCCATCTTGGGTTGGCCTGCCTTGTACAAATTCATGGCAGATGCTCATTATGGCTACCTGGTGTTAAAGATGCCAACACCAGTAGGCGTTCTCCGGATCCGCGGAGATCGCACTACCGGAGTAACCGCCCTGGAAGAACTTCATGCGCTTACTACGGCGCAAGAGGAGGACTCCAGGCAGGAGCAAACTCCAAAACCCCCGAGCATTCGTCAACGAGGCTCGACTTCTGCACCTCGTGTGCAGCCAAGCGACGACACCGACATTCTCGTCAAAGTCATCCAAATCGGTTCCGATGCCGCTCATACCACCCGTATATCAGGGGGACTGAATGACAAATAGGAACTCGCGCTCATTGCTTTCCTCCGGGCTAATGTCGACATGTTTGCCTGACAACCGTCACAAATGTCTGGGATCCCCAAGGAAGTGATTGAGCACAATCTGAAGATCTACCCTGACGCCCGGTCCGTGCATCAGAAGCCTCGGAAGCAATCCGTGGAGCGACAGAACTTCATTCGACAAGAAGTGAAGAAGTTGCTCGAAGCTGGATTCATCCGAGAAGTCTTCCATCCAAAATAGCTGGCAAACCCAGACGTTGTGCCCAAGGCCGGCGGGAAGCTTCGGATGTGTATTGACTACACAACACTAAATAAGGCATGTCCAAAAGATCCATTCCCACTACCTAGAATAGATCAGATAGTGGATTCCACCTCCGGGTGTCAGGACCGAGGGAAGCTCCGGAACCGACACGTGTCTGGTAGCACCGGACCTATCTGTTCCCCACAGTATGCTCCGGAGCTGCCACGTGTCCAACCGTCGGATCTTCAGCCCCAAACCTCCGGTAGAATCCACAATGGCTCCGGATCTCCAAAGGGGAATCAAGGACTTCAAGACGCGTTTAAGTGTCATTAATACTATATTAATGACACACGATCGGACGACCCTTATTACCAGTAATGGCGCTGTCAAAGCCCATAACTCGGTCATTAAGGGTAATTAAGCGCATCAAATGTGTATCAATATTAGTAGCCACCGGGGCCACATGTCGGGCCAGGCCAACTTGTAACGGCCCGTCCTTATACTATAAAAGGACAGGCCGACGATACATAGAGGGGGCTCTGAGCTCTCAGATCTGATCTGGTCTGATCGGCTCACACGCGCTCTCAATTCACGTCACCTGAGTTGAGTTCATACATCCAATACAACACCAACACACACCGTGGAGTAGGGTATTACGCTCAGGCGGCCCGAACCACGTAAATCTTTGTGTCTCCTGTGTCATTTTACATTTCACCTTCTTAAATCTTTGCGCACCCACACCGAACTTTAAACTCCGCAAACACTTTTAGTAGTGTCGGGAGATCTGTCGGATCAAAACCACCGACAGGTTTGAGACCCATTGATGTGATACCATAGTACTGACCCAGCCTATATGATCAGAGATCCCGTGAATTAGGACATGGGAAAACAAGCTAGTGGTTCACCGAGGAGAGTACTTCCTTTATACCCTCTCTATGTGAAGATGCACACTTGTACTCTCAAACTGTAAGGCAGGTTGGCGAATTGCCTTAATGTGTTTTTGTTGGCTATGTGTAGTAAAAACGCCGTCCTACAGGGCAGTCTTGAAGGAAACACACCTATATGAACTCCGACTGTCTAACGTCGCAGTCTGTGAGATTTGGGTGATCTCTGGAAAGCTCATAAAGAGACCAGGGAGTACGACGCATATGCTCCACCCGCGGGGTAGACTATTGGTAGTCAAGTATTGGTAATGGTTTTTGAGTGAAGTGAGTTCACACAAAACTTGCAATTCAAGGCGTAATCCATTGTTCAACTTGTGACCTGATGAAACTTGAGGATCTAGGCAGAAGTTCAACTTCACAGTCTCTGCTGAAACACTAGTATATCAAACAAGGAACGAGAATGACCTTTCTCCTAATGGTTTTGAGATCTGGTGGGGAATTGTTGGAATTAATGGGTTTGGCCCAGTACATATTCAGAATTAATTCCCAATAAATCTCAAAGACCAATTAGTGCAAGAGAGAGTGGTGCTAAGTGTTTAGTCCCATATGGGAAGTGGAAGTGGAGCAACCTCTACATATAAGGGAGGTTGCTCTTCCACTCCTTGAGTGAGAGAGAAGAGAGGAAGAGAGGGGTGGCCCATGCGCGCTCCTCCTCCTCCTCCTCGCTCGCTCGCCTTGCCACGCCACACCTCGCCCCGTCCTGCACACGCGCGCGCGCGCGTGTGTTCGTGTGAATTGCCTCGAGTCGAGCCCAAATTTTATATTTTTGCAGAAGAATATAATTGGGCTTTGGGCTTCTGGGCCTTCGAATTTTTGGGGCTACCGAGTCAGAGTCCAAATCGTTGGAGATGGACGCGTCTACGACTGCGGAGTCAGTTCGGATGTCATACGAACCGCCTCCTGGGACTCTATAAATACGGACGTCCGCGGTACGGCAGTGCATTCCACGATCAGATCGTTACCATGTTCGAGTTCCTTGCGCCGCCTTCTAGTCTACTCCATCTCGAGCGCCGGCATGCACCGACGATCGGGAGAGCAGGTCTCCGGAACCGCTCGCCCTTGCGATCCTGCACCAGGAGAGCGCGAATAAGGTTTTTGGGAAGCGCTCCGTGCGACTGCTCGCGTTCTTCACCACGACTCGTCTACCGAGGAGATCGGGCGCTTCAGCTCAACGTCGTCACCAATGCCTGTAGCAGTCGCCGTCGGATCTACAACGGTGCGTTCGACTTCAAATCGGTAAGCGTTATTCTCGTCCCGTCTGTCTACCGATCGCTGCTGTTTTCTCGTATTTCCGGAATTGTTCAGTAAATTAGCTCCTATTTTCTAACAGCACCTCCTCCACAGAGACGGTCAGGTCGTCTCGTGCGAAGCTTCATCATCTCATAGGCGGAAGGCCGGCCACCGCACCAGTCGACAGTGCGAGAGTTTCAACGGAGTTTTGGAGGCAGCAGCAGCTGCCGGCCGCCAGCGGCGACGGCGTATGTGTCGATCCATAATATGGACTCGCTCAGGTTATTATTTTTGCAGAAAAAAGCGGTACCATCCCAGATCCTCACGGTCGCGTCCGTTGTCTGCATCCGCCGGTGAACACGAAACGAGGCGAAGGAAGACGAGAGACGGACGGTGGAGAGAGCGACGGAATGCGCGCGCAAGAACCGAGAATTATGGGGGTGAAAGAAAAGAGGAAGCGGAAGCGGTACTCTGCGACACCAACGTCTACTAGTACGCTATAAATGCGCCTTGATCCCATCTCGCGCGCCTTCTCTCTATCATCATGTGGCGTGTCCTGTGGGTAGGTTTCTGCAGCGCGTGGCGCCGTCGTGGCGTGCTCTCCTCGTCGTGGACGACTGGACGCATGACTTGTTCGTCGTCGACGTCGCTTTTAGCCGGGTTCGCGGTGCTTGGGTTAACCATAGTCCATAGCAGCTGCTCTGCGCGGTTTTGCGCAGTGCAGTCACGTAGTACGTAAGAAGGCTCGTGAACAGGCCGGCGCTAGCTCCTCCTACGCGAGCAGCAGAAGCTTGAAACTCTTGCATAAAAGCTTACTGTATTAGGGAAGTTAAATTTAGAATTTCGTGCTCGTACGTAGTATTTCTATCTCACGGAGTACTATTGTCCAGAAGCAACACAAGTACGTACTACGTGGAAATTAACAAGAAAACCATCGTAGAGCGAGCAGGGTGTCAGCTAAATGAAGCAGCAGTAAACAAGACAATTTGGTTAAGCGGTGGCCTCCATTGCCGCTCTCGATCTGATTGCTCCAGCTATCCATTAACTCCCCGTCTTTACTGTCCATGCATGATTTCCACCTTTATAGCTCGCAGCCCCTCGCCACCGCATCGAATCGACCTCTCCAGTCCCAGTCACTCACTGCTGGCCGCCCCCCGATTTCTCCCTCCGTCCAGCTGCGCCGCCCGCGAGCCCAGGCCCGGCCATGAGATCGGGCGACACGATGCGGTCGGCGGCCGGGCAGCAGCAGGCCATGGTGGAAGCGAACGCGTCCGCGGCCGGCGGCGGCGCTACGGCGGTGGTGGGGCTGAGCCCGCTCAGCGAGACCCTGTGGCGGGACAGCAAGGCGCTGCCCGCCGCGCTCCTCGGCGACGTGTCGGCGAGGCTGACGTGGAAGGACCTCTCGGTCACCGTGGCGCTGGGCCCCGGCAAGTCGCAGACCGTGCTCGACGAGCTCACCGGGTACGCCGAGCCCGGCTCGCTCACCGCGCTCATGGGCCCTTCCGGCTCCGGCAAGTCCACCCTCCTCGACGCCCTCGCCGGACGCCTCGCCGCCAACGCCTTCCTCACTGGCTCCGTCCTCCTCAACGGCCGCAAGGCCAAGCTCTCATTCGGCGCCGCGGTATGCATGCCCATCCACCTAGCTTTCTTCCTTCCTTCCTACACACTGCTTCACTGATTAAGCTCTCTCCTCTGCACTGCTACTAACAAAACCGCGCGCCGTTCTATTTTCGGGCAAAGAGTAAGTAAAACTGTTAGAACCAATTCAAATCACCTATATACAGGAGCCACGCCGTTAAGCTAGGTTTCTAATTAGGAGTAGCATCTATATCGATCTTCCATATATAACTACTGGCATTTATTTAGTTTCAGAACATCATCATACATATAGACATTTTTCTTGTTTAAGGATAATGATCTGGCAATCTGCATGGCATGCATAACAGTGACAGTAATCACTGTTGCTAATAAGCGTGCTTGCTGATGTATGTGTGATGTTAAATATATATGGCCGACGCTTCATGAGGACTCCAAGTGAGGCGATTGGCTCATTTGGTGTTCGGTTAAGAGATGCGTGTGTAGGCTGTTGCACGGCGCCATTAGTTATGAGATACGCATCCAATTCGATTTGATTCGGCCCGGCTGTCGTTTTGGTACATCGTTTTAATTCGTTCGTTCGCTCCGTGTCCGCTTGATGACGCCACCAACTTTTCAGATCATGCACATGCGGATCGTATTCTTTGTAAGTACTACTGCTTCCTCCTATTCTAAATAATTGTTATCCGGACATTCAATTTTAGTTGTTTTATTTGTCTGAAACGACAACTAAAAATGAACAGAGGTAGTACTAGCTAATTGCATGGAGGCAGGGAGAAACGGTACTCCATTGACGGTGCCGTGCTAAATAAATATCACGAGGAAAAAAAAAGAGGAGGGGTGATATCTTCTGGTACTCGTCAGTCACTCTACTGTCGTCCATGACTATGAGAGAACATGAACCCACATGCACAACATAAATAGAGACAGCTGGATTTGCTCGCCCAGATGCGAATTTATGGTGACACGAACCGTTCAGCTGCCAGATTTATGGAACGCGTCTCCCTATGGTTTGCTTCAGATAGATCGGTGGTTAATTATTGGGTCTCTACTCCTACTTTGTTCAGTTAAAAAATCGACTTGTTTCTGGTTCGTCTTTTAGTACGTACTTTCATTGACTAATATGTGAAAGGACTGAGGTTCCTATACTGACTAATATAGCGAGTAGCTAGACATGCATATATAGTTACCACGCTGAAAGTTTGCCGGATTTACATACGACGGACGGACGAACGAACGTTGGCGCTTGCATGCAGGCGTACGTGACGCAGGACGACAACCTGATCGGGACGCTGACGGTGCGCGAGACGATCGGGTACTCGGCGCTGCTGCGGCTGCCGGACAAGATGCCCCGGGAGGACAAGCGCGCGCTGGTAGAGGGCACCATCGTCGAGATGGGCCTCCAGGACTGCGCCGACACCGTCATCGGCAACTGGCACCTCCGCGGGGTCAGCGGCGGCGAGAAGCGCCGCGTCAGCATCGCCCTGGAGCTCCTCATGCGGCCCCGCCTCCTCTTCCTCGACGAGCCCACCAGCGGCCTCGACAGGTGCGTGCGTGCGTGCGTCTGTACGTCAGAGATCAGGACGGCAAGCTTGCCGGCCGGCTCCACCACGTCGAAAAGGAAAAATAAATTCACTGTGCGTCGAACGCTGTGTGCAGCTCGTCGGCGTTCTTCGTTACGCAGACGCTGCGGGGCCTGGCCAGGGACGGCAGGACGGTGATTGCTTCCATCCACCAGCCCAGCAGCGAGGTGTTCGAGCTGTTCGACATGCTCTTCCTGCTGTCCGGGGGCAAAACCGTCTACTTCGGCCAAGCATCGCAAGCATGTGAGGTAGTACTACTAGTTCATTTATCGCCACCATATTAGCTCCAACGCACGTGCTTCTATACAACATCTAAACACTTGAGAGATTAAACGACTGATTCGTTGTTTGGTTGCAGTTCTTTGCTCAAGCTGGCTTCCCCTGCCCGCCTCTGCGGAACCCTTCGGATCATTTCTTGAGGTGTGTCAACTCTGACTTCGACAAGGTGAAGGCCACACTGAAAGGATCAATGAAAGCAAAGGTAAGAAGCAAACAGATCGATCGATGATATCAGTAAACTCTTTTACATCTTGTTATCTGCTGCAACTGACCTTTCAAAAAAAAAAAGGAACTGATCCAATGTTTTGAACATTCAAAGGTTGAGAGGTCCGACGATCCTCTGGATAGGATAACCACATCAGAAGCCACCAGGAAGTTGGTTGCATCCTACAGCAGGTCCCAGTACTACTACACCGCTAGGGAGAAAGTTAATGACATCTCGAGAATAGTACGTGCTTTGAGTTTTCAAACTGCATTCATACGTAGCATCTGTTTTTCGCGTCCACTTAATCAATATTGCCGCCGAGGACAGGAGCTGACCTGTGGAAATACTTATGTTATTCGTTGCAGAAAGGAACGGTTCTGGATTCAGGTGGCAGCCAGGCCAGCTTCCTGATGCAGGCTTGCACCCTGACCAAGCGCTCCTTCATCAACATGTCACGGGATTTTGGGTATTACTGGCTGAGGCTCCTGATTTACATCCTCGTGACCGTATGCATCGGCACAATCTACCTGGACGTTGGCACCAAATATACATCCATCCTGGTAATTAAGCATGAAGCTCTAGAGCTAGGCATAGGCTGATATGAAGGTTCAAAAATTATAGTGTCACATGAGTAAACTTTCATGAGTTTATGGTTTATTTTAACGCATATACTACAATCGCTCTGCAGGCCAGAGGTGCATGTGCTGCGTTCGTCTTTGGATTCGTCACATTCATGTCTATTGGAGGATTCCCATCATTTGTTGAAGAAATGAAGGTGAGACTCATCTGTCGATCAAGCTAGAAATGCTCTGAAATTTCGGTCACCTTTCCTTCACTTCATTTACACAGGTTTTCCAGCGGGAACGTCTGAACGGGCACTATGGTGTTGCGGCATTTGTGATCAGCAATACCCTCTCAGCAACGCCATTCCTGATTCTGATATGCTTCTTGTCAGGGACCATATGCTACTTTATGGTGCGACTGCACCCTGGTTTTACACACTATATCTTCTTCGTCCTCAATCTGTATGCTAGCGTCACTGTGGTAGAGAGCTTAATGATGGCAATTGCCAGTGTCATTCCCAATTTTCTCATGGGTATCATCATAGGGGCTGGAATTCAGGTACGGCATTTCACACACTTCCTATATGATTTTCTATGCCTCCATAGTCTTGTTTCTTAGGGAACTTGCTCCAAAATGTTGTGGTTATGAGCAGGACTGTACATCCATATCTAAGATCATATTGAGTTACCTGCGCTGTGGCTTATCAAGAATAACCCCTCATTTGTTCTTACACAGGGAATATTTATGCTTGTCTCTGGATACTTCAGACTTCCACAAGACATCCCAAAGATTTTCTGGAGATACCCCATGCAATACATCAGCTTCCATTACTGGGCTCTGCAGGTAAATTTGGATCCACATAGGAGTAGAGTAACACATATACATATACTGGATTCCAACCTGAAATTTGACAAACTCTAACAGGGCCAATGCCAGAACGACCTGGAAGGACTTGTATTCGACAACCAGTACCCGGATCAACCCAAGATCCCTGGGGACTTCATTCTTAAATACATTTTCCAGATCGATGTGGAACGGTCCAAGTGGATTGATCTATCGGTCATTTTCAGCATGATCTTTATCTACCGCATCCTGTTTTTCCTCATGATCAAGGTTAACGAGGACGTGATGCCATGGGTTCGGGGGCACATTGCAAGGAAACGGATTCAGAAGAAAGATTCTGGTTCTACACTCGGGAAGACACCTTCTCTAAGGGGCTATGTTGTGGACCCAGAGCTTGGTCCTAACGAAAGCTAGAAGTTAAGCTGGTTGCTTTGGGTAGCAGAAATAGTCCGTTTCTCCCAGCACTTGGTTGGTGCTATATTGTATCTAAGAGAAACTGGTACCTTTCGTTTTGAAACTGAAGCTGGTTTGAGTACAGGTATACATACATGTAATGTGAGCAAAATGGCATTAGACAGATCTGTCTTTCTGTTGAAACAGATGTAAACAATGGTTGGAGCACCGAAGAGCCAAGAGTATGGCACATGACCGCACTGTATGATCACATTGCAAATGCTAGTTTGCGGGTTCAGAAAGTACTACCACGACATATTGAAGGAACAATATTCGAATTTAACATGATCAATGTTATAACTACAAAAAAATGACTGGTTCCCTGACCTTACACATGGGATCATTCAAGTTGTGTTAGTAATGACCAAAGATTTCTTTAAATCTCGAAAAGTTGCAGAGCTTTATCAGAGCAGTCCGTACCCCCACGACATTTGCTTTTCTGAGAGATACCCCCACGACCTATATGATCAAGAACGCTAGCGATTTAGCTTGGCCCCCCTTATGCCAGGCTAAGGACGCGGATTCATAAAAGCCAATCCCGTTTCCGTATTCTCTTTATAGGTCTCCGGTCCTTTTTTTTAATGAAAGTCTCCGATCTATTTTGCACTACGCCACCGATAAATCCAGAACACCCACATCAATTTTGGAACGCAAATTGTTTAGAGTAGAAAGTTGTGATGAGACATTGAGGCACAATGTAATGGGATCATTAGTTATTTCATTCAGTTATTTTTTTGAGGGAAATCTTTCATTCAATTATTGACACATTTATCGTACAAGTTAGAGTAGAGGACAAATAAAGTGGAAGTAATCTGGGCCAAAAGGCCTGATGTGAGCCTTAGCCTAGGTTTCCTGTCCTTGATCACAATTGAGTTGTAACATAAATAACAGCTGACAAAAATCATCACTGCTGAAACTTATATGTTCTCAACATTTTTCACCTAACGTAGCAGATTACTAGCTGTGTGAAGTCACAACCACGTCACAAAGTAGACAAACAAGAAGATATAGCAGCTAAGATAATAGATGTGCCTAACTTTCGTTGCTGATATCTGAAGGTAGGTGTTATGTACCATAATGTAAATTATTTAAGAGCCAGGGTCAAGGACCGGAAGCCTGCAGTAGAAGCTAATGGATTTGTCTGTCAATCTAGTTCCTGGAATGAAATATTGGAATATTACTGTTAAGCAAGCACCTTGAGGAACAATACCTATAAAAATAGACAATGTTAAGGAAAAGTGCCAGTTCAACACACAATAGACTATTGAGCTTACAGCTGAAAGGCATACCATAAAAGGTACAGTCTGGTTTGGCCAAATGACAGTGTAGGCTCTTAACTAGGTGTTTCATATTCACTTGCTGCTTGAATGTACAAAGAACAGAAATCTGTGAACAAATGGTAAAAAAAAAAGAGTAAAAGAATAAAATAAAGCAATCTTAGGAATAATACCACTGAGAGTGCTTCTCCTCTCTCAACCGCCATATCCATACGAGTGGAAGCAGTCAAATTCTGATCACCAACAGGTGCATTTGCTGAAGTACAGAAAGTTGTCATTAAAAATGTTAACAGGTGACATGAACAACATGAAGGCCAGATTGCAAGGAACCTAGTGCCAATATAAATTAACAGTGCCATAACTTACCACGATCACCAAGAACCCGAAGCTTCCTGAATTCAGACCCAACAGTAACAAGAGAAGTGGAAACTTGTAGATGGAGATCGCCATATTGGCTAACAGCAACTGTTAGCAGATCACCTACATTTTTTAGGCGATCCACTAAACTCTGGAGCTGTGGCAGATCAGGCACCTGGACTAAAGTCTGCACAAAGAACATCCACTAACAATCAAAATCCTATGAAGCAAAAACTGATAGTTTAGGCTTACTTTATTAACTTGAAAATAATGAAACTATATAATAAAGCACTCCTCTGGCCTTTACCAAGCATACACCTCCTTGATGAAGATATTATTATAGTACATAAACTTATTTGTCGAAAATGTACTAGAGGCCATAAGTTACCTTCAAGCACCAAAAGAAAACTTAAACTGCAGATGCAAACATGGATGATTTAAATCGTTTCACAGTTGGAAGACCAAATTTGAATGATTGAATCCAAAATGGTATGGTGCTACTGAACCATAAGACAAGGATTGTTAAGGCACCGCAAAATGTCAGTGAAAGCTACGCACCTGAGGAAGCTCCTGTGCGGCGTCAAGGGCGTCCTGCAACCGCTCTACGTCGGAGCGTGAGAGCGGGCGCGAGATGGGCACATCCTGCACGACGGCCGCGCGCGGGCCCTTGGTTTCGAACGTGAGAAACGGCGCGGCGGATCGGGAGCCTGCAGGCAGCTTGTTGACGAGCCTCACCTGGATGGCGGCGGGGGCATCCCCGGCGGCCGGCGACTGCGCGTGGACGGCGAGAACGCTGCGGAGGGCGCGGTGGAGCAGCGCGACGTCGACGGCGAAGGCGATCCGGTTCCCGTTCCGCGACGACAGGCTGTAGTCGCGGAAGAGGAGGTCCCTGGCGAACTGCGCGACGCACTGTGGGCCGCCGCCGTCGGGCCCCGCGGCCGTGGCGCCGAGGAGGTTGTGGAGGAGCATGGCGTGCGTGGGCGTGAGGTAGACGTGACAGACGCGGCCCACCTTGTCCATGGCCGGGAGGAACCCTGCGTTAAACGAAATCGCGGGGACGCGTGTCACGTGCTCGACGAATTGCGGGGATAGATGGGAGGGGAGAGGAGGGAAGGGGGGCTTACGCTTGTCGAGGAGGGCGATGCCATCGTCGGTGAAGAAGGCCTTGAACTTCATGGGTTGTATTCGGGGACAGCGTAAATGGCGGCGGCGGCGGCTTTCGTCTTCTCGGTGTGCGGCGAGAGTCAGCGGTGGTGTGGTTTTTGGCGCGGATTTGGTAAGACTTCGCGCGCGAGGAGGAAGTGGGGGATGGTTGGGTACTTGGGTAGTCACGTTCCTTCTTTGGCACACCGCACACTTGGGCCTTCCGGATCATGGGTTTACTATTCTTTCAAGCTGGGCCTTTTGATATTTTCGGCTAGTCTGTCTTTGCTTAATTAAAACGGAAAATCTCAGTGGCTGAGTGGTGCTGTATCTTATAAAGGAATTAAACATAAAATCGTAAATGTCGCCCGGTGTCGTGCGACAAGCTGCTCCAATCAATGGCACACAGAAAAGCACTCTATCATTGGACGGTATATAAAAAAATTTCTCTATTTTTCTACCGTTGTAGGAGTAAACTGTGAAATGGCGAAATTGTAGCAAGGTCTTGCCCATAAAAAATCCAAACACATTTAAGCAGATTGCTTCCCATCAGTAGCCAAAACACTTGCGGAGACTAGTGAACGAAACAGTATACATTGTCAAAGTCATCGCCATGATTACATCTGAACAATGTACTTATCTTAATTAAGCAAATACTACAAACACCGAAACTCATCTGAAAACAGCAACCTATCTTGCCATTGGAAGGGACTTCAGGACAAGGCACTACCAATACCACCTAAACTGATAGCAGCGTCATTAAACGATGGAAGAGGTCGCCGAGACACAGCGAGCATCAGTCCTGGCATTGATGGCACTGACGCTGCCGTGACGAGCAACGCGCCCGCGCTGGACCTGAACATTGCTACTGCTAGAACAAAGGCGGCGGGGCTCCTGCGAAGACGACAGCTTCGGCTTGCTCTGCCAAGATGACTCCTCCGTGCGCTGCTCTACCTCCTCGCCGTTGTTCGACTGCGAGGCGGTCCTGGTCCGGTCGGTGGAGTCGACGGAATTGGGCTCCCACGAGGACGTCCACGCGTCGCCGGCGAAGCTGTTGCTCCCGGCAGACTCCATCGGCTCTGCCTCCCCGCGGACGTCACGCACCGAGACGTACTTGTGCAGGCTCGGCTCCATGAGGTCGTCCTTCACGGCCACCTCGGACTCGACGACGCGGGTGCCCGCGGCTCTGCCGCCGTACCGCCCGTTGACGGACTCCTTATCATTGACGACCGACCTGTCTAGGAGCTCGAAGCTCTTGGTCTCCGACGAGGACGAGTTGAGGTCAGCGACCGCTTCAAGAATCGAGCAGGCCTTGGACACGCAAGCCGGGAGCGAGAACGCGGCGGCGCTGGTGTTCTGCTGGTGGTAGTTCTGGATGTCCTCCAGGAGCAGGGACGCGTACGAGTTGCCATTGTGGTCGAAGTCGCGCGATGACCTCCTCGACGAGCGGCTCCCCGGCCCGGCCCTCAGGTTGACGGCGCTCTCGGCCACAATGCTCACCGAGTGGGTCGCATTCATCCTTGAGGACGGCGCTTTGGTGTCCGATGCCACAGCCTCCTCCACAATCTCAGTCTTCTCCTCCGAAGCTCGGCAACTGGGGAGAGGATCTTTTGGCCGCTCCGCGGCCTTCTGAGCCACCGCAACGGTAATCTCTGCGGATTTCTAAAATACATTTCGAGATTTTAACCAACTTGGTAGAGTAAAGAATATGATGAGTAATTCAGGACAGTTTGAAGGTTTAATCGATCTGTACTGTACCTTTTGGAGCTTGCCGATGTTGCCGTTATGTTGGTGGTTGCCAAGAGCGTTCTCGTCGAGCTCCGCCATGGGGTTGCGGCGATAGGGCGAGTGCTCGGCCTTCCGGGAGGAGCTCCGGCTCAGCGACGGCCCGTGCGCCGTCGTCTGCACGCCGGCATTCTCATTCCCCGCTCCCCTGGCGGGTGAGTTCGACCTTGGCGACGGATACCTCTTCCCAGACGAAGCCTTCACCGGCGACGGCGCGCGCCCCTTGTCCCTCGCCGGGACCGACACCATCTTTCCCGGCTGCTGCCGTGCGGCACGCTCGCCCGCTGCCGCGGGGGCGCCGTCCGCCCGCCGCCCAGGCGACCGACTCACCCTCCGGCTCCGGCTCCCGCTCCCGACGCCAGTACGGCCGTCGTGGCTCGCCGACCGCTTCCGCTCCGGCGTCCGCCGGCGTGGGGAGGGCGGCCTCCACCCCGCGGCCCCCTCCTTCCCCCAATCGCACTCGTCGTCCGCGCCCCCGCCCCCGCCCCTCCTGTCGTGGTCCAGGTCGTAGCTCCGCTTGGACCCGGCGTACCTCCGGTGGCCGTCGCCCGACAGCGCCTTACCCGAGGCCGACGAGCTCCGGCTGAGCCGGCCGCACTGGATCAGTATCGCGTCGACCTCCTCCTTGGTGCAGCTCGACGTCCGCACCGGTGTCCGGCCCACCACGACGGGCTTCGCTTCCTCTGTCGTCGCCGCCGTCTTCACCACCTTCTCCACGACTACTCCGTTCTCAGTGGCAGCAGCAACCTCTGCGGCAGCCGCCGCCGCGGCCGCCTTAACGACGAACACCGTCCTCTTGTTGGCCGCCGGCTCCTCCTCTGGCTTGGCTACGGCCTTCTTAGCCGGCGCCAGAGATGGCGCCTTTGCTTGCAGCGTCGTCTTGGTGTTCCCGCCCGCCTTCCTTGCGCCGGTCCTCTTGGCGTCACCGGAAGGCTGCTCCTCTCGCCGATTCGCATGCTGCTTCTTGCTGAAACAGAGACCCATGTGGTTCAGACTGGGAGAAGGACGGATTTGGGGGGCTTGGATTGGAGGGAGGGGGGGAGGAGGCGACTGCAAGCCGCCGGTGAGATGGTGTTTGAGTAGCAGCAGGCCTTTGGGGTGGCGTGGACTGGCGTTTTGTCTCTGGCCTGGCGTGTGCTGTGTGCGACTACAGACAGGTTCAAGTTCAACTGAGGCAGGCGACGCGAGGTGCCAAAGGGGTTTCAAATGTTTCCGGTTGTTTCATCGGGGTGCGCGCCCACAGCGTCCGCCGCACAAACCGAAACGGCGCGACAGAAGAAAGCCGTTGAGGCAGGCTCAACGGTTGAGACTTGAGACGACGGACGGAACGGAAGACGTGGGCTCAGGCAGTGAAAGATTCTTCGTCACAGTATACGTATATACAGTACTGCATTTTTTTTTCGACCTGGTGCTGGTACATGGTGTCAAATCTGCAATTTTTTCGAGTGTACCTAAAAAAAATCAAAGTTTTGTGCATTCCGGTCACGACCCGTGAGCCCAGCCCTGGTGCCAAGCACGTGTTGATGTAACAATACTGGGCGCACTACGGCCCTACTTAGTACAGTAGAATTCGAATTAGAGCCCGCCGCCCTGACTAGTAGACATGAGAAACGTTTGCAGATACAGGAGCGTGCTGAACGGCTGATGGACTCTTTTGGTCTTTTTAAATATTTTTTTGAACTGAAAAAGGTCGACCGTTGCAAAGGTTAAGGTAGCACTAGCCACTAGCACGGTGGGTGAAGGCGATTCTCGCTCGGCCAAGCGGCCACGTGCAACGTGCCCGGAACCCGCATCATCCGATTGGATTGGCTCATTGGCTGGCAGCACGTCTTCACGGGGCTGCACTGCAGTTACTGACAAGTGGAACCACGGGGACGGGGCCTTTTTTTTTCATGGCGTGGGAGGAGCATCCCTGCTTTCGCCTTTTTTTTTTTCATGGCGTGGGAGGAGCATCCCTGCTTTCACGTGGCAGCGGATAAGATTTATTGAGTTCTGTATAAAGATGAAGTCGTCAACTCAGGGGAGGGCGTTGCGTTTCCGTAGCAGTACTATGGACGACGTCATTCGTTCATGCAATCCAACGGATAACAGACGTCATTCGTATTTGGTCAGTGGCGACAAGCCATTTGCGCAGTAAGTAAAAAACGGACAACGAATACGGAGTAACAATAATAGACAGTGTCAATGTCATCCGAACATAGCACCGCCATCCAATGTCCACTGCAAGCGACCCTGATTTGGCCACCACAACGATCCTCGATCGTCAAAATTAATTCGGGAAGAGAAGCATGAACATTTTAGTAAATCGACCTAGGAGCTGCCACCAATTGGTGCACATAGAATTAGTTTGTGCTAAATCTGTTTTTTGCTAAGAATTTCACAACCAAATGCATCTTTCTTCGTATTTTGATAAACCTTTTTTAGGTCCAAATAGTACTCGTCTTCCATTAATCCCAAGGGGTTGGAAAGGCTCAGAAATGAATTGTAATTATCGTCGCCCTCTTCCATAACGAATAGAATCTTATGTTGTCAGTAGCATCAACTTTGCAGAGTTCTGCAGTGTAAAGCCGAGCTTACTGAGTGAAAATGAGTGCTAGTAGCATACAAAAGCGGACTGCTTTTCTTATCGAAGGAATATAGCAAAGCTGGTAGCATCACATGACCCATGCATCATTACTCAGTTCTCTAACTCCCAGAATTGGATTTCTCTACCTCCCAGAATTGGATTATTTCACCATCAAACCATGAACATCAAGAATTTACCATCGAAGAACAGCAGTGTCAACTGAAGTGAAAACGAGCACAAAATAAACCAAAGCAAAAACACAGCACATTGTATCGTTGCATGGTTCACTTTGTAGAGAGACTGATGGACAAAACCAACGGTATCAAACAGGATGCATGCACAATGCTGCAAATTTATGGAAACGAAACATATGTTTGGATCAGATACTCTGGGAACACTAAACTGCTAAAGAGTTATCTGCATGTCTCAACACAAAAATATTGGTCATTAATTCTTCACTGCAATTTGAAATGGTTAGACAAATTTACCTAGGATCAAAATAAATGAATTATGGTGATCAATGGCAGTATGCACTTTGAATTTGAAACAAAAAACCATTCCCAGGGTAGGAAAAAAGGGCACAAACATTACGTCGGCAGATTCTTTCAGTAAAGTATACCATGAACAGGCTTAAAAGTGATTATACACTTATTCTCACTCTCACAGCAACCAAGCATTTGTTTTTAGAAATAAATGAACCACAGTCTGTGTGAATCTGTCACTACTCACGTCCATATTAAGTTACTAAACAGAATCACAGAACAACAGAAAAGGTGCCAGAAATAATACATATATATACTAGTACCTCACCAACCAACCTTATACAAGTGGAGTACAATAGCAGTGAAATAAAAACTGGCACCAATCCAAGCTCGACGGTACAGACAGTACTGACAAGTTCCTACGAGATCGAGCACAAGATACGGGATGACTATGATTATTCTGCAAGAAAGTTTCTGAATATTTGAAGATCTAAACAAATGAACTTTAATATTTTTTGCACAAATGGGAATTGCTTTTCTAGAACTAAAGGTTTTTGAAATGAGTTCATGTGCATAATGCATCAGTGAAAGAATTTCTGGGCAGGCATAAAATTGCTTAGCTGTAGTTTTCTAATGCATTGTGCTTCTAAACTGATAGTTAACAAGGATTCCTGGATCAATGGGACATAAAACTTTAGAGGAAAACCGAGTGATATCTAAGGGCTGCAAAATACAAATGGGACTGAAGAGCTATTGAAAAGTACATAGGATCTTACAGAGATTTGGGCGTACCCAGTGCAGAAAGCTCCCACACAATGTGAGGTCTAGGAAAGAACATTCTAGGCAGTCTTCCCCTTGCTTAATTTGCAAGGAGACTGAATCGAACCTAGGACCTCCAGGACTCAAGTGAAGAGACTACTACCGCGTCAGGCCCGCGCTATAGGACCTTACAGAAAATTCTAAAAAGAAAACTTTAAGAACAGGTTCCCGTTTTCGGATTGAAAGTTAGTCAAATAATATTTAAAGATACAGCACAACATAATACTCATCCACCTGGATCAGAAATGTAGCAAAATCCTTGCTTCACATGCCAAAGCTGCGATCTACAACAGAATATTGTGGCAGCCCCGAAATCTTTCATTATAAATATAGCAACCATGTTAACTGTAGGTATTACTTCATCAAGCTAAGGCGCCAACCACACTCATGTCAACCGTATACTTGTCAGTCCATTAGAAACTACATCGTACTGTACAAAATCAGTTTAAGATAGTGACACTAAAGGCACAGTCATAAAGGCATTTAATAAGTGTGCGTAAACCACTTTTCAATATCAATTGTCTCCAGAACACACACTTTTGCTGACCTGCTTTCTGCTGTTAATCATCATTTCTGCAGCACTATGTTTTGATTACTATTAGTTAAGGAAAATAGGAAACACCTCAAGATACCTACATGTTTATGCAGCAAAATTTCATGAATAGAATTTCCACACTGATAATTAGTTAATCACCATTATACAATTTGTGCATATTTTGTTGACATGTCCTCTTTTTGCAGAATTCGCCCCATTTAACCGACCCCAGGCTTATTCTATCATTGAACCACTTTTGAATACTGAACACACGTGTTCCCTATTCAAAACATATTCAGGCTAAATTCCATCATTAAACTAGTTTGATTACTGAACACTCCTGTCTCATAACAATAGTATTTTCACTTGAAGCAACCAATGGAAGTTACTGAACACAGACGGTGACAGAATAATCAGTTTCATTCCTTTCGGTTGTAATGACAAACAGTCAAACGGTTTCTCAGATCTGAAAATTTTGATGATGAAGTGAAGAGGGGAGAGGAGTGTACGGTAAACAAATACGGTAGCAACTTACTTACCATGTCCTCTCACCCTCTTCAGCCTCCACGATCAACACTGAGAGGATAATATACAGATGCTACAGAGAGCGCTGAGAGCGAATTATTCTGTAACGGAGATCTCTACTCGTCTCCCACGATCTCGAACTCTTCCTCGCGGAGGTGCGCGAGGAACCGGATCGGCTTGTCCTGGCCGTCCAGCTTGAGCTCGAACTCCACCTTGAAGGGGAGATTGGCCGTGACGCGCTTGCCCTTCCAAACGCCGACGTACTGCTTGACTACGCCCTCCATGCCGCGCATCTCCAGGACCGGCGCCCTGGCGACGTGGTGGGCGCGGACGGGCGCCGTGACGCGCACGCGCTTACCGACCTTGCGCGCGGCCGCGTCCTGCTCGGGAGACACGTCCGAGGATGAGGACACGTCGCTGCCGACGGCCACCTGCCGCAACACGCGGAGGCGCGGCGGGTGGATGCGGCAGCGAGCGGACGCGGAGGCGGTAGGAAGGAAGCGGCGGCGGAGGATGATGGAGGAAGAGGAGGATGGGGACGCCACGGCGGTGGCGGTGGCCGCCATGGTGGCCATCGGGGAGGTTGGTGGGCGTGTGGGGAATTGCATCGAGCAGGTGAGGGAGCTGTAGGTGGACTGCGAGTAGCGTGGAATCCCCGCCAATGGCAGCTTCCTACGGAGAACGCGACTGACCCACGGAGGCCACCATGGACCGTACTGATGAACCGACTTTACTCCGGGTCCCGGGCGTGTTTTTTGAAGCGTTTCAACTTTCAAGGAAGGGATTTTCAGAACTGTTTTGAGGATTTTTTTTATATTTCCAGAAAAGAAGCATTGAGGCGTAATTGATTTTGGAACCTAATGTGATGGGCAGTGGGCCAGATTAGGCAGATGTTCGAGTGGGAGATGAAAAAAAATGTTGTTGGTAAGCCAACAAAGCTTTTGTAGTTTTGTTGGGTCAGAGTAGTTTCCATCTATCCTAGCTAGGCCTATCATTGTTTACGTACATTTGGTCTCATTTTAGCCCATATTAGCCCCTATAGTGACCGGTGAGTCCAGCTTCACAGAGAAGGACCCCTGTGTTTATATCTGAAGCTTGTGAATTTAGGGACACTTGTGCTCCCCGCGGTAACATCCGCACATCTGACAACAACGCCACTTGCGACCGCGGTCTAGGCCTCGCATTTTTGCCACAAACGAAGCTGTCAAGGCTACCTCGGATACCAACCATCTTGTTACCGCCACGGCCCACGGAACCAGTGAATCCATCATCCGGCCTGCTGGCCTGGCTATCTTTCCCCAAGCCCGCAGCAAAGAGACGGGCCAAGATTAGCACAAGGATGAAGCGGGCCTCAGTAATATTATTCCTGCATGTCGGAACGAGCCCCGCTTGAGGCCCATAAGATATCAATAAGCATCTTCTCGTCAGAATTCAAGGTTTAAAAATCTACGTCCATTCACCGTGATGCATACTACAGTAGTGCTTATCGAAGCCGTGCGGGGAATCTCCGAACAAGACCGACAGGAAGTCTGACCAGCGACCATGTCTCTCCCGTTCTGGCACCCAAGACGCGGCTGTGGTCATCAGCGAGCGAGACCCGTGCCCTGCCCCGCACGTATCCGCCCGCAGCGGGCCAGTCAGTGTCATTTCACTCGGTGCGGTCGGGTCCAAAACCCCAAAAGCGGCACGCGCCCGCCCGGGTCTGCCCCCTCACCAACCTGTCAACATCCACGAATCACGTCCCGAACGAAAAAAAAAACGTGTAAGCTTGACCATTGAAAAGGCTAAGGCTAACAGCTAGCTAACCGACGAATAAGCCTAGAGGCGCCCGCCTATGATCCTGCCTACGGTATGGGCACGCGATCACGTGCGGTCCGCCGCGCCTGAAGATTTTCCTTTTGTCGCGGCCCGCCGTCCGTGCCCTTGGGAAGGAAGAAGAACGTGCTCGGACGAACCAATCATTGAGCAGCCTTTTACCCTCTCCTCGGTAACCGAGAATGTAGGATCTTTCGACTCACCAGTCGTGCATCAGTGAATAAGGAAAAGTCTGTCTGTTCTTAGATTATTACGTATCTTATTATACCAACTCTAATATGTACTGAGAAACTGTATGGTGCTCTAAGGAGTATCAGAAACTGTATGGTGGCTCTAGGGACCTAACAACACACTTATACTCCCCGTTTCTAAAAATTTGTCGTTTGAGCAATAAACTTAACGTTAAGGACGGGAGGAGTAGTAGTACACATGTACAGTCAGTTAAAAGCGAGCACGCAACGCGCGTGCAATGCTACGTACTCCTACATGAGACAACAGTTCGCTTTCAAACTGCTCAGAAAAGGGTGACGGAGGCGGCTGCCAAGGCGACAACATTTCACTTTCAAACTTCGTACGTAGTACCATCATAAAACAGAATTACTGATGGAGAATAGTAGCAGTAGGTGGCCCAATTTCCCAATAATGTAGAGTTGCACAGGCACGCGCTTGGCTTACTACTCATCGTTATCAAGCTGCTCATGGAAGGATGGAAGCGGCGGGAGCCGGGAGGGAGCATTCCGCAACCAAAGGCGAGAGGGCGCTCAAGTGCTCAACGTCTGCCGAGTGGCCCTGCATGCCCTTCTCCACCCCACACTGCTGGGCACAGTACCAGTAGTAGCTTAAATGTCCGCCACAACTTTTGGCCCCGATCTCGTGTAGCTAGACTCTACAAATAGACCTGATCATCAAGGTTAGAGTTAAAGCACTACAGGAAACATCATCATTTGCGACGGCCAGCAGTCATAAATAAACTTATTTGCGACAGCCTGCCTCTGTCCGTCGCAAATAAGTTAAACTGTCGCAAATATATACTTATTTGTGACGGCCTTCTAAAATGATCGTCGCAAATTAAGCTTATTTGCGACGACCTCTTCCTATAGCCGTCGCAAATACTGTTAATTGCGACGGCTAACTCTAGGGCCGTCGCAAATTAAAGTCCTATACTATCGGACCGAGCTCCTTCTCTTCGTTCTATCCTTAAGCGTGCCCCCCCCCCCCCCCCCCCGCTCCACTCCGGCCCCGCCGCCCCCGCTCCCGCCGCCCCCGACCTCGCTGCCCCCGGTCCGCCGCGCCCCTAACCTCGGCTCGCCGCGCCCCCGCCGCCCCAGCCCGCCGCGCCCCCAGCCTCGCCGGCTCCGGACCGCCGTGCCCCCGCTGCGCCCCCGCCGCCTCCGGCACCGAGGTGAGCTCGTTTTTTTTTACTTTCATTTTAAAATCCATATACACAATAGGGAATTATTCCTACAAATTCTATAGATACACAATAGGGAATCATGCATGGTAGTTAGAGTTATTATTCCTACAAATTCCTATGAACTCGACGGCCTTCTTGAGGCCCCTGCACCTGGGCTTGCCGCACTTGCGCGCGTGGTGGCCCAGCAGCTCCCACGCGAGGATCGCGGTGGCGACGGCCGGGTGCAGCAGCGCGCCCACCTCGAGGAGCAGCAGCTTGGCGTACGGGACGACAAGGAAGCCGAGCGCGGCTAGGAGGACGACCGCGTCGACGGCGGCCATCGGGGAGCTGTCGGAGGAGGATCCAGCGACCCTGTCCCTGGATCGGGAGCAGGCTGCCAGGGCGGAGCTATCCGCTGCCCTGCGGTGCTGCTCGAAGGCGCGGAGGAACTCGATGAGGTTGCAGCACTCGGCCATCGCGGGTCTGGGAGCGACGGGTAATTCGCCACCGATTCTGGTGCGAGCAGCCGAGCGAGGAGAGGAGCGGGTTGTGTGGTGGGGGCGTCGGGATCTGTGTGGAACGGAACTGACCGGAAGGGGAGGGGGAGGAGGAGGCGATTGATTTGCCGATCGGATCCGTGCCTGCTACCGCGCCGTGCGTTAGCGCATGCGGACCGGGACCGCTGGTTTCACTCTTTCTGACTTCCTTCCCCAGTGCGGCCTGCTGCTGCTGCTCGGTCCGACTGCGCCCCACTTCCGTGATGTACGTCGCCGTAGCGTACCGCCCGCCCACCTGCCCCGAGGGCGCCGTGACGTGGTGCGAAGGGACCGAGAGCCAGAGGCGGTCACGTCCCCATTGACATGTGAGGAAGGAAGCAAGGGACCATTGGCGAGTGAAACCGAGTTGGACCGCGAACCACGAACGCCTCCAGAATCACGAACGCTCGTGTACCTCCCCCTAACCGGCAGCGGATCTCCCTATCCTCCTTCATCCCTTCGTAGCTCCGCTCCTCTCTAACCGGCGGCAGATCTGGCACCTCCGTCACCATCGACGGATCTGGCATCTCCTCCTCTCCACTGTGCCGGAATCTAGTAGCCTGCCGACGGCGCATCTGGTGCCTCTGCCTCTGAATCTCTGGCGCCGGAATCTGCCACCTTCCACCCGACGCGGAATGGCCGCCCATACCCCGAGGCGAGGCGGAAGGCCTGCGCCTTGCACCCAGGCGAGCGCCTAATGGCGCCTTCCTGAAAACTGATTATTAGATAAAAGGGAAACGCAATTACTACAAATTTTTTTTGTTTAGCACTAGAGTAACCTCTTAAAGCTGAAAATTAGGTTATTAACCATTGTGTTTTAGCGAGTGGGGGACTTGCTTTTGGATCAACCAAAAGCATCATAATATGGTGATCTAGCTGGTTCAATTATATTTAGTTCTTTGAGTGTTCTAGTTATTTTTATCAAATCGGTCTTGACATAATGCATTTTCTTTACATTGCTCAGGTCCCCTCCTCACCGTGCACACTAAGATCCACTTCACTGCTCAGGTATGGCACCATCATTCTTCTCATATTGTATATGACAGAGTACAGTGCTTTTAGCCGTATATGACGACTTGTCGCTCTCATAGTAGCTGTCCTGATATGTATAATGTTCGAACTGTTTTTATCAAACTTTTAATGATGTAACACGTTTTCTTTAGATTTGCATCACCGTATTACTAGTTCAGCCTATGTCAAGTGTGTGATCTAGATGTTGCTACATGATTATGTTTTTTTAGGTTTAGATAATTTTTTGTCATGCTTTAGTAAATATGTTTATTATGCAGGTCACTAGAATTAATAATTTTTTTCTCTTGTTCTTTTGATTGTGTGAGTGAGTGTTTAGAATTAATAATTTTTTCTATTATGTTTAGTATATGTTTGGATTTTAGTGCATTCATATAATGTTTTTGAGTGACTACTTAATATATATAAATAAAGGGGTTTTGAGTCGGCTCAGACCAACCCAGAAGGGCACGACACGTAATAAGTGTGATCGTGCCGTGTAGACCATTGTAGTGGTACCGTATGCGTCAAGTCGACACGGAAGCGAATGGGTTGGTAAGGATGTCAATGACCCGCGATTGCGTGGACGGTGGAAATGGATGTGGAATTGTCTAAGACCAATTTTCCTCTCACTCTTTCTCTAGTTCTTTCCTCTCTCTTAAATGACCTCAAAATGAAAATGAGCAACGTAACCTATAGCAATATATTACCCGTGCAGGTTCAGAACTGTCCCTTTTTGGACAGCCTCGGAGTGACCGAGGGGGTGTGGCTTGTGACAAGACGCGGGTCCGGATTTGGATGAGATTTTGGTGGCGTAACCCTGTTATTCTCTGCTGCACCATTTTTGGGCATGCAGTGAAGAATAGCAGGGTTATGCTGCCGAAATTTTGTACGAATCCGGATCACGCGTCACGTCATGAGCACGCTCTGCTCGGTCAGTCTGGGGTGGGTTTAGGATCTATCTGCCTAGGTTGTAGGGTCGTCACATAACATAACAATACATTAACGACAATTTCTTTCGCGTTAAACTGCAGAACCAAACATGGGTGAAGACCGCAGTTGGATGTATACTGGCTGGAAGAGCAGAACTGGTGGTCACTTGGATGAGTAGTTTATCAAGTTAGATCAATTTTTGGATCGAGCATCATCGTTGTCAACAGAAGATATGGTGCGGTGCCCATGTACAAAATGTCGGAACACCAAGTTTTTGAGAAGATTGGAGCTTTTGTTTCACTTATGTCAGAACGGTTTCACTCCACATTATGAAGTGTGGACCTTTCACGGCGAGGCTGATTCTCGAGTCATAACCGAAGTGGATGAGGATGATGATATAACAGAGGTTGATAGGATGGATGAGATGCTAGAAGCTCTGGAAGCGGAGGATCCTCTTACAAATGAGGCAGATAAGTTCTTCGAGAAGCTGAAGAAATCACAAGAGCCGTTGCATGAACACACGGTTGTGACTGTACTTGCTTTTTTGACCAGATTTACGGCAATTAAGTTCAACTACTTTTTTCCATCAACTGCTACAATGATCTCATGAAATTGATCTGTGATATCCTTCCACAACCTCACAATACGTCGGCCGATATGTATCATTCAAAGATCAAGATATCTAGTCTCAGTATGAAGTATGAGAAAATCGATGTGTGCCCAGACAACTGCATGCTATTCTAAAAAGAGCACGCCAATGAGAAGATGTGCTCGAAATGTGGTAAATCGAGGTATGTCGAAGTTGTTGATGACGATGGCGATAATGTGATGACAGATGTCGCACATAAGCAGCTTCGTTACTTGCTTGTGACACCTCGGTTGAAGCGGATGTTTCTTTCAAAAAGAACCGCAAGACACATGAGATGGCACAAAGAAGGTAAATGTGAGAACAAAGAATTCTTGACGCATCCATCCGACGGTGATGCATGGAAGGCGCTGGACCGTTTTGATCTAGACTTTTCTCGTGATGCGAGGAATGTTCGCATCGGATTAGCGACAGACGAAATCTCACCATTCAGTACGAACGCCACGCCATACTCATGTTGGTCCGTCTTTGTCATTACGTACAACCTGCCACCTGCTTTTTGTACGAAGAACGAGTTCATGTTCCTCAGCCTCATTGTACCTGGACCTGATCATCCCGGGTCAGGTCTCAACGTCATGTTAAAATCGCTAATCGAAGAATTGAAAGTCTTGTGGACAGGAGTCGGAGCATACGACAATTACAAGAAGTAGAAATTCAACCTTCGAGCTGCTTATTTGTGGTCCATCCATGATTTGCCGACATACGACATGTTTTCTGGATGGAGCACTCACGGTCGTCTGAAGTGTCCAATATGTGCTTCAGACACGGATTGCTTTTCGACTAACTCATAGAGGCAAAATATCTTACTTAGATTGTCACAGACGTTGGATGCCCTCGAATCATATATTTAGGCAGCAGAGACGTGTCTTTCAAAAGAACACTATTGTCATTAAAGGACCAACGAAGCGTCTCAACAGGTCAGAAATTTCTTATATGTTGGACGAACTGGTGCCTGATGAAGGTCGCCTTGGATATTTTGTAGGTTATGGAGAGGAACACAATTGGACTCACATATGTGGACTTTGGAAGCTACCGTATGTGAAGTCGTTGATTCTAATGCACAACATTGATGTCATGCATCAGAAGCGTAACATGAGCGAAAGTATCATAAGCACTTGCATGGATATGCCTGGCAAAACGAAATACAATTATAAAGCTAGACTAGATTTGGCACACATTTGTCACCGTCCAACTCTTGAAATATCTGAAAGTGGTGGAAAGCCACGTGCTTCTTTCTGTCTTCGATCGAAAGAAAAGAAAGAAGTTATGAAATGGATGGAAACTTTGAAATTCCCAAATGGTTACACAGCTAGCCTGAAACGAGCCGTAAATGTTAACACAGGAAACCTTACTAGGTTGAAGAGTCATGATTATCACATTATAATGGAAAAACTTTTACCTGTTATGTTTCAAGGTTGTCTAGATGATGCGGTGTGGGAGGTTTGTGCTAAAGAAATCAAGATCGGGATGATGGATAAGTTAGAGAAGGAGATATCCGTACTTTTATGTAAGATGGAAAAAAAATTTCCATCGAGTTTCTTCAATCCAATGCAACATCTTCTTATCCATCTTCCATTCGAAGCTAAAGTTGGTGGTCCTGCGCAATATAGGTGGATGTATCACATTGAAAGAGCGCTACGGTATCAGAAACCAATGGTTGGCAACAGAGCAAGGGTGGAAGGGTGCATCGCTGAAGCATATGTGAAAGTGCATCTAGGATCCCCGTGGGTTTTGGATGATTGATGACGACAATTAAGTGGCTAATGAGCTCAGTGATCTTAAGCACAGGTGTGGACTAAGTGGAAGCACAATCCCTCAAAAAGGAAAAAAGATGGAAACGGCAATGTCAACTCGAAAAGGGAAATTAGGGTTTCTAGTGTGTCGAGTTTAGACTAGCCAAATTTGTGTGAGGATGTGTGTGTAAAGTGCATTGAGATCAAATTGGGAGCTCAAAACGGTTTAGAGGTCAAACCTATTGAGAGAAGAGAGTTAGAAGTAGTCTGGCAGTAGGGCCGGACTAGTCCGTGCAGGAGGCCGGACTAGTCCGCTCCTGGCCGGCCAAGTCCGTCTTGGGCCGGACCAGAAGGGTCTGACTGAGATCGGACTAGTCCGTATTGGGACGGACTAGTCCGGGTAGTCGTGAAGTGGGTTTTGGGGACTAAGTCCCAAAACCACGGACTTGTCCATTTTAGTCCGGACCAAGAGGTCCTGACTAAGATCGGACTAGTCCGCCCTGGGGGCCGGACTAGTCCGGGTTTGAGAGGAGACTGCGTTTCATAGACTAAGTCTGGGAAGGCCGGACTAGTCCGCCCATGGGGCCAGACTAGTCCGTGGTCTTCAGACTAGTCCGTTTTCACACGGAACAAAAGGTTCTGTGTGAGATCGGACTAGTCCGGTGAGGGCCGGACTAGTCCGTTGTTGAAGTGACCATTTGAATTTGAAGTTTGGCGGGTAGTGTGACGATTGCCGCGCAGTGCGACAGTTGTCAGATGCGTTAGTGGTCCCCTAGGCCGGACTAGTCCGGGCTGTAGGGCGGACTAGTCCGCCCTTCTGCTGAAGTCAACAGTATGGGCTTGGGACCTCTATAAATAGAGGTCCCCTGGGTTCATTTGAACCAATCCTTGAGCAAACTGAAACCCTAACGCCGCCACAGCAACCTTGAGCCTCCAAAAGCCTCTTTCTTGCCTACATTCCCTCTAAAACTAATTCTTGTGTGGATTAGGGTTTGGTGAGGTGAAGAAGAGGAAGAACACCGCTCTTTGGCTCTCGGTTTGATCTCTTGCACTTTGTGAATCTTTGTGATCTGTGGCTTGAGTCAATCTTTGTGATTTGCAATTGTAATTGTGGTGGGAGCCTCAGATTGTGAGAAGCCCCAACGAATCTTGTATTCATTCTTTGTGATAGTGGAGAACCAAGTTAGGCCCGTGCGGTAAACTTGGTGAGGGAAGGGTTGTTGAACCCGGTCCTTTGTGGACTCCTCAACGGGGACGTAGATTCCTTGTGTGGGATCGAACCTCGGGACAAAATCCTTGTGTCTCCGTGTTCTTCGCATTTCGCTTATCGAATATTTCGTTCTAGGGTTGCTAGTTTTGTCTTGTGCTTCATATTGCTATAAACTTGTTCCTCTTAGTCATATACTTGTGTTGTTAGTTGCTAAACTTGACATAACCATATCCTCACCTGTAGCTTCGAGAAAATCGCCTTAAAACTTGCTAGAAACACTTTTTAGGGATCTTCTCGCAGGCTGACCGGACTAGTCCGCCCCGAGACCGGACTAGTCTGCCCCCTGTAATTTAATCTCGTTTTATTAAGTCATTTGCAGGTCGATTAGCCTATTCACCCCCCTCTAGGTAACTTTCAATTGGTATCAGAGCAGGACTCTTCACAAAGAGTCTAACAACTCGGAGAGATGGCCGGAGTGGTGTTTGAAGAGGTGTCGACCAATGATTCTCAACCGACACGTGAGGAGACAATGGCCTATCAAGACAAGCCAACCGATGATGAGGAGACTCACCAGCTCAAGGTGAAGCTCCGGGAGAAGCTGAAGATTGCTGCGGTTGATCCGTCAAGCTCATCAAGTGGTGGCAGCGGAGTCAACTACAACCAACAAGGGTTCAACTATAAACGCCTTGCCGTCAACAACCACTACCTTTCCATCCCATTGGGGAAACCTCCCCAATTCGATGGAACTGACTACGGGATGTGGAAGCACAACATGAAGATCCACCTTGTGTCACTCAATCCCTCACTGTGGCAAATTGTGTTGATCGGGGTGCACATCCCTAAAAATGAAGAAGATATCACTCCGGAGCAAGCTGTGCTCCTTCACCGCAATGCTCAAGTGGCTGGAGTAATCATCTCATCCCTCTCAAGAGATGAGTTCAACCGAGTGGATGGACTTGAGGTGGCCAAAGATATTTGGGACACTCTCAAGACGGCTCATGAAGGCAACCGAGTCGTCAAGGAAGCAAAGATTGAACTTATTGAAGGAGAGATCGGGAGGTTTGCCATTATGGATGGTGAATCTCCCCAAGAGATGTACAATTGCCTAAAGATACTCATCAACAAGAGTAGATCTTATGGCTGTACCAAGTGGACGGACCACGAGGTAGTGAAGAGAATGATCTGGGCATTCATGCCTAGGAACGTCTCTCTATGCTCCATGATCCGAGAAAGTCCGGGGTTTGCCAAAATGACCCCGGAAGAGGTCCTTGGAAGGATCATTAATCACGAGATCATGGAAAAGGAGGCGCTCTTCTACAACGACCTTCAAAGATTCACCGCCTCGAAGATGAAGAATGTTGCGCTCAAAGCAACATCCTCCCCAAAAGAGCAAACGGAAGATGATGAGGAGAGCCTTGACACCGATGAGGAAGAGGCCTTCTTCATCAACAACTTCAAGAGGATGATGAGGAGAAGAAAAGGAGGATACAAGCATGAAGGAAAAGGCAAAGAAAAGGCAAGGCCAAAAAACAAGAGGGCTTGCTACAATTGTGGCGAGTATGGCCACTTCATAGTTGATTGCCCACATGAAGAAGTGAAGAAGAAAAAGGAGGGCAAGACTCAAGAGAAGAAGTTCTTCAAGAAGAAGAGGCCCTCCGGACAAGCGCACTTGGGCAAGGAGTGGGGCTCTAACGATGAGTCCTCCTCCGAAGAAGAAGAGGAGAAGATGGCCACCATAGCCATCGGGAGGAGCTCCAAGGGAAGCAAGCTCTCCCCCAACCTCAACAACGACTACAAACCAACTTGCCTTATGGCAAAGGAGGGAAGGAGAAAGGTAACATCTCACTCCTCCTCCTCCATTTCCTCTCATGATGATTTTGATAGCGCTAGTGAAAATGAGCACATGTTTATGGACATAAGCAAAAGCACCTTGCGTAGGATGAAGTTGCTTATGGATGAGATCTTTGAGAAGGAGGAGCTCATCAATAGACAAGAGGACATGCTCATCCTTGAAAAGGAGAGATGTCAAGAGCTTAATGATCTCCTTGAGCTTGAAAGAGAGAAGAGCAAGGCATTGGAACACAAACTTGCTCTAAGCAAGAAAACGTGTTCAAGTCTTGAGGAGAAATCAATTGAGCTCAAGGATGAACTTGGGAACTTGACAAAAGTTAACAAGATCCTTGAGACTCAAGTTGGGTCCCTTAAGAACAATGTAGCCTCTTCCTCCAAGAGCTCAACCTCCTCAAATGCCTCATCCAATGCTACCACGCCTTGCAAGTGCTCTAACTTAATCCTTAAACTTAAGGATGAACTGAACTTAGCGCAAAGCAAGCAAGCACCTAAGGGTGCCATCTTTGACAAGGAGAAGGTGGCGTATGCATGAAGTGCATACACCAACACAAGACCTCCCCATGTCAAGGATGGTCTTGGCTATACTAGAAGTGGTAGGCACAACGCCAAAACCTCCAAGTATGGCAAAGACATGATTGTCTTTGTTAAGGGAAGTTTATCTACAACTACAATTGAGAAGAACACATCCACTAGCAACAAAATGTCTAAATCTGAACCGCATCCTCTATTTCATGATTTTGATGCTTCGTATGTGCTTATGACGAACAAATATGGCAAGGTGTTTGCTAGATATGTTGGGCCACTCCGCAAGAGCCCCAAGCCTTGCGTGTGGGTGCCCAAATGCCTTACCACTAACGTCAAAGGACCCAACTCCGCTTGGGTACCTAAAAGGAAGGCATAATCTTGTTTTGTAGGCATACTCCTCCGGTGGTTCCAAATGGGTGCTCGATAGTGGGTGCACAAACCACATGACCGGAGAGAGGACGATGTTCGAGGAGTATGAAGAACACGATGATCCAAATGAAGGAATCCTCTTTAGAGACAATAGCCGAGGAAAAATCCTTGGCTCCGTTAAAATTGTCATCTCTACTCAACACACTCTTTCTAGCGTTCTACACATTGATTCTTTAGACTATAACCTCTTGTCCATATCACAACTATGTGACAAGGGTTATAATTGTGTTTTCACTAATGAGGGTGTGAGCGTCCTTAGAAGAAGTGATAACTCAATCACTTTTAAGGGTGTGCTCAAGGGAAAGCTTTATCTTGTGGACTTTGCGTCAGATAAAGCTCAACTTGACACATGCTTAATGGCGAAAACCAACATGGGATGGCTTTGGCATAGACAGCTGGCCCATGTTGGCATGAGGAACTTACAAAAGCTTCTTAAGGGCGATCACATCCATGGCTTGAAGAATGTTGTCTTCGAAAAAGACAGGCCATGTAGTGCGTGCCAAGCGGGGAAGCAAGTAGGAGCTCAACATCCCTCCAAGAACATCATGACGACGACAAGACCGTTGGAGCTGCTACACATGGACCTTTTCGGGCCAATAACCTACATAAGCATTGGCGGTAACAAATATGGTCTTGTTATTGTTGATGACTTTTCTTGTTTCACTTGGGTGTTTTTCTTGCATGATAAAGGTGAAACCCACGGTGTCATCAAGAGGTTCTTGAGGAGAGCTCAAAATGAGTTCGCCTCAAGAATCAAAGCTATAAGAAGTGACAACGGCACCGAGTTCAAAAACACTCAAGTAGAAGAATTCTTGGATGAGGAAGGCATCAAGCATGAATTTTCAGCTCCATACTCCCCTCAACAAAACGGGGTGGCGGAACGGAAGAACAGAACACTCATTGAGATGTCAAGGACGATGCTCGATGAGTACAAGACATCAGATCGGTTTTGGGCGGAGGCGGTTAACACCGTGTGCCACGCCGTCAATCGATTATACCTCCACCGCCTCCTCAAGAAGACTCCCTACGAGCTTCTAGTTGGTAAGAAACCCAATGTCTCTTATTTTCGTGTTTTTGGGATCAAGTGTTACATTCTCAACAAGAAGCCTAGGACTTGAAAGTTTGCTTCAAAATCCGATGAGGGTTTCTTGCTTGGCTATGACTCAAAGACTCATGCCTACCGTGTCTTCAACAAAACATCCGGAATTGTTGAAATAACACGTGACGTGGTGTTTGATGAAACTAATGGCTCCCAAGTGGAGCAAGTTGATCAAAGTGTGCTAGATCAAGAAGACTCTCCACAAGAAGCACTTAGGAGAATGGCACTTGGAGACGTTCGACCACAAGAACAACCTCAATGCTCAAGTGACCAACCACAAGATGATGCAAGTACTCCTCCATGTGATCAAGCTTTCGACGGTCAAGTAGGACCTCAAAACGATCAAGAAGATGAAAGTCAAGGGAGAGGCACTCATCAAGGGGGAGATCAAGAAGAAGAAGAAGAAGATAATGATGACTCAAGAGCTCAACCTCCACATCCTCGCGTACATCAAAGTGTTCAACGGGATCACCCCATTGACAACATACTAGGAGACATCACTAAAGGGGTAATCACTCGTTCTCGCGTTGCAAACTTTTGTGAACATTACTCTTTTGTCTCTTCTTTGGAGCCCCATAGGGTTGAAGATGCCTTGAGAGATCCGGATTGGGTGGTGGCCATGCAAGAGGAGCTTAACAACTTCGAGGGGAATAAAGTTTGGGAGCTTGTCAAGCGTCCACAAGCAAATGTTGTAGGCACCAAGTGGGTGTTCCGCAACAAGCAAGATGAACATGGTGTTGTGACAAGGAACAAGGCACGACTTGTGGCCAAGGGGTACTCACAAGTCGAAGGTTTGGATTTTGATGAAACCTTTGCTCCCGTAGCTAGGTTAGAGTCAATTAGAATATTACTTGCCTTTGCCACTCACCATGATTTTAAGCTCTATCAAATGGACGTCAAGAGTGCGTTCCTAAATGGCCCAATCAAGGAGGAAGTATATGTGGAGCAACCACCGGGCTTCGAAGACCAAGAATTCCCAAACCATGTCTTCAAATTGCGTAAGGCTCTCTATGGCCTCAAACAAGCTCCTAGAGCTTGGTATGAGTGTCTTATAGATTTTCTAATTGAAAATGGTTTTAAGATAGGAAAAGCTGATTACACTCTATTTACAAAGCACTTCAATGATGATCTTTTTGTGTGCCAAATATATGTCGATGACATTATATTTGGTTCTACTAACAAAGTGTTTTGTGATGAGTTTTCAAAGATTATGACGGAAAGATTTGAGATGTCCATGATGGGGGAGTTGAAGTTCTTTTTAGGTTTCCAAGTCAAGCAACTCCGTCTCGCCGAAGAACGAGCAAGAGCCAAAGTTGAGGCTGCGGAGAAGTATCTCGAGCAGCATGCAAGAGCGCAAGCAGCCAAGAAGCAACAAGCTGCTCGGGCCACCGCATTGGCCTACGACGAGGATGAAGCAATGGCTCAGGCCATTGAGGAGTCACGGAAGGATCTCCAGAAGAAGAAGCGAGAGGAGCGTGAAGCTCACAACTCTCAGGCGGCTGCTGCACAAGTCTCCAAGAGAAAGAGACTTGTGACACTTGGATAGAAGGACAAGGGCAAGGAACCAGCACAAGAAGACATTGTTGAACGCCGGATCGAGAGAGATCCGAAGAAGAGAAAGGCCACGGCTCCTGCTGAGCCAAAGAAAAAAAAGCCCTCAGTGAAGGCCTCGGCTGCGAAGGCAAAGGGCATTGCTATCAAGGAGAAGGGGAAAGCCAAATCGATTGGTCCCCTAGAAGTGCACACTCCCGAGAGGAATCCAAACAGGCAGCGTGACATAGCTGCAAATATCTTTCACGGAAAGGGAGCTAAAAAGGCAAGAAGGCACCGGACGGACAAGGTGTATAAGTATGAAAGGAGCACCGCCGACCCTCGGTTTTGGTGCGACTTTCATTGTGATTACTACCGTCCGGTCTACCAAAGCATGAAGAAGCCTGTGATTGAAGCACAGTGGGTAGACTGGGAGTACATGGCAAAGAAGCAACACTCTGCATTTGAAGCCGTCATTGAAGCTGCTGAGCGTCATGAGCTCAAGGAGATCATGGGGTTCAAATATGACTGGAACGTCGAAGTGATCCTGCAATTTTACTCCACTATCTACTTCACCACCTCAGGTGACCGGAGGATCATATGGATGACGCATGGAGAGCAATACTCAGTCACGTATGCAGAGTTTGCCAAGATTCTAGGGCTTGAGGCACATCTTGATCATGAGATCATCATCTGTAACCTCAAGGCAGTGGACCGTGATGAGCTGGCATACATGTACCCCAGTCATGTTCAATACAGTGCCGGACATGCTCGCAACATCAAGCCCTTCTACAGCATCATGAACAGGATCCTCAGAAGGACAATAGCACCAAAGGATGGTGATGCTGAGGTGATTCAAGGAAACTTGAGGCACTTTCTACTTCTTGTTGATGGGGAGGAGAAATTCAACCTCGTTGATTATATTTTCGACGACATCTTCAACATCTCGCATACCCCCAACCGTGCTTGCGGGTATGCTCCCTACATTATGTGCCTCATAGAGAAGGTGTCGAGCTTGTTCTTTGTCAAGGACGTGTCGCATCGCCCGCTTCATCCTCAGCAGCCTCCAAATGTGTTGGCTCCTCCACGCCAGAAGAATGTAGATCCTCCATCTCGCCCCGTGGCACCTCCTTCTCCGCCTCCACCTCAATCGATGAGCGCTTTCTTCAAGTGCTTCAAGGCGATATTCACTTCCTGCCGCAAGCAAGAGATCCGAGCTCAGAGGGCACACAAGCGCCAAGAAAAGTATCTTAAGGCGGTGTGCGACAAGCTGGAGGTCCCTATGTCCTCTTCGGAAGTGAGTGACGGGGAGATCACTCCTTTCCCAAACTTCACCGCCGACGAGCTCACCCAGCTCCAAGAGGACGGAAGCTCTTCCCGGGCAGCTCCTTTGGCTCGTGCCTCCGACGATGACGATGAGGATCAAGAGGACCCGGAGGCCACGGAGAGCGACTCCTGCGACGACGACAATGATGAGGAAGACGACGACTAGACTTCAAGGTCGTGTTTCCCCCCTTCTTTTCCTTTTTTGGTGTCTTGATGCCAAAGGGGGAGAGATAGTTGGGAGTCAGTCGAGAGAGATATGGAGGAGTGTTAGAAAGGTTGGGCAAGGGTTCTTAGGTGTGGAGTGTCGAGTGTAGTTCCTATGTTGGGTCCGTCGACATGTTGCACTCCTTTATTGTATTATCTTTGTTTTGTCGATCGCTTAAATTTGTGCAAGACTATGCTCTTAATGTTAAATATCACATATGATGTTTTGAATGTCAATCTTATAATCATATTCATGCCTGTTATGTCTTGTCACAAATTGTTGAGCACAACACGTAGGCACCCCACCATAACGTATGTGTGTATGAAGGACTTCCTCAATCTCTCTTATGATGCATTCATTGAGGGGGAGTCACTCATACACCCGCACGTTATGAAAACCACAAATTTACACTCTTATATGTGAAGACTTAATGTGTTGTCATCAATCACCAAAAAGGGGGAGATTGAAAGTGCATCTAGGATCCCCATGGGTTTTGGATGATTGATGATGACAATTAAGTGACTAATGAGCTCAGTGATCTTAAGCACAGGTGTGGACTAAGTGGGAGCACAATCCCTCAAAAAGGAAAAAAGATGGAAACGGCGATGTCAACTCGAAAAGGGAAATTAGGGTTTCTAGTGTGTCGAGTTTAGACTAGCCAAATTTGTGTGAGGATGTGTGTGTAAAGTGCATTGAGATCAAGTTGGGAGCTCAAAGCGGTTTAGAGGTCAAACCTATTGAGAGAAGAGAGTTAGAAGTAGTCTGGCAGTAGGGCCGGACTAGTCCGTGCAGGAGGCTGGACTAGTCCACCCCTGGCCGGCCAAGTCCGTCTTGGGCCGGACCAGAAGGGTCTGACTGAGATCGGACTAGTCCGTATTGGGACGGACTAGTCCGAGTAGTCGTGAAGTGGGTTTTGGGGACTAAGTCCCAAAACCACGGACTTGTCCGTTTTAGTCCGGACCAAGAGGTCCCGACTAAGATCGGACTAGTCCGCCCTGGGGGCCGGACTAGTCCAGGTTTGAGAGGAGACTGCGTTTCATAGACTAAGCCTGGGAAGGCCGGACTAGTCCGCCCATGGGGCCAGACTAGTCCGTGGTCTTCAGACTAGTCTGTTTTCACACGGAACAAAAGGTTCTATGTGAGATCGGACTAGTCCGGTGAGGCCGGACTAGTCCGTTGTTGAAGTGACCGTTTGAATTTGAAATTTGGCGGGTAGTGTGACGATTGCCGCGCAGTGCGACAGTTGTCAGAGGCGTCAGTGGTCCCCTAGGCCGGACTAGTCCGCCCTTCTGCTGAAGTCAGCAGTATGGGCTTGGGACCTCTATAAATAGAGGTCCCCTGGGTTCATTTGAACCAATCCTTAAGCAAACTGAAACCCTAGCGCCGCCACAGCAACCTTGAGCCTCCAAAAGCCTCTTTCTTGCCTATATTCCCTCTAAAACTAGTTCTTGTGTGGATTAGGGTTTGGTGAGGTGAAGAAGAGGAAGAACACCGCTCTTTGGCTCTCGATTTGCTCTCTTGCACTTTGTGAATCTTTGTGATCTGTGGCTTGAGTCAATCTTTGTGATTTGCAATTGTAATTGTGGTGGGAGCCTCAGATTGTGAGAAGCCCCAACGAATCTTGTATTCATTCTTTGTGATAGTGGAGAACCAAGTTAGGCTCGTGCGGTAAACTTGGTGAGGGAAGGGTTGTTGAACCCGGTCCTTTGTGGACTCCTCAACGGGGACGTAGATTCCTTGTGTGGGATCAAACCTCGGGACAAAATCCTTGTGTCTCCATGTTCTTCGCATTTCGTTTATCAAATATTTCGTTCTAGGGTTGCTAGTTTTGTCTTGTGCTTCATATTGCTATAAACTTGTTCCTCTTAGTCATATACTTGTGTTGGTAGTTGCTAAACTTGACATAACCATATCCTCACCTGTAGCTTCGAGAAAATCGCCTTAAAACTTGCTAGAGACACTTTTTAGGGATCTTCTCGCAGGCTGACCGGACTAGTCCGCCCCCAGACCGGACTAGTCCGCCCTCTGTAATTTAATCTCGTTTTATTAAGTCATTTGCAGGTCGATTAGCCTATTCACCCCCCTCTAGACAACTTTCAATATGCTCTTAAGGAAGTTGGATACTTTTCAAGTGTCTACTTTGCGGAAGAAAACAATATCAATACTTCGGCGATGCGGTACAATATGGACGAAACACCCCCTCTAAGCGACCTTTCCATTTTTCAAACGAGAGGCACCACCGTTGGTAGCTACACGACCTACGTGCTATCCGAACATGAAAAAACTGTTGTTTTACTCTACATGTACGCAAATATAGAAGGCATGCAGGAATACTTCGAGTAAGTGTTTGTCCTACATTTATGATAATCAACATATTTTGCTACACATGTACTATAAAAGATGTTTTTTCATGTTTAGCGAGTTTCACAGACAATGTTGGCCACATAGGCATCAACCTACGGCCAAACAAGTAGAAGTGATGTGAAAAGAAGGAATAAATGAGGGGCAGAGTTTCCTATCTTAGTTTCGAAATTATGTAATATTCTCTCATCTTCTATTTATTATAAGTTACTATTATTAAAGAAGTATTATTTTAACTTACAATCATTTATGACAGTGTTGGATTCATAATGTCCATGAAGATTTCCGTCAGCTATCTTATGGATTGGTGAATGTTAGAAGCTATGGTCGATATGACGTAAATGTCTTTTGATCCGTACAACTCATTTTGAAGCTCTTCGTCCTCTCGCGGCAACATCAAATTCTGGTGTTGTGACGAGAGCAATGGACACTCAAGGTAATTTAACCGATTATTATGGGATCATTAACAAAATTCTTGAATTTACTTTTACCGGAAATAAGACCCTTCGAGTTGTCTTCTTTGATTGTGACCGGTTTGATCGCACTCATGGAACTCGAGAAAACCAATTTGAAATGGTGGAAGTGAAACATAAAGACCGACTACGAGGTTACGATACATTTGTTCTTACACATCAAGTGGAACAATTGTATTATCTACCTTATCCATGCACGAAGCTCAGTGCTTGGTGAGTGATATATAAGGTGAATCCTCGTGAGCGGTTATATACTCCTTGGGATGATGGTTACCATGATAGCGAAGACATTGAAGAAGTGTACCAAGAAGAAGAGTTGCCAGACACTTTTATCGTCGAGCTTGGTGCAGGACTCGATCAATTAGTTGGAGATGTTGAAGACGTTGAAGATGTAGAGGCAGATGATATGCGAAAACGGAAATTAGAACATGTCACGATGGAATATCGTTGGGCTGGTTTAAGGATTAGGGCACAGGCACATGATGATGATGTTGATGAATTTTGAAAGTGATTACAAGTAATGTTTTCTTAAAGATAGTAACATTAATTTTGTATATTTTATTTGCATATTTACTGATTATTTAATTAAAACAGGATGGCGTCAAGAGAAGGGTAAGAAGGTGCCGCCGACGAGGGGGTTCTACCCCTCTAGACCAGAGGACGCTTTCGCTGGTGCCTCGTCGACTGGGAGCAGACGCTCTCAGCTGTTGGGACACGTTCTGAGCAGCTCTAGAGCTTCGTCACAGATAAATTTCACTCGCTTTTAACAAATTCTTTATATTCAATTTCACATTAATCTTACTTATAAATCATTTAAATGTTGTAATCCTCATCGGCTGACTCAGAGGCTGTGGCGCCAGTTGACCTTGGCTACCCTTCGGTGAGCCAGCTCTCGGCCAACCAGCCCTCGGCCAGCCAGCCCTCGGCTGGCGATCCTTCTGTTTCGAGGCCTTTGGCTCAGCTGGTGAGGAGACGTTTGGGTCACCTGACGTGGCGCCCCAGCAGACGCAGAGGACGAGGAGGACTCACTTTGTCAGTTCTCCTGTGGTCCTTTCACAGAGGATCGTGATTCGTCCAGTCGGAGACAGATAATAAAAATTATAGTGTTCAATTTTAGTTTCTTTTGATTACTTAAGTAATGAATTAATAAATATCTTGCAGGGTTTGGGACGACACGTCTTTCACCGGTGAGAGACACCAAAGACCGGTGAACGGTGTCCTCGGGTCCTTAGTATGTTTGCACTATCTCGGGGTCATCGACGGGGTGCCTGCTCTTTCGTGGGAGGACTACGCACGCGTCCATCACCAGGAGCACGACAACCTTTAGGAGGCCGTATGGACCGATTTTATATTAAATATATTAAAAAAAGTTTCTAAGTTTTAACTCTTAAACTCTTTTAGTGAACATCTCTTCAATATATTATTTATCGCGGGCAAGATATAGTTTAGAGGACCCGAACGACCATCGCCAGTTTGAGGATGTGAGGCGAGTGTTTCACTACAACGCTGCCAAGGCGCTTCGACAAGCTTTGTCAAACATCCATGTTCAAATTATTAATGAGCACTTGAAGACGAACCAGCAGCATGTGCTACACTTCCAGCAAGAGAGCGAGATGCACCTGAGGGAGGAGGAGTACGCGCAGGTACGTGGAGTGTAGTAAGTATTTTTTTGATAATTTTCTCGATGGTACTTTTAACGACTTCCAACTATGTGCAGGGCCACGGAGCTGGTTGCAAGGTTGGACCGACACATTTCGGGCCCTTTGTCGCTACTGGGCTAGCGATGAGTTTAAAGCTAAGTCCAAGAAGGCTCGAGAGTGCAGAGGGGTCGAGGGGAAGAGCAGGCACGGGCAAGATAACCACTTGCATTTAGCTAAATGCATGGTAATTGTATGTAACTTATGTTTATATATTCATAATATATTATTCGTACTAACACGTATTGACAGGAGCGCGAGACGGGGGTGTCGCCGACCCGTGCTGAGATCTGGAAGAGAGGTCACAGAGACCCTTCTCAGCCGACGGGGTGCAGCCAGGCTACAGTCGAGCGATTGGTAAGTTTAGAAATCATTCATATTAAATATAACTATATAGATTGTTGAACTTACACGGTTTTCTTGTTTTGCAGGCTAAGTACGGGGAGGAGGCCAGGAAGATACAGAGTGAGGATTTTGATTGGGAACATCAACCAATCGATGCTCAAGCCGCGTATGCGAGCGGTGGTGGAAAAGCACACGGAAGGTGAGTTTACAAGCCATTTTATCATTTTCAATTCAAAGTATTCAAGATATTTTAATTTCATATTACTGACTCTCTTTTTTATAGGCTCGCCATATTCGACGGAGTTGTCGACTCGAGGGCGGGGAGACCTGCGAGAGACAGTTCCACGCAGGCTTTTTCGGTGGGCACGACTGGTCGTCGCGCCTCGTAGAGGGACATTGAGATGCAATCCCTCTTCAGACGATAGGAGGAGTCGGAACGCCAAAGGATTGCGATGGAGGCCACGATCCAAACCCAGGCAATAGCGTTGGCGCAGATGCGAGAAGCAATGGATGTAACAAAATAAAAACTAAAGTTATCATTAATTCAGTGTAAATGATTTACTAATAGATAGCATTTAATGTTTGCAATGACAGGTCATGGCTCGGGCGCAAGTTCTGAGGATCCAGCTACCGGTACTACCACCAGTCCTTCCACGCGATCCTTCTTGAGTGGGTCAGGTAATTTTCTATGTAATCCTTCTTCTCCAGCGTAAAAAGATTGAGATAGAAGAAAGAGAGAGATAGTTAGATAGAAGAAAATGATTGAGATAGAAGAAAGAGAGAGACAGAAGAAAGAGTGAAAGATAGTTAGATAGAGTAGGAGGGGAATGAAGAGAGAGAGGAAGATGTAGATGGAGATAGAGGGAGGGGAAGATATAGGGAGGGAGATGTAGATGGATATAGAGTGAGGAAGATAGATGGAAAAGGATAGCAATAGAGAGATAGAATAAGAGAGAAAGATAGAGGGAGAGAGAAAGAGAGAAATGAAGAGAGAGAGGAAGAGAGGGGGATCTAAATGAAGATAGAGAGAGAGGAAGGGGGAGAGAGATGTTGATGCATTTATATTCTAACTCTAAGTTTTATTAATTGCAGGGATCTGCGACGGCTGCACAAACGTCATCGCCGTCGCTACCGCCACCTGGAATGAGACGCGACGTCGACTTTGACTTCGGAGGTGGCTCCGACAGTGGCTACGGAGGTGGATACGGAGGTCAGACGGGCGAGTGAACCCATGTTTAGTTTGTTGATGTTGGTGTCATTTTTCGACGATGTTGTGATGTGTTTTAAGACTGTTGTGATGTGTTGTGATATTTATACTGTCTGTTCTGTGATTCTGGCCATCGAGTCGGGTAGTATTTTCTGTTTTTTAAAAAATAAAAAATCTTATTTGCGACGGGTTTTTATACAGTACTGTCGCAAATAAGGTTTCAAACCGTCACAATTAAGCCACTGCTATTTGCGACAGACCAGCTGTCGCAAATAAGCTTTAATTGCGACGGCCAGGCTGTCGCAAATAGCAGTGTGGGTCCCTAGGATGACACGTGGACCCTGCCGGCTGAACTTATTTGCGACGGCCCGACCGTCACAAATAGCGGAACTTATTTGCGACAGC
This sequence comes from Tuctoria greenei, assembly GCA_036927565.1. Classification (NCBI taxonomy): domain Eukaryota; kingdom Viridiplantae; phylum Streptophyta; class Magnoliopsida; order Poales; family Poaceae; genus Tuctoria; species Tuctoria greenei. The sequence continues at coordinate 14,397,414 of JAYESD010000006.1, forward strand.
CCGACTGTCGCAAATATTGTTGCGGGGCCACCAACCCGTGGCAATAACTTGTGACGACTGCTGCGAGCCGTCGCAAATAAGGTTATTTACGACGGTAGCCGTCACAAATAATATTAATTGCGACAACTTATTTACGACGGTCAGAAACCGTCACAAATAAGAAAAGTCGTCACAATTAACTTATTTGAGACGGCCCTGACCGTCGCAAATCTTTGGGTTTCCTATAGTGAAAGCCATGTTGAGTGCAGCCGCTGGACTACCATAACCCGTGCCGGTACAATCACGTCGATCGATCGTCACAGCTGCTCGATCGGCAAGCTCGTACTAGCTTATCCACCTACCACCCACCACGTCTGAGGTCTGACCGAGGAGGGCGCGACCTAATGTGATCGATGCGCGCAGCTGCCGCGCCCGCCGCCGGCATAGGCGCACCCACCACCTACGCCTATGCCCCGTCCCTCCACTCCACCAGGACCCGGCGGACTGCTTCGGTGTCGCGCTGCATGCCACGCAATGCGAGTGGCCTGGAGCGAACGATTACTGAGCCGTGCGACGCAAGTGCAGGGTGCTATGCCACGGTTAGTTCGAGCGTGGTGGCAGTGCTGAATGAACCTGTGCATCGCTGCCGGCGAACCGATCGATGATGGGTACGGCACTCGCCCATGCCCGAGCGTTTTCTGGGAGTAAGTGCCTGTGCCGGTGCCGGTGCCGGTGCCGGTAGTTACATTGGCAGTATGTGGCTCTCGGGCGTCCTTTATGACCGCGCGCGGTACGAACCTCCGTGATTTTTCGCGGTACAATAATGCGGAGGCGCACTTGGGGCTAGGTCTAGACCTGGGTCTATGTGGTGGCCCTGGGTCTGCATGCGGTCCGTGACGTGCCGTTGCATTGTTCTTTCCTTCATGTATTGAGAACGTACGCCGGCCGTTCTGGCACGGATGGATGTAACAAAGCAGCATCGATCAGCGCCGAGTACTGCTACGCACCACTACTGGGAGCCAGCTATGGTGAAAACAAACACTGGCGGCCGTGAAGCTGACACAGGCCGGCCCTGGTCGCTCCATCAAGTCACTCAGAACTTTTGAGCAAAGCACAGCGCAACCATTGTCTGCCTCGAGTATGAACGAATTTCAGTGGTCTAACGTAGTGCTTCTCTTCGAAGCTCAATAGTATTTACTAGCTGTTTCAGATATTTCTACACGGTGGCTTCTTCGCAATAGTTTATTCGCTTTTCATGGGGTCATGGTGGCATTGCAGGTGCGTATACCGGAACTGCTCCCACGAGGCCGCAGCTTGTTGCACGCGTACGTGATACATGGATAAGGAGGCATCTGTGCCTGTGGCACAGAACTCAACAGCCACGTGTTCAGCCTGATCGGTTCAGTTGGCTGCTGAACCGATCCGTGCTAAAGATGCGGCCGCCCGGCCGGTACGGGGATATATTTTCACAGGTGCGGTGCGAAACACAGAGCCCAGCAATTCACTCCAATTTCAGGAAGAGAGGCGTCATGGTTTCAGATGGGATGGCCACGCAAAGCTGTTGTGATCAGCTAGTGTCGTCATGGGCTATGTCGACTTACAACGATGCGGTAGGTTCGTGGTCCGGCGTCTCATGGCAGGTGATTCCGCATCTGCGAGAAAAGTGGTAATAAGGGCGGACATCGCGCGGTTCAATTTCGATCAACTTGATCGATCTGTATGCCGCTCGTTGCTGCTCATAAATATCCTGTTCGTACGTCACCAATCAAAGGGCGCACAACTAGAGCAAGCTGCAAGCTCCATAACGTACGCCACCAAACCCGGCCGGCCATGTGTTCCTCGCCTACCCGAGATAGATCCCTCAGTACAGTACGTGCCGGCCTCACTAATCTCCAGTAAACAGCAAATAAACGCGCGTGTGCCCTACCGTACCGTCTCTACCACATATCTAACTCTTCTAGTTTTTAATTGGTTTACATGCGTACTATGGTTACGGCTAGACGGCCGGGCAGGGACCCGTACGGCGAACCGTTGATAAAGCATGGAGGTACGATCGAGAGCGTGCAACGTCGCGCTCGCGGGGCTTCTCCGTCCGGCCGGTCCGGGCCCCAGCCCCGGCCGGCTCAAGAGGGTTTGCTCATTCGATGAGATCTGGACCGATTGCCGGCCGTATACATGTCTGTCGATCGATAGATCCCGTGCGTAATTTAAGTGCACGGACAGGCCGCCGGCGTCAGAGCCGCGGGCGTGCGTGCTCTTGATCTTTCTCGATCGACAAGTAGAGCAAGGCGACACGTTGCGTGGTGCCTAGTATACATTTAACCAACGTTCTGCCGGAGACGACGTGAGGCCGGTAATGAGCTAAAGCCCATGATTTGGTCGCGCAAACGACGAGGACGACATCGGTCACCGCCAAGCGACAGGTCGGCAGCTTTTATCCCTACAGTGGAGGGTTCCTGTTCTGCATGGCTCAATCTTCGTTTTCCACACAGTGTCGTGTGTCGTTCATACTATGTGGTCGTTTCGTTCTTCGGCCGTATCTCCGAACACGTCAACGATAAGTTCTCCATTGTGACATTGTTACATCATGTGTGTCGAAGGTCGTAAACGACACCTTCTCCGGACCTGCTTAGAGAGCAGCCCGCGGAGGTTCTTTGGATTCACGGAGGCTAGTCCCAGATCGAACACAGCAGGGTGGTGAACACAGGGGATTTACGTGGTTCAGACCGCCGGAGCGTAATACCCTACGTCCACGGGAGTGTTTGTGTATTGCCTTGTTTGAGCGTGTATGAGCCTTGATCTAATTTTTCGTCCCCCCGTGAAGGTCGTCTGCATAGCCCTTTTATAGTTCAAGGACTCTGCAGTCACAAAGTGGGTCCCAATACCCGACAGGTGGTCCTCGGGAGAGTCAAATCCTATACAAGATCTATGATTAATTGCTATCTACTTCCCTTTGTCAGGAATGTCAATGCGCCGTCCCGCAGCGTCGTGCGCCAAGGCTACACATAGTTGGTAATGATGGTCGTGCACGTCTTGTCCGTCTTGTCCTTGCGGCTCATTCGTCCGTCTTGCGGCGCGGGTCTGTGCCGGCTACTCGGACAAGACAGGACACTGGAGCCTTGACTTTCACAAGCGCGACTCAGCTTGCCTGGGGAAGGCGCACGTACTTAATGCATGTCTAAGCAGCGCACGCGTTCCTTTACTGCGGCTTCCTACCGCACTGAGTTGGCCGTCCGCCACGTGGTTGCACCGGAGCCTGTCTCTGCGGGAAGTATAGCACTTGACGGAATAGGCCACATGGTGCATTCGGAGCCCACCCCTATGGAGGGGTGGGGGCTCAGCCCTGCAGGCCACGTGGTAACTCCGGTGTCTTTCCCTGCGAGGGTGCGGGCTTGGCCCTGAGACCCCGATTGGCCACGTGGCGGCTCCGGAGCCCGCCTCTGCGGGGAGGCGTGGGTCCGGTCCTGCCGGCCACGTGGCAGCTTGGGAGCCTCCCCCGACGGGGAGGTAGGAGCTGATCCTTCCCTCCTAAATGTGGTAGCCTCGGAGTCGGCCTCTTAGGCAGAGGCGAAGTCCTTAGCGGTTTTCTCCTGTGCGCGGGGGTACCTGGTTTGTAGGGTACCAACAGTGGCCCCCGAGCCCACCTCAGGAGAGTCATCGATACTGCAGGTGGGGTCTTCCCCCTTCTCTTCCCGCGCAACTCTTACGATTCCACTTCGAGGCAGTTCCCCAGGCGACACGTCCCTGCCGTTGAGGCGACGTGTCTCCTTCCGGTAAGTGAGGGCGCTGAACAGGCGCCGCGCGAAGTGACTCTTGCCTTCAATCGTGCTTTAATTGTGGTGGTTCCCAAGGTGGCTCCTGCACTTCCGCTGCTTTTGCCCTTTCGGAAACCGCCGAGTTACCTCCCGCATAGCTAGCTGTCCGGCTCGCCTTCTTTGTGGAGCGACCCGGGCTCTCATGTCATTGTCCATACGGGTTCATTACTCTTCTACTGAGGCTGCGGCGATCCACACTTTTTGCGCCTGTTGGCCTGCAGGGGTGCATAAAAAGAGAACTTTCCCTCTGAGGGTCCTTTCTCCTGCCTCTGCATCCCTGCACTCGTGCTTTTGCCTCAAGCCCGGTTCTTGCGCTCTAGTTCCCAGTCTCCCCGTCCAGATCTTCCACCCTCAACCCTCATGGCGAACATCTTGCCCAAGTCCAGGTTGTCCAGGTTCGCCGACCTGGCCCCCATGCGCAGGCTTCTCGGCTGGCATAATCCTGAGCGGGAGTCGTGGCTCCGTCCCGGAAGGCTCCCGTTGAGCCTCTCCGCCGAGGAGATGGTCCTCTTCTTGTCGTACGTGCTGGCCGGCTTCGTCCCACCAGCATCCGCCTTCCTGGTCATGCTCCTGGAGACCTTCGGCCTCCAACTCCACCACCTCACGCCGAACTCGATCGCCATGCTGGCGGTCTTCGCTCACCTCTGCGAGATGTTCGTGGGGGTGATGCCGTCGGTGAAGCTCTTCCGGTATTTTTTTGTACTGAGGGCCACCGGCAGGAGTTCGAAGGAGCACCTCGGCGCCTACTATTTCCAGCGCCGGACAAAGGTCCCCACGAGGTACATTGCTTCCTTCAACTCCGCGAGGTGGGAGCTGTGGCGTGAAGATTGGATGATCGCCAAGGTCGAAGCCCACGACTGGATGTGCCTCCCCACCGGGATCCCCTACTCCGAGCGATCATTCTGGGAGGAGCGCCCAGAGCTGGAGGAGGCGTTCAACCCGGTGCTGGAGAGCATCCAGATGTTGGCGGACCACGGGCTGTCGTCTGCCATGGTGCTGAAAGACTTCATGTCCCGCCGCATAGCTCCACTTCAGCATCGCGCCCATCCGGCGTCGATGTTCACCGACCTGTCGGACTGCACCCGACTCGAGACCGGCCCCGGCTTCGACCTGGGCGAGCAGCAGCTGCTCGACATGTTGACCCGGGTCTGCCCCGACGACATCTCCGCTGAGGCGTTGGCTCTTCCGTCGGCCTGCCGCCCCTTGTGCTCGGACTCCGAGTTGAGGAGGCAGCTGCTGATGACGATGCCAACGCTTGACAAGTCTGGGCTAGCGCGGCGCCTGATCGGGGACCCGTTCCGGGGGGTCAACATTGCCGACGATGCTGAGGTAGGCGAGGCTCCCTTAAGCGATGTCGGTTCTTCAAGCGACGACTCCTCGAGTGGCCCCCAGCACCATCCATGGGGTGGCGTCGTCGCCCCCGCCTACAAGGGGAAGGGGAAGGTGCCGGTTCCGGTGTCGGACCCGTCCCCCAAGAAGCGCGCCCGGTCGCCGCCGCCGGCGCCATCTGCCCCTCGTCAGGACTTCGGAGCCCTGCCGCGCTCGTCTGCAGGGGGCGCCGATGGCGCCACTTTGCCGCCCAAGTCCTCCACGGGCAAGAGGGGGAGGCTCCTCAACGCTGACGGGACCCCAGCGTTCCCTCTCCATTCGGAGGGGCGCCAGTCCTCGGGGGTGCTGCCCGCACCATCACCACAGGGGCCCCCAGCACACTCAGGGGCCCCCGCTGCGGGTTCGGGGGGTCCGAACCCCCCCCCCCCAACCCTTTTGGGAAGCGGTGGAACTTTAGCGTCCCCCAGTAAGCCTGCTCAGATGAAGATCCTCGAGCAGGAGCGCGACCTCATCGCCCAGCTGGACGCCGTCACCCAGAAGCTGAAGGCAGACGCCGAGGCCATCCACACTGAGGCCAACTCCCGCCTCCAGGCCTGCGAGGACCTTCATCACCTGATGTCCCTCCGGGAGGCTGCTCTAGCCGAACGGGAGCAGGAGCTGGCGGCGAAGCAGGCCGAAGTGGAGGCGACCTGCCGCGGGCTCATCCTCCAGCAGGAAGGGGCGAGAGTCCGCGCCGCCGAGTTGGACCGCCAGGAAGCCGCCGTGGCAGAGGCGTAGTAGGCCCAGTCCGCTGAGCGCCAGGCCCTCCTGGACCGCGAGTTCAACGTCGCCCTCAAGGAGGGTGACTTGAACCGCCGTGAGGCGGGGGTTGGCGAGCGCGAGAGGGCCCTGGCGGCCAAGGATAAGCGGTTCCTGGACGGCGGCCCCCGAGCACTGGCGGCGGCCCAGTAGGAGGTGGCGGAGCTCCGGGCGGCGCGCTCCACCGAGGCCCAGAAGGTCTAGGAGTTCCTCGGCGGTGCCGACTCGGCTCTGGTGCCGCTCGGCTTTAGCCCGACGCGCGTGGGGGAGCCGGCGCAGGAGGTGAGTCAGGTGTTCCCAGCGCTTGACTCCACCAGCTCGAGGATGCGCTCGCTGGGGGCCATCCTCGACAACCAGCTGGAGGCCGAGAGACGGATGCTGGTGAAGGAGGTGGCTACGCACATCCTATCCTGCTACCGGAGCTGGTACCCCGACGTCTCCTTGCAGCTGGTCCTTGAGGGGCCCATTGCCGAGAGGGAAGAGGCCGCCAAGTCTGAAGTTTCGGATGCAGTGGCACTCATCGCCTCAAGGTTCCAGCAGAGCGGCTGAGGGCTCACCAGGCGTCTGTTTAAGTTTTTATCTTCCTGTTTTTGTCTTGTGGTGACAAACTCTTTATTTGTGTGATAAAAAATCTGTCTGTGGTGCCCTTTTATACTCAGCTTGCTTTTATTTCCAGCAATGTCTTCTAGCTGCTTGTTGTTCCTTAACATCCAGGACCTACCGTCCCCCAAAGTATGGCCCCCTGACAGGCGTGGCCAGTTGTTGTGGGCACACCTGTCATACACTTAGGACTTAGGGCGGACGGGTGCAGGGGGAGCCTAGGATGCATAGGTTGCATTGTCGTAGCTGAGTATGCAGGCACGTCGACAGCGGGCCCCCTGGGGGTGCCGCCGGAGCTCCAGTCCGGTGGTGCCCACCATCTTCAGCGAGAGGTCGACAGCTGGCCCCCTGGGGTGCCGCCGGAGCTCCAGTCCGGCGGTGCCCGCCGTCTTCAGTGAGAGGTCGACAGCAGGCCCCCTGGGGGTGCCGCCGGAGCTCCAGTCTGGCGGTGCCCACTGTCTTCGCGGGTACTCTGACGGTGGCTGCTGGAATAACTTCCTCAAAGACCTGTACATAGATCAAAAAGGAGAAGTAATTCTGTCCGCTGGTCACTTTACCCCTGCTCTTTTTGTAGTGTCGCTTGACTTACGATCCTGGGCTGACTCGTGGGGCTTGGGTAATTCAGTGCTCCTGCACCTTGGGCTCGTCGTCCATACTACCCAAGGGTGGTCCATCTGCCCCAAGTACTCGGCTGTAGCGCTGGGGAGGCAGGACGCACAGGATTAGGGTACGGGACCAGGCTAAGCAGGTTGTGGCCCTGGACCTCCCGCTCAGCATAAGCCTTTTCCGGGGGGGCCATCTGGAGACACAGGCCCCCGAGCATTGGAACATCCGAGGCCCCAGGCGCATTGCAGGTACCTCAAGCAACCCCACCTGCAGTCCAGTCAGCAAGGCTCCCACTATTGCTAGAGCAGGGGAAAAACGATAGCGCTCATGATAGATCACGAGCTATGGCGGGTGTCGGTGATTTGGAACCGGCAGATCTCCTTACACTACTAAAGTGATAGGAGAGTTTGATGTTCGGTATGGGCGCGCGGAGATTCAAGAAGGTGAATAAGAATTGACACAAGGGACACAAGAATTTACGTGGTTCGGGCCACCTGAGCGTAATACCCTACTCCACGGGTGTGTTGGTGTTGTATTAGCAGTATGAGCTTGTGATGAGCGTATGAGGTGTGTGTGTGTGTCTGTGTGTTCTCTTCTGTGTATCGTCGTCCTGTCCTTTTATAGTACAAGGGCAGGCCGTTACAGGTTAGCCTGGCCCGACATGTGGCCCCGGCGGTTACTAGTATTGATACACGTTTAATTGCTCTTAATGATCCTGTAACGGGCTTTGACGGCACTGTTACTGGTGTTAAGATCGTCCGTTTAAGTGTCATTAATATGGTATTAATGACACTTAATCGGTTCTTGAAGTCCTTGGCTCTCCTTGGAAGATCCGGAGCCGTTGCGGGGTCTTCCGGAGGTTAGAAGCTGAAGATCCGACGATTGAACACGTGGCAGTCCCGGAGCTTGCTGTGGGAAACAGGTAACTCCGGGACTGCCCGACACGTGTCAGGTCCAGAGCTTCTCTCGGTCAGCGGCTAAGTTCGGGGTGCCATTTCGGTACATGGTCCGGAGCTTCCCCCTTGTGGGCGGTAGCTCCAGTTTGGTAGTACACGTGGCGACCCAGGGATTAACCATGTTGGAGAAGCGGGTCCGGTTATGTCTGACATGTGGGCCTTCAAGGGTCTTCAAACCAAGTAGATGATCATCCCTCGGGATCTTTATAACCTCAAGGGATGTATGGTTTCCAGGATACCGACAGTGGCCCCCTGGACCTACCTCCGGGGAAGTCATTCCGCCGGAGGTGGGTCCATCTTCGCGACCTTTGAACTGAGTCTTCAAGGGTCTTTGAGGGTGCCGTTGGCAAGGGCTTGGAATTAAATCCTCACCACGTGGCGTATCCCGCGTGCGGCAGATGAGATCTTTGGCGTGCGGATCTCACGCAATTGAAGGTCGCCGGTTCCCGATACGAAAACTATATCGGTTCCGCGCGCCTTGTCAGGCCGCCGCCTTTGGGCTTCCCGCCTCGTGATGACAACCGTTCACCTGGGTAAGAGCCTCGACTTGATCGTCGAGGTGGTCCCGGGCCCTCTAGTCATCGGTTGGGTGAAAATTTTTAGGTGGTACCTTCGACTCTCTTGCGGTTTCCATCCGAGCGGCGCGAGGGCTTACTTAAAAAGGAAAGTGTGCACCGTCGGGAGTTCTTTACGCCTCTCATCTGTTCTTGCGATCAAACTCCCAACTTGTGCTTCGCTTTTCTTCTCTTTCCTAGCTGTGCTGCAATGGAGTTGGGTCTCCGCGAGAGTCGCTTGAAGACCGATGGCGACCTGAAGAAGGTCCGGGCCCTTATGGGGTGGTCCTCGGATTTCTTCAACCGCTCAGTCCGTGCCGGCGGAGAGCTCCCCTTCGAGAAGGAGCACGCCGACGAAATGGTGTACTTTTCTTCATACGCCATGGTGGGGTTGATCCCACCTTTTTCTTCCTTTTTCTTGATGCTGCTAGACTTCTATGGTCTGCAGTTATACCACCTTGACCCTCACTCCATCCTCCTTGTGTCTATTTTCGTCCACTTCTGCGAGATGTGGGTGGGCATTCCCCCCTGCATCGAGCTCTTCCGGATCTTCTTCACCGTCCATACCACCGGTAGGAGCAATGAGTACCTTGGCTTCTACTACTTCGTGAAGCGCAAGAAGTGCCCATTCAAGTACCTCCGGTCGTTCCCTTCTGGGAAGTGGGACGACTGGAAGAAGGACTGGATAGTCATCCGGGTGGAGGAGCACGAGAAGCTGGAGCTGCCCGAAGGCCTCCCCAACATTGACACAACGATCTGGAGTGAAGGTCCGGTGCTGGCGGCCGCCTTCGATCCTGTTCTGACCAGGATTCGCCATTGCGTGGAGGGAGGATTGACTCCCCAGGCGGTATTTTGCAATTTCCTGGTCAACAGGTGGGCGCCGCTGAAGAGGAGGGAGAAGCTCACTTGGGCCCTCAACAGTGTGATGGACGACGACCGGGTTGAGACCGGGTTGAAGTCCAACATGGCAGGGAGGACCTTGGAGTTCCACCTCAAGAAATTCTAGCACGGCATCGACATCGACGGTGATGACTTGACTCCCCCGTCGGCCTTCCTCCCTCTGAACATGGAAGTGGAGTTCAGCAGGGAGCTCCGGCGAAAGATGCCCGTACTTGACGACCTTGGTGTCGTCGAGAGAAGATCAACCACCCGGGTGGCGATCCCCGGAATGCCCGAAGATGGCTCCGTCCCTGCCCCAAAGACAAGGGTCGAGGTCGTCGGCAAGGGCAAGGAGCTGGCGGATGAACCCGAGAGCCGGAAGAGGAAGCTGCAGCATGCCGACGGAAGGTCCGTCAGACCCGCTACTTCCGCCTCGGTTCCTTCTCCCCAGAGGGGAAGGTCTTCTGCCACCGCTGCGGTTGTCCCCGTAATGGGGTCTTCCCGGAACGAGACCGTTCCTGCAGTAGGGTCCTCTCGGAGCACGGCTGTCCCCGCAGTAGGGTCCTCCCGGGGTGTTAGCTCCGGGCGCGCGACTCCAGCACCTGGGCCGGTGGAGGCCTCCAGGTCCGGGGGTGGCGATCCCCGGAATGCCCGAAGATGGCTCCGTCCCTGCCCCAAAGCCAAGAGTCGAGGTCGTCGGCAAGGGCAAGGAGCTGGCGGATGAACCCGAGAGCCGGAATAGGAAGCTGCAGCATGCCGACGGAAGGTCCGTCAGACCCGCTACTTCCACCTCGGTTCCTTCTCCCCGGAGGGGAAGGTCTTCTGCCACCGCTGCGGTTGTCCCCGTAATGGGGTCTTCCCGGAACGAGACCGTTCCTGCAGTAGGGTCCTCTCAGAGCGCGGCTGTCCCCGCAGTAGGATCCTCCCGGGGTGTTAGCTCCGGGCGCGCGACTCCAGCACCTGGGCCGGTGGAGGCCTCCAAGTCTGGGGGTTCTTCCCGATCGAGGAGAGCTTCGACCCGGGAAACGCCCACGGCCGCGACAAGTTTTGGGGGGCCTTCCGGAGCTTCTACACCGACTATGGCCAGCCCAGAATGCCCGGGGAAAAGGTTCCGCGCAAGCTGGTGCGGAAGCCTCCCAGGGTAATTTTCAACTTCTACCTTGGGCAATTATTTTAATCGTAGCAACTGTTTGTTAATTTTCTTTGTTCATCATCTGCAGCGTCCCTAAGAAAGGGAGTGAGGCTCCACCCTCAGCCACAGTGTCTGAGGCCGTGAAGGTGGGAGCTTCTGCTCCTGTCCCGGTGCCGCCCCAAGTGGTGGCTGAAGCTGCGACAGCTCCGGCGCCGGCTGTCGTGGTCATGGACCTCGACTCATCCCCAGAAGTTCCCGTGGTAGCGCCGGACCACGGGAGTGAAGATGCGCCAGCGGCACCTGTCTCGGAGGTTGAAGCTCCAAGCCTTGATGCTGCAATGATGGAAGCTCCAGCTGTTGAGCCGGAGGAAGTAGTAATCCCGGCCTTTGAGCCGGAAAGTGTCGAAGCCCCGGCGGTTGAGCCGGAGGTGACTGAAGCCCCGACAAGTGAGCCGGAAGTTGAGGTAGTTCCGGCAGTTGGGCCGGCTACCTCAGAAGCACCGGCAGCTGAGCCAGTTATTGTTGGAACTCCGGTCACAGGTCCGGACGATGTTGAAGACCTTCCGGCTCCTGTGCCGGTGGTTGAAGAGGTGACGGAGCTTGAGCCTCCGTCAGAAGAGGTGCCCAGACCGGAGCCAGTAGCAGCTCCTGCTCCGGAAGCGACGACGTCGGAGGTACCTGCGGCCGAGCCGGAGGGCCCAAGCGAAGTCGCTGGCCCCCTGCCAGAGGAGGTGAACGAAGACTTGGCGGCGGGGCCTTCTTCGATGGCGACTGAGGCCATCCCGGAGGACGGCCCTAGAGCCATGGAGACCCAGGGGACCACTCTTGTAGAGTGGGACCCGATTTTTGTATCCGAAGACCCGCTGGAACCAGCGGAGGGGACCCCAGCAGGTCCGGAGCCAATCCCGTTGTCGCTGTCCATTGACAACGCATGTTCCAGTCTGCGTCAAGTCTAGCTAGCCTTCTTCCACGACAGCAAGGCTCTTGAAGAGGAGCGCCAAACCCTTAGGCGGTGGCGTAACCGGCTCTACTTCGAGACCAAGCTGGCTCAATTGAGGCTAGCAAATGACAAGGAGTGGATCAAATGGGAGAAGGTCCGCCTGGAGTACTGGGGTAAATTACTGGATGACAGGGAGAGTATGACTCATGCCCTCGACGCTCAATCTCGGGAGATCTACGATCAGGCCAAAGCTGCCAATAACGCGGCCGATGCGCGCCACGAACAACTTGAGGCCATTAACACTGCACTCATCAAGCGTCGAGAGGCACTTGAAGAGAGGGAGAAACGGCTCGAGGATGAAGAGCAGAAACTCCTTGAGCTGCGGGATGATGTCCTGAGGAGGGAAGAGGAGCTCGCCGAGAAAGTAGCTCTGGCTGAAAAGGGCCTCGAGGAGCGCGCCAAGAAATTGGAAGAGCGCTGCCAAGAGGAAGAGGAGAAGACCTGGGTGCGAGGGCAGGAACTCTACGAACAAGAGTGTGCCCTTGTTGCCTAGGAGAAGAAAGTGAGGGGTAGGGAGAAGGACCTGGTCGAGCGCCGGAACAAGATCCACCTCCGGGAGGAGGAGCTCGGAAAACTCGAAAGGCGGGTTACTGAAAAGATTCAGCAAAACGCCAAAGAGGTTGAGCGCCTCGCCCGTGAGAATTCCGAACTGACGGCGGCCAAGAGATCCCTGGAAGAGATGAAGGGCTTGAGGATTGCGGACTCCCTAAAGGTTTGGGAGTTCCTGGGCAAGGCCAACGATGCGCTGACACCGATGGGTTTCAGCCCCGTGCGCCCGGATGATCCGGAGCCGGAGCCAGACCTAGCGCTGCGGGCGTTGAGCGCAGCAGGTAGCAAGCTCTCCAAGGTGGGCGATGTCATCGCGGACCAACTGGAGGTTGAGGGGCAATCCCTGGCGAAGAACGTCGCAGAATATGTGCTGAGGTGCTACACCAGCCGGAACTCTCAATTTCCTCTGGACCCGGTGCTTGAAGGCCCCGTCGAAGGAGAAGGCGAAGCTACCCGGGCCAGCGTATCGGTGGTTGCCCAGAAGGTCGCCCAATTCTTCCATAGGGTCTAGGACCATCTCTGTAATTCTCACTTGTATTTTCTCTTCTTCTTCCTCAGTTTTGTAATCCCTTGTCTCCAGATGTAGTCTCTTGTCTCCAGATAAATGAAATCCCCAAATTTCGCGAATTTCACTTTTTTGTCTTCAATACTTTTATCTTCACTTGGCCCCCTGGTAGATGTACACAATTTGATTGTGAACATGTACCAAGAGGATATTGTGCATTGTTGAAGACTCTTTTACTCCGAACTTGTAGAATTTAGGTTCGAAGTCTTCGATAGTGAAGGCCCCCTGAGGTTGTTGGAGCTTAGAAGCTCCAGCATTGTCTATTGATGGAGCTTAGTAGCTCCGGCAATAGTCTCTATCAACGCGTAGAGCATCGATAGTTAACCCTCCGGGGTGTCGGAGCTTAGTAGCTCCTGCAGTGACCTTTGCCAACACTCAGTTTGTTGGCAGCACACTCCATCTACGGGGTCTTCTCACCATCTTTTATTCGGCGTCGACGGCTGGCCCCCTTAGGGGAGTCGGAGCTTAGTTAGCTCCGGCTTTTCTCCATCAACGTGGACTTTATTTTTCCTGCACACTTAAGCCAAGAAAAATGGTAAAATTTGTTTCTTGTCTATAACTTCGTCGCGGCTTATGACTCTCAAGAAGATTTTAAGTCAAACACGGTTCTAAATACAACCGAATGTGATGTCTTTTCTTTTAGATCCAACTGTACACGAACCCTCCTTACTTCGGCCTGTCGGGGTGTAGGTAGAGTGGCGTACTTAGGGTGCTTGACCAGGCTAAGTCGATAGCACACTCCGGCCCTAGATTGGCTTGGCGGCTTTCAGACGAGTTGGCCATGAACGATATTTGAATCCAAAAGAACTGACAATACAACTCGACTCGTATATAAACCGGTCGAACTAAAATTTCTTAAGAATTGCACATCTTCGTTATAGACAAGAAAGAGAAAAATAAAAATGTTGAGCCTGTACAAAATAAATGCACGTGGAGTCTATTTCACATGAAAATGTCTTTCGTTATAGGTCCGGGTTACAGGGGAAACAAGTACACTCTTAGGGTAAGGAATCAGGCTAAGCGTGTTTCATTTCTCGTTTGACCCAGGGTAGTTAGCCACACTTTTAGTCCGGAGACTGTGACAAGTGCTGCATGAACTTTGCGGACCTTTCGGAAAAGGTCCGGCTGTTCTCCCTGAGGAACTACCCGACTCTGTACAATGACTCTATAACATACATCTCAAGTTACTCAAGACTCACCTCCGTGGTGTTAAGTGTAGAACTTACGGAGGTGCTCGATGTTCCAAGGATTTGGGAGAGGTGTCCCATCCTCAGTAGCCAAGCGAACGCTTCCGGGACGGGATACTTTGATCACTCAGAAGGGCCCCTCCCAGTCGGGGGAGAGTTTGTTTAGCCCTTATCTGGATAGTATTCTCCGTAGCACCTGATCGACTTCCTCGAGCTGTCGGTTGTGTACATGCCGCTGGTGATAACGCCGTAGGGCTTGACGATATCGGGCATTCCGAACAGCCGCTTGGCACCTTCCCTCCTCAAGGAGGTCTAGGTCTTCAAGCCGGAGCTGGTCCTGCGCGGCTTCGTCGAAGGTCCGGACCCGGAGTGAACCCAAGGTGATTTCCGGAGGAAGGATTGCTTCAGCTCCGTACACCAGGAAGAAGGGTGTCTCTCCGGTTGACCGGTTTGGAGATGTCCTGTTGGCCCATAGAGTGGGCGGAAGATCTTCGATCCAGTTGGCTCCATGTTTCTTCAAGCGCTCATAGGTGCGCGTTTTGAGTCCTTTAAGGATTTCAGCATTTGCTCTCTCGGCTTGGCCATTGCTGGCTGGGTGAGCTACGGAGGCATAGCAAACCTGTATGTCGAGGTCTTCGCAGTATCCTTGGAATGCGGAGCTTGTGAATTGGGTCCCATTATCAGTGTTGATTTTGTTTGGGACTCCAAATCTGCATACAATAGACTGCAGAAAGTTGATAGCAGATTGCTTGTTGATTGTCACAACTGGAGTTGCTTCCGGCCACTTGGTGAACTTGTCAATGGCGACGTACAGGAACTTGTAACCTCCGACGGCTCTTGGGAAAGGTCCCAAGATGTCCATCCCCCACACAGCGAAGGGCCATGTAGGAGGTATCATTTGTAAGGGTTGAGCTGGTGTGTGAACTTGCTTTGCATGAAATTGGTATGCTTTGCATTTTTTCACCAGCTCAGTTGCATCTTGGAGTGCTGTAGGCCAGTAGAAGCCATGCCCAAAGGCTTTACCAACCAGCGTGCGGGAAGACGCGTGGTTCCCACACTCACCTCCATGGATTTCTGCGAGGAGCTCGCAGCCTTCTTCCCTTGTGATGCACCGCATTAGGATGCCGTTGGCACCGCGCCGGTAGAGATCCCCTTCTACCAGCGTGTATCTTTTAGCCAATCTGACTACCCGGTCAGCGGATACATCGTCGTCAGGAAGGATGTTGTCTTTCAAGTAGTTTCGGATCTCCGAGATCCATGCATCGGAACTAACTTGAGCATTTGAGTCTTGCGTGCTGGGTTGCTCGGAGCTTCCGGCAGCACCTACAACCCTTGATGGCTGCCATGGTAACAGGGCCATCGGGACCGTCAGCTTCAGAATGCTGATCTCGCCCCCTTCGCTCAGTTCGGCAGGCTGAGCTGTGGGTTTCGACAATCTCCGGACAAAAGTTCCGTCAGGAGCCGGAGCTCCGGTTGACGCTTTTGTCGAGAGTTCGTCGGCTTCATCGTTGTGGGCACGCTGAACATGGTGGAGGTCTAGGACTTCAAAGTCCTTCTGAAGCCTCTGGACTTCTAAGAGGTAAGCAGCTAGCTGGAGATTGTTGCAGGAGCATTCACCCTTCACCTGCTTAATGATGAGCTGTGAATCTCCCTTGACCAGTAATTGCTTGACACCATATGACAGTGCCACCTTTAGTCCGTAGATGAGTGTTTCATACTCTGCCATGTTGTTGGTTGCCTTGAAGTCAAGGTGTACCATGTATTTCACCTTCTCCCCAGTCGGTGCAAGGAGAAGGATTCCAGCTCCGGCCCCCTGCTTCTGCATGGAGCTGTCGAAGTAAAGGGTCCAGTGAGGCTCGGTGAAGGTTGGAGCTTGATGCTCCGTCTTCTGCTCACTGGGGCCCCCGGGGTTTGATGGAGAGGGAGTCCATTCTGCCACAAAATCTGCCAATGCTTGACTCTTGACTGCTTGTCTTGAAATAAATTCAAGATCAAATTCAGCCAATTCCGCTGCCCACTTTGCAATATTCCCAGTTGAATTGGGATTATGCAAGATTGCTCGAAGTGGGTAGGAGGTCACCACCGAGACTTTGTGAGCTTGGAAGTAATGTCGAAGCTTCCTCGAGGCAATAAGAACTGCATAGAGCAGCTTATGCACCTCTAGGTATCCAGTTTTGGCATCATGTAATACTTCACTAATGAAGTACACCGGGCGTTGAATGGTCCGGACCCTCCCGGAGGGGTCCGGAGCTTCCTCTTCCCTGACCCGGACCCTCTCGGAAGGGTCCGGGTTTTCTTCAGGGACCTCCGGGTTCTGGCTGGAGGAACCCGGAGCTTCTTCAGAAATGACCTGGACCCTCCCGGAGGGGTCTAGGTCTCCTGAAATGACTTCCGATGGATTTGAATCTGGGAGCTGAGACCCAAACTCACTTTCAGGAACCTCCGGACCTTCCCGGAGGGGTCTGGATTCCTGAGTATGGGGTAGTTCTGGTCTCTCCGCGACCAGAACCATACTGACGACTTCGTAAGTAGCTGATATATAAAGCAATAAAGGCTCACCAGGGTTCGGAGCTATCAGAATCGGTAGGGTGGTGAGGAATTGTTTCAGCTCCTGGAATGCCTTTTCTGCTTCTTCGGACCATTGGAATGGTCCGGACTTCCTCAATAACTTGAAGAAGGGGAGTGCCCGTTCCGCCAGTCTTGAGATGAATCGGTTGAGGGCTGCTAAACATCCAGTTAATTTTTGGACGTCCTTGATGCGGGTTGGTGGCCGCATGTCTTCAATGGCCTTAATCTTCGCCGAATTAGCTTCTATGCCCCGGTGACTTACCAGGAAACCAAGAAGTTTTCCGGAGCTAACCCCAAAGACACACTTGTCTGGGTTTAGCTTCGTGCGGGTGGCCCGCAGCTTGTTGAAGACAGCCTGCAAGGCGTCAAGTAGTGACTCCTTGTTCCTGACCTTGACCACGATGTCATCGACGTACACTTCCACTATGTCTCTAATAAGTTCTTCAAAAGTTTTGTCATAGCTCGTACAAAAGTTGAAGCTGCATTCTTGAGACCAAAAGGCATGGTTGTGTAACAATACAATCCATCTACTATGATGAATGAAGTATGCTCTTCATCTTCCCTAGACATCCTGATTTGATGATATCCGGAATATGCATCTAGGAAACACAGTAATTCACACCCGGAGGTGGAATCCACTATCTGATCTATTCTAGGTAGTGGAAATGGATCTTTTGGACATGCCTTATTTAGTGTGGTGTAGTCGATGCACATCCCACCGGCCTTAGGCACAACGACTGGGTTCGCCAGCCATTTTGGATGGAAGACTTCTCGGATGAATCCGGCTTCGAGCAACTTCTTTACTTCTTGTCGGATGAAGTTCTGCCACTCTACGGATTGCTTCCGAGGCTTCTGCTGCACAGGCCGGGCATCGGGGTAGATCTTCAGATTGTGCTCAATCACTTCCCTGGGGATCCCAGGCATTTGTGACGGTTGCCAAGCAAACACGTCAACGTTAGCCCGGGGGAAAGTGATGAGCGCGAGTTCCTATTTGTCGTTCAATCCCCCCGATATACGGGTGGTTTGAGCGGCATCGGAACCAATTTGGACGACTTTGACGGGAATGTCGGTGTCGCCGCTTGGCTGCACTCGAGGTGCAGAAGTCGAGCCTCGTTGTCGAATGCTCGGGGGTTTTGGAGCTTGCTCCTGCCTGGAGTCCTCCTCTTGCGCCATGGTGAGCGCATGGAGCTCTTCCAGTGCAGTTACCCCGGCGGTGCGATCTCCGCGGATCCGGAGGACGCCTACTGGCGTTGGCATCTTCAACACCAGATAGCCATAATGAGCAGCCGCCATGAATTTATATAGGGCAGGTCTACCCAAGATGGCATTGAAGGGTAAGTTGATATGAGCGACGTCGAAGACCAACTTCTCGTTGTGGTACTTCTCCCGTGTCCCGAAGGTAACATAGAGAGTAATAGCTCCGAGTGGGGTGATGGCCCCCGGACCTACTCCGGAGAAAGGTCGAGAGGGGTGGAGATCCGAAGGTCGGAGCTGAAGCTTAGTGAAAGCTTCGAAGCTGATGAGGTTATGCCCCGAACCTCCATCTACCATGACGTGGTGGAGCTGGATGTTGTTGATGGTAGGACATACCATCAAGGGTAACTGTCCTGCTCCAACCATGCTCCGAGGACAATCCGAAGCATCAAAAGTGATGGCTGTGTCCATCCACTTTCGATGAGGTTCCGGCCTGACTGTAGGAGCTACAACGGCCATATCCCGACGCATAGTCTTGATGACGCGACGGGAGGTGATATCCCATGATCCACCAAAAATGGTGTTCATGGTCTTTCAACGCTCGTTGTCAGAGATGTCAGAATCATCGTCGACGGAGGTGTAGACAGCCTTTAGGACCTTTTTGGGATCCTGGAACCCTAACTCCTCTTCATCCAGAGCTTCGTCGACTTTTTGCTTTCCTTCCCTCTGTCGGAAAGGAGATTCTTCCCGACGCTTGCTGTAGCGCTCCCGGCAGTCTTCCAAACTGTGGCTGCTTGTCTTGTGAATGGGACACCACACCTTGGGTTTGCCACCGTCTTTAGGAGACGGTCGAGGTCGCTTCTCGGGGCGTGGCCCCCGGCCACCCGGAGCTGCAGCAGCTGCAACGTTGGATGTGCCGGCCGACGACTTCTTCTTGCCGTTGGTCTTCTTTTTCTTCTCACCACTCCCGGAGGTAGCGGCTTCTTCTTTGGAGGGTTTCTTGTGATCCTCCGTGGTTGGTTTGGAGTGCATCTCACGGCCCTCCGCAGCTCGGGCACATTTGTCAGCCAAGCTGAAGAGTTCCGTGACACTGGTGATCTCCTTGATTGCCAGTTTCTCCAACATCTTCTTGTCTCGTACACCCTGTCTAAACGCCACAATGACAGAGGCGCTAGAGATAGAAGGGATAGTGTTTCGTACCTGAGAGAACCTCTAGATGAATGATCGCAAGGATTCTCCCCCTTTTTGCACGACCGCAAAAAGATCCAGTTCAGTGCCTGGCCGGGTGTATGAACTCCCGAAGTTGGCAGTGAACTGATGGCACAGCTCCTCCCAACTGTTGATAGAGTTGGGTGGAAGACTCATAAACCAGGACCTGGCAGTCCCAGTTAAGGCCACTGGAAAATAGTTGGCCATCACGGCCTCATTTCCTCCGGCTGCCAAGATTGCAGTGGAGTATATCTGAAGAAATTCGGTGGGATTGACAGTCCCGTCGAATTTTTCCGGCAGGTGAGGCCGGAACTTCTGTGGCCATCTAACCATGCGCAGGTGCATGGCCAAGGCTGAACAGCCTCCTCCTACCCCTTCAGGAGTAGAAAGGTCCTGAGCTTCCCGTCTTTCACGGGCACGCTCAATATGGACTCGGCCGTCCTGCTGGCGGTATCGGCGATCAAGCTCCGCCCGGAGGTCGTGAGTCGAAAGCCTGGATACCGTGTGAGTGCGTCGAGCCCTGGAGGGCAACGACGTCACTTGTTGCGATGCAGCACGTCTCCTGCTATTGGAGACGTGTGGACCAAGTCTTCCAGACAAAGTCCGCCGCTGCGACGGGGCTCTTCCTGAAGGAGGAGGACCCTGGTTGCTGAGGCGTTCGGCTGCTGCTGCAACCAAATGCTCGACATCGGCCCTCCACTGCTCCAGTGCATCCCGAGATGCATCCGGAGGTGGTGGGCGTTGAAGAAGAGCACGCGCTGCATGGAGCGCGTGTTCCGGGTTGTCATGATTTGTCGACACAGTGATTGACGCCGGCGCACCATCACGTTGTCCAGCACGATTTGCTGGAGGAGACGGTGGTGGTGGGAGTGTGACTCCTGCTGGTGTCGAGGCTCCTGCTGGTGGCTGCCTATTGGAGGGATTGCCCCCAACAGCTTGAGCAGCAGGTTGGCCGTTGGATGATCCAGCAGCTGAGTTCACCATTCTCGAAATCTCAGGCGCCCCCCTACCTGGCGCGCCAACTGTCGGTGGTTTGGAACCGGCAGATCTCCCTACACTACTAAAGTGATAGGGGAGTTTGATGTTCGGTATGGGCGCGCGGAGATTCAAGAAGGTGAATAAGAATTGACACAAGGGACACAAGAATTTACGTGGTTCGGGCCGCCTGAGCGTAATACCCTACTCCACGGGTGTGTTGGTGTTGTATTAGCAGTATGAGCTTGTGATGAGCGTATGAGGCGCGTGTGTGTCTGTGTGTTCTCTTCTGTGTATCGTCGGCCTGTCCTTTTATAGTACAAGGGCAGGCCGTTACTGGTTAGCCTGGCCCGACATGTGGCCCCGGCGGTTACTAGTATTGATACACGTTTAATTGCTCTTAATGATCCTGTAACGGGCTTTGACAGCATCGTTACTGGTGTTAAGATCGTCTGTTTAAGTGTCATTAATATGGTATTAATAACACTTAATCAGGTCTTGAAGTCCTTGGCTCTCCTTGGAAGATCCGGAGCCGTTGCGGGGTCTTCCGGAGGTCAGAAGCTGAAGATCCGACGATTGAACACGTGGCAGTCCCGGAGCTTGCTGTGGGAAACAGGTAACTCCGGGACTGCCCGACACGTGTCAGGTCCGGAGCTTCTCTCGGTCAGGGGCTAAGTCTGGGGGTGCCATTTCGGTACATGGTCCGGAGCTTCCCCCTTGTGGGCGGTAGCTCCGGTTTGGTAGTACACGTGGCGACCCAGGGATTAACCATGTTGGAGAAGCGGGTCCGGTTATGTCTGACATGTGGGCCTTCGAGAGTCTTCAAACCAAGTAGATGATCATCCCTTGAGATCTTTATAACCTCAAGGGATGTATGGTTTCCAGGATACCGACAGCGGGCTTACAGCAACATCATAAAAATTAAAGATAATTTTTGAATTGACAAACCCTATACTAGGCAGAGCAACATTCTTTCATTGTGGCTTCTCATAGTATGGAGCAGACTTTACAAGGGGAATAACCCGGCCTGGGTGTTAGATGGAGTCGAGTGCACCTACTTAGGGTTCTGGACCAGGCTAAGCGGAATGTGCACTCGGAGCCCCATCCCCTTATCCTAAGTGTTGTCCTGAGACAACATGTAACCTTTACAATGAAATAGCATTGCCCCAACCATGGTCTAGGGGTAGAACTTACGGAGGTGCTCGATGTTCCATGGGTTGGGTAATCGCTGTCCATCCTCCGTAGCTAGGCGAACGCATCCTGAGCGGCAAACCTCTGTTACTCGGAAGGGACCCTCCCAGCTGGGGGAGAGTTTGTTAGACCCTTCCCAGGAGAGTATGCGGCGCAACACCAGGTCGTCTACCTTTAGCTCCCTACTCCGCACAGTCCTCTGGTGGTAGCGCCGGAGCGCCTGCCTGTACCGTGCATTTCAGAGAGCCGCTCGCACTCGTCCCTCGTCGACGAGGTCCAGGTCTTCACGCCGGAGCTGGTCCTGCGCGGCTTCATCGTACCTCCGGGCACAGGGGGAGCCCATGGTAATTTCTGGGGGGAGGACGGCCTCTGCCCCGTACACCAAGAAGAAAGGCGTTTCCGCCGTGGCCCGACTGGTTGATGTCCGGCTAGCCCACAGTGCACATGGAAGCTCATCCACCCAATTTGCACCATGCTTCTCAAGGTGTGAGAATGTGCGAGTCTTGAGGCCCTTGAGGATCTCTGCATTGGCTCTCTTGACCTGCCCATTGCTCTCTGGATGAACAACAGATGCATAGCAGACTTGGATCCTTAGGTCCTCGCAGTATTCTTGGAACGCTGCACTTATGAACTGGGTCCCGTTATCAGTGATGATTTTGTTCGGGACCCCAAACCGGCAGATGATCGACTTAATGAACTTTACTACTGACTGCTTGTTGATGGTGACAACTGGGGCGGCTTCCGGCCACTTGGTGAACTTATCTACGATGACGTAGAGATGCCGGAATCCTCCGACGGCTCTGGGAAAGGGTCCCAGGATGTCCAACCCCCATACAGCGAATGGCCATAAGGGAGGGATCATCTGCAGCGCCTAAGCTGGTGTGTGGATCTGCTTGGCATGGAACTGGCACGCCTTGCATCTATTTACCATCTCGGCGGCATCCTGGAGTGCTGTCGGCCAGTAAAAGCCATGTCGAAAGGCTTTACCGACCAGCGTGCGGGAGGACGCGTGGTTCCCGCACTCGCCTCCATGGATCTCTGCGAGCAAGTCGCAGCCCTCCTCCCGGGTAATGCATCGCAGTAGGATGTCGTTGGTGCCACGTCGGTAGAGATCCCCTTCTACCAGCGTGTACCTTTTAGCCAAGCGAACAATCCTTTCTGCCAGGGCATGTTCTTTGGGAAGGATATTGTCTTTCAAGTAGTCCCGGACCTCCGAGATCCATGCATCGAGACTTGCTTGAGCCTCTGGATCTTGGGCGCCCGGTAGCTCGGAGCCCCCGGTGGCGCATACGATCCTTGGCGGACTCCATGGTAGCAGGGTCGCCGGGACTGCCAGCTTCGAGGTGCTGGGCTCGCCCCCTTCACCCGGCTCGGCTGCCCGGGCGGTTGGTCGCGGTAACGTCCTTGCAAAGACTCCTTGGGGCACTGGGGCCCCTGTGGAGGCCTTCGTTGACAGGTCGTCTGCGACTGAGTTGTCGGCTCGGGGTACATGGCACAAGTCCAGGACTTCAAAGTCCTTCTCTAGCTTCCGGACGTGCAGCAGATATGCTGCTAATTGAGGGTCGTTGCAGCTGCATTCTCCTTTGGCTTGCTTGATGATCAGTTGAGAATCACCTTTAGCTAGAAGCTGTCGGACATTGAGGGTCAGGGCAGTATTCAGCCCAAAGATTAGGGCTTCATACTCTGCCATGTTATTTGTCGCCTTGAAGTCGAGGCGCACCATGTACTTGAACTGCTCCCCAGTCAGGGTGAGGAGCAGGACCCCGGCGCCGCCCCCTGCTTCCGCGAGGAGCCGTCGAAGTAAGAACTCCAGCTCGAACTCAGCCAGCTCCGCTGCCCACTTGGCAATGTTGCCAGTCAAATTGGGGCTGTGGAGTACGGTTTTCAGTGGGAAGGAAGTGACCACTGAAACCCGGTGAGCCTGGAAGTAATGTTGGAGCTTCCTCGACACTATGAGCACCGCATACAACAGTTTGTGTACCTCCAAGTATCTTGTTTTTGCTTCATGGAGGACCTCACTGACGTAGTAGACTGGCCGTTGAGAGGTCTGAACCCTCCGTGGGGGGTCCGGGGCTCCTTGCAATGCGTCTGCATCCTGGGGAATGTGGCTCCCAGGGTCTAGCTGGGCCTCCGGGGGCTAGGACCCGTAAGGCACTTGGTCACTGGAACTTACAGTGGGGGGGAGGGGGGTCTCTTCTGGGTTCGGGCCTTGAGGCTCGGCCTCCCCCCTGGGGCTCCTTCTGGTGCTTGTTGCGGTAGTAGCTCCGGCCGCTCTGCAACCAAGACCATGCTGACCACTTCCATTGTTGCGGTGATGTACGACAGGAGCGGTTCACCGGGTTCTGGCGCCACCATAATGGGTAGCATCGTCAGGTGTTTCTTGAGCTCCTGAAAGGCCGCTTCAGCTTCCTCTGTCCACTCAAAGGGGCCTGACTTCCGCATAATCTTGAAGAAGGGCAGGGCCTGCTCAGCCAGTCTTGAGATGAAACGACTGAGGGCTGCTGTCGGTACCCTAAAAACCATACACCCCCTGAGGTTACAAAGATCTCAAGGGAAGGACATCAACTCAAATTGAAGACCCTCGGGGGCCCACTCGCCAGACGTGACCGGACCCGCTTCTCCAACATGGTTAACCTCTAGGTTGCCACGTGTACTGTCAGCCCAGAGCTATTACCCGCAAGGGTGAAGCTCCGGGCCAAGTACTGAAACGGCACCTCCGGAGGTAGCCCCCGACCGAGAGAAGCTCCGGA
Organism: Tuctoria greenei; assembly: GCA_036927565.1. Taxonomy (NCBI): domain Eukaryota; kingdom Viridiplantae; phylum Streptophyta; class Magnoliopsida; order Poales; family Poaceae; genus Tuctoria; species Tuctoria greenei. The sequence continues at coordinate 14,421,250 of JAYESD010000006.1, forward strand.
CATGACACGTGCCAGGTCACCCCGGAGCTTCCCGCTTCTCCCAAGCAAGCTCCGGAGCTGCCACGTGTCCACACGTCGGAGCTAGCTGCCTAAAACCCCCGGGAGACGTTGTAACGGCTCCGGATCTCCAAAGGACAGCCGCAGACTTCAAGATCCGATTAATTACCATTAATTCCACGTTAATGATAATTAATCGGACAACCTTAACACCTGTAACGGCACTGTCGGAGCCGTTACAGGGTTATTAACAACAATTAATCTCGTGTATCAATACTAATAACCGCCAGGGCCACATGTCGGGCCAGGCTGACTTGTAACGGTTGGTCCTTGTACTATAAAAGGACAAACCGACGATACACAAGGGGGGAGGCTTCGAACACTCTGAAGCTCACAAGTTAATACAACATACACACACCCGTGGAGTAGGGTATTACGCTCAGGCGGCCCGAACCACGTAAACGACCGTGTCACTCGTGTCCAAATCGCATTTCACTTTCTTAGATCTCCGCGCGCCCAGACCGAACCACAAACTCCTTCAAACACTTTCATAGTGTTAGGGGATCTGCCGACTCCAACAGTCGACAGTTGGCGCGCCAGGTAGGGGCGCCTGAGATCTTCAAGAATGGTGAATTCTGCAGCTGGATCATCCAACGGGCAACCTGCTGCTCAGACTGTCGGAGGCAATCCCTCCAACATGCAACTACCGGCAGGAGCCTCAGTTCTAGCGGGAGTCACACTCCCACCACCACCATCTTCTCCGGCAAGACATGCCGAACGACATGATGGTGCACCGGCGTCACATTCTGCGCCGGCAAGTCGTGACAACCCAGAACACGCGCTCCATGCAGCGCGTGCTCTCCTTCAGCGACCACCACCTCCGGATGCATCTCAAGGTGCCATGGAGCAATGGAGAGCTGATATTGAGCATTTGGTCGCAGCAGCGGCCGAACGCCTCAACAATCAGGGTCCACCTCCTTCAGGGCGGGCCCCGTCGCAGCGACGAACGTTGTCTGGAAGACTTGGTCCACATGTCTCCAACAACCGGAGAAGAGCTGCGTCACAGCAAGTGACGTCGTTGCCCTCTGGGGCACGACGTGCCCATACTGCATCTCGGCTTTCGACACACGACCTCCGGGCGGAGCTTGATCGCCGATACCGCCAACAGGATGGCCGTGTCCACATCGAGCGAGCTCGAGAAAGACGAGATGCTCAAGATCTTTCTACTCTGGAAGGAGTAGGAGGAGGCTGTTCCGCCCTAGCCATGCACCTGCGCATGGTTAGATGGCCACAGAAGTTCCGGCCACACTTGCCGGAAAAATTCGACGGGACTGTCAATCCCGTAGAATTTCTACAGATATACTCCACTGCGATCCTAGCAGCTGGAGGAAATGAGGCTGTAATGGCCAATTACTTTCCAGTGGCCTTAACTGGGACTGCTAGGTCCTGGTTTATGAGCCTTCCGCCCAACTCTATCGACAGTTGGGAGGAGCTATGCCGCCAGTTCACCGCCAATTTCGGGAGTTCATACACCCGTCCGGGCACCGAACTGGACCTTTTTGCGGTCGTGCAAAAAGGAGGAGAATCTTTGCGGTCATTCATCCAGAGATTCTCTCAGGTACGTAACACAATCCCTTCTATCTCAAGCGCTTCTGTCATTGTAGCATTCAGACAGGGTGTACGAGACAAGAAGATGTTGGAGAAACTGGCGATCAAAGAGATCACCAGTGTCACGGAGCTCTTCAGCCTGGCTGACAAATGTGCCAGAGCTGCGGAGGGCCGTGAAATGCACTCCAAACCAGGCTTGGAGGATCATAAAAAATCCTCCAAAGAAGAAGCCGCTACCTCCGGGAGTGGCAAGAAGAAAAAGAAGACCAACGGCAAGAAGAAGCCGTCGGCCGGCACATCCAACGTTGCAGCCACTGCAACTCCTGGTGGCCGGGGGCCACGCCCCGAGAAGCGACCTCGACCGTCTTCCGAAGACGGTGGCAAATCCAAGATGTGGTGCCCCATTCACAAAACGGGCAGCCACAGGCTGGAGGACTGCCGGGAGGTCCAAAACCTTGCCGAGCGCTACCACAAGCGCCGGGAAGGGTCTCCCTTCCGTCAGAGGGAGGGAAAACAAAAGGTCGATGAAGCTCCGGCTGAAGAGGAGTTAGGGTTTCAAGACCCCAAAAAGGTCTTGAAAGCCGTCTACACCTCCGTCGACGATGATTCCGACGTCTCCGACAACGAACGTCGAAAAACCATGAACACCATCTTTGGTGGATCATGGGACATCACCTCTCGTCGCGTCATTAAGACCATGCGACGGGATATGGCTGCTGTAGCTCCTACAGCTAGACCGGAGCCACATCGAAAGTGGATGGACACACCCATCACTTTTGATGCTTCGGACTGTCCTCAAAGCATGGTCGGAGCTGGCCAGCTGCCCTTGATGGTATCCCCCACCATCAACAACATCCAGCTCCATCATGTCCTGGTAGATGGAGGTTCGGGGCTTAATCTCATCAGCTTCGAAGCTTTCACTAAGCTTCAGCTTCGACCTTCAGACCTCCAGCCCTCTCGACCTTTCTCCGGAGTAGGTCCGGGGGCCATAACCCCACTCGGAGCTATCACTCTCCCTGTTACCTTCGGGACCCGGGAGAAGTATCGCACCGAAAAGTTGGTCTTCGACGTCGCTCAGATCAACTTACCATTCAACGCCATTTTGGGTAGACCTGCCCTGTACAAATTCATGGCAGCTGCTCACTATGGATACCTGGTGTTGAAGATGCCGACACCAGTAGGCGTTCTCCGGATCCGTGGAGATCGCACTGCCGGAGTAACTGCTCTGGAAGAACTCCATGCACTCACCACAGCGCAAGAGGAGGATTCCAGACAGAAGCAAGCTCCACAACCTCCGAGCATTCGTCAACGAGGCTCGACCTCTGCACCCCGTGTGCAGCCAAGAGGCGACACCGACATTCCCGTCAAAGTCGTCCAAATTGGTTCCGATGTCACTCAAACTACCCGCATATCGGGTGGCTTGAACGACAAATAGGAACTCGCGCTCATCACTTTCCTCCGGGCTAATGTTGACGTGTTTGCCTGGCAACCGTCACAAATGCCTGGGATCCCCAGGGAAGTGATTGAGCACAATCTGAAGATTTACCCCGACGCTCGGCCTGTACACCAGAAACCTCGGAAGCAATCTGTAGAGCGACAGAACTTCATCCGACAAGAAGTGAAGAAGTTGCTCGAAGCCGGATTCATCCGAGAAGTCTACCATCCAAAATGGCTGGCAAACCCAGTCGTTGTGCCTAAGGCCGGCGGGAAACTTCGGATGTGCATCGACTACACCACACTGAATAAGGCATGTCCAAAAGATCCATTCCCACTACCTAGAATAGACCAGATAGTGGATTCCACCTCTGGGTGTGAGTTGCTGTGTTTTCTAGACGCATATTCAGGATATCATCAAATCCGGATGTCTAGGGAAGATGAAGAACATACTTCATTCATCACAGTGGATGGATTGTATTGTTACACAGCCATGCCTTTTGGTCTCAAGAATGCAGCTTCAACTTTTGTACGAGCAATGTACAAAACTTTCGAAGAACTCATCAGAGACATAGTGGAGGTGTACGTTGATGACATTGTGGTCAAAGTCAAAAACAAGGAGTCCCTCTTGGATACCTTGCAGGCTGTCTTCGACAAGCTGCGCGCCACCCGCACGAAGCTAAACCCAGACAAGTGCGTCTTCGGGGTTAGTTCCGGAAAGCTTCTTGGTTTCCTGGTAAGTCACCGGGGTATAGAGGCTAATCCGGCGAAGATAAAAGCCATCGAAGACATGCGGCCACCAACCCGCATCAAAGACGTCCAAAAATTAACTGGATGTCTAGCAGCCCTCAGTCGATTCATTTCAAGATTGGCGGAAAGGGCACTTCCCTTCTTCAAGTTACTGAGGAAGTCCGGACCATTCCAATGGTCTGAAGAGGCAGAGAAGGCATTCCAGGAGCTGAAACAGTTCCTCACCACTCTACCAGTCTTGGTAGCTCCGAACCCTGATCCCTTCGGGAGGATCCGGAGGTTCCCGAAAGCAGGTCTGGGTCCCAGCTCCCAGACTTGAATCCTCAAGAAGCCACTTCAGAGGACCCGGATCCTTCTGATAGGATCCAGGTCATTCCTGAAGAAGCTTCGGGTTCCTCCACCCAGAACCCGGAGGTCCCCGAATATAGTTTGGACCCCTCCGACAGGGTCCGGATCAATGGAGAGGAAGCTCCGGACCCCTCCGGGAGGGTCCGGACCATTCAACGCCCAGTATACTTCATCAGTGAAGTGTTACATGATGCCAAGACTCGATACCTAGAGGTACATAAGCTGCTCTACGCAGTTCTTATTGCCTCAAGGAAGCTTCGACACTATTTCCAAGCTCACAAAGTCTCGGTGGTAACCTCATATCCACTTCGAGCGATTCTGCATAATCCCAATTCAACTGGGAATATAGCGAAGTGGGCAGCGGAACTGGCTGAATTCGACCTCGAATTCATTCCAAGACAAGCAATCAAGAGTCAAGCGTTGGCAGATTTCGTGGCAGAATGGACTCCCTCTCCATTAAACTCTGGGGGCCCCAGCGAGCAGAAGAAGGAACCACAAGTTCCGGCCTTCACTAAGCCTCACTGGACCCTTTACTTCGACGGCTCCATGCAGAAGCAGGGAGCCGGAGCTGGAATCCTTCTCCTCACACCAACCGGGGAGAAGGTAAGATACATGGTGCACCTTGACTTCAAGGCAACCAACAACATGGCGGAGTACGAAGCACTCATATATGGATTAAAGGTGGCACTATCCTTTGGTGTCAAGCAGTTGCTGGTCAAAGGAGATTCACAACTTGTTATCAAACAGGTGAAGGGTGAATGCTCATGCAATAATCTCCAGCTGGCTGCTTATCTCCTTGAAGTCCAGAGGCTTCAGAAGGACTTCGAAGTCCTAGACCTTCACCATGTTCAGCGTGCTCACAACGCTGAAGCTGACGAACTCTCGACCAAGGCGTCAACCGGAGCTCCGGCTCCAGACGGAACCTTTGTCCGGAGGATGTCAAAACCCACAGTTCAGCCTGCCGAGCTGAACGAAGGGGGCGAGATCAGCATCCCGAAGCTGACGGTCCCGATGGCCCTGTTACCATGGCAGCCATCAAGGGTCGTAGGTGCTGCCGGAAGCTCCGAGCAACCCAGCACGCAAGACTCAAATGCTCAAGTCAGTTCCGATGCATGGATCTCGGAGATCCGGAACTACTTGAAAGACAACATCCTTCCTGACGATGATGTATCCGCTGACCGGGTAGTCAGATTGGCTAAAAGATACACGTTGGTAGAAGGGGATCTCTACCGGCGCGGTGCCAACGGCATCCTAATGCGGTGCATCACAAGGGAAGAAGGCTGCGAGCTCCTCGCAGAAATCCATGGAGGCGAGTGTGGGAACCACGCGTCTTCTCGCACGCTGGTCGAAAAAGCCTTTCGGCACGGCTTCTACTGGCCTACAGCGCTCCAGGATGCTACTGAGCTAGTGAAGAAATGCAAAGCATGCCAATTTCATGCAAAGCAAATTCATACACCTGCTCAGCCCTTACAAATGATACCTCCTACGTGGCCTTTCGCCGTGTGGGGGATGGACATCTTGGGACCCTTGCCAAGAGCCGTCGGAGGTTACAAGTTCCTGTATGTCGCCATCGACAAGTTCACCAAGTGGCCGGAAGCTACTCCTGTTGTGACGATCAACAAACAATCTGCAATCAATTTTCTACAATCTATCGTGAGCAGATTCGGAGTCCCAAACAAGATCATCACTGATAATGGGACTCAGTTCACAAGCTCCGCATTTCAAGGATATTGCGAAGACCTCGGCATACAAGTTTGCTACGCCTCCGTAGCTCATCCTGCCAGCAATGGGCAAGCCGAGAGAGCAAACGTAGAGATCCTTAAAGGACTAAAAACGCGAACTTATGAGCGTTTGAAAAAGCACGGAGCTAATTGGATCGAAGAGCTTCCGCCCACTCTATGGGCTAACAGGACTTCTCCAAGTCGGGCAACCGGAGAAACACCCTTCTTCCTGGTGTACGGAGCAGAAGCGATCCTTCCTCCGGAGATCACCCTGGGTTCCTTCCGAGTCCGGACCTTCGACGAAGCCGCGCAGGACCAGTTCCGGCGTGAAGACCTAGACCTCCTCGAGGAGGGAAGGTGCCAAGCAGCTGTTCGGAACGCCCGATACCGCCAAGCTTTACGGCGCTATCATCAGTGGCATGTACACAACCGACAGCTCGAGGAAGGCGATCTGGTGCTACGGAGAATACTATCCAGAGAAGGGCAAAACAAACTCTCCCCCGGCTGGGAAGGGCCCTTCCGAGTGATCAAAGTATCCCGTCCCGGAAGCGTTCGCTTGGCCGCCGAGGATGGGACACCTCTCCCAAACCCTTGGAACATCGAGCACCTCCGTAAGTTCTACACTTAATACCACGGAGGTGAGTCTTAAGTAACTTGAAGTGTATGTTATAGAGTCATTGTACAGAGTCGGGTAGTTCCTCCGGGAGAGCAGCCGGACCTTTCCCGAAAGGTTTGGAAAGCTCATGCAACACTTGATACAGTCTCCAGACTAGAAGTGTAGCTAATTACCCTGGGTGAAACGAGAAACCAAACACACTTAGCCTGGTTCCATACCCTAAGAGTGTACTTGTTTCATCTGTACCCCGGACCTATAATGAAAGACATCTTCATGTGAAATAGACTCCACGTGCATTCATTTTTGCATAAGGCTCGACATTTTTATTTTTTCTCTTTCTTGTCTATAACAGAAACGTGCAATTCTTAAGAAGTTCTAGTTTAACCGGTTTATGTACAATTTGAGTTGAATTGTCAGATTTTTTAGATTTAAATATCGTCTGTGGCCAACTCGCCTGAAAGCCGCCAAGCCATTCTAGGGCTGGAGTGCGCTATCGACTTAGCCTGGTCAAGCACCCTAAGTACGCCACTCTACCTACACCCCGGCAGACCAAAGTAAGGTGGGTCCATGGACAATTGGATCTAAAAGAAAAGACAATTCATCCAATTATACTAAAAATCGTGTTCAACTTGAAATTCTCTTGAGAACCGTAAGCCGCGACGAAGTTATAGATAAGGAACGAATTTTACTGTTTTTCTTGGCTTAAGTGTGCAGGAAAAATAAACCCGATATTGATGGAGAAAAACCGGGGGTAACCAAGCTCCGACTCCCATCGGCGTTAACTTAAAGATGGTGAAAAGATTCTATCATTAGAGTCTGTTGCCAGCCAGGCGTGGCAAGGATCATTGCCGGAGCTACTAAGCTCCGACACCTTGAAGTATTAACTACCGACACTCAACGTGTTGGTAGAGGCTCCTGCCGGAGCTACTAAGCTCCGACGATGGACAGTGCCGGAGCCTCTAAGCTCCGACGACTTCAAGGGACCTTCACTATCGAAAACTTCGGACCTAAACTATACGAGTTCGAAGCAAATCTGTCTTCAACAAAAATCAACATCCTTTTGGTACATGTCCACAATCAAATTGTGCACATCTACCAGGGGGCCAAGTGAAGACAAAGATGTTGAAGACAAAAAATGAAATTCACGAAAAATTGGGGATTTCATTTCATTGGAAGACCAGAGATTACATCTGGGGACAAAGGATTACAAAATTGAGGAAGAAGAGAAAATACATATAAAGGCTAAGAAAGATAGTCCTAGACCCTATGGAAGAACTCAGCGACCTTCTGGGCGACCTCCGACACGCTGGCTCGGGTAGCTTCGCCTTCTCCTTCAACGGGGCCTTCAAGCATCGGGTCCAGAGGGAATCGAGGGTTCCGGCTAGTGTAACACGTCAACACATACTCTGTGACGTTTCTAGCCAGGGATTGCCCCTCGACCTCAAGCTGGTCCGCGATGACGTCGCCCACCTTGGAGAGCTTGCCACCCGCGGCGTTTAACGCCTGCAATGCAAGGTCCGGCTCCGGCTCCGGATCATCCGGAAGCACGGGGCTGAAACCCAACGGCGCTAGCGCATCGTCGGCCTTACTCAGGAACTCCCAAATTTGCAGGGAGTCCGTCTTTCTCAGGCCCTTCATCTCTTCCAAGGATCTCCGGGTCGCCGCCAGCTCCGAGTTCTCGCGGGAGAGGCGCTCAACTTCTTTGGCGTTTTGCTGAATTTTCGCAGCAACCCGCTTTTCGAGTCTCCCGAGCTCCTCCTCCCGGAGGTGGATCTTGTTCCGACGGTCGACCAGGTCTTTCTCCCTAGCCTCTATTTTCTTCTCCCGGGCGATGAGGGCACACTCATACTCGTAGAGTTCCTGCCCTCGCACCCAGGTCTTCTCCTCCTCCTCGAGGCAGCGCTCTTCCAATTTTTTAGCGCGCTCCTCGATACCTTTGTCCGCCAGAGCTGTCTTCTCGGCAAGCTCTTCTTCACGTCGCAAGACGTCATCCCGTAGCTCCAGGAGTTTTTGCTCCTCATCCTCGAGCCGCTTTTCCCTTCCCTCAAGCGCCTCTCGGCGCTTGATGAGTGCGGTACTGATGGCTTCGAGTTGATCGAACCGAGCGTTGGCCGCATCATTGGCGGCTTTAGCTTGGTCGTGGTACTCCCGGGATTGGGCGTCGAGGTTGTGAGTCATGCTCTCCCTCTCGTCCAGCATCTCACCCCAGAGCTCCAAGCGGACCTTCTCCCGCTTGATCCATTCCTTGTCCGCAGCGATCCTCGACTGCGCCAGCTTGGTCTCAAATTGGAGTCTATTACGCCACCTCCTAAGGGTTTGGCGCTCCTCTTCAAGAACCTTGCTGTCGTGGAAGAAGGCTAGTTGGACTTGGCGCAGACTGGAGCAAGCGTTGTCGATGGACATCGACAGCGAGATGGGCTCCGGACCTTCTGGGGTCTCCTCCGCTGGTTCCAGCGGGTCTTCATTTACAAAAATTGGGTCCCACTCTGCGAGAGCGGAACCCCGAGCTTCCAAGGCACTAGGGCCCTCCTCCGGGATGGCTTCAGTCGCCACCGAAGAAGGTCCCGCCACCAAATCTTCATTCGCCCCCTCAGGCTGGGGGCCGGCGACTTCGTTCAGGCACTCTGGCTCCGCCACGGGTACCATCGACGTCGTCGCCTCCAATGGCTCCGGCCGGGACGCTTCTTCTGAGGGGAGCTCAAGCTCCCCCGCCTCCACCACCACCGGCTCTGCAGCCGGCGCTCCAATAACTACCGGCCTAGCGACCGGAGCTTCAGAAGTAACCAGCTCAATCGCCGGAACCACTTCAACTTCCGGCTCGCACGCCGGGGCTTCAGCTACCTCCGGCTCGACCGCCGGGGCTCCAGCATTTTCCGGCTCTGAAGCCGGGACCGCTACTTCCTCCGGCTCGACAGCCGGAGCATCTACTTCTGCAGCACCAGGGCCCGGAGTTTCAACCTCCGGAGCGGGTGCCGCTGGCGCATCTTCAATCCCGTGGTCCGGCGCTACCACGGGAACTTCTGGAGACGAGTCGAGGTCCATGACCACGACAGCCGGCGCCGGAGCTGTCGCAGCCTCTGCCTGGGGCAGCACCGGAGCTGGAGCAGAAGCCCTCGTAGCCTCAGACACTGTGGCTGAGGGCGGAGCTTCACTCCCCTTCTTAGGAACGCTGCAGATGAAGAATGAAGAAATTGAGCAAACAGATGCTATAATTAAAAGTTAATTGAGGTAAGCAAGAAAAATTACCTTGGGAGGCTCACGCACCAGCTTGCGCGGAACCTCTTTCCCGGACGTTCCGGGCTGGCCACGGTCGGCGTAGGAGCTCCGGGAGGACTCCCAGGACTTGCCGTAGCCACGGGCGTTTCCCGGGTCGGAGCTCTCCTTGACCGGGAGGAACTCCTAGACCTGGAGGCCCTCACCGCTTCTCGAACCGGAGTCGCCCGTCCGGAACTGGCACCACCGGAGGGACCCATCACAGGAACAGCTGCACTCCGGGAGGATCCCACCGCCGGAACAGTAGCGCTTCGAAAAGACCCCACCACGGGGACAGATGCTACAGCGGCGGAGGATCTTCCTTCCTGAGGACGGGGAACTGGCGGTGAAGTAGCAAGCCCGACGGACCTTCCGTCAGCATGTCGTAGTTTCCTCTTCCGGTTCTCCGGCTCCTCCGCCAGCTCCTTGCCCTTGCCGGTGACCTCAGCTCTTGGCTGAAAGACAGGGGCGGAGCCGCCTTCCGATAACCCGGGGATCGCCAACGGGGCGGTCGATCTTCTCTCGACGACGCCAAGGTCGTCAAGCGCGGGCATCTTCCGCCGGAGCTCCCTGCTGAACTCAACTTCCTCGTTCAGGGGGAGGAAAGCCGGTGGCGGAGTCAAGTACGCTCCGTCTACATCGATGCCGTGCTGGAATTTCTTGAGGTGAAACTCCAAGGACTTCCCCACCATGCTGGACTTCAACCCGGTCTCAACCCGGTATTCGTCCATCACGCTGTTGAGGGCCCAGGCGAGCTTCTCCCTCCTCTTCAGCGGTGCCCACCTGTTGAACAGGAAGTTGCAGAACACCGCCTGGGGAGTCAATCCTCCCTCCACACATTGGCGGATCCTGGATAGGACGGGATCGAAGGCTGCCGCCAGCACCGGAACTTCGCTCCACACCGACGTGTCAATGCCGGGCAGACCTTCTGGTAGCTCCAACCGCTCGTGCTCCTCCACCCGGACAACTACCCAATCTTTCTTCCAGTCATCCCACTTCCCGGAAGGGAACGACCGGAGGTACTTGAACGGGCACTTCTTGCGCTTCACAAAGTAGTAGAAGCCAAGGTACTCGTCACTTCGGCCGGTGGTTTGGACGGTGAAGAAAGTGCGGAAGAGCTCGATGCAGGGAGGAATGCCCACCCACATCTCGCAGAAGTGGACAAAGATGGACACAAGGAGAAGGGAGTGAGGGCCAAGGTGGTATAGCTGCAGACCATAGAAGTCCAGCAGCATCAAAAAGAAGGAAGAAAATGGTGGGATCAGCCCCACCATGGCATACGATGAAAAGTATACCATTTCGCCGGAGTGCTCCTTTTTAAAGGGAAGCTCCCCTCCGGTGCGGATTGAACGGTTGAAGAAGTCCGACGACCACCCCATGAGAGCTCGGACCTTCTTCAGATCGCTCTCCGTCTTCAAACGACTCTCACGCAGACCCAACTCCATCGCAGCACAGCTAGGCGAGAGAAGAAAAGCAAAGCACGAGTTGGGAGTTTGAGCGCAAGAACAGATGGAAAGCGTAAAGAACTCCCGACGGTGCGCTTTCCTTCTTAAGTAAGCCCTCGCAACGCTTGGATGGAAACTGCAGGGGAATCAAGCATACTACTCAAGAATTCAACCCAGCCGATGACAAGAGGGCCCGGGACCACCCCGACGACCAAGTCGAGGCTCTTACCCAGGCAAACAGTTGTCATCACGAGGCGGGAAACCCAAAGGCGGCGGACTGACAAGGCGCGCGGAACCGATACGGTTTTCGTATCGGGAACCGACGACCTTCAATTGCGAGAGATCCGCATGTCAAAGATCTTATCCGCCGCCTGAGGTGCGCCACGCGTCGGGACTCAACCATAAAGCCCCGCCAAAGGCACCTCCGAAGACTCTTGAAGACCCAGTTCAAGAGTCACAAGTATGGACCCACCTCCGGCGGAACGACTTCATCCCGTTGGCCTTCCCCGGAGGTAGGTCCAGGGGGCCACTGTCGGTACCCTAAAAACCATACACCCCCTGAGGTTACAAAGATCTCAAGGGAAGGACATCAACTCAAATTGAAGACCCTCGGGGGCCCACTCGCCAGACGTGACCGGACCCGCTTCTCCAACATGGTTAACCTCTAGGTTGCCACGTGTACTGTCAGCCCAGAGCTATTACCCGCAAGGGTGAAGCTCCGGGCCAAGTACTGAAACGGCACCTCCGGAGGTAGCCCCCGACCGAGAGAAGCTCCGGACATGACACGTGCCAGGTCACCCCGGAGCTTCCCGCTTCTCCCAAGCAAGCTCCGGAGCTGCCACGTGTCCACACGTCGGAGCTAGCTGCTTAAAACCCCCGGGAGACGTTGTAACGGCTCCGGATCTCCAAAGGACAGCCGCAGACTTCAAGATCCGATTAATTACCATTAATTCCACGTTAATGATAATTAATCGGACAACCTTAACACCTGTAACGGCACTGTCGGAGCCGTTACAGGGTTATTAACAACAATTAATCTCGTGTATCAATACTAATAACCGCCAGGGCCACATGTCGGGCCAGGCTGACTTGTAACGGTTGGTCCTTGTACTATAAAAGGACAAACCAACGATACACAAGGGGGGAGGCTTCGAACACTCTGAAGCTCACAAGTTAATACAACATACACACACCCGTGGAGTAGGGTATTACGCTCAGGCGGCCCGAACCACGTAAACGACCGTGTCACTCGTGTCCAAATCGCATTTCACTTTCTTAGATCTCCGCGCGCCCAGACCGAACCACAAACTCCTTCAAACACTTTCATAGTGTTAGGGGATCTGCCGACTCCAACAGTCGACAGCTGCCAAACATCCTGCAAGCTTCTGCACGTCATTGATGCGGGCCGGTGGCCGCATCAGCTCTATCGCCTTGATCTTCTCTGGGTTAGCTTCGATCCCTCAGTGCAATACCAAGAAACCAAGGAGCTTCGCTGCAGAGACCCCAAAGACACACTTGTCGGGGTTCAGCATCGTGCGTGTCGTGCGCAGCTTGCTGAAGACTCGGGCTAGGTTGTCTAATTGGGATGTGTTGTCCCTGATTTTTACCACGATGTCGTCGACATACACCTCTACCAGGTCTCTAATGAGGTCCCCGAATGTCTTATGCATTGCACGTACAAAGGTGGGGAGAGCATTTTTGAGACCATAAGGCATGGAGACATAACAATACAGGCCGTCTACCGTTATGAAAGCAGTGAGTTCCTCATCTTCCCTAGACATAGGTATTTGGTGAAAACCGGAATACGCATCTAGGAAACACAGAAGATCACAACCTGATGTTGATTCTACTATTGATCTATCCTAGGGAGAGGGAATGGATCCTTTGGGCATGCCTTATTGAGGTTGGTGTAGTCGATGCACATCCGGAGCTTCCCACCAGCCTTGGGAATGACAACAGGGTTGGCCAACCACCGTGGGTGGTGAACTTCCCGAATGAAACCAGCATCGAGCAGCTTATTAATTTATTCACGGATGAAGTTCTGCCGCTCGATGGACTGTTTCCTGGGCTTCTGCTGTACCGGTCGGGCGTCGGGGTAGATCTTCAGATGGTGCTCAATCACCTCCCTGGGGATCCCGGGCATTTGTGATGGTTGCCATGCAAACAGATCGACGTTGTCCCGGAGGAAGGTGATGAGCGCGCATTCCTATTTGCTGTCCAAGTCCCCCGCGATACGGGTTGTCTGGGCAGCCTCGGAGCCAATCCTGACGACCTTCACGGGGATGTCGTCGTCGTTGGCAGGTTGCACTCGGGGTGCAGTAGTGGAGGCTCGTTGCGCCGGGCCTTGCTCTGGCCGACTCTCCTTCGAGCCTCCTGGGGCCGGAGCCCTCCCCGCTGCAAGTGCTTGGAGCTGCTCCAAGGCTGACACTGCAGCTGAACGGTCCCCTCTGATCCTGAGGACACCGGAAGGCGTCGACATCTTCAGGATGAGGTAGCCGTAGTGGGCTACAGCCATGAACCTGTAGAGGGTTGGCCTCCCGATGATTGCGTTGAAGGGAAGGTCGACGTCTGCCACGTCGAATAAGACGCTCTCCGTACGGTAATTCTCTGGGGTCCCGAAGGTCACCGGGAGGTGTATGTTACCATACGGGAGGATTTGCCCAGGTCCGACACCCGAGAACGGGCTCGAGGGTGTGAGCTGGGACATCGGCAGCTGCAGCTTTCGGAAAGCCGCCGTGGAGAAGAGGTTGAGGCCTGCCCCTCCATCTATCAACACGTGAAAGACCTTCACGTTGGCGATGGTAGGGGACACCAGCAGCGGGAGCACTCCTGCCCCTGCCATGTTCTTCGGGCAGTCAGAAGCGTCGAAGCTAATCGCCGTGCTCATCCACTTGTGGTGGGGAGCCGGACTTGGGGCGGGGGCCACTGCAGCCACTGCCCGTCGAAGGGTTTTCACCGCATTTCGAGACGTGGGGTCGGTGGCTCCCCTGTAGATGACATGGAGGGTCTTGCGGCGCTCCTTATCACTGCTGGAGTCGGAGTCGCCACCCTCGAAGACGTCCTTGACCGCCTGCTGGGGTTCCTGGAACCTCATCTCGCTGTCATCCTCCTTCTTAGGATCAGCTTTCTGCTTGCCCTCCCTCTGGCGGGGTGGTGCGCCCTCTTGGCGCTGCTGCCTCTGTTTCTGTTCGCGGAAACGTTCCGTGAACCTCTTCACTTCCCGGCACTCGCTAGCACTATGGCTATTTGTACGGTGCATCGGGCACTTGAAGTCGGGCTCCTCTAACTCAGGCGACTGCCTAGGGCGCTTGTCTCGACGCGACACCCGGGCTCCACCGGGTGCCGCAGTCGCCATTGCCTAGGCTCCGGGCTTTGGCCTGTTCTTGCCACTGCCCTTCTTCTTCTTCTTGCCGCTGCTCCTCGCAGAGGCTCCTTCCTCAGTCGGGGTGGCTTCCCTTGCTTCTGAGGATGGCTGGGAGTGCCAGTTGCGCCCCTCAGCTGGGATGGCACATCTGTCCGCCAGGGAGAACAGCTCGGAGACATCATGCACCTCGTGCGTGGCTAGCTTCTCGAGCATCTTCTTGTCCCTCACACCTTGCTTGAACGCAACAATAACCGATGCGCTAGCAACATGAGGGATGGTGTTCCGTACCTGGGAGAACCGCTGGATGAACGATCACAGCGACTCTCCAGCGCGCTGTCTAATAGCGTGGAGGTCAAGCTTGGTGCCGGGGCGCTTGTAGGAACTGCCGAAGTTAGCCACGAACTGTCGGCACAACTCATCCCAAGAGGTTATGGACCCCTGGGGCAGGTTCATGAGCCATGACCGAGTTGGGCCGGTCAGGACGACGGGGAAGTAGTTAGCCATAATGGCCTCGTCGCCTCCTGTAGCTAGTATCGCAGTGGTGTAGATATGCAGGAACTCGCTCGGTTTGACGCTCCCGTCGTACTTCTACGGCATGTGCGGCCGGAACTTTCGTGGCCAGACCATGAAACAGAGGTGAGGTGCTAGTGCTGCACACCCTTGGCTGGGGCTGACTGGTGCCGGCGGCGGCAGCGCATACCCCAGGTGAGCAGGCGGGCCTGCGTACACCTGGTGCTGGGCCGGTGTTGCATACGCTTGTGCAGGAGGCGCGACGTACGCCTGGTGCAGCGGAGGCGCGATGTACGTCTGGTGTGGTGGAGGCACAACATGAGCCGGGGGCACGAGGCCCATCACAATGTAATCTGCCTCGAGGTTGCGCCGACGATCCCTCTGGCGCTCGATGGTGACTCAGCAGTCCTCTCCGGCCCTACGGCGCTGCAGCCCGGTTCTCAGATCTGTTGTTGAGATTCTGGTCGAGCGCGAGTCTGCCGTCCACCGGTCGATTGTCAGCGTTGGCGACAATGACACATGCATCGGCTGGGCATGTGTCTCCCTCGGCGGAGGCACGTTGAGTGCGGCGGTGACGAGGTGGTCGACGTCGTTGATCCACTGCTGAGCTGCTCCCTGAGGAGCATCCCCAGCAGGAGGATTGA
This sequence comes from Tuctoria greenei, assembly GCA_036927565.1. Taxonomy (NCBI): domain Eukaryota; kingdom Viridiplantae; phylum Streptophyta; class Magnoliopsida; order Poales; family Poaceae; genus Tuctoria; species Tuctoria greenei. Next base: position 14,436,939 of record JAYESD010000006.1, read on the forward strand.
GGAGTAGAGCGTGCGCTGCTACGAGCGCACTCTCCGGGCTTGCAGCCGGTGGCGCCGTGATTGCTGTCACGGCCAGAGTACGCCGTGGAGTGGCGTGTCGGCCCGCAGCCGGCGAAGTGACTGCAGTGCGATGCGAAGGTCCTAACCTTCCTGCCCTAGAGCGGTAGCCTGCCCTAGAGCGGGATGACGCCTGATCCTCCGCCACCGTCTATCGCCGCGACTGCGCCCTGGATGAACCGGTGTTGGATTGGTCGTTCACCATTGCTGCTGGTGGAGATCTTGACGGGGAAACCCCCTACCTGGCGCGCCAAATGTCGAAGGTCGTAAACGACACTTCCCCCGAACCTGCTTAGAGAGCTGCCCGCGGAGGTTCTTTGGATTCACGGGGGCTAGTCCCAGGAGATCGAACACAGCATGGTGGTGAACACAGGGATTTACGTGGTTCGGGCCGCCGGAGCGTAATACCCTACGTCCACGGGAGTGTTGGTGTATTGCCTTGCTTGAGCGTGTATGAGCCTTGATCTAATCCCCCCCCCCCCCCCCCCCCCGTGAAGGTCGTCTGCAGAGTCCTTTTATAGTTCAAGGACTCTGCAGTCACAAGGTGGATCCCAATACCCGACAGGTGGTCCAGGGGAGAGCCAAATCCTATACAAGATATAGGATTAATTGTTATCTACTTCCCTTTGTCAGGGATGTCAATGCGCCGTCCCGCCGCGTTGTGCGCCAGGGCTACACATAGTTGGTAATGATGGTTGTGCACGTCTTGCCCGTCTTGTCCTTGCGGCCCATTCATCCGTCTTGCGGCGCGGGTCTGTATCGGCTACTCGGACAAGACAGGACACTGGAGCCTTGACTTTCGCGTTGACTTTCGCAAGCGCGGCTCAGCTTGCCTGGGGAAGGCGCGCGTACTTAATGTCTGTCTAAGCAGCGCACACGTTCCTTTACTGCGGCTTCCTACCGCACTGAGTTGGTCGTCCGCCACGTGGTTGCGCTGGAGTCTGTCTTCGCGGGAAGTATAGCACTTGACGGAACAGGTCATGTGGTGCATTCGGAGCCCACCCCTATGGAGGGGTGGGGGCTCAGCCCTGCAGGCCACGTGGTAACTCCGGTGCCTTTCCCTACGAGGGTGCGGGCTTGGCCCTGAGACCCCGATTGGCCACGTGGCGGCTATGGAGACTGCCTCTGCGGGGAGGCGTGGGTCCGGTCCTGCCGGCCACGTGGCAGCTTGGGAGCCTCCCCCGACGGGGAGGTAGGAGCTGGTCCTTCCCTCCTCAACGTGGCAGCCTCAGAGTCGGCCTTTTAGGCAGAGGCGGAGTCCTTAGCGGTTTTCTCCTGTGCGCGGGGTACCCGGTCTGCAGGGTACCGACAATTTGGTTATACCGGTCAGAGTGGCAGAGCCGCCACCTACAAAATACTACTCCCTCCGCCATTAAATATTTATCGTCTACCCCTCCTGATTTTATTAATTAACGTCTTGGACAGCAAACTTAACTTAAAAACAACTACGAAATCCTGTCCGGACGTCAAATAAAATGGTCTCGAGGGAGTACTTATTTATTTTGTACTAAAAGGAGACAGGCATTTAAGAATGAAGGGTGTACGTAGCAGTGAGCCTGTCGTCACACGCCCTACAAAATATACTTCATCGACCAAAACAAAGTTGCCTACACAGACTAGGGTGGGCAAAAAAATCAGGACCGAAAAACCGAGACCGAGACCGAAATAGGGTACCTATTCGGGTAGCAAATATAAATAACCGATATTTTAATTTCGGTATTGGATATCTCTCTCGGGTAATCAAAATACCTAAACAATAAAATCTCAAGTTAAATTATGATATACGAACTCTAAACAATATGAATTTTGACATTTCATTTGGGAGTTATGATATATGAAGTCATTAGATTGAATTATTTATTTACGATCCATCATTAGTGACTTAATAATTTTCTGTCTATCGAGATTAATTTTACAGGGACATTATGCTTATATTGATTGTTGAGAGCATGAAATGAGAATAATGTACAACTTGGGTATTTCCGGTAAGATCGAAGATCGAATCGAAATATAGGTACCTAATATTTGTATAACCGTTCGACTAGTGATTTTAGAAAACCAAAATTCAAAAAGATTGAAATAACCGAACCGAATTTATCAGGTAGACCGAACGCCTACCCTGTTCCAGCAGCACCAGAAGATATGCGGCCACGCTAAACTGGCTTTACCTTCACGACAGCGCCCGCGTGCCGCCCCTGCCGATCGGCCGCGCGTCGGCAGGGAAGTTCTTCAGATGGCAGAGACCATGCATGCTTGCGGAGTAGTGGTAGTAGTAGGACGTAGGAATTGGCGGATCGGAGCGCTATGGACGCACATTTTTCTCTGACATTAAGCGGCCGCGTAACTAGAAAACGATTGTCGGACGAGTACTAGCCTTTTCAGCCAAAGCACTTTCTCGAGAGTACAGCTAATGTGGCGTGCATCATCGATCGATTGAGTAGTGTCATAGCGCGTACGTACAGTACGGTAGGAGTTCTATTTGAGCTTGTGCTTTTTTGGAATTTGTCGCCGGTGTTCAGCTAGCTGGATCTGCAGAAACATTATTATTGAGAGCTGCAGCAGGTTCGGCGGTGAACAACACCGCCCTCTGATCGCATTTTGGACTCTTGGCGTTAAAAGCGCATGCACGCGCCAGTAGAGCGCAGTGCAGTACGGACGGGTGGTTCGCCCAGAACTCTCAGGAGGATTCTCTTCTTCTTCACACACTGACACACGGATGAAAGCTCATTTCATTTGTCGTTTTGAGCGGAAGCTGCAGCCCTTTGCATTGTACTCCCTCCGTTTATAATTTTTTTTGCATTTTAGTTAAAGATTAACTAAAACGTCAATTTTTTTTAAAAAAAAAAACGATCGACTGTTGTTGAGATGGCAACGTGTCATCTGCCGCCACTTTGCCTTCCGCCGTGGCTGCGCTTGTTCCGTTCCCCCTTCCCCGGCCGGGGGCGCGGTAATTTTCGTAGGCGAGCATTGATGGGGACACAAGGGGGCTCTTCAGCCTTTTCCAGCCGGTACCACCCTCCTCCGGCGCGCCTACTACGGCACTAGGCTTTTCCCTGCTTGCCCCCGTAGCAGCTAGAGCTAGCAGCAGAGGAACAGTAATCCACTTTCATCAACACCCAGAAGTTGGTTTAGCAGCAGAGTTGTTAACAGCAGGGTACTGAGTTGTTCTATCAGGAACCTTTGGCTAGTACTCTCGCTCGCAGGTCACCATGCTATTGCCACCGATGAGATTGACATTACACTGGGTTGGATTAAATCTAGTTGCGCACCAAGAATAATCACGGTCTTATCATGCCATCATCCACAATCGCTGGTTAGTCAAAACTCCTGTACGCATAAATAAATAATCATACTTAGTACGAAAGCAACATAGTATTCTCCAGCATCGTCCTTTTCTTTGTGCGCAATTTGATGCGTTGTTGACAGACTTTGATGAAGGGGCTTAGCATGACGACACACTACTACAAAATGGTTCATCGCAGGCGGTTCTAAACATATTATCGCATACGGTTTTAAAAACCGCCTGTAACGAAGAGCCTGTAAAAATGATCGATTAACACAGGCGGTTGCATAATCCGCCTGTGAAACTACATTTTCACAGACGGTTTTTAATAAAAAACCGACTGTTGGAGTCGGCAGATCCCCTAACACTATGAGAAGTGTTTGAAGGAGTTTGTGGTTCGGTCTGGGCGCGCGGAGATCTAAGAAAGTGAAATGCGATTTGGACACGAGTGACACGGTGGTTTACGTGGTTCGGGCCGCCTGAGCGTAATACCCTACTCCACGGGTGTGTGTTTGTTGTATTAACTTGTGAGCTTCCGAGTGTTCTCCAGTTCTCCTTCCGTGTATCGTCGGTTTGTCCTTTTATAGCACAAGGACAAACCGTTACAAGTCAGCCTGGCCCGACATGTGGCCCTGGCGGTTACTAGTATTGATACGCGAGATTAATTGTTGCTAATAACCCTGTAACGGCTCCGACAGTGCCGTTACAGGTGTTAAGGCTGTCCGATTAATTATCATTAATGTGGAATTAATGGTAATTAATCGGATCTTGAAGTCTGCGGCTGTCCTTTGGAGATCCGGAGCCGTTACAACGTCTCCCGGGGGCTTTAAGCATCTAGCTCTGTCGTGTGGACACGTGGCAGCTCCGGAGCTTGCTTGGGAGAAGCGGGAAGCTCCGGGGTGACCTGGCACGTGTCATGTCCGGAGCTTCTCTCGGTCGGGGGCTACCTCCGGAGGTGCCGTTTCAGTACTTGGCCCGGAGCTTCACCCTTGCGGGTAATAGCTCTGGGCTGACAGTACACGTGGCAACCTAGAGGTTAACCATGTTGGAGAAGCGGGTCCGGTCACGTCTGGCGAGTGGGCCCCCGAGGGTCTTCAATTTGAGTTGATGTCCTTCCCTTGAGATCTTTGTAACCTCAGGGGGTGTATGGTTTTTAGGGTACCGACAGTGGCCCCCTGGACCTACCTCCGGGGAAGACCAACGGGACGAAGTCGTTCCGCCGGAGGTGGGTCCATACTTGTGACTCTTGAACTGGGTCTTCAAGAGTCTTCGGAGGTGCCTTTGGCGGGGCTTTATGGTTGAGTCCCGACGCGTGGCGCACCTCAGGCGGCAGATAAGATCTTTGATGTGCGGATCTCTCGCAATTGAAGGTCGTCGGTTCCCGATACAAAAACCGTATCGGTTCCGCGCGCCTTGTCAGTCCGCCGCCTTTGGGTTTCCCGCCTCGTGATGACAACTGTTCGCCTGGGTAAGAGCCTCGACTTGATCGTCAGGGTGGTCCCGGGCCCTCTTGTCATCGGCTGGGTTGAATTCTTGAGTAGTATGCTCAACTCCCCTGCAGTTTCCATCCAAGCGTTGCGAGGGCTTACTTAAGAAGGAAAGCGCACCGTCGGGAGTTCTTTACGCTTTCCATCTGTTCTTGCGCTCAAACTCCCAACTCGTGCTTTGCTTCTCTTCTCTCGCCTAGCAGTGCTGCGATGGAGTTGGGTCTGCGTGAGAGTCGTTTGAAGACGGAGAGCGATCTGAAGAAGGTCCGAGCCCTCATGGGGTGGTCGTCGGACTTCTTCAACCGTTCAATCCGCACCGGAGGAGAGCTTCCCTTTAAAAAGGAGCGCTCCGGCGAAATGGTATACTTTTCATCGTATGCCATGGTGGGGCTGATCCCACCATTTTCTTCCTTCTTTTTGATGCTGCTGGACTTCTATGGTCTGCAGCTATACCACCTTGGCCCTCACTCCCTTCTCCTTGTATCCGTCTTTGTCCACTTCTGCGAGATGTGGGTGGGCATTCCTCCCTGCATCGAGCTCTTCCGTACTTTCTTCACCGTCCAAACCACCGGCCGAAGTGACGAGTACCTTGGCTTCTACTACTTTGTGAAGCGCAAGAAGTGCCCGTTCAAGTACCTCCGGTCGTTCCCTTCCGGGAAGTGGGATGACTGGAAGAAAGATTGGGTAGTTGTCCGGGTGGAGGAGCACGAGCGGTTGGAGCTGCCAGACGGTCTGCCCGGCATTGACACGTCGGTGTGGAGCGAAGTTCCGGTGCTGGCGGCAGCTTTCGACCCCGTCTTGTCCAGGATCCGCCAATGTGTAGAGGGAGGATTGACTCCCCAGGCGGTGTTCTGCAACTTCCTGTCCAACAGGTGGGCGCCGCTGAAGAGGAGGGAGAAGCTCGCCTGGGCCCTCAACAGCGTGATGGACGAAGACCGGGTCGAAACCGGGTTGAAGTCCAGCATGGTGGGGAAGTCCTTGGAGTTTCACCTCAAGAAATTCCAGCACGGCATCGATGTAGACGGAGCGTACTTGACTCCGCCACCGGCTTTCCTCCCCCTGAACGAGGAAGTTGAGTTCAGCAGGGTGCTCCGGCGGAAGATGCCCGCGCTTGACGACCTTGGCGTCGTCGAGAGAAGATCGACCGCCCCGTTGGCGATCCCTGGGTTGTCGGAAGGCGGCTCCGCCCCTGTCTCTCAGCCAAGAGCTGAGGTCACCGGCAAGGGCAAGGAGCTGGCGGAGGAGCCAGAGAGCCGGAAGAGGAAGTTGCGTCATGCTGACGGGAGGTCTGTCGGGCTTGCTACTTCCCCGCCAGTTCCCCGTCCTCAGGAAGGAGGGTCCTCCGCTGCTGTAGCGTCTGTCCCCGTGGTGGGGTCTTTTCGGAGCGCTACTGTTCCGGCGGTGGGATCCTCCCGGAGTACGGCTGTCCCCGTGATGGGTCCCTCCGGAGGTGCCAGCTCCGGACAGGCGACTCCGGTTCGAGAAACGGTGAGGGCCTCCAGGTCTAGGAGTTCCTCCCGGTCAAGGAGAGCTCCGACCCGGGAAACGCCCGCGGCTATGGCAAGTCCTGGGAGTCCTCCCGGAGCTCCTACGCCGACCGTGGCCAGCCCGGAACGTCCGGGAAAGAGGTTTCGCGCAAGCTGGTGCGTGAACCTCCCAAGGTAATTTTTCTTGTTTACCTCAATTAACTTTTAATTATAGCATCTGTTTGCTCAATTTCTTCATTCTTCATCTGCAGCGTTCCCAAGAAGGGGAGTGAAGCTCCGCCCTCAGCCACAGTGTCTGAGGCTGCGAGGGCTTCTGCTCTAGCCCCGGTGCCGCCCCAGGCGGAGGCTGCGACAGCTCCGGCGCCGGCTGTCGTGGTCATGGACCTCGACTCGTCTCCAGAAGTTCCCGTGGTAGCGCCGGACCACGGGATCGAAGATGCGCCAGCGGCACCCGCTCCGGAGGTTGAAGCTCCGGGCCCTGGTGCTGCAGAAGTAGATGCTCCGGCTGTCGAGCCGGAGGAAGTAGCGGTCCCGGCTTCAGAGCCGGAAAATGCTGGAGCTTCGGCGGTCGAGCCGGAGGCAGCTGAAGCCCCGGCGTGCGAGCCGGAAGTTGAAGTGGTTCCGGCAATTGAGCCGGTTACTTCTGAAGCTCCGGTCGCAAGGCCGGTAGTTATTGGAGCGCCGGCTGCAGAGCCGGTGGTGGTGGAGGCGGGGGAGCTTGAGCTCCCCTCGGAAGAAGCGTCCCGGCCGGAGCCATTGGAGGCGACGACGTCGATGGTACCCGTGGCGGAGCCAGAGTGCCTGAACGAGGTCGCCGGCCCCCAGCCTGAGGGGGCGAATGAAGATTTGGTGGCGGGACCTTCTTCAGTGGCGACTGAGGCCATCCCGGAGGAGGGCCCTAGTGCCTTGGAAGCTCAGGGTTCCGCTCTCGCAGAGTGGGACCCAATTTTTGTAAATGAAGACCCGCTGGAACCAGCGGAGGAGACCCCAGAAGGTCCGGAGCCCATCTCGCTGTCGATGTCCATCGACAACGCTTGCTCCAGTCTGCGCCAAGTCCAACTAGCCTTCTTCCACGACAGCAAGGTTCTTGAAGAGGAGCGCCAAACCCTTAGGAGGTGGCGTAATAGACTCCAATTCGAAACCAAGCTGGCGCAGTCGAGGATCGCTGCGGACAAGGAATGGATCAAGCGGGAGAAGGTCCGCTTGGAGCTCTGGGGTGAGATGCTGGACGAGAGGGAGAGCATGACTCACAACCTCGACGCCAAATCCCGGGAGTACCACGACCAAGCTAAAGCTGCCAATGATGCGGCCAACGCCCGGTTCGATGAACTCGAAGCCATCAGTACCGCACTCATCAAGCGCCGAGAGGCGCTTGAGGGAAGGGAAAAGCGGCTCGAGGATGAGGAGCAAAAACTCCTGGAGCTACGGGATGACGTCTTGCGACGTGAAGAAGAGCTCGCCGAGAAGACAGCTCTGGCGGACAAGGGCCTCGAGGAGCGCGCTAAAAAATTGGAAGAGCGCTGCCTCGAGGAGGAGGAGAAGACCTGGGTGCGAGGGCAGGAGCTCTACGAGTATGAGTGTGCCCTCATCGCCCGGGAGAAGAAAATAGAGGCTAGGGAGAAAGACCTGGTCGACCGCCGGAACAAGATCCACCTCCGGGAGGAGGAGCTCGGAAGACTCGAAAAGCGGGTTGCTGCGAAGATTCAGCAAAACGCCAAAGAAGTTGAGCGCCTCTCCCGCGAGAACTCAGAACTGGCGGCGACCCGGAGGTCCCTGGAAGAAATGAAGGGCCTGAGGAAGACGGACTCCCTGCAAATTTGGGAGTTCCTGAGCAAGGCCGACGATGCGCTGGCGCCTATGGGTTTCAGCCCCGTGCTTCCGGATGATCCGGAGCCGGAGCCGGAACTTGCATTGCAGGCGTTGAGCGCTGCGGGTGGCAAGCTCTCCAAGGTGGGCGACGTCATCGCGGACCAGCTTGAGGTCGAGGGGCAATCCCTGGCTAGAAACGTCACAGAGTATGTATTGACGTGTTACACTAGCCGGAACCCTCGATTCTCTCTGGACCCGGTGCTTGAAGGTCCCGTCGAAGGAGAGGGCGAAGCTACCCGAAGCAGCGTGTCGGAGGTCGCCCGGAAGGTCGCCGAGTTCTTCCATAGGGTCTAGGACTATCTTTCTTAGCCTTTATTTGTATCTTCTCTTCTTCCTCAATTTTGTAATCCTTTGTCCCCAGATGTAATCTCTGGTCTTCAAATGAAATGAAATCCCCAATTTTTCGTGAATTTCATTTTTTGTCTTCAACATCTTTGTCTTCACTTGGCCCCCTGGTAGATGTGCACAATGTGATTGTGGACATGTACCAAAAGGTTGTTGAATTTTGTTGAAGACAAATTTGCTTCGAACTCGTGTAGTTTAGGCCCGAAGTCTTCGATAGTGAAGGTCCCTTGAAGTCGTCGGAGCTTAGAAGCTCCGGCATTGCCCATCGTCGGAGCTTAGTAGCTCCGGCAATAGCCTCTACCAACACGTTGAGTGTCGATAGTTAATACTTCAAGGTGTCGGAGCTTAGTAGCTCCGGCAATGACCCTTGCCACGCCTGGCTTGCTGGCAACAGGCTCTAGTGATAGAGTCTTCTCACCATCTTCAAGTTAACGCCGGTGGGAGTCGGAGCTTGGTTAACTCCGGTTTTTCTCCATCAATATTGAGTTTATTTTTCCTGCACACTTAAGCCAAGAAAAACAGTAAAATTCGTTCCTTATCTATAACTTCGTTGCGGCTTACGGTTCTCAAGAGAATTTCAAGTTGAACACGATTTTTAGTATGATTGGATGAATTGTCTTTTCTTTTAGATCTAATTGTCTATGGACCCACCTTACTTTGGCCTGCCGGGGTATAGGTAGAGTGGCGTACTTAGGGTGCTTGACCAGGCTAAGTCGATAGCGCACTCCGGCCCTAGAATGGCTTGGCGGCTTTCAGGCGAGTTGGCCACAGACGATATTTAAATTTAAAAAATCTGACAATTCAACCCAAATCGTACATAAACCGGTTAAACTAGAACTTCTTAAGAATTGCGCATTTCTGTTATAGACAAGAAAGAGAAAAATAAAAATGTCGAGCCTTATGCAAAAATGAATGCACGTGGAGTCTATTTCACATGAAGATGTCTTTCATTATAGGTCCGGGGTACAAGGGAAACAAGTACACTCTTAGGGTACGGAACCAAGCTAAGTGTGTTTGGTTTCTCGTTTGACCCAGGGTAATTAGCTACACTTCTAGTCCGGAGACTGTATCAAGTGTTGCATGAGCTTTCCGAACCTTTCGGGAAAGGTCCGGCTGCTCTCCCGGAGGAACTACCCGACTTTGTACAATGACTCTATAACATACACTTCAAGTTACTTAAGACTCACCTCCGTGGAATTAAGTGTAGAACTTACGGAGGTGCTCGATGTTCCAAGGATTTGGGAGAGGTGTCCCATCCTCGGTAGCCAAGCGAACGCTTCCGGGACGGGATACTTTGATCACTCGGAAGGGTCCTTCCCAGCCGGGGGAGAGTTTGTTTTGCCCTTCTCTGGATAGTATTCTCCGTAGCACCAGATCGCCTTCCTCGAGCTGTCGGTTGTGTACATGCCGCTGATGATAGCGCCGTAGAGCTTGGCGGTATCGGGCATTCCGAACAGCTGCTTGGCACCTTCCCTCCTCGAGGAGGTCTAGGTCTTCACGCCGGAGCTGGTCCTGCGCGGCTTCGTCGAAGGTCCGGACTCGGAGGGAACCCAGGGTGATCTCCGGAGGAAGGATCGCTTCTGCTCCGTACACCAGGAAGAAGGGTGTTTCTCCGGTTGCCCGACTTGGAGAAGTCCTGTTAGCCCATAGAGTGGGCGGAAGCTCCTCGATCCAATTAGCTCCGTGCTTTTTCAAACGCTCATAAGTGCGCGTTTTGAGTCCTTTAAGGATCTCTGCATTTGCTCTCTCGGCTTGCCCATTGCTGGCAGGATGAGCTACGGAAGCGTAGCAAACTTGTATGCCGAGGTCTTCGCAATATCCTTGAAATGCGGAGCTTGTGAATTGAGTCCCATTATCAGTGATGATCTTGTTTGGGACTCCGAATCTGCTCACGATAGACTGTAGAAAATTGATTGCAGATTGTTTGTTGATCGTCACAACAGGAGTAGCTTCCGGCCACTTGGTGAACTTGTCTATGGCGACATACAGGAACTTGTAACCTCCGACGGCTCTTGGGAAGGGTCCCAAGATGTCCATCCCCCACACGGCGAAGGGCCACGTAGGAGGTATCATTTGTAAGGGCTGAGCAGGTGTATGAATTTGCTTTGCATGAAATTGGCATGCTTTGCATTTCTTCACTAGCTCAGTAGCATCCTGGAGCGCTGTTGGCCAGTAGAAGCCGTGCCGAAAGGCTTTTCCGACCAGCGTGCGGGAAGACGCGTGGTTCCCACACTCGCCTCCATGGATTTCTGCGAGGAGCTCGCAGCCTTCTTCCCTTGTGATGCACCGCATTAGGATGCCGTTGGCACCGCGCCGGTAGAGATCCCCTTCTACCAACGTGTATCTTTTAGCCAATCTGACTACCCGGTCAGCGGATACATCATCGTCAGGAAGGATGTTGTCTTTCAAGTAGTTCCGGATCTCCGAGATCCATGCATCGGAACTGACTTGAGCATTTGAGTCTTGCATGCTGGGTTGCTCGGAGCTTCCGGCAGCACCTACGACCCTTGATGGCTGCCATGGTAACAGGGCCATCGGGACCGTCAGCTTCGGGATGCTGATCTCGCCCCCTTCGTTCAGCTCGGCAGGCTGAACTGTGGGTTTTGACAACCTCCGGACAAAGGTTCCGTCTGGAGCCGGAGCTCCGGTTGACGCCTTGGTCGAGAGTTCATCAGCTTCAACGTTGTGAGCACGCTGAACATGGTGAAGGTCTAGGACTTCGAAGTCCTTCTGAAGCCTCTGGACTTCAAGGAGATAAGCAGCCAGCTGGAGATTATTGCAGGAGCATTCACCCTTCACTTGTTTGATAACAAGTTGTGAATCTCCTTTGACCAGCAACTGCTTGACACCAAAGGATAGTGCCACCTTTAATCCATATATGAGTGCTTCGTACTCCGCCATGTTGTTGGTTGCCTTGAAGTCAAGGTGCACCATGTATCTCACCTTCTCCCCGGTTGGTGCGAGGAGAAGGACTCCAGCTCCGGCTCCCTGCTTCTGCATGGAGCCGTCGAAGTAAAGGGTCCAGTGAGGCTTAGTGAAGGCCGGAACTTGTGGTTCCTTCTTCTGCTCGCTGGGGCCCCCAGAGTTTGATGGAGAGGGAGTCCATTCTGCCACGAAGTCTGCCAACGCTTGACTCTTGATTGCTTGTCTTGGAATGAATTCGAGGTCGAATTCAGCCAGTTCCGCTGCCCACTTCGCTATATTCCCAGTTGAATTGGGATTATGCAGAATCGCTCGAAGTGGATATGAGGTTACCACCGAGACTTTGTGAGCTTGGAAATAGTGTCGAAGCTTCCTTGAGGCAATAAGAACTGCGTAGAGCATCTTATGTACCTCTAGGTATCGAGTCTTGGCATCATGTAACACTTCACTGATGAAGTATACTGGGCGTTGAACGGTCCGGATCCTCCCGGAGGGGTCCGGAGCTTCCTCTCCATTGATCCGGACCCTGTCAGAGGGGTCCAGACTATCTTCGTGGACCTCCGGGTTCTGGGTGGAGGAACCCGGAGCTTCTTCAGGAATGACCTGGATCCTATCGAAAGGATCCGGGTCCTCTGAAGTGACTTCTTGAGGATTCAAGTCTGGGAGCTGGGACCCAGACCTGCTTTCGGGAACCTCCGGATCCTCCCGAAGGGATCTGGATTCCTGAGTATTGGGTAGTTCCGGTCTCTCCGCAACCAGAACCATACTGACGACTTCGTCAGCTGCTGAAATATAAAGCAATAAAGGCTCACCAGGGTTCGGAGCTACCAAGACTGGTAGAGTGGTGAGGAACTGTTTCAGCTCCTGGAATGCCTTCTCTGCCTCTTCAGACCATTGGAATGGTCCGGACTTCCTCAGTAACTTGAAGAAGGGAAGTGCCCTTTCCGCCAGTCTTGAAATGAATCGACTGAGGGCTGCTAGACATCCAGTTAATTTTTGGACGTCTTTGATGCGGGTTGGTGGCCGCATGTCTTCGATGGCTTTTATCTTCGCCGGATTAGCCTCTATACCCCGGTGACTTACCAGGAAACCAAGAAGCTTTCCGGAACTAACCCCGAAGACGCACTTGTCTGGGTTTAGCTTCGTGCGGGTGGCCCGCAGCTTATCGAAGACAGCCTGCAAGGTATCCAAGAGGGACTCCTTGTTTTTGACTTTGACCACAATATCATCAACGTACACCTCCACTATGTCTCTGATGAGTTCTTCGAAAGTTTTGTACATTGCTCGTACAAAAGTTGAAGCTGCATTCTTGAGACCAAAAGGCATGGCTGTGTAACAATACAATCCATCCACTGTGATGAATGAAGTATGTTCTTCATCTTCCCTAGACATCCGGATTTGATGATATCCCGAATATGCGTCTAGAAAACACAGCAACTCACACCCGGAGGTGGAATCCACTATCTGGTCTATTCTAGGTAGTGGGAATGGATCTTTTGGACATGCCTTATTCAGGGTGGTGTAGTCGATGCACATCCGAAGTTTCCCGCCGGCCTTAGGCACAACGACTGGGTTTGCCAGCCATTTTGGATGGTAGACTTCTCGGATGAATCCGGCTTCGAGCAACTTCTTCACTTCTTGTCGGATGAAGTTCTGTCGCTCTACAGATTGCTTCCGAGGTTTCTGGTGTACAGGCCGAGCGTCGGGGTAAATCTTCAGATTGTGCTCAATCACTTCCCTGGGGATCCCAGGCATTTGTGACGGTTGCCAGGCAAACACGTCAACATTAGCCCGGAGGAAAGTGATGAGCGCGAGTTCCTATTTGTCGTTCAAGCCACCCGATATGCGGGTAGTTTGAGTGACATCGGAACCAATTTGGACGACTTTGACGGGAATGTCGGTGTCGCCGCTTGGCTGCACACGGGGTGCAGAGGTCGAGCCTCGTTGACGAATGCTCGGAGGTTGTGGAGCTTGCTTCTGTCTGGAATCCTCCTCTTGCGCTGTGGTGAGTGCATGGAGTTCTTCCAGAGCAGTTACTCCGGCAGTGCGATCTCCACGGATCCGGAGAACGCCTACTGGTGTCGGCATCTTCAACACCAGGTATCCATAATGAGCAGCTGCCATGAATTTGTACAAGGCAGGTCTACCCAAAATGGCGTTGAATGGTAAGTTGATCTGAGCGACGTCGAAGACCAACTTTTCGGTGCGATACTTCTCCCGGGTCCCGAAGGTAACAGGGAGAGTGATAGCTCCGAGTGGGGTTATGGCCCCCGGACCTACTCCGGAGAAAGGTCGAGAGGGCTGGAGGTCTGAAGGTCGAAGCTGAAGCTTAGTGAAAGCTTCGAAGCTGATGAGATTAAGCCCCGAACCTCCATCTACCAGGACATGATGGAGCTGGATGTTGTTGATGGTGGGAGATACCATCAAGGGCAGCTGGCCAGCTCCAACCATGCTTTGAGGACAATCCGAAGCATCGAAAGTGATGGGTGTGTCCATCCACTTTCAATGTGGCTCCGGTCTAGCTGTAGGAGCTACAGCAGCCATATCCCGTCACATGGTCTTAATGACGCGACGAGAGGTGATGTCCCATGATCCACCGAAGATGGTGTTCATGGTTTTTCGACGTTCGTTGTCGGAGACGTCGGAATCATCGTCGACGGAGGTGTAGACGGCTTTCAAGACCTTTTTAGGGTCTTGAAACCCTAACTCCTCTTCAGCCGGAGCTTCATCGACCTTTTGTTTTCCCTCCCTCTGGCGGAAGGGAGACCCTTCCCGGCGCTTGTGGTAGCGCTCGGCAAGGTTTTGGACCTCCCGGCAATCCTCCAGCTTGTGGCTGCCCGTTTTGTGAATGGGGCACCACATCTTGGATTTGCCACCGTCTTCGGAAGACGGTCGAGGTCGCTTCTCGGGGCGTGGCCCCCGGCCACCAGGAGTTGCAGTGGCTGCAACGTTGGATGTGCCGGCCGACGGCTTCTTCTTGCCGTTGGTCTTCTTTTTCTTCTTGCCACTCCCGGAGGTAGCGGCTTCTTCTTTGGAGGATTTTTTATGATCCTCCAAGGCTGGTTTGGAGTGCATTTCACGGCCCTCCGCAGCTCTGGCACATTTGTCAGCCAGGCTGAAGAGCTCCGTGACACTGGTGATCTCTTTGATCGCCAGTTTCTCCAACATCTTCTTGTCTCGTACACCCTGTCTGAATGCTACAATGACAGAAGCGCTTGAGATAGAAGGGATTGTGTTACGTACCTGAGAGAATCTCTGGATGAATGACCGCAAAGATTCCCCTCCTTTTTGCACGACCGCAAAAAGGTCCAGTTCGGTGCCCGGACGGGTGTATGAACTCCCGAAATTGGCGGTGAACTGGCGGCATAGCTCCTCCCAACTGTCGATAGAGTTGGGCGGAAGGCTCATAAACCAGGACCTAGCAGTCCCGGTTAAGGCCACTGGAAAGTAATTGGCCATTACAGCCTCATTTCCTCCAGCTGCTAGGATCGCAGTGGAGTATATCTGTAGAAATTCTACGGGATTGACAGTCCCGTCGAATTTTTCCGGCAAGTGTGGCCGGAACTTCTGTGGCCATCTAACCATACGCAGATGCATGGCTAGGGCGGAACAGCCTCCTCCTACTCCTTCCAGAGTAGAAAGATCTTGAGCATCTCGTCTTTCTCGAGCTCGCTCGATGTGGACACGGCCATCCTGTTGGCGGTATCGGCGATCAAGCTCCGCTCGGAGGTCGTGTGTCGAAAGCCGAGATGCAGTATGGGCACGTCGTGCCCCAGAGGGCAACGACGTCACTTGCTGTGACGCAGCTCTTCTCCGGTTGTTGGAGACATGTGGACCAAGTCTTCCAGACAACGTTCGTCGCTGCGACGGGGCCCGCCCCGAAGGAGGTGGACCCTGATTGTTGAGACGTTCGGCCGCTGCTGCAACCAAATGCTCAATATCAGCTCTCCATTGCTCCATGGCACCTTGAGATGCATCCGGAGGTGGTGGTCGCTGAAGGAGAGCACGCGCTGCATGGAGCGCGTGTTCTGGGTTGTCACGACTTGCCGGCGCAGAATGTGACGCCGGTGCACCATCATGTCGTTCGGCATGTCTTGCCGGAGAAGATGGTGGTGGTGGAAGTGTGGCTCCCGCTGGAACTGAGGCTCCTGCCGGTGGTGGCATGTTGGAGGGATTGCCTCCGACAGCCTGAGCAGCAGGTTGCCCGTTGGATGATCCAGCTGCAGAATTCACCATTCTTGAAGATCTCAGGCCCCCCTACCTGGCGCGCCAACTGTCGACTGTTGGAGTCGGCAGATCCCCTAACACTATGAGAAGTGTTTGAAGGAGTTTGTGGTTCGGTCTGGGCGCGCGGAGATCTAAGAAAGTGAAATGCGATTTGGACACGAGTGACACGGTGGTTTACGTGGTTCGGGCCGCCTGAGCGTAATACCCTACTCCACGGGTGTGTGTTTGTTGTATTAACTTGTGAGCTTCCGAGTGTTCTCCAGTTCTCCTTCCGTGTATCGTCGGTTTGTCCTTTTATAGCACAAGGACAAACCGTTACAAGTCAGCCTGGCCCGACATGTGGCCCTGGCGGTTACTAGTATTGATACGCGAGATTAATTGTTGCTAATAACCCTGTAACGGCTCCGACAGTGCCGTTACAGGTGTTAAGGCTGTCCGATTAATTATCATTAATGTGGAATTAATGGTAATTAATCGGATCTTGAAGTCTGCGGCTGTCCTTTGGAGATCCGGAGCCGTTACAACGTCTCCCGGGGGCTTTAAGCATCTAGCTCTGTCGTGTGGACACGTGGCAGCTCCGGAGCTTGCTTGGGAGAAGCGGGAAGCTCCGGGGTGACCTGGCACGTGTCATGTCCGGAGCTTCTCTCGGTCGGGGGCTACCTCCGGAGGTGCCGTTTCAGTACTTGGCCCGGAGCTTCACCCTTGCGGGTAATAGCTCTGGGCTGACAGTACACGTGGCAACCTAGAGGTTAACCATGTTGGAGAAGCGGGTCCGGTCACGTCTGGCGAGTGGGCCCCCGAGGGTCTTCAATTTGAGTTGATGTCCTTCCCTTGAGATCTTTGTAACCTCAGGGGGTGTATGGTTTTTAGGGTACCGACACCGCCCGTGAAAATGCATTTTCACAGGCGGTCGGTAATAAAAAACCGCCTGTGAAAATAGATTTTCACAGGCGGTTTTTAATTAAAAACCGCCTGTGAAAATGGCTAGTGAAACAAAAAAAATTCACATGTGCCGCCAGGAGTCAGAAGAGGCCGCGCCGCCTGGAGGTCGCCGCGTTGCCGGGAGCTGGAAGAGCGCCGCCAAGTGACGAAGGAGGTCGCACCGCCAAGAGCCGTGCCGCCCGAAGCCCGACGAGGTCGTGCCGCTTGGAGCCGGAGGAGCCGCGCTGTCGAGAGCTCGAGGTAGACCGCGCCGGATCTGTGCCCGCGCCCACGCCGGCAGGGCGCTCGCTCTCCGGGAGGCGCGCTGGAGCCGCGCCGCCGGGAGCCTGAGGTAGACTGTGCCAGATCTGTGTCCGTGCTCGCGTCGGCAGGGCTCGCGCTCGTCGGGAGGCCGCGCTAGAGCCGTCGAGGTCCGGAGCAACCGAAGTCGCGCCTTAATCGCGCCTTGAGAGAGGTCGGCGGCAGCCGCGCCGCCGGGAGCCCGAGGTGGACTGTGCCAGATCCGCGCCCGTGCTCGCGTCGGCAGGGCTCGCACTCGTCGGGAGGCCGCGCCGGAGCCGCCGAGGTCTGGAGCAACCGAAGTCGCGCCTTGAGAGAGGCTACCGGCAGCCGCGCCCTGGGAGATGCCGCCGGAAGCCGTACCTTGGGAGGCTGACGGAGGATCACAGACTGAACCGTGGCAGCTGCTGTTATAGACACATCTATCGTGCGGCTTCTAAACTGAGTCGTTGGATCGATAAGCAGCGGACAGCGGAGATACGAAGTCCAAGAGTGATCCGTGGGATGAAGCAGCGGACCAATGAGGAGCCATCATTATCACAGGTGGTTTTTATGTTACAGACCGCCTGTGAAAATCATTATATTTTCACAGACGGTTGTTTGTTACGGACCGCCTGTGATAATGACTATTATCACAGACGGTTTTTGTTACGGGCCGCCTGCGAAAATCAATACATTTTCACAGGCGGTTGTTTGTTACGGACCACCTGTGATATTCTATTATCACAGACGGTTATTAACTCATCTCACATCACAGGCGGCACTTTTAATGGACCGTCTGTAAAAAAAATATAGAAGCGCTTGTAAAAATGTTTTTTGTAGTAGTGACATATTCGTGCCACGTCACGTGCTGACAAAAAGCAGAGGACGCCACTGCCTACCGGTGGCGCTGACTTTGTCGATGGTTTCACCGCGTCGTTTTCCTTCTGGCTGCCCCAACCCGATGCGCGCCTCCAGAAGCTGCTGGTTACTGTAATTAGGTAGCGCAGATCCGTCGTTAAGCAATCCACCGGTTTACCCCCCGGCCGTACGTACGTCCACGCGCGCACTAGGTATACGAGGCACGGACACGCACCGTATCGTTTGTTTGGGCTGACCGGCTGGGGTTGTCTGCACTTAGAGACGTGGAAAACCGACGGCTAGTGTTGTGTGCAAGTAGTACGTGCAATTGCTCTTGCTCCCAAGAACAATCCGGTCCCAGTACATGAATCGATCGTCTTGGCTAGAGATCGGCGGCAGTGCAGCTTCAGCTAGCTGGTGGCTGGTATGGACATTTTCATCCAAATGATCCCCGAGCCGTATAGAGATCCGGCTGCCTGCCTCTAGCTGCTCCGACAGCGCGAATAGCTGCCGCACGTGGGGACCCGGCCGGGGCGATCGAGGGCGACGGCGTGGTCCGCCGCCTACTACTGCCGATTTCGTAGTAGGCCTCTTTTGGGGCGCGGGCACACGCAACCCAACCAGGGTGGGCGCAGCACTCGACTGCTGGTAGTAGGGGGTACGACGCCGCCCACCTACCCACCCACGCGCCGACCGATCGCGCCGCGCGCAGGGGACCGACGACGCGGCACCCGGATGCCGGGGACCGCGCGGCAGCGGCACAGCAAGAGGACGTCTTTGTTCGGGTGGGTTGCGTGGCACGCGCGCCCCGCGCTCATCAGGCTCGTCCCGGGCTTCCGAGCCCATGCATCGGATGCCGGCCGCGAGGAGGCTTTAGTGGTTTATTTTTTCTTATGGAAAATAAAGACGGCTTACTGCAGTTGATCTCTGATATGAATTGTTGTTGCGCGCGACAGTCCTGACACCGTGCAAGTGGTACCAATCTGGTAGCCATGCACATGGCGTCTGCGTTTTTTTTCCTTGTATTTTATACTACACGTTATTAGGCTCACCATCTTTACGAGCGAGCTAGTAGTGAGATTGCGCGACATGGTGCACGTCTCTCGGCAGCGACGACCGTACTGCTAATTCACAATATTAATGTGCACAACGGACTTTGTAATTGACATCCTTTCATACAACTCCCTTTACCTTCAAGAACCAAGGAAAAAACAAACGGAAGTTCGTTGGCAGACAAAAGATTTACCACTAGCTCAGGTAACGATGTCAAACATTCGATGGTACAAGAAATTCAGAGATGCGGGGACACCGGAAGACTTATATTTTCTTCCGTGAAAACGGAAACGCGAAAGTGGAACACGAATCGCACGCACAGCCTACCCATCGCCTCCTTTCCTCCCGCGTGGAGCCTGAGACTACGACACTTCACCTTTAAAACTCACGAATCCATCACGACCCCGCCCAATAATCCATCCCTTGGTGGACTTCTCTCGAAACGGCAGGAGCGATAAAAAAAACCTTCACTTTACTACCCCCTTGTCGCGACCGGGAGTTCCCGCTGATGACTGGGCCCCGCGCCCGCCGGATTTTAACTTTTCCCTTCCCCAGTGGCCAGGGTCGGGGCAAAGGGAAAAGTACCGAAGAGGCGGCCGAGGAGGACGGTTTGTACTGCTCGCTTACCCGACAATAAACGTACTAACCGGTGGTAAACACCGCCACCGCAACCAGCAGCAGAGGCGAAGCCGAACAAGCGCGAGAGCCGAGGGGTCGGCATCACCACTACCACCGCAATAACAACGACGACAACACCATCACCAACCACCGCTTTACGAGGGGGAGAGGAAGGCAGGCAGGCAGGTGCGTGGCACGGGGCAGGAACCCGTCGCGATTGGTCCGACGAGTCGGCGACGAAACGGTCGTTGGCCTCGTGATCGATCTGACGGCACCTGCGCGGTCGCGGGCGCGGTGGCTTTGTGTCTCTATCCCTCATCGCGTGGCGGGCGGGCGAGCGATTCCACGCGGGGCGGCGCCGTGCAGGCTCGATCTGCCACGGGGGTCAATGCGGGCGGCGAGATGAGCGCCGGCGACGGGGGTGCGGAGGACGAGGAGGAGGTGTTCTACGACTCGCGGGACCGCGTGCTCTCCTCCTCCTGCTCATCCACCTCCGCATCCGCCTCGGACGACGACGACCCCCCGCGACGCCGCAGGGACGTGGCGCTCGACGTGTGGACGTCTGAGCCGGCGCCCGTGCAGGAACGCCGGCGGAGGCTGCTCCAGATGATGGGGCTCGCCGAGGACCCTGCCCTCTCGCGCCTCGAGATGGGCCGATCGGCCTCCTGCGACGGGCCCGTCCGAGCGGCGGCGGCCTCGCCCGTCTCCCGATGCAGATCAGACGGCGCCGTCCCCGCTTCGGCGACCAAGCCCCCGCTGGGGTCCCGGTCGCGCCAGGCGTCGTCGGGCTTTTCCGAGGCCGCGCCCGAGGGGGAGGAGGCGGACCCGAGGTGCCTAATCCGGAACCTCGACGACGGCTCGGAGTTCGTAGTCAAGGAGGAGTTCGAGCTCCGCGAGGTCGGCACGGGCCGGCAGCTCACCGTGGACGAGTTTGACCGCTGCGTCGGCCGCTCGCCCATCGTCCAGGAGCTCATGCGACGGCAGAATGCCAGCTCCGGTTCAAACTTCGACCTGTCCACCCCCATCCAGAGGTCCAACTCCGACTCCACCAACGGGGCAGCGCGCCACAGGCGCCGTAGCACCTGGCTTCGGAGCATTCGAAACGTCGCCGGCTCCATGGTCGTCAGCTCCCGCGATCGTCGCAGCAGTGACGAGAAGGACACGTCCTCGGAGAAAGGCGGGCGTCGGCCCAGCTCGGCGACGGATGATAGTCAGGACAGTGCCGGAGTTGTGCACCATGGCCCGCAGCGTGTTAAAGTGCGTCAGCATGGGAAGTCGTACAAGGAGCTCAGTGCTCTGTTCATGAACCAGGAGATACAGGCGCACAACGGGTCCATCTGGAGCATCAAGTTTAGTCACGACGGCAGGTACCTCGCCAGTGCCGGGGAGGACTGCGTGATCCATGTCTGGGAAGTTTTAGAGCTTGAGAGAAGACGAGAGGAGAATGGGGCGGGCAATCCACTTGTTGCAGTGCTCTGCAATGGTTCCCGGGAGCCAACGTTAGCATTAGCCTGTGTGGACAGGAACCACTCGGAGAAGAAGCGTCGGGCAAGGTTGCTGGAGAGTCGATGGTCTGGAAGTTCAGATCGTCTGATGGTGCCAGAGCATGTGTTTGCTTTGTCAGAAAAACCAATTCGTACCTTTGAGGGGCATTCAGAGGACGTGCTTGATCTCTGCTGGTCCAAATCTCAGGTAATGACAGCGCTGCTGTTTCATGTTTTCTCTGATTGTTATTTCTCGCGGAATATAGTGGACGTTAAAGTGATTTCGATAGTCCAAATTCTCCTGATATTTATAAACATTGCTTTAATAGTCCATAAAGGGGTGTATCCAGTACTGAAAGCTTCCACACAACATGAGTTCTGGGAAGGGAATTTCTTGGCAGCCTTTCCCTTGCTTAATTTGCAAGAACACTCACTCGAACTCGGGACATCCAAAACACGAGTGGAGAGACTTTACCATTGTGTTAGACCTGCCATTTTGCTTTAGTAGTCCATCCCTGTTTTCCATTTATCTATTATAATTACAAAATATCTAGCTAACATCTTTCTCATATGCCGTGCAGTACTTACTTTCATCTTCAATGGATAAAACAGTGAAGTTATGGCACATCTCAAGTGTGTCATGTCTGAAAACATTCTCACATAGCGACTATGGTATTACCTACCCCCTGCACAATGTGATGTTTCTTACTCTGCCAGCAGTACCGTTAACTGTCGTCTTTTGAACTTGTATTGCAGTGACGTGCATCCAGTTCAACCCTGTAGATGATTCATATTTCATTAGTGGTTCACTGGATGAAAAGGTTCGCATATGGAATGTTCAAAACCGTGAAATTGTTGATTGGACTGATCTGCACGAAATGGTCACTGCTGCTTGCTATGCACCTGATGGACAGGTTTGAATGATATGGACTCAATTGTTTGACCCAGAAGTCTTGTTTATTTAAGTTCTGACATGTGTTTTTCCCTGAAGAGCGCATTAATTGGCTCCCACAAAGGCAGCTCCTATATATATGATACATCTGGTATCTCTTTCCGACTCTCTCATACACATCGTTATTTTTTTTGTCTAGTTATTACCTTACATCTTTACTTATGTGACCAGACAATAAGCTTCTTCGAAAGAAACAAATTGACCTGCAAAACAAAAAGAAGAAGTCCAATCAGAAGAAAATCACTGGATTTCAGGTGCTTTGAGTCAAAACAAATTTTTGAATATTTTACAATATGTCACTCACTGTATTTGAGATCATTCAGTTTCATGTCATACTGAATATAGTTAAACAGTTTCTTCCAGGAAGTACTTCGAAGGTGCTTATTACGTCTGCAGATTCACGAATCAGGGTTGTTGATGGTGTTAATCTAGTTCACAAGTATAAAGGTATAAAAGTTTGAATCTGGGAACTTTTCCAAGATGGTGTTTTTTCTGTTATTCTAAGTTATTTGGGATTTGTGGAAATAAAGTTACAGTTATACTAATAGTACAAAGTTCAAGAACCAATTGGTGGTTGCTACTGATAACTATCCTTCTGTTTTTGCTGCATTATGCTCCCGTTTTCTACAAATTGACAGGCTTAAGTTACAGCATGTCTGCAAGACAACAACATTTTTTCATTCAAAAAAAGATGGCAACATTTTGATCATGTAGGAATTATATGATGACCAATAACACAAGCCCCTGTTCCATTGATTGAACTATGTAGCTTTTATTTTTTGCATTCTTTGTGCACATGCTCACAGTTAATATTGGCCTCTTGGGGTCATAGGTCCTGGTGTTCACTTGCCATGCTAAAATATTTATATCTTCCTGTTGACCAGTCTAATATGCATTTGCTTTTCTCCTTTCAGCAATGATGCTTCCGTTGCATGTTGTTTCCAGCATGATGTATTCTGACTCTTTGCTCTATTCCGTTTCAGGTTTCCGAAACACCAATAGCCAAATGTCGGCTTGTTTAGCTGCAAATGGAAGGTATGTGATATCTGCAAGTGAGGATTCCCGTGTGTGTGTTTGGAGAAATGATGATACTCCTGAACAAGGCAAAAGCAAGGGTAATGTTACTGTCACCGATTCCTACGAACATTTCCACTCTCGGGATGTGACCGTTGTGGTTGCTTTGCCATCTACTGGCTCAGCAGTGAGAACCAACTCCAGGAAGCACAATGATCTGGATTGTGTATCTGAGCATCCTTTGCATGCTGTCCCTAAAATACTGCAAGGTTACTCTGATCTTCAGCCCCAAGGTGCCAGCATCTTAAGCACCAGTTTAAATAACAGTGGTGATAGAGCAACTTGGCCTGAAGAGCTCATGACACCGACAAAGCAGAGCGCTCAGTCTTGTGCCAGTCTTCGGAATAGTGCTGGTCAAGCTCCAAGTCTGTCAGCCTGGGGCATGATAATTGTCACGGCAGGCCGTGGTGGTCAAATCAGAATATTTCAGAATTTTGGGTTTCCTTCTCGATTATAGGACTCGGTACGTGTCCAGCAAGGCAGGTGATCCTTGTATATATATATATATATATATATATATATATATATATATATATATATATATATATATATATATATATATATATATATATATATATATATATATATATATATATATATATATATAGGTCAAAAATTGGGTAATTGCACAGTTGTCTGGGATTGGATATTGTTGCTCCCTGGTGGACTTTCTTTCAAACTTCAACTAACCTACGACATGGAACTCGAGGCATGGCGAATTCATTTGCCACATGAGAGTGGAGGCCGGAAAAGGACGATGAGCGTCTGCCGGTTGGAGCGAGATGTTTCAACCACTTCTCTGCTTTCACCAATGAACTCACTTCAGCTTTTGTTTTTACTCTTATGTTTTGACCCCCTTATCATATATTCTTGTAAGGGATCTCAGAGTTGCATAGAGTGGTGGATTCGTTGTACTGGTATAGCACTATAGCAGGTGTGGGGGTACGTGGGTATATAGTAATAGGAATAGATGAAATTTTGAGTCACTGATGCTTTTGGGACTTGGCTTCTGGATAAGATTACGAGAGGTGCATTTCTGATGTACAGTATTGGGTACTCCCTCCGTCCTCATGAACTTGTCGTTTTGTAGTTTAAAAATGAACTACAAAGCGACAAGTTCATGGGGACGGAGGGAGTATCTAACTGTCGCTTATTCATCAAATTTCTTATCTAGTTTCTGTGTTGCGTCACTGCTACTCGATCTTTTGCCGTCGTGTCGTGTGTTGTCTGTGCCCTGTCCAGATTTCATATTTTTGTTGTGGTTGCTGTCGAAAACTGTCCGATACTCTTGTACTTGAACCGTTGAAATGTTCCGTGGCAGCGGACCGAAGCGCTCACCCTGCTCGTGGTTGAGGTTTGGCCACGGCGGCAAAATCAATCTCCGGCTTCCGGGAACCTCATTCCTTAAGATATTTGGGGATCTGATCGTGAATTCGTGATGCCTATCGAAATTCGGAGGTGACGCGAAAACGCATGATCGTCTGGTAACATCACCGCTAATCAGCTCCCAGGCCTGCAAATCTTATCTGTCCAGTTGCAAAAAAAAAAATTCTTATCTGCCCACATGAGGAAATTGCATGTTTTTGTCAGAAGAGGTGAGGTCATGCTCACTCCAAGAGCGTTCTTGGGTCTAATTAGCTGCCTACCGCACACGACAGAAAAGTTCAACTAACACTAACCATAAGGCCTACACCGGTACCCTTTTCCTTTTTCTTGGGCCTCAGTCCCCTAACATGGCCCAGATTCCATGCCGACCAGCAAAGGCCCAACCCCACTTCATCGCTATCGACGATATTGTTGACCCCACCGCGCCAGGTCCGCGTTCTCATCCGCCAGGGCACGCACGTCCATCCATGCCCGTCGTCAGTCACCTCGATCCCCTTTCTGTAGCAAATCTCGCCACCTATAGGCTATAGCTGCAGAGACACTTCAGAGATAGTACTACGTCGCGCGCAGGAATCGATCGAAATCGCCCACTCCCACTGCCGCTGCAGCTTCCGCGGACCGCCAGGAGGAGGAGGAGGAGGAGGAGGAGGGGAGGAAGCGATGGGCGCGGCGGAGGAAGGGGTGATGGCGACGGACTTCTTCTGGTCGTACACGGACGAGCCGCACGCGTCGCGCCGCCGGGAGATCCTGGCCAGGTACCCGCAGATCAAGGAGCTCTTCGGCCCGGACCCGTGGGCCTTCCTCAAGGTGCCCTGATCTGCTCCTTGCTCTCGCCCTGTTCTACGTATTTAAAGTTGAGGTCTCTTGTTACGATATCAGAATAGGTCATCCGAATTGGATTCTTCAGTTGCGGTGGAGATTAATTTTTGCATCGTGCAGGCTGTGCTGTTTGCACTGCCAGAGTTACGCTCTGAGTATGGCTAAGTAATTATTCTAGCTTGTGAACGCAATTGCTTTCCTACCTTCTCTAGAAGCGTTTGCGATTTGCTGTTATAGGAGTATACCTTTGTTTGAACTTTCGTGAGATCAGCAATTAAGAAACGTAATAATCAGGAGCTGTTTCTATTGAATTGTCTTGTCTATCTACTATTACTCTGATTGGCAAGGAACTTTATTGGCCTCACACATCTGTTACACCTTTCCAAACTGCCAACCCTACTTTCTATACATGAATTGGCAATTTGGCAGTGCTTTCTCTGATTCGCCACTAGGCGCTTCCTGTTAAGGTTTGCATTACCCTATGCAGCTTTCAAGACTAACCTGGGATTTTTGTTGGCCTCGGAGTTCAGCTGACCTGAACCTTTCGTGTGGGTTAAGACTTAAGAATTTGTCCCAATACTCCCGACCATACGTTTTGTGCCTGATATGGCAGTTGCTCCTTTGATCGGCTAATCTATACCACAATTTAATGGAAGACCTATGCTATTTCCCAACCAAATAATGGAGAATGCTATTTCCCAACCAATTTGGTGGGGGTAAAGATTCATTCCCCTGAACCTTAACTACTAATTTTTTCTTTGAAGTTTAAGCCGTAAATACTTACTCATCTGCTACTTGCTGCAACTTTCGGTTTCGTGTCATCAGTTTAGAACAACATTTCATTAAATTAACACCAAGTCATACCTTTGGCAAGAACAACACTTGCTCAAATAAATGGGGTTATTCTGCTGAAATAGAAATCTCGTATGGTCTATAACTCTTGAAAACAACCCGAGTTTTGTAAGCACGTAAATCGAAATCACTGGAATGACTTGTGCTTCGCCGTTGCCCTGCACTTGTAAAAAAAACATACTAATAATATATCGCTCTCTATCTTGTTCCTTGTCCTGTTGGTGAGATGTGAGAAGTACACTTGAATAACATACTAGTAATATACTGTTCTCTGTTATGCTGTTGAGAATACCGTTTGTGTGTGCTTAAGTGGTGCCTTCAAATCCCTGTCACGAAAACCTATTGTGTTGACATTTGAACTTTGGCACGGCAAGTTGGCCAGTTGAATCAGAACATGAGCTGTATTTGTCGTGGTTTGTTTAATTGTATCGCAAGTTGCATATTGGGTATCTGTGTGGTATGACCATTATCTTATTATGCCACTTAAAATAACTGTTTCCATTTATATTTTAACGGTTATGTATTTTGATGTGTATTTTAATTTTGTTTGCAGATTTTTGTGGTTGTTTCACTGCAGTTGTGGACTGCCACATTCCTCCGAGATGCTAGCTGGTTGAAGATTTTGACAGTTGCCTACTTCTTCGGATCCTTTCTAAACCACAATCTATTCCTCGCAATCCATGAACTCAGCCACAATCTTGCCTTCACAACACCATCTTTTAACCGCTGGCTAGGCATCTTTGCCAACCTCCCAATTGGTGTCCCCATGTCCATAACATTCCAAAAGTATCACCTGGAGCACCATCGCTTTCAAGGTGTTGACGGGATTGACATGGACATTCCAGCCAAGCTGAGGCACACGCTGTCAAGAACACCATCAGCAAGTGTGTGTGGGTCATGCTCCAGCTCTTCTTCTATGCACTGAGGCCGCTTTTCCTGAAGCCAAAGCCTCCAGGTCTCTGGGAATTCACCAACCTCGCCATCCAGGTCGCGCTTGACGGCGGCTTGGTGTACTTGTACGGCTGGAAATCGCTCGCTTATCTGATACTCTCGACATTCGTCGGCGGCGGCATGCACCCTATGGCGGCCCACTTCATCTCTGAGCACTATGTCTTCAACCCAGATCAGGAGACCTACTCGTACTACGGGCCTCTGAACCTGATGACATGGCACGTGGGTTACCACAATGAACACCACGATTTCCCGAGGATTCCGGGCACCAAGCTGCACAAGGTGAAGAGATCGCGCCGGAGTACTACGACACCCTGAAATCGTACAAGTCTTGGAGCCAGGTGATTTACATGTACATCATGGACCAGACGGTGGGTCCGTACACCCGGATGAAGAGGAAGGCGCCGAAGAAAGATTTGTAGTCTCCTGCTCGTGATGAATTTTGTTTCATCGATGGTATTTTTGTAGTAATTCTGTAGGTGTATGCTTGTTGACTCGTTGGAACTGTGCTATCTAAATTTTGCTGCTAAAAATCCATGTTTAGATTGACCAAAACTAATTATTTGTCTGAACTAACAATTAGCTCGTTTCCTCTGACTAATGTAACTTCTATTAGTCCGGGGTTGGAGTAACAATTAGTCCATCTATTTATTAGTGGGGGTGTTTGGAAAGAGTAACAAATAATTTTAGTCAGAGGAAGGACTATCACTCCTATGGATCCAAACAGGACCTATTTTTTCACGTTTCAGATACTCCCTCCGTCCCCATAAACTTGTCGCTTTGTAGTTCATTTTTGAACTACAAAGCGACAAGTTTATAGGGATGGAGGGAGTACATCCGAGAGTGCTTTCTTTCAATTTCGCGTCACTTCACTGAGCACATGAGTGATCCGATACGTCGTGCGCCATGGTCCACGCGGAAGACACGCACATGCCGGATCCTTTTCCCGGTCGCCCTCCATGGGCAGGGTAGCCGTGGCGCGGCAACGTGCGACTGCTCTCAGTTGGAGTTTGACCCGATCAATTGGCGAGAAGGGGAGACCTGTCACCTGTGTGCGCCCAGCGCAGAAACCGGTGAGGTCACGCGGGGGCGATGATGGCCAACCATGCCGTGGCGCCGGCCCACGACGCGCGCAGACGAGTTCGAGTGGCGTGTGCGAACTGCCAAGGGTGAAGCGCGGCGCAGGTGCTACTACTTGAATAATAACTGTCGCATTCGCATTCTGACAACGGTTGGCCGTCGCTTGCTTTTCCGTCCTTGGCCAACGCCACGGGAAGGCTCGCCGCAGACGCAAGCCGCGGCTCCCATTCGGTGCGTACTCTCGTTAGTTGGCATTCCATTCATTCTTTTATTGGTTTGTCTTTTTTCATATGAGTTCAATCAAGTTACAGCGAACTAATAGAATGATGCACGTAGCGGGAGTACGCTCGGACTGGAGCACCGAAGAAGCTTTCTCGTCGGTGAATAGTGATTCAAACGTTCGAGTCTACGCAAATCCAAACCCCGGCCTCTGATGAAACAGTTCAAAAAAGAAAGACTTTGGACGAACCTAGTGACACTGATCAAAAAACCACCGAAAGTCTCGCAGGACAGGAACAGGATCAATCTACGGGCTTCCATTCCATCCATAAAGAAAACAGCGACAGCAAATGTCGCCCTTTTCCTTGCCTCCGGAGATGAAAGAAGAACATTTCCTTGGCTCCTAATAAAGCTCTAAAAAGACAGCAGCAGTTAAGGACGAAGTTGTCACGATTCCATACGGCACGTAATGACCCACCCTCCAAAGAAAATGATGACAAGCAGGCCCTCTAAACTCCCAGGCCGACATGTCAGTGAGTACTAGTGTGAATGGGTAGCTAGCTAATTGCGAACGAAATATGCTCCCATCGCGGGATTTTTGAAACCGCTGCTGGTGACCGTTCCTCCTCCAGCTGCACAGCCCATTTTCAAAAGGGGGACCTTTACAGATCAGCTTCGCTCGACGCGCACTCCCTCCTCATATACCTTCCTCCACTCCACGAGACCACGACTCCCCTCCCCTTCCCCCAAGCGCACGGCAAGTCTCCTTTCCCCTTCCTCAACAGCTCGATTTCATCTTCTGCACGCGAAAGAGGGCAGGGAGAAGAAGCGGGGCGGGAGAGGAGCTGAGGAGGAGATGGGCGGTGGGTTCAACCAGCAGGTGAAGGAGCGGACCCAGGATCTCAAGCACCTCAAGACCGCGGCCATGAAGGGCATCAGGGCGGCCGGCGAGTCGTGCAAGAAGGCGTGGACCAAGCTCAGGAGCACCATCAAGCGCTAGCTAGTCCGGCCACGGGCTGCTGGGCCTCGTTTCGATGATTGATTTCTTGGATCTGTTTTTCATTGTTTGGTTACTGTACTGTACTTGGATCTGTTTTGAGGACCACCTTGGTGTGAATTTGGCGTCTTCTCTTGGTTACTATTACTTGTGTGCCCTCTTTTACTATCATTTTTGTGGGTGAATGTTACTAGTGCAATGAACTGTACCTTCGTCGAGAGCTGAATGAATAATCGTAGATGATCTTATGTTCTTCAACAAAAATATGAGCGAATTTGGATAATCATCAGCGCCATGTGTTCTCTGCTTTATCAAGCATAGAAGAAAATCACAACCACTTGTCCATCACTAATAAGCCATAAAACAAGTCGAAGTAGTTCCATCGTTAGCTAACGCCACCACACAGCTACGTGTTGATCAGTCATTGGCTCCCGAAGGAGAAACTGTATCGCGCAAGTCGTGCAGGGAAATACTCCCTACGAATTTGGTTTGTTGACGTTGGTTAGATGCAAATTGAACATCATAAAAATGAGAGCGAGGAGCTTGGTTGGTTGTAGACAACCGGAAAGGCCCAAATAATGCAACAGAAGCTCTGCATCACTGGATCACGAATGAAAAAACTGGCACGCGAGCACACACCATGTGGAAACTTGAGCAGGTAGCTGGTACCAAAATAATACGCATACAATGACAGCATTTGAGACAGCTAGCTGCGTAAAATATCTGTAACAAAAGTCAAATCTCTACGACAAGATTTGTTTTCCCTTGAGGAACTACTGTCTCCTGGTTCAAAATATTTATCACTGATTAGTTCAAAAATGAACTAACTAGTGATAAATATTTCGAATTAGGAGGGAGTAATTCTTCACATGCAGTGTAAATGAAGCCCCAGGAGGGAGAGTAGGAACATTAAGAGCTCTCAAGGAGCCGCCTATTGCGGAGGAGCATCAGGATCCAATCGTCTCTGGATTGCAGCTGCTGCCTGGTTTAAAAAAAAAATATTTGTAAGTTTGCATACGTTGCTCCTTCCAACTGTAACTGCATCAAATTCAGGAAGACAATGACATACCTGATGATTGCCCAACCTGTACTGGTACGCCATTTCCTCTCGAAGACGGGCCTGCTCCTTCATTGCTTGAGCCTAAAAAATTGCAAGTTTCAGTAAGTACGACAACAGAGAGAAACATGTTTCCAGTCAAATCAATGTAAAGCATCATGTTACAATTATTAATATGGAAATGCACAACATTCATTTGCTAACAATATTGTCAGTAAATAGTTGAAATGGATAAATAATGGACTGTTTGCTAGTACATATACAAGGATATGTACAGCCAGGACCAGTTAGTTATTTTAAACTATTATTATCAACACAAGGAGATCAATGATAAACGAAGCATAAACTAGTGTGACCTTGGAATAAACTAATACAACATGTACGAGATTGACTGCCACTGTTTCCCGTAAAATGGACAACCTCACATATCAGATACATGCCAGATCTAAAAGCTACACTCACGCCCCTGAACTGCACAGCAAATGCTATTGAATTTGATTATACATGGGTAACACATATAAACTACAAGGGTTCTGTTTAATTGTTTAAAAGGGCTATTCATGCAGTAACAAGCAATTTGGTTGCTTACATGGGGCATTCTATTGCTGAATGCAGATTATTTGACTACTTCCATTTATTTGTCAGCATATAATAATAACAATGTTCATTTGACACAATGACTGACACTAGAAAATTATATTTAGAAGGCCCATAATCCATAGCCAATTCATGATGCACCATAATTACAACACAAACACACAACGGGAAACACCAAAATTTTCTAACCATTCCGCTTTGCATGAGGGAGCGTTTTACGGCTTCAACTTCCTCCGCCTTTTGTCGTTCACGTTCCTTCATCAGTTCAAGCCTGCACAGAAAACAAAAAAGGTTCAAATGACACTGAAAAAACAACCCACTTAGTGCCAATCAAAAAAATCAAGGTTCCATAACAGTCCCTAGAATAATTATACTCATAAGTGAAATTTTAATATTTATGAACACATAAGACAACTTCCTTATCTATGAGAACACAGAATGTTGTAAATATATACAAAGAAGAAGTATATTGATGCCTACATACCTTCGTTGTTCCTCATCATTAAATACTGTACGTTCAGTTACCAAGGTCTTTAAACCCTTCTTTTGCTCTTTCTCCATCATTTTCTGGTGATAAGCATCTAAATCGTAATATCTGAAGCAAACATAAGGGCATAAAAGATAAGTCCCTGCTTCAAACTTAATCTAATCTAAGTTGTACCCAAAAGATGGAAGCCTATTACTTTTTTGATGGAAACGTAGCAGTGTTATGATCCTCCATGAATCTGAAATGCAAACAACATATGTCAATGATCCTTATAAAGGATGACAAAGCATTTTTTCTACATCCATCAGAAGGTCATATTCAAGTAATGAGTACAGTGACATACTCCTTAAACATTTGTTTCTCCTCCCAATTTGACAATGCCTCCAAATTAACCTGTGGCCGCATTAACAAGAAAATTGAATTTATTGAACACACTGAACTTTGAAGCAACTAAAACAGAATATTGATTATTGAGACTAAGATTGGGTAAATGCACAGGAGAAATCAGGACAGAAAGGCTTCAACAGATTGGTCCCAAGTGAATGCACTGTAGCAATCAGTTAACAGAAATCCAACTTTTCTCTATGTGACCTGGAAACGGTTGTAACCAACATGGTACCCAGCAGAGTAAGAAATTATCCCATCGAAAAGATATGAGAATCAAGTTTGACATAGGTCCTAGATTTTAACATAAATCTCCGTCCCTCTCACTATGTGTGTCTACAAGCAAATTATAACAGAAAGAACCATACCTGCTTGACTTCTGCTAACCATGCAGTAAACTCCGGTCGCTTGTTCCTACAAAACACAGCATGGTTTAACTCATAGAGATGTAGAGAAATGAAGTCGGCAATTTATAGGGTTGTCTAGAGTGCAAACTCATCTCATTAGGTAACAGATGCTAAATGGAGTTAAGAGTATTGGATTAAGCTGTCAGAGATGACATGTAATTCAATAGTAGTGAAGAGGTAAATTTGATTTTGGAGTTGATCAACAATGTTGTAAGTGTATCCTTGCAAATTAAATAAAGGGAAGGCTGCCTAGAAATTCCCTTCCGTAATCCCACGTTGTGTGGGAGCTTCCGGCACCAGGTTCACTTTTTTTTATCATTTCTATGAGCTTTCTGAGACGAATTTGCAAACTCTGCTCAAAAGCTAGTAGAAAAGTTTTTGTTTTCACAAGGCTAACTGTTTTATGCATTCTAATTGAATATTTCAGATTGAATTCTATCACATCTATCTATTGAGAAAGGTTTAGAAATTGGCATTTGCACATCGCATTGCACTCAAGTGAATTGATATGTCAAAATTGAGAAACTTAATTAGGTCACTCACCACATATCGACTTCGCGGATGATACCATACTTCCCCCACAAGTTGGTCACAGCGCCCATCTTCCCCAAATCCTTCTTCTCATCCTTTTTCTTCTTCTTCTCCTTCCTCTTCCTCTCCCTCTCCTTCTCCTTCCTCTTCTTCCTTTCCTTCTCCTTCCTCCTCCGCCTCCTCTCCTCCTCCTCCTTCTCCTTCCTCCTCCTCCTCCTCCGCCGTTCCTCCTCCGAGTCCGACTCGCTCTCCGACTCCGCGCTGGAGCCCGAGTACGACGACTCAGACTCTGACTCCGACGAAGAGCGCGAGCTCTCGCTGCGGCTCCGTCGCCTGCGCCGGCGCTCCTTCTCCTTTCTCCGCCGCTTCCGCCGCTCGCCGGAGTCCTCCCCGGTGCTCTCGCTCTCCTCCTCCTCCCGCCGCTTCGATTTGCCGCGGTGGATCCGGTCCCGGTTCCCCTTCGCGCGCTCGTCCCCCTCGACGTCTAGAGACTTGCTGCGGCTTCGGCTGCGCGCCGCTTCCTCTTCTTCGAGTCGGCCGTCATGGGTCGAGGCCGACCCGTTCCGCTCCTTCGCCATGCCAACGGGCCTAGGGTTCGGGGCCGCGGGCGCGGAGACGATGCTACGAGATCGGATGGCAAGGAAGGGAGTGAGGAGGGAGGCGAGGTGTGGGGCGCGAGACGGATCGGTGGTGGCGGCCTTGGCCCTTCAGCCCAGGTGAACGAGATAGGTTGGAGTGCGCCCATTTTCCTTGGACTCCACTAACAGGTGGGTCCATCTTTTCCGTACTAGGCGTGGCACCACCGCTCTGTCCGTTCTCGACCCGTCTCGCTAGTCGCTACCGCCTCGCCGCCCCATGCAGCACGCCCTTGGCACGTGACTGCGTGCGAGGTGGCGGTGATGTTCAAATGACATTACATATTGAGATTGGACTCGGATATACATTACAAGATTTCCGACCTGTTGCAACGATTGTACTGCAACGAATACTAAATTGTTGCAGTAAACTTGGTATTTTGCCACGATTCACTAGTTCGTGACACTAGCATATATCGTCATAAAATAGAATTGTTGCATTAGGATCTGTTGTCACGAATTACTGGTTCGTAGCGTTACAGGATCTATCGCTACGGACCACAATCGTTGCATTAGGATCTGTTGCCACGAATTACTGGTTCGTGGCGTTACAGCTTTATTGCCACAGAACACAATCATTACATTAGGATCTGTTGCCACAAATTACTGGTTCGTGACGTTACAACTTTATTGCCACGGAACACAGTCGTTGCGTTAGAATATGTTGCCACGAATCAGCAAACAGTTGCATTTAGACCATAATGCAACGAAACAGAATCGTTGCATTAGGATGTGTTACCATGATATTCTAGTGCGTGGCGTTAGTATCAATGGTCACGGACCCCAATCGTAGCAATTAGGATGTGTGGTCACGGTTCAATTTTTCGTGGCGTCAGGATGCTAATGCAACGAAACACAATCGTTGCATTAGGATCTATTGCCACGAATCACTTCGTAGCGTCAGGATGCTAATGCAACGAACCACAATCGTTGCATTAGGATCTGTTGCCACGAACTACTGGTTCGTGGCGTTACAGGATCTATCACCACGAACCACAATCGTTGCATTAGGATATGTTGTCACGAATTACTGGTTCGTGGCATTACAGCTTCATTGTCATAGAACACAATCATTGCATTAGGATCTGTTGTCACGAATTACTGGTTCGTGGTGTTACAGCTTTATTGTCACGGAACACAGTCGTTGCATTAGGATCTGTTGCCACGAATCAGCAAACGGTTGCATTTGGACCGTAATGCAACGAAACAGAATCGTTGCATTAGGATGTGTTGCCACGTTACTCTGGTTTGTGGCGTTAGTATCAATAGCCACGGACCCCAATCATAGCAATTAGGATGTGTGGCCATGATTCAATTTTTCGTGGCGTCAGTATGCTAACGCAACGAAACACAATCGTTGCATTAGGATTTGTTGCCACGAATCACAAGTTCGTGGCGTCAGGATGCTAATGCAACGGATCACAATCGTTGCATTAGGATCTGTTGCCACGAATTACTGGTTCGTGGCGTTACAGGATCTATCACCACGGACCACAATCGTTGCATTAGGATCTGTTGCCACGAATTTCTGGTTCGTTGCATTAGGATTTGTTGCCACAAATTACTGGTTCGTGGCGTTACATCTTTATTGCCACGGAACACAGTCGTTGCATTAAGATCTATTGTCACGAATCAGCAAACAATTGCATTTGGACCGTAATGCAACGTAACAGAATCGTTGCATTAGGATGTGTTGCCACGATACTCTGATTCGTGGCGTTAGTATCAATGGCCACGGACCCCAATCGTAGCAATTAGGATGTGTGGCCACGATTCACTTTTTCGTGGCGTGAGGATGCTAATGCAACGAAACACAATTGTTGCATTAGGATATCTTGCCATGATTCACTGGTTTGTGGCATCAGGATGCTAATGCAACAAACCACAGTCGTTGCATTAGGATCTGTTGCCACGAATTACTGGTTCGTGACATTACAGGATCTATCGCCACAGAACACAATCGTTGCATTATGATGTGTTGCCACGATACTTTGGTTCGTGGCGTTAGTATCAATGGCCACGGACCCCAATTGTAGCAATTAGGATGTGTGGCCACGATTCACTTTTTCGTAGCGTCAGGATACTAATGCAACAAAACACAATCGTTGCATTAGGATGTCTTGCCACGATTCATTGGTTCGTGGCGTTAGGATCTATCATGACGGGACCACAATCGTTGCATTAGGATGGAGCTACATGAAGTTGCATCCGAGGACACGGACGTTCACGCTCCAAATCTTACAACCAAGGGCGCACTCCACGGTTCCCGTGACTGTACCACCCTGCCCTGATGATTGCCACGTACGCGAGCGCACCGAATCTTGCAGGGCGCACGGGCACACACGAACTCCACGTCCGAACTTTGCTCAGCGATCCGAATAACTCGGCGCTCAGCGTGCACGATCGATCATCATGCGCACGAATAATATTATGAAATTATCAACTTTGATGATTCAATAATCTCAATCAAGTTTCATCCAACCTACCAACGAAAAATTGGATTGTCCAGTCCATCCAACCAAACGTTAATTTGGATGATCCAAGACATAAAGAAATGGATGATCTATCTCCAATCGAACTTCGACGTCAAACCAAACGCAATTGATGACTGAGCACTTTGTCACATGTCACTAGAGTGTATGCACAAATGACAAATACACGACCTCAACACCGGGTTTAGGGTGCATCGTGAACTAACCACATGACCCAACCAAACACTCACGTAATTACCATACACCTGCAAGAGCAACCATTTGGCCGCATCCACCAACGCATCCCGACCCTGCGAAAGGATGACAAGCAGCGGCAGGTGAACACGTTGCAGCGGTGGCACAATGGAAAACGATGGTAGCGGATGGTGACGTATCTGGATGTCGGCTTAGTCGACCTCGCACATCTTCCGCGAGTCGTTCACCTTCCGCGGCGAGCTGAACCACACTGGCAGGAACTCCTCTGGCGATGTGACGTTGACAAAGCAGTAGCCCTTGTTGGCCTCAGAGCTTGGCAAATGCAACAAACGAGGTTAAGTATCAATCAATAAAAGACCGAAGCTTGATTAGTATAATCATATATTTCAAAGCATAGGCGTGGTACTTGAAGTCAAATGGAACGTGAATAAAATCGTAAAACCGACTTGACGCGGCCAACTGCAATTTTCGCGTTCTCCTCGGCGCAGTGTTGATCAATGATGTTCATTACTTTTTGCCTCCTGACAACTCAGTGTTGGACTAACGACGCTGATGATCTGCAACATACTCAACGATGTAAAATATCAGGTATTAACGCATCAGAAAATATGAGGGGGAAAATACCAACGCGCAGATTTAAAAGTATGTTACGGATCATCAGCGTCCTAAGTCCAGAAACAGGGTAGAAGCGGCGTCGTGGCCGCCGCGAACTCAAAAACGGATGAGGAGAAGGCTCATCGCCAACGGCGAGGGGACGGAAGCTACACGACCGCTATGGGCGATGAGCCTTCCCCTCGATCCGTCCTTGAGTCAGGGGCGGGCCGGCGGTGGGGGTGCAGGGGCGGCGGGCCGACGGCGGAGCCGGGGGCTCGGCGGGCGACGTTGTGCGGCAGGGCCGCAGAAAATTTATTTCCGCCCGCCTAGGCCTAGAGTCGGGCCTGCCTTTAAGACCATCCGCAGTGGTTCACGGTAAAGCGGTGATGGGACGCGGAGCGGTTCCAATTGAATTCAAAGATGCGCATGCGTGATGCATAACCTCTGCAATACTGCAGGTGCAGTAACAGTCACTGACATGTAGGCCCCACGGCTAGCCGGACCCTCATGTCAGTGACTGTTACTGCACCTGCAGTACCGCAGGTGATTTCAACGCATGCGCTGCGCACGTCTAAGGCGCCTCGATGACTGGCGCGCACGTAAGCTCGGTGCGCCCGGTCGCATCAGCCGCCTGTACAAATGGCTACGGCTTGAACGAACAACGAAGGACGAAACCTTATGCGGCAAACAGCAATGTATAATACTTCCTCCGCCCCAACTCAACTCTATTTCTGTTTTGGTCGTACTAATTACCTTTGACAAATGATTTATATGGAATTTATTAACTTCAATAACATGTAGTACTAGATTGTATATTATGAAAATATTTTCATGGTGAATCTAAAAGTACAATTCTTGTATGTTAAAACAAATCAAAATTGCGTAAATCTGAAAGATAGATTTGACGAAACCTAAGACTTCCCTTTGAAAAAGTTTTATACTTTACATTAGTTTTACATATGTAATATGCACATAGGATATATCATTAAATAGTTTTGCAAAAAAAACATTCAGGAGAAATATGTATATCCCATATATATGCTACTACTACGTAAATTAGGGGTGGGCAAATAAACCGAGACCAAAAAACTGAAACCAGAACTAAAAAGACCGAAATATCAGGTATCAGGGTACTTTTTGAGTAGCAAATATAAATAACTTAAAAATAAATATCGGGTTCGGACGGATGAATTGATTGTGGAGCTACATATCACGTACTTAATTATACTAAAAATCATCATCTTCGCTGTCGTCCCCCCACAATGGAGCTTGTCGGTACCCTAGAAACCGTACACCCCTTGAGGTTACAAAGATCTCAAAGGAAAGTCATCTACTTTATTTGAAGACCTTTGGAGGCCCACATGTCAAATATAACCGGACCCGCTTCTCCAACATGGTTAATCCCAGGGTCGCCACGTGTACTATCAAACCGGAGCTACCGCCCACAAGGGGGAAGCCGGGCCATGTACCGAAATGGCACCTCCAGACTTAACCCCAGACCGAGAGAAGCTCCGGACCTGACACGTGTCAGGTAGCTCCGGAGCTGCCACGTGTCCAACCGTCGGAGCTTCAGCCTCTGACCTCTGGAAGACTCCATAACGGCTCCGGATATTCAAAGGGGAATCAAGAACTTCAAGACCCGATTAAGTGTCATTAATACCATATTAATGACACACTGTCGGATGACCTTAATTACCAGTAACGGTGTTGTCAAAGCCCATTACCCGGTCATTAAGGGCAATTAAATTTGTTGAATGAATATCAATACTAGTAACCGCTGGGGCCACATGTCGGGCCAGACTAATTTGTAACGG
This sequence comes from Tuctoria greenei, assembly GCA_036927565.1. NCBI lineage: Eukaryota > Viridiplantae > Streptophyta > Magnoliopsida > Poales > Poaceae > Tuctoria > Tuctoria greenei. The sequence goes on from JAYESD010000006.1 coordinate 14,475,355, forward strand.
CCTACCCTTGTACTATAAAAGGACAGGCCGACGACACGTTCAAAGAGGCTAGACACACGCGCCATAGACGCTCGACACAAACTCATACAGCTAATACAACACCAACACATCCGTGGAGTAGGGTGTTACGCTCAGGCGGCCCGAACCACGTAAACCCCTGTGTCTCCTGTGCTATTCATAATTCACCTTCTTGAATCTCCGCGCGCCCACACCGAACCACAAACTCCTCTAACACTTTAGAAGTGTCGGGAGATCTGCTGGATCCAAACCACCGACAGTTGGCGCGCCAGGTAGGGGGCGCCTGAGATTTTGAGAATGGTGAACTCAGCTGCTGGATCATCCAACGGTCAACCTGCTGCTCAGAATGTTGGGGGCAATCCCTCCAATATGCAGCCACCAGCAGGAGCCTCATCACCAGCAGGAGTTACACTCCCACCACCATCGCCTCCACCAGCAAATCAAGCTGGGCAACGCGATGGTGCGCCGGCGTCAATCACTGCGTCGGCAAATCATGACAACCCGGAACACGCGCTACATGCAGCGCGTGCTCTTCTCCAACGCCCACCACCTCCGGATGCATCCCGGGATGCACTGGAACAGTGGAGGGCCGATGTGGAACATTTGGTTGCAGCAGCAGCCGAACGCCTCAGCAACCAGGGTCCTCCTCCTTCAGGACGAGCCCCGTCGCAGCGGTGGACTTTGTCTGGAAGACTTGGTCCGCACGTTTCCAATAGCAGGAGACGTGCTGCATCACAACAAGTGATGTCATTGCCCTCCGAGGCACGACACACTCACACTGTATCCAGGCTCTCAACTCATGACCTCCGGGCGGAGCTTGATCGCCGATACCGCCAACAAGATGGCCGAGTCCATATTGAGCGTGCTCGTGAAAGACGGGAAGCTCAGGACCTTTCTGCTCCTGAAGGAGTAGGAGGAGGCTGTTCTGCTCTGGCCATACATCTGCGTATGGTCAGGTGGCCATAGAAGTTCCGGCCTCACCTGCCGGAAAAATTCGACGGGACTGTCAATCCCGCCGAATTTCTTCAGATCTACTCCACTGCAATCTTGGCAGCTGGAGGAAACGAGGCCGTGATGGCCAATTATTTTCCAGTGGCCTTAACTGGGACCGCCAGGTCCTGGTTTATGAGCCTTCCACCCAACTCTATCAACAGTTGGGAGGAGCTGTGCCGGCAGTTCACCGCCAACTTCAGGAGTTCATACACCCGACCAGGCACTGAACTGGACCTTTTTGCAGTCGTGCAAAAAGGGGGAGAATCCCTGCGATCATTCATCCAGAGGTTCTCTCAGGTACGAAACACTATCCCTTCTATATCTAGCGACTCTGTCATTTTGACATTCAGACAGGGTGTACGGGACAAGAAGATGCTGGAGAAACTGGCGTTCAAGGAGATCACCAGCGTCACGGAACTCTTCAGCTTGGCTGACAAATGTGCCAGAGCTGCGGAGGGTCGTGAGATGCACTCCAAACCAACCCCGGAGGGTCACAAGAAATCCTCCAAAGAAGAAGTCGCTACCTCCGGGAACGGTAAGAAGAAGAAAAAGACCAACGGCAAGAAGAAGCCGTCGGCCGGTACATCTAATGTTGCAGCTGCTGCAGCTCCGGGTGGCCGGGGGCCACGCCCCGAAAAGCGACCTTGACTGTCTTCTGAAGACGGTAGCAAGCCCAAGGTGTGGTGCCCAATTCACAAAGCGGGTAGCCACAGTTTGGAAGACTGCCGGGAGGTCCAAAACCTTGTCGAGCGCTACAACAAGCGCCGGGAAGAATCTCCTTTCCGACAGAGGGAAGGAAAGCAAAAAGTCGATGAAGCTCTGGCTGAAGAGGAGTTAGGATTTTAGGATCCCAAAAAGGTCCTGAAGGCCGTTTACACCTCCGTCGACGATGATTCTGACGTCTCTTACAATGAGCGTCGGAAGACCATGAACACCATTTTTGGTGGATCATGGGACATCACCTACCGCCGCGTCATCAAGACTATGCGTCGGGATATGGCTGATGTAGCTCCTACAGTCAGGCCAGAACCTCATCGGAAGTGGATGGACACAACCATCACTTTTGATGCTTCGGACTGCCCTCGGAGCATGGTTGGAGCAGGTCAGTTACCTTTGATGGTATCTCCTACCATCAACAACATCCAGCTCCACCACATCATGGTAGACGGAGGTTCGAGGCTTAACCTCATAAGCTTCGAAGCTTTTACTAAGCTTCAACTCCGACCTTCGGATCTCCACCCCTCTCGACCTTTCTCTGGAGTAGGTCCGGGGGCCATTACCCCACTCGGAGCTATTACTCTCCCCGTTACCTTCGGGACACGGGATAAGTACCACACCGAGAAGTTGGTCTTCGACGTCGCTCAGATCAACTTACCCTTCAATTCCATCTTAGGTAGGCCTGCCTTGTACAAATTCATGGCAGCTGCTCATTATGGTTATCTGGTGTTGAAGATGCCAACGCCAGTAGGCGTTCTCCGGATCCGCGGAGATCGTACTGCCGGAGTAACTGCTCTGGAAGAACTCCATGCACTCACCACGGCGCAAGAGGAGGACTCCACGCAGGAGCAAGCTCCAAAACCCCCGAGCATTCGTCAACGAGGCTCGACTTCTGCACCTTGTGTGCAGCCAAGTGGCGACACCGACATTCCCGTCAAAGTCGTCCAAATTGGTTTCGATGCCGCTCAGACCACCCGTATATCGAGGGGATTGGACGACAAATAGGAACTCGCGCTCATCACTTTCCTCCGGGCTAACGTCGACTTGTTTGCTTGGCAACCGTCACAAATGCCTGGGATCCCCAGGGAAGTGATTGAGCACAATCTGAAGATCTACCCCGACGCCCGGCCTGTGCATCAGAAGCCTCGGAAGCAATCCGTAGAGTGACATAACTTCATTCGACAAGAAGTGAAGAAGTTACTCGAAGTTGGATTCATCCGAGAAGTCTTCCATCCAAAATGGCTGGCAAACCCAGTCGTTGTGCCCAAGGCCGGCGGGAAGCTTCGAATGTGCATCGACTACACCACACTAAATAAGGCATGTCCAAAAGATCCATTCCCACTACCTAGAATAGATCAGATAGTGGATTCCACCTCCGGGTGTGAATTACTGTGTTTCCTAGATGCATATTCCGGGTATCATCAAATCAGGATGTCTAGGGAAGATGAAGAGCATACCTCATTCATCATACAACCATGCCCTTTGGTCTCAAGAATGCAGCTTCAACTTTTGTATGAGCTATGTACAAAACTTTTGAAGAACTCATTAGAGACATAGTGGAAGTGTACGTCGATGACATCGTGGTCAAGGTCAGGGATAAGGAGTCACTCCTTGACACCTTGCAGGCTGTCTTCGACAAGCTGCGGGCCACCCGCACAAAGCTAAACCTAGACAAGTGTGTCTTCGGGGTTAGCTCCGGAAAACTTCTCGGTTTCCTGGTAAGTCACCGGGGCATAGAAGCTAATCCGGCGAAGATTAAGGCCATTGAAGACATGCGGCCACCAACCCGCATCAAAGACGTCCAAAAGTTGACTGGATGTCTAGCAGCCTTGAGCCGGTTCATTTCAAGACTGGCGGAACGGGCACTCCCCTTCTTCAAGTTATTGAGGAAGTCCGGACCATTCCAATGGTTCGAAGAAGCAGAGAAGGCATTCCAGGAGCTGAAACAGTTCCTCACCACCCTACCAATTCTGGTAGCTCCGAACCCTGGTGAGCCTTTGTTGCTTTATATTTCAGCTACTGACGAAGTCGTCAGTATGGTTCTGGTTGCGGAGAGACCAAAACTACCCCATACTCAGGAATCCAGACCCCTTCGGGAGGGTCCGGAGGTTCCTGAAAGCGAGTCTGGGTCCCAGCTCCCAGATTCGAATCCACAAGAAACTACTTCAGTAAATCCAGACCCCTCTGGGAGGGTCCAGGCCACTTCTGAAGAAGTTCCGAGTTCCTCCAGCCAGAACCCGGAGGTCCCCGAAGAAAATCCGGATTCCTCCGGGAGGATCTGGGTCAGTGAAGAGGAAGCTTTGGACCCCTCCGGGAGGGTCCGGACCATTCAGCGCCCGATGTACTTCATTAGTGAAGTACTACATGATGCCAAGACTCGATACCTAGAGGTGCATAAGCTGCTCTATGCAGTCCTTATTGCCTCCAGGAAGCTTCACCATTACTTCCAAGCTCACAAAGTCTCAGTGGTGACCTCTTACCCACTTCGAGCAATCTTGCATAATCCCAATTCAACTGGGAATATTGCAAAGTGGGCAGCGGAATTGGCTGAATTTGATCTTGAATTTATTTCAAGGCAAGCAGTCAAGAGTCAAGCATTGGCAGATTTTGTGGCAGAATGGACTCCCTCTCCATCAAACCCTGGGGGCCCCAGTGAACAGAAGACGGAGCATCAAGCTCCAGCCTTCACTGAGCCTCACTGGACCCTCTATTTCGACGGCTCCATGCAGAAGCAGGGGGCCGGAGCTGGAATCCTTCTCCTTGCACCGACCGGGGAGAAGGTGAAATACATGGTACACCTTGACTTCAAGGCGACCAACAACATAGCAGAGTACGAAGCACTCATCTACGGACTAAAGGTGGCACTGTCATATGGTGTAAAGCAACTGCTGGTCAAGGGAGATTCGCAGCTCATCATTAAACAGGTGAAGGGTGAATGTTCCTGCAATAATCTCCAGCTAGCTGCTTACCTCCTTGAAGTCCAGAGGCTTCAGAAGGACTTTGAAGTCCTAGATCTCCACCATGTTCAATGTGCCCATAACACTGAAGCTGACGGACTCTCGACGAAAGCGTCAACCGGAGCTCCGGCTCCAGACGGAATTTTTGTCCGGAGGTTGTCAAAGCCAACAGCTCAGCCTGCCGAACTGAGCGAAGGGGGCGAGATCAGCATCCCGAAGCTGACGGTCCCGATGGCCCTGTTACCATGGCAGCCATCAAGGGTCGTAGGTGCTGCCGGGAGCTCCGAGCAACCCAGCACGCAAGACTCAAAAGCTCAAGCTAGTTCTGATGCATGGATCTCGGAGATCCGGAGCTACTTGAAAGACAACATCCTTCCTGACGATGATGTATCCGCTGACCGGGTAGTCAGATTGGCTAAAAGATACACGCTGGTAGACGGGGATCTCTATCGGCGTGGTGCCAATGACATCCTAATGCGGTGCATCACAAGAGAAGAAGGTTGCGAACTCCTCGCGGAAATCCATGGAGGCGAGTGTGAGAACCACACGTCTTCCTGCACGCTGGTTGGTAAAGACTTTCGGCATGGCTTCTACTGGCCTACAGCACTCCAGGATGCAACTGAGCTGGTGAAGAAATGCGAAGCATGCCAATTTCATGCAAAGCAAATTCACACACCAGCTCATCCCCTACAAATGATACCTCCTACATGGCCCTTTGCTGTGTGGGGGATGGACATCTTGGGACCTTTCCCAAGAGCTGTCGGAGGTTATAAGTTCCTGTACGTCGCCATTGATAAGTTCACCGAGTGGCCGGAAGCAACTCCAGTTGTGACAATCAACAAACAATCTGCTATCAACTTTTTGCAGTCCATTGTATGCAGATTTGGAGTCCCAAACAAAATCATCACTGATAATGGGACCCAATTCACAAGCTCTGCATTTCAAGGATATTGCGAAGACCTCGACATTCAAGTTTGCTACACCTCTTTAGCTCACCCAGCCAGCAATGGCCAAGCCGAGAGAGCAAATGCTGAAATCCTTAAAGGACTCAAAACGCGCACCTATGAGAGCTTAAAAAAACATTGAGCCAACTGGATCGAAGAGCTTCCGCCCACCTTATGGGCCAACAGGACATCTCAAAACCGGTCAACTGGAGAGACACCCTTCTTCCTGCTGTATGGAGCTGAAGCAATCCTTCCTCCAGAAATCACCTTGGGGTCACTCCGGGTCCAGACCTTCGATGAAGCCACGCAGGACCAGCTCCGGCGTGAAGACCTAGACCTCCTGGAGGAGGGAAGGTGCCAAGCAGCTGTTCAGAATGCCCGATACCGCCAAGCCCTTCGGCGCTATCATCAGCGGCATGTACACAACCGACAGCTCGAGGAAGGCGATCTGGTGCTACGGAGAATACAATCCAGAGAAGGGTTAAACAAACTTTCCCCCGGCTGGGAGGGACCCTTCCGAGTGATTAAAGTATCCCGTCCCGGAAGCGTTCGCTTGGCTACCGAGGATGGGACACCTCTCCCAAATCCTTGGAACATCGAGCACCTCCGTAAGTTCTACACTTAATACCACGGAGGTGAGTCTTGAGTAACTTGAGATGTATGTTATAGAGTCATTGTACAGAGTCGGGTAGTTCCTCCGGGAGAGCAGCCGGACCTTTCCCGAAAGGTCCGCAAAGTTCATGCAACACTTGTCACAGTCTCAGGACTAAAAGTGTGGCTAACTACCCTGGGTCAAACGATAAATGAAACACGCTTAGCCTAGTTCCGTACCCTAAGAGTGTACTTGTTTCCCCTGTACCCCGGACCTATAATGAAAGACATCTTCATGTGAAATAGACTCCACGTGCATTTATTTTGTACAGGCTCAACATTTTTTATTTTTCTCTTTCTTGTGTATAACAAAGACGTGCAATTCTTAAGAAATTTTAGTTCGATCGGTTTATATACGATACGAGTTGTATTGTCAATTCTTTTGGATTCAAATATTGTTCATGGCCAACTCGCCTGAAAGCCGCCAAGCCAACCTAGGGCTGGAGTGTGCTATCGACTTAGCCTAGTCAAGCACCCTAAGTACGCCACTCTACCTACACCCCGGCAGGCCGAAGTAAGGCGAGTCCAAATACAATTGAATCCGGAAGAAAAGGCAACGCATTCGATTGTGTCTAGAATCGCGTTTGACCTAAAACTTTCTTGAGAATCGTAAGCCGCAACAAAGTTATAGACAATAAACGAATTTTACTATTTTTCTTGACTTCAGTGTGCAGGAAAAATAAAATACACGTTGATGGAGAAAAGTCGGAGCTAACAAAGCTCCGACTCCCCTAGGTGGATTGTAATCGATGTTACGCATTGAAAACGAGCATCACCGGAGTAATCAAGCTCCGATAAAGCTAGGGGGGCCAACCGTCGACGCTGAATAAAAGATGGTGAGAAGACCCCGCAAACGGAGTCTGCTGCCAACAAACTAAGTGTTGGCAAAGGTCACTGCCGGAGCTACTAAGCTCCGACACCCCGGAGGACTAACTATCGATGCTCTACGCGTTGATAGAGACTATTGCTGGAGCTACTAAGCTCCGGCGATAGACAATGTCGGAGCTTCTAAGCTCCGACAACCTCAGGGGGCCTTCACTATCGAAGACTTCGGACTTAAATTCTACAAGTTCGGAGCAAATGAGTCTTCAACAAAACATAATATCCTCTTGGTACATGTTCACAATCAAATTGTGTACATTTACCAGGGGGCCAAGTGAAGACAAAAGTGTTGAAGACAAAAAATGAAATTCACAAAAATTTGGGGATTTCATTTATTTGGAGACAAGGGATTACAAAATTGAGGAAGAAGAAGAGAAAATACAAGTGAGAACTACAGAGATGGTCCTAGACCCTATGGAAGAATTGGGCGACCTTCTGGGCAACCTCTGATACGTTGGCTCGGGCAGCTTCGCCTTCTCCTTCAACCGGACCTTCAAGCACCGGGTCTAGAGGAAATTGGGAATTTCGGCTGGTGTAGCAAGTCAGCACATATTCTGCGATGTTCTTCGCCAGGGATTTCCCCTCAACCTCCAATTGGTCCGCGATGACATCGCCCACCTTGGAGAGTTTGCCGCCTGCCGAGCTCAACGCCTGCAACGCCAGGTCCGGCTCCGGCTCCGGATTATCCGGGCGCACGGAGGTGAAGCCCATCGGTGTCAGCGCGTCGTTGGCCTTGCCCAGGAACTCCCAAATCTATAGGGAGTCTGCAATCCTCAAGCCCTTTATTTCTTCCAGGGATCTTCTGGCCGCCACCAGTTCAGAATTCTCGCGGGCGAGGCGCTCAACTTCTTTGGCATTTTGCTGAATCTTCTCAGCAACCCGTTTTTCGAGTTTTCCGAGCTCCTCCTCCCGGAGGTGGATCTTGTTCCGGCGGTCGACCAGGTCCTTCTCTCCGCCCCTCACTTTCTTCTCCCTGGCAGTAAGGGCACACTCTTGCTCGTAGAGTTCCTGCCCTCGCACCCAGGCCTTCTCCTCTTCCTCATGGCAGCGCTCTTCCAATTTCTTGGTGCGCTCCTCGAGACCCTTGTCAGCCAGAGCCACCTTCTCGGCGAGCTCCTCCTCCCTCCTCAGGACGTCATCCCGCAGCTCTAGGAGTTTCTGCTCTTCATCATCAAGCCGTTTCTCCCGCTCCTCAAGTGCCTCCCGGCGCTTGATGAGTGTAGTGTTAATGGCCTCAAGCCTTTCATGGCATTCATCGGCCGCACTATTGGCTGCTTTGGCCTGATCGTAGATATCCCGGTATTGAGCATCGAGGGCACGAGTCATACTCTCCCTGTCATCCAGTAACTTACCCCAGTACTCTAGGCGGATCTTCTCCTGCTTGATCCACTCTTTGTCATCCGCTAGCCTCGACTGCGCCAGCTTGGTCTCGAAGTAGAGCCGGTTACGCCACCGCCTAAGAGTTTGGCGCTCCTCTTCAAGAGCCTTGCTGTCGTGGAAGAAGGACAGTTGGACTTGACGCAGACTGGAACATGCGTTGTCAATAGACAGTGACAACGGGATAGGTTCCGGACCTGCTGGGGTCTCCTCCGCTGGTTCCAGCGGGTTTTCAGATACAAAAATTGGGTCCCACTCCACAAGAGTGGTCCCCTGTGTCTCCATGGTACTAGGGTCGTCCTCCGGGATGGCCTCAGTCGCCATCGAGGAGGGCCCCGCCGCCAGGTCTTCGTTCACCCCCTCAGGCAGGGGGCCAGCGACTTTGCTTGGGCACTCCGGCTCGGCCGCAGGTACCTCCGACGTCGTCACTCCCAGAGCAAGAGCTGCTGCTTGCTCCGGTCTGGGCACCTCCTCCGATGGGGGCTCGGGCTCCAACACCTCTCCAACAACCGGCTCGGGAGCCAGAAAAACTCCAACAACTACCGGCTCTGCGGCCGGTGCTTCTGAGGTAGCCGGCCCAACCGCCGGGACTTCCTCAACATCCGGCACGCACGCCGAGACTTCAATCACCTCCGGCTCGACCGTCGGAGCTTCGACACTTTCCGGCTCCAGGGCCGGAATCACAGCTACTTCCGGCTCAACGGCCGGAGCTTCCATCATCTCAGCACCAGGACCCGGAGCTTCAACCTCCGGGACAGGTGCCGCTGGCGCATCTTCACTCCCGCGGTCCGGCGCTACCACGGGAGCCTCTAGGGATGAGTTGAGGTCCATGACCACGACAGCCGGCGCCGGAGCTGTCGCAGCTTCAGTCACCACTTGGGGCGGCACTGGGACAGGAGCAGAAGCTTCCACCCTCACGGCTTCAGCCGCCGTGGTTGAGGGTGGAGCCTTACTCCCCTTCTTGGGGACGCTGCAGATGATGAACGAAGAAACTTAAAAAATAGTTACTACAATTAAAACAACTATCCAAGGTAAAGATTAAAAATTACCTTGGGAGGCTTCCGCACCAGCTTGCGCGGAACCTTTTTCCCGGGTGTTCTGGGCTGGTCATAGCCGGCGTGGAAGCTCCGGAAGGCCCCCCGGAACTCGTCGCGGCCACGGGTGTTTCACGAGTCGAGGCCCCCCTCGATCGGGAAGAACCCCCGGACCTAGAGGCCTCCACCGGCCCAGGTGCTGGAGTCGCATGCCCGGAGCTAACACCCTGGGAGGACCCCACTACGAGAACAGTCACCGCAGTTGTAGAAGACCTTCCCCTCCGGGGAGAAGGAGCCGACGTAGAAGTAGCGGGCCTGACGGACCTTCCGTCGGCGTACTGCAACTTCCTCTTCTGGCTCACGGGTTCATCCGCCAGCTCCTTGCCCTTGCCGACGACCTCTTCCCTCGGCTTCGGAGTAGGGTCGGAGCCATCCTCGGGCATTCCGGGGATCTCTACCCTGGTGGTTGATCTTCTCTCGACGACACCAAGGTCGTCAAGCACGGGCATCTTCCGTCGGAGCTCCCTGCTGAACTCCACTTCCACGTTCAGAGGAAGAAAAGCTGATGGCGGAGTCAAGTCGTCACCATCGACGTCGATACCGTGCTGGAAATTCTTGAGGTGGAACTCCAAGGTTTTCCCCACCTGTTGTCGTCGTCGTCCATCATGTTGTTGAGGGCCCAAGCGAGTTTCTCTCTCTTCTTCAGCGGTGCCCACCTGTTGACCAGGAAGTTACAAAACACCGCTTGAGGGGTTAATCCCCCCCTCCACGCACTGGCGGATCCTGGTCAGAACAGGGTTGAAGGCGTCCGCCAGCATCGGAGCTTCATTCCAGATCGTCGTGTCAATGTTGGGGAGGCCTTCGGGTAACTCCAGCCTCTCATGCTCCTCCACCCGGATGACTATCCAGTCCTTCTTCCAGTCATCCCACTTCCCAGAGGGAAACGACCGGAGGTACTTGAATGGGCACTTCTTGTGCTTCACGAAGTAGTAGAAGCCAAGGTACTCATTGCTCGTACCGGTAGTGTGGACGGTGAAGAAGGCCCGGAAGAGTTCAATACAGGGGGGATGCCCACCCACATCTCACAGAAGTGGACAAAGATAGACACAAGGAGAATGGAGTGAGGGCCAAGGTGGTATAGCTGCAGACCATAAAAGTCCAACAGCATTAGGAAAAAGGAAGAAAAAGGTGAGATCAACCCCACCATGGCCTACGAGGAGAAGTACACTATTTCGCCGGAGTGCTCCTTCTCAAACGGGAGCTCTCCCTCGGCGCGGACCGAGCGGTTGTAGAAGTCCGAGGACCATCCCGTGAGGGTCCGGACCTTCTTCAGATCGCCGTCGGTCTTCAAACGGCTTTCGCGTAGACCCAACTCCATCGCGGCACAACAAGGCAAGAGAGGAAAAGTGAAGCACAAGTTGGGAGTTTGAGCGCAAGAACAGATGAGAGGTATAAAGAACTCCCGACGGTGCGTGCTTTCCTTCTTAAGTAAGCCCTCGCAACGCTTGGATGGAAACCACAAGGAAGTCGAAGATACCATTCAAAAATTCCACCCAGCCGATGACAAGGGGGCCCGGGACCACCCCGACGATCAAGTTGAGGTTCTTACCCAAGCGAACGGTTGTCATCATGAGGCGGGAAACCCGAAGGCGGCGACCTGACAAGGCGCGCGGAGCCGATACGGTTTTCGTATCGGGAACCGGCGACCTTCAATTGCGTGAGATCCGCACGCCAAAGATCTCATCTGCTGCACGCGGGATACGCCACGCGGCGAGGATTTAACTCCAAATCCTCGCCAATGGCACCTCCGAAGACCTTTGAAGACTCAGTTCAAAAGTCGCGAGGATGGACCCACCTCCAGCGGAATGACTTCACCCCAGTGGTCTTCCCCGGAGGTAGGTCCAGGGGGCCACTATCGGTACCCTAGAAACTGTACACCCCTTGAGGTTACAAAGATCTCAAAGGAAAGTCATTTACTTGATTTGAAGACCTTCGGAGGCCCACATGTTAGATATAACCGGACCCGCTTCTCCAACATGGTTAATCCCAGGGTTGCCACGTGTACTATCAAACCGGAGCTACCACCCACAAGGGGGAAGCTCCGGGCCATGTACCGAAATGGCACCTCCGAACTTAACCCCAGACCAAGAGAAGCTCCGGACCTGACATGTGTGAGGTAGCTCCGGAGCTGCCTGCTTCTCACAGTATGCTCCGGAGCTGCCACGTGTCCAACCGTCGGAGCTTCAGCCTCTGACCTCCGAAAGACTCCATAACGGCTCTGGATCTTCAAAGGGGAATCAAGGACTTCAAGACCCGATTAAGTGTCATTAATACCATATTAATGACACACGGTCGGATGACCTTAATTACCAGTAACGGTGCTGTCAAAGCCCATTACCCGGTCATTAAGGGCAATTAAATTTGTTGAATGAATATCAATACTAGTAACCGTCGGGGCCACATGTCGGGCCAGGCTAATTTGTAACAGCCTGCCCTTGTACTATAAAAGGAAAGGCCGACGACACGTTCAAAGAGGCTAGACACACGCGCCATAGACGCTCGACACAAGCTCATACAGCTAATACAACACCAACACATCCGTGGAGTAGGGTGTTACGCTCAGGCGGCCCGAACCACGTAAACCCCTGTGTCTCCTGTGCTATTCATAATTCACCTTCTTGAATCTCCGCGCGCCCACACCGAACCACAAACTCCTCTAACACTTTAGAAGTGTTGGGAGATCTGCCGGATCCAAACCACCGACAGAGCTACATGACCATCATTGGTATATGTATCGTCATCGTCGTCGTCGTCTTCATTTTCTGATGCAACTCCATCTACCTCAAACCGATCACCTGACGTTGTCCCCAATATGCTATCACAAATGTTTTTCTCAATGTGCATGACATCCAAGTTATGCCTTATTAGCAATGTCTTCCAATAAGGGAGGTCGAAAAATATATTTTTCTTCTTCCTATTATGCCATCTATTTTCCTCGGTGTGCTTTCTCTTATTATTCGTCGGTCCAAAACTCACTTGATCAAAACACTCGTATTGTTGGAGTACTTCGTTACCAGAGAGTGATGTTGGAGCCTCTCTATTCTCTGTCTTGTTGTTGAAAGAACCTTTGTTTCGACGCCATCTGTGATCCTGAGGTAGGAAACGACGATGACCCATGTAACAATGCTTTCGTCCATATTTCAACCAGAAGACCTTTCAACCATGCCGCAGTGGTCCGGCCTGGCGGCCTCACAACGGAGCTCATCATCCACCTGGATCACTACCTCAACTATACGCCGTCGGTCCATACCAACTCCCCGGCCTCCTCGTCATCAGGCGACTCTTCTGACGGACACTCCTTGGTGTCCTCGAACTCTTCGGGGGACACCTTCCCGCGGCCAAAGAGATTCTACTGGCAGCGCGGGGAAGTGGATGAGGCGGATAAGCAGCTCTTTTAGTATGGCTACCAAAGTGACCTAGCTCATGTGCTACATTTTCTTCCTCGTATTGTCTTCACTTTTTTTCTTTCCAGTCCTAGCTATCGGCCAGCTGCATTTTCCTGTTACTACTACTTTACAGACCGCTTTACGAGCCCCGCTGCGGGCGATCTCCTGGCAACTCCACCGGTTTGGGGACAAGGAGGGTTTGGCGATCGGAAAATTCGAACTAATTTTGCACAGATAGTACATCCATGAACAAGAACACCAAGTACATTTCACTTAAAAACATTACTTCCTCCGTCCCAAAATATTACTTGTCCCTTTCAATGGAGGGAGTATATCCGTCCCAAAATACTTGTCGCTTTGGATGGAGGGAGTATATTACAAACACAAGAAAAGATAAACTACAACTAAAACCATGAAACGAAAAACTACAACTAAAAACATGAAACGAAAAACTACAACTAAAAACATGAAAAGAAAACACCTAAATACTACTCTACTCAGCCTCCACCTCCTCCTCCTCGGGTGGGTCCTCGGGCTCCTGACCCTCCTCTAGCGCCTCGGGCTCCGGCGGCGGAAGGTGACCCAGTCTCAAGGCCACCGCCACGACGAGGTTGCAACGACCCGCGACGCCGAGCTCGGCCGCCATCGTCTCCCAGAGGGAGTCAAGACGAGAGGCCACGTGCGAGAGGCCGAAGACGTAGTAGCCCGTGGTGTCCATTCCAGTACTTTGTGGAAGGGTACCGAGCCCAAGGCATTCCATAGAGTGAGATGTATCCGTAAATACATCTCGGGCCATGTTGAATAGGAGGGTATCCTTCACGTGCGGCGGCGAGGGGGGGGGGGGGGGTCCAGCCGCGGCCGCTTACCGGCGGCCGGGTCCCTCGGCGGGCTTGGTGGCGGAGGGTTGCTCGAGCTCGAAAGCATTTGTTGTATACTAGCCACGACTAGGTTTTGTGGAGAGAAGAGAGGATGTTGGAACGGTTGTGCGGAAAAGACGATGGCGCGGGTGACCATCTTATACTCCCTCCGTCCCAAGTAAATATCTTCACAGGCGGTTGGTACTTAATAACCTTTTGAGAAGATTTTTATCTAAGGCGGGTATTACTTACCAACCGTCTAAGATAATGTCCGATACTGTTCTTTAGTTTCCTTATCTATTGCTTCTTTTTTATTTAAATTCCAATATAAATACTCAAACATGTTTAGATTCTGCAAATTGTGTCGAAATTAGATGATTATTTCTTCTACATTTGTATAAAATTAACATCTACGACCTGAACAAAATATTTTAAAACTTGTATAGCTCACATTGTAATGTTTTGGTAAATATGAAATTAATTTATACTCACATATTATTCACATTTGTGTATCTCGTAAAAAATATTCTTCACTCAAATTTGTTTGTATGAATATATTTGTATCATTTATACATGTATGAATTTTGTTAATTTTTTTAAAAGCATTCCAACATGTCAAACTTCAAATTATCCATCATTCTAACTAAATGCTCATATACATATGAGGCATTCATCAAATTATGAACACACATTGATTCAAAAATATTTAAAAAAATCTGAAAAAATTCATAGAGGTTGGTATGATGAGTAAAAATGTCCACTGAAAAAATAAATGAAAAAGGCATTATATTCATCAAGATAGAAAAATGAAAAATATCATTTGTTGTATTTTTTTATGTTCTGGCCGATTTCAAAAGATTTATGAAGTGAAATTTAATGGTAACTTTTACTTATTAATAATATTACAAGAAAGTAGAATTTTACCTTTTTAAAGGACCCACATTTAATCAAGAATATTAATTAAGAAGAAGTAAATATCTTCACAGACGGTTGGTACTTAATAACCTTCTGAGAAGATGTTTATCTCAGTCGGGTATTACTTACCAACCATCTGCGATAATGCCCGATACTGTTCTTCACTTTCCTTATCCCTTACTTCTTTTTTATTTAGATTCTAATATAAATACTCAAAAATGTTTTGATTCTGCAAATTGTGTCCAAATTATATGATTCTTTCTTCTACATTTGTATAAAATTAACATCTACCACCTGAACAAAAAATTTTAAAACTTGTATAGCTGACATTGTAATGTTTTGGTAAATATCAAATTAATTTCTACTCACATATTATTCACATTTGTGTATCTCGTAAAAAAAAGATCCTTCACTCAAATTTGTTTGTATGAACATATTTGTATCATTTATACATGTATGAATTTTGTTAATTTTTTTAAAGCATTCCAACATGTCAAACTTCAAATTATCCATCATTCTAACTAAATGCTCATATACATATGAGGCATTCATCAAATTATGAACACACATTGATTCAAAAAAATTTAAAAAAATCTGAAAAAATTCATAGAGGTTGGTATGATGAGTAAAAATGTCCACTGAAAAAATAAATGAAAAAGGCATTATATTCATCAAGATAGAAAAATTAAAAATATCATTTGTTGTATGTTTTTTATGTTCTGACCGATTTCAAAAGATTTATAAAGTGAAATTTAATGGTAACCTTTACTTATCAATAATATTACAAGAAAGTGGAATTTTACCTTTTTAAAGGACCCACATTTAATCAAGAATATTAATTAAGAAGAAGTAGATCTTCACAGGCGGTTGATACTTAATAACCTTTTGAGAAGATGTTTATCTCAGTCGGGTATTACTTACCAACCGTCTGTGATAATGCTCGATACTACTCTTCAGTTTCCTTATCCCTTGCTTCTTTTTTATTTAGATTCCAATTTAAATACTCAAACATGTTTAGATTCTGCAAATTGTGTCCAAATTATATGATTCTTTCTTCTACATTTGTATAAAATTAACATCTACCACCTGAACAAAAAATTTTGAAACTTGTATAGCCGACATTGTAATGTTTTGGTAAATATCAAATTAATTTCTACTCACATATTATTCACATTTGTGTATCTCATAAAAAAAAAGATCCTTCACTCAAATTTGTTTGTATGAACATATTTGTATCATTTATACATGTATGAATTTTGTTAATTTTTTTTAAAAGCATTCCAACATGTCAAACTTCAAATTATTCATCATTCTAACTAAATGCTCATATATATATGAGGCATTCATCAAATTATGAACACACATTGATTCAAAAAAATTTAAAAAAATCTAAAAAAATTCATAGAGGTTGGTATGATGAGTAAAAATGTCTACTGAAAAAATAAATGAAAAAGACATTATATTCATCAAGATAAAAAAATGAAAAATATCATCTGTTGTATGTTTTTTATGTTTTGACCGATTTCAAATGATTTATGAAGTGAAATTTAATGGTAACCTTTACTTATCAATAATATTACAAGAAAGTGGAATTTTACCTTTTTAAAGGACCCACATTTAATCAAGAATATTAATTCAGAAGAAGTAAATATCTTCATAGACGGTTGGTACTTAATAATCTTCTGAGAAGATGTTTATCTCAGTCGGGTATTACTTACCAACCGTCTGAGATAATGTCCGATACTGTTCTTCAGTTTCCTTATCCCTTGCTTCTTTTTTATTTAGATTCCAATATAAATACTCAAACATGTTTAGATTCTGCAAATTGTGTCCAAATTATATGATTCTTTCTTCTACATTTGTATAAAATTAACATCTACCACATGAACATAAAATTTTACAACTTGTATAGCTGACATTGTAATGTTTTGGTAAATATCAAATTAATTTCTACTCACATATTATTCACATTTGTGTATCTCGTAAAAAAAAGACCCTTCACTCAAATTTGTTTGTATGAACATATTTGTATCATTTATACATGTATGAATTTCGTTAATTTTTCTAAAGCATTCCAACATGTCAAACTTCAAATTATCCATCATTCTAACTAAATGCTCATATATACATATGAGGCATTCATCAAATTATGAACACACATTGATTCAAAAATATTTAAAAACATCTGAAAAAATTCATAGAGGTTGGTATGATGAGTAAAAATGTCCACTGAAAAAATAAATGAAAAAGGCATTATATTCATCAAGATATAAAAATGAAAAATATCATTTGTTGTATGTTTTTTATGTTCTGATCAATTTCAAAAGATTTATGAAGTGAAATTTAATGGTAACCTTTACTTATCAATAATATTACAAGAAAGTGGAATTTTGCCTTTTTAAAGGATCCACATTTAATCAAGAATATTAATTAAGAAGAAGTAAATATCTTCACAGGCGGTTGGTACTTAATAACCTTCTGAGAAGATGTTTATCTTTGACGGGTATTACTTACCAACCGCATGAGATAATCTTCTTCTCAGACGAGTTTGAATTACCAACCGCCTAAGATAATTCCCTTATGATACCCGAGTTTGAGGAACACGATGAACACACTACACATTTATTCATTCACACAGTTGAAGAACACACAAGATACTCATTCATTAACAATATTCAATCACACATATCACAAAAGAACACAAGATACACAAGTAATATTCAGTCACATAGATGAACAAAGATAGATTTCTGGGTCTTGGTACCCTTCCCGAGTTTCCGGGAATGGATACCACCGGTCGCTACCTCTACACCCTCACGGGTGTGGCCGATCGCCTGGACATCTTGTCCGGGACGATGGCACAGGAGCTCGGCGCCGAGGTGGCGGCGACGGAGAGGAACTTCCGTCGCGGCAGGGTTCCACCGCTGGTGCAGCCGGAGCCACCGGTGCAGCCGGAGCAATCGGCTCAGCCGGAGCAGCCGGCCCACTCTCCTGTTGCATCGTCGCAGGAGGAGGAGGAGGAGGAGGAGGAGGAGGAGGAGGAGGAGGAGGAGGAGGAGGAGGAGGAGGAGGAGGAGGAGGAGGAGGAGGACGATGACGATGACGACGACGACGACAATGACAACGACGATGATGATGACGACGGTGACGACGACAGTGACCACCACCACCACCACCACGACGAGGATGAGGAGGACCGCTTGTCATGGTTTGAGAAGTTGGGGGAGAGGGCGGAGGAGGCGGGGCCGGCATAGTAGTTTTAGGAGTTCTTGTACATATTTCTTTTGTAGTTTTAGGAGTTCTTGTACATGTTTAGCTTAAATTCTGTTCTTGTACATATTTCTTGTGTTTTGTAATATATATGTGTTCATTCGTGTCAATAAATACTGGTGTGTTAGAATTTCTGGATTTCAATCAAGTGAATGTGCTCTAAGTTTAGTGATGTGTTAATCTGTCACAAGTGAACTGAGCAAATTGGACAAAAACAAAAGATCTTAGGGTTTGAATCTCGTCTCGATTTGTAATTGCAAAGCTAAAGGAGACAAACAATGACTTTAAGCGCGTCTCGCATCACTTTGTGATCGATGGACATCCGATCTGTCGCCCATCGTTGTCTCCTATTTGGATTTCTTACGTAGTGTAATTGGTTGATCATGTTTGCGGTCCGTGTATGTTAGACATAGCTAGAATTAAAACACCTCGGACCTCGGCCATGTTTAACAACACTAACATGCATGCATATATATATATATATATATATATATATATATATATATATATATATATATATATATATATATATATATATATATATATATATATACACACACCTCAAACAATACATGACGATCTTTCAACAAAAAGAGAAAACACACGTATAACATCATGAAACATGATCGTGGATCGAGGTACCACATGCATGTTGAACATAGAACAGAAATATTATTAGACAACAGACAGAGAAGAAAAGAACATATGGAACAGGTGCGAAGGATTAGTCCCACCACGGAAAGTTGAGGTTGGTGCAGCGATGTTATAAGGCATGGCACACAGTTGCAGTTAAAAATCCGAATGAAAGTAATGCGTGCAGGACTAGGCCCATGTTCGCTGCAAGGCGTCCCCTGGCACGGACGCGCGGTCACGAAGTTGGCTTAGGCGTGTACGGACGGATTATTTTTATATAATGAAAAAATTGTTTTTCTCCGCGTGTAAATTTACTCCTAATAGGACGCGTCGAGCCGTTGGGACCGAGAGGATGCATACCGCGGTTTCGAGGAAACCGGGGCCACCGACCGGTTCATAATTAAGCGCGGTTTCCTCTAGCGTCCGATCGTCTCGACACGCCCGCTTAGACGACGACCCACTATAAAGGCTCACCATCCTCTTGCTTCTCCGCCGCACCACTCCTTAGATCCTAGCCTCTAAACTTCTCCCCCCGCCACTGTCGACCACCTCTCGCTCTTTCTCTGCACCTCCGTCGCCACACAAATGGGTAGCCCCGCGCCGAAGCACTCTAGGCATCGACGTCCTCCGAACCTCCTTCTCCGTTTCCATCACCGCCAGCAATGCCGGTGGAACTGATGGCGGCGCCCGCATCTCCGCCCGTGGCGCCTGCACTTCCTCATCCCGGTTGGGTTGAGCAGACTCTCAGACTCCTCACCGACCGCATCGACGAACTCGATCGGTGCCTTAAGGTGGCCACCGACGCCAAGTCTGCCGCCGCTCATAGCGCACTAGCGCTCAACGCAGTGGCGTGGAAGGTCTTTTCTGACACAGATCGCTCGTGTCGCCGTCTGGGTCTTGGGACCCTTCCCCTGCACACGAGCATGGACACCGCAGGCCACTACTGCTACGGGTTGATTACTGTGGCCGGTCGTCTCGACGCCCTCCACGAGACGATTGCGGAGGTTGCTGGGGTAGAGGGCCTCCTGAAGATTAAGCACCACGTCGCCGGGAAGCTTCGGACTGTGACGGAGGTTGAGGAGTATGAGATGACTTGGGCAGCGGCGGCAGCGGAGGAGGCGGAGCAGGAGACATCTCTTGAGGTGGAGGTGGACGCGTGTAAGGATCGAAACGCCCAAGAGGGGGGGTGAATTGGGCTTTCTTTCAAATTTTAAGACAATTAAGCACTTAACAACTTAAAGCCCAATTCTCTATGCAATTAAACTATGCAATCAATATAATTTAAAGTTGCGGAATGAAGATTGCATAAGAGTAAAAAGGGAGAGGGATGCAAACGCTCAAGGGACACGGAGTTTATCCCGTGGTTCGGTAAGATCACAAGGATCTTCCTACGTCCACGTTGTGACACCCACCGAAGGGTTTTGCCACTCCCAAGTCACCGAGACTAGGGGCTTCTTCACTATTCTTCTCCGTTCGCCAACCTTGGCAAGGTGGAGCTCAAGCCTTGTACACTTTTGGGATCCTCCGGGCTTCCACAATCCTCTTGGCAAGCTCCGGAAGTTACACACACCAAGGGACACTCCCTTGTGGCTCTCACTACGCTAGAGACTCCAATCACCTAGAGTGGAGGCACCCAAGCACTATCTCTAGCTAGTTCTAGCCTATCTCTTGGTGTACAAATTATGAGTAAATGATGTGAAAGTGGTTGCTCTATAGCTTGAATGCTCTAGGATGTGTAGAGTATGTCTGGGCTTCAAGTCTTGTCGATTTGACAGGTTGAAGGGGTATAAATAGCCAGCCTCCACGAGATAGCCGTTGGAAAAGTAGGCTGACATCACTTCTCTGCGAACACCGGATGATCCGATGTCTCCCCTTCAGTTGTCATCGGTCAAATCCAAATTAGCTGATGTCACTGTGTCAGATATGACCGTTGTTAGACCGATGTTTATCTCTCTTCTCATCGGATGATCCGGTGGCTCTTCCTCCAGAATTTTGCTTGATCTTGAGGCATACTGGAGTGATTGACCGATGTGTGTAAGTCTGCACATCGGATGATCCGGTGCTTCTCTTGGTCCAATGGTATTGCAATCTGTGATGATGGACCGATGTCACTGAGCCACTCACATCGGATGATCCGGTGAGTGCATTTGTCTGAGGTCTTCTTCTTCAGTTGAACCAACTCGACCGATGCAGTCAACTCCAAGACCATCGGATGATCCGGTGTGTTCAACTTGTTGACTTCGAGTTGTTTTGAGTTGTTCTTTTGGAATTTTGAACTTGTGACCTCTTTGATATTTGTTTGAAGTGTTGTTTTGATTGTCTTCAAGCATTGAGTGATATCAAGTTAGAGCTTTCACTTCTTGTCTTCATATGATTTGGTTTGATCTCATTTGTTGATTTTATATGGGTCTCCAATGCAATTTTGATTTCATTTGACTGAGTGTTATTGAGACCTTGCATTCACAAATTCATTAGTAATATCGAATGGTTGTCATTAATCACCGAAACCGTACCTCATGGGGCCTAGATGCTTTCAATCTCCCCCTTTTTGGTGATTGATGACAACACAATAATTTAAAGCGCAATGATAATGAATTTGATGAAAAATACTCAAGTAGATATGCAATGAATACAATATCAGACACATTAATCTTGTAAAAAGGAAATGAAAATTATGGTGCAAAAAGCTCAATCGATTAAAATCATAAGTAAAAGAGACAAGCGAAAGAGTGCTTAATTAAAATTACAAAAGAGTACTCAAGCATGAATACAAAAGGATAAGCAAACACTCAACCACACACTCCCCTTACACACACACTCCCCCTGAGACTGCTACTACCACTCCCCCTGACTCTTCTACATCTTCTCCCCCTTTGGCATCAAGACACCAAAAAGGGATCAGAACTCCTACTGACCCTGAGAGCTGGGCGCGAGGACGAACTGGGCACCGTCGCCGTCGTCGGAGCTGGAGTCGCCGGACGTAGGAGCTGCCGGGGCGGCGGGAGCTGGAGGGTCCGCTGCCGGTGCTGGAGGAGAGGAAGCAGGTACTGAAGGTGCTGGAGGAGCCGGAGGAAGTGGAGCGCTCACCACGGACGCCGGTGTCTGCTGGAACAAGGTCGTCGCCGGCAGTGGCGAGTGAATCGGTGCGCTAGATGCCAGAAGTGGTGACATGCTGATGGAAGGTATGGGAGTAGTGGGCACCTGAGCAACACCTGGAGCCAGTCCCAGTCCAGGCTGCTGTGAAGGAAGGGCGATCCCGGTCTGAGTGTAAAGGTTCGTGATCAACCCGAGGATCCCCATCATGGCCTGCTGGGTCTGCTGCTGCTGGTCGAGGGTACGGCGGTGCATCTGATCGACCAGGTTGGTGAACCGGTCCGTATCCTCTCGCCTCTGACGGGCGATCTCCAGCTGGAGCTCCTGCTGCTGCCTCTGCAGCTGTGCCAGGTGAGCAGCCTGCTCCGCCCTGGCCTGCTCAGCAGCGAGCCTGTCCTGACGCTGCTGCTCGATCATCTGCTGAAGAAGGGAGGACAGCTCCGACGGCTGTGACACCTGCGCCTCGGACACAGGAGGTGGTGTCGGTGGCGGAGCAGCTGAGCCTCCTGCCTCGGCGTCGTGCTGTCTCGGTGAGGGTGGAGGTGGAGGGAAGTACTCCTCAACACTCTCGTCTGTGTCGCTCTCGGACCAGACGTGCTGCAAGTCTCCACCTTGAGCTTCTGCCTCAGCCAGACGCTCATCTTCCTTCTCGAGGTCAGACCAATCCTCCTCAGTCAAGCGGGCCCTGACCTGGCGCTCAACTGGACGGCCAAGGTGGCGGTCTCCAGGAGCGGACGCACGGTAGTGACCGAAGCGGGTCACGCTCTCATCAGCGAGTCGGGCCTGTGCTGTATGTCCCTCTGGCACCACCATAGAGCAAATATAACTGATCCAGTGCCCGTATGCTAGCTGCCTCATCATGCCCACTCCATCTGTGATTACGTCCTCCATCTCGCAGAGAAGTATGTCTACGATATCAAAATCCATCCCGTTCATTATGTAGAACAGGAGGGTCTGCTGGAGACTCGTGAACCCCTCCAAGTATCCTGACCTCGGCAGGAGCGTGCGACGTAAGGCGAGGTGCACAATACGCGCAGCTGGGGTCAGGAGGGCTGGAACTCGAGGCTGGTCCGGAGAAAACGAGGGGCCAAACAAAGACCTGATCTCGTCCAGCTGTGGTGCTACCCCTCCAGTAAGTGGCCTCCTCGGCGGATCTGCCTGCCCATAGACCTTCTCGTGTATGCTAGTGTCATGCAGGTCCAAACCAAGAATGTGCCCCAAAGTCTGCCTCGAGAGGTGGTAGTGCTGGCCATTGAACATGAAAGCAATTGACCTCCTGCCTTCTGAGATGTACAGGGTCGCGTAGAAGACACGGACCCATTCTTCCACATACGCACTTCTCTCATAATCCAATAGCTCCACCAAGCCCCTGTATCTCTCAAAGAAGGGGCGGACATCAGTCTCCGCGGCCACTGCAAGCTGCCTCCAGTCCAGGTGGTTGTGCTGAAAGAGCTTGTGCCCCCGGCGCTTGTAGGTCTCATAGAGAGACGCCTGGGTGACAGTCCAGAAGCGACTGTCAACAAGAAGCTCTCGGGGCTGTGGGAACCACTCCTCAAGAAGAACACTCCATCTGAGCTTCCGGAGTTGCTTCGCCTTCATCTTCCGGTAGTCCACAAGACGGACTCCTTCACCGACCCGGACGGCCGTGTCCATCTCATGGATGTCCCTCTCAGCCTCCCTGTCCTCACGACGGTCGGCGGCCGTCGGTCTCGGACGAGGAGCAGCCTCGACGTGACCCCCACGCGTCCGGGCTGAGCGCCGGCGGACGAGGGGCTCAACGGGCTCCTCTTCGGCGTCGGAGTCGTCGACCACTTGAGGCGGTCTCGGACGGGCCTCACGGATCCTCAAGGACCCTCCTCGGCCACGCTCACGCTCCTCGGCGGCGCGAGCGGCCATCAAGGCCTTCTTCTCATCCTTCGATAATTTTCGCTTCTTCGCGGCGGGCTCCGCGATCGCTTTTCCCTTTCCTTTGCGGTCGCGACCCATCTAGACGACGGAGAGATAGGGTTAGCGACGATGAAGGAAGAACGGCGAGAGAAGCAACGATAGACGTCGCGCGGCGCGAAAGCTCACCTTAGCGACGATGATCAACCGGGCAGAGAAACCCTAGCGAGGAGGAGATGGCCCGGAGATGGCGCACGTTGGTGGTGGAGAAGGGCGGCGGCGAGGCTTGAGCGCGGTGGTGAGTGGCGGCGGTGATGTTGGGGCGCGAGGGGGAGGAGGCGGCGCGGGCGTGCGGCGGCGGCGCTGCGACTGGTGGCGGTGCTGGGCGGCGGCGCTGTGGGCGGCGGCGGCCGGGGACGGCGGCGGCGGCAGCTAGGGAGGCGGTGCTTGGGTGCGGCGGCGGAGGTGGCGGCGAGTAGGGCGAGCGGCGGCGGCGAGAGAGAGGGATCGGGGAGAGAGAGCGAACGGCGGCGGCGTGGGTGTTTAAATAGTGGGGCCCAAACCCTAGCCGTTTTTTAAACACCGGATGGACCGATGATAGATGCAGTGAACATCGGTCAATTGCAACAGTAAGGATATTCAAGAATTGCTGTTGACATCGGATGAACCGATGATTAGGGTTTTGAACATCGGTCGAATAGCACAGTAAGGGTGTTCAACCGAGTGATATTGACACCGGATGATCCGACGTTAGAGGGATGTAGACATCGGTTGAATAGATCATAGCTTCAGAAGAGTGAACATCTGATGGACCGATGTTTTCCAAGATGAACGCATCGGATCATTTTAGGTTCTGACAGAGTTGGGCTTTGAGGATTGAACACCTATTTGACCGATGAGGGAATGACATAGGCATCAGATAATCCGATGACAACAGAACGAAAACATCCCATATATGTCCTTTGACCAAACAACCAATCAAAGAGAAACACATGTCTTAGGACTTTTTGGGCAACCCCTTACCCCTCAAGAAGCTAATATGCCAATAGCTTGGCTAGACCTTAACACAAACGGAACACCAAGAAAAATGGAGGAAAAAATATCCAAATAAAATGTAAGGCCCATGCTTTGTGAGGTAGAGTATGAAGACTACTGTCTCAATGAAGCATGTTCCTCTAGGCATTAACGTACCTAACATTTTGTTCTTTCCACCTTATATGAGTTGAGATATTGCATTTCAAACAAGTCTCCTTCTCATGAGGTGGGTTCCCCTTTGTGACAATTCTACCGTATGCAATGCCAAACAAATTATAATGCAAGATATTGAATGAGTGCAACTTTATATGGCAGGGATCATGCAAGGCATAAAATAAATCTATCTTGCCAAGTTTGAACCTTCCAAAGGCTTCCTCAGGGAAAACTACTTCTAGCTTGCCCCTATCCTTTGGGAGTTAGACAAGACCTATATGATATGCATCCTTACATGAACATGGCAACTTACATGACGTTAGATGCATCTAGCACATTTAGTTCATTTCCAAGTTTAGAAGAGGTTTTCTCGTCAAGTGCGGAAATGGGGTTTTTAGCAAATTTAACCGCACTTGCATTGTCACAAAGGAGAAATCATACAAGCATTCATTTGGCATGACATGGGGCCTAGATGCGGAAAGATATAGCAATAGACTATTTATGGAATGGTAATTTGATTTGACAATAGGGTTACCGTCCATATCCGCGTTGGGCTCCCATTCTCAACTTTCTTCAAGAGGTCCTTGGTAGATTTTCTTTGATGGTGGAGGTCCCCTCTTGAAGTCACCTCGTGGATGGTTACGTGTCCTTGACTTTAGGTACCCAAGCTAGCTTTGGTCCTTGTATATGTGATACAAGTGCTTTTGGGACCCAAAGTTGCTTGGGGAGCTTCCCTTTCATCCCCTTTACGTTCATGCCAATGAACTTTGCCTTCACCTTAGCACCTACTTTGCTCAACAAATAATAGTGATTCTCAAAGGTAGATGTATAGTTAGTCGGCAATTTTGGAGAAGGTCGGTTGGGTAGAGGGCACTCCCTTGTATGGTGACCGGTGACCTTGCAATGTTGGCAATAGGAGCCAACTTCCTTGATGAAGCTTGTTTTGAGCTCCGGTGAGGGCACCTTTCCTTTGTTGGGCACCGGGAAGGATCCAAGTCCTTTCTTGTTGAAGCCCTTTGCTTGATGGAAGAGGATTTCTTTATGTTTGTCTTCTCCCTTAGATAGTCTTGCTAAGCTTGTGCGGAGACTTTCAATCTCCTCCATCAACTCCTTCTCCCTAGCATTTTCTTTCATGGGAAAAGACTCATGGAAAACATTAGTAGCATTTGAAATAATGGGTACCTTGCCATCAATAGTTTCTTTCTCCTTATTTTTTAATTTTAGTTCAATGGCTTCATACGAGAGATTAAGTGCATGATGCTCTTGAACTAACTCATTGTGCTTATCCGAGAGCGTTTGATGAACTAAGCCAAGCTTATGATTGTCTAGCTCAATTTTAGCCTTATCTTCTTCAATTTGCTTGACATAGGTTTTGAGCGTGTCATGCTCTTTAAGTATGCTTTCATACTTGCCAAGCAAATCAAGATTAGCATTTTCAAGTTTAGCATGAGCTTGTTCTAGCGCCTTGACTTTGTTCTTTTCTCTTTTAATGATGGTGTGATATTCATTTATCAATGAAGTTAATTCATCGGGGGAAAGTTCATCATCACTAGAGTCGTCACATACCTCAAAGTTACCTTTCGCCATGAGACACATGGGAGGTGGAGGAAGAGGTGAATCATCTTTGTTGGCAATGGCAAGTCCGGCCAAGTTTTCTTCTTCTTCTTCACTCTCTTCTTCACTTGACTCTTCGTCGGTGATCCATTCATTCCCCTCACACATGAACACTTTTTGAGGTCCTTGTCTTTTCTTTGGAAAGAATTTTGACTTTTTGCCTTTGTCAAGTTTCTTCTTTCCAAACGTTCTTGCCTTGGGCTTGACCTCTTCTTCTTCATCCTCGCTATCTTCAAGCTTGTGATACTTGCTCTTGTGGATCTCCCTTCTCTTGTCCGGTTTTGGACAATCGTAGGAGATGTGGCCTTGTTCACCACAATTATAGCAAGTTTTGCTACTTTCTTTCTTGGGGAGGAAGGCTCTTTTGTTGGGATCAAAAGTGTATCCCTTCTTGGCAATCTTGGAGTTCAAGCGGGAGAATTTTCTCATCATTGATGCAAGCTCATCATCATCTTCACTTGATGTTTGCTCTTCTTTGCTTGAACTAGGCTTGATCATTTTCTTCGTTTTCTTGAAAGCCTTGAGAGCTATTGTCCTTGTAGAGGATGAACTCTCCATCATCCCAAGTACACTCATCTCATGAGCGTGTATTTCTCCAATGAGCTCCGAAACTTCAATGTTGTCAAGTGATTCCTTTTGGAGCATGGAGTTGATGATGTTGTACTTAGGCTTGGGAAGGAGCATGAGGATCTTTCGGTTGATAAGTCCCTTGCCAAGAGACGCAATGTCAAGAGCATTAATCTCCTCAATAAGAACATTTAAGCGTGAAAACATTTCATTAACATTTTCATGAGGAAGCATTTTAAATTCATCATATTTTGCTTTAAGCATGTGATATTTAAGTTCTTTAACACGAGAGGATCCCTCATGAATTTCAATTAGGCATGCCCAAATTTCACAAGCTTTTTCTTTACTAGCTATTCTTGCAAATACATCTTGACTAATGCATTCATAAATGGCATTTCTAGCTCTAGCATCCCATTTAATTTGATCACCAATATAGGCATTATCTCCAAATCCCGCATGGGTCGCTTCCCAAACTTCGGGAGCAATAGCCTCTAGGTAGGCACGCATGCGTGCTTTCCAATAGGCAAAGTTCTTGCCCTCGAAGATAGGAACCGAACCCCCATTCTTGGCCATTTAAGCTCTCTAGCGGTGAAGCTAGAATGATCCAATGAGCAACAAGGCTCTGATACCAATTGTAAGGATCGAAACGCCCAAGAGGGGGGGTGAATTGGGCTTTCTTTCAAATTTTAAGACAATTAAGCACTTAACAACTTAAAGCCCAATTCCCTATGCAATTAAACTATGCAATCAATATAATTTAAAGTTGCGGAATGAAGATTGCATAAGAGTAAAAAGGGAGAGGGATGCAAACGCTCAAGGGACACGGAGTTTATCCCGTGGTTCGGTAAGATCACAAGGATCTTCCTACGTCCACGTTGTGACACCCACCGAAGGGTTTTGCCACTCCCAAGTCACCGAGACTAGGGGCTTCTTCACTATTCTTCTCCGTTCGCCAACCTTGGCAAGGTGGAGCTCAAGCCTTGTACACTTTTGGGATCCTCCGGGCTTCCACAATCCTCTTGGCAAGCTCCGGAAGTTACACACACCAAGGGACACTCCCTTGTGGCTCTCACTACGCTAGAGACTCCAATCACCTAGAGTGGAGGCACCCAAGCACTATCTCTAGCTAGTTCTAGCCTATCTCTTGGTGTACAAATGATGAGTAAATGATGTGAAAGTGGTTGCTCTATAGCTTGAATGCTCTAGGATGTGTAGAGTATGTCTGGGCTTCAAGTCTTGTCGATTTGACAGGTTGAAGGGGTATAAATAGTCAGCCTCCACGAGATAGCCGTTGGAAAAGTAGGCTGACATCACTTCTCTGCGAACACCGGATGATCCGATGTCTCCCCTTCAGTTGTCATCGGTCAAATCCAAATTAGCTGATGTCACTGTGTCAGATATGACCGTTGTTAGACCGATGTTTATCTCTCTTCTCATCGGATGATCCGGTGGCTCTTCCTCCAGAATTTTGCTTGATCTTGAGGCATACTGGAGTGATTGACCGATGTGTGTAAGTCTGCACATCGGATGATCCGGTGCTTCTCTTGGTCCAATGGTATTGCAATCTGTGATGATGGACCGATGTCACTGAGCCACTCACATCGGATGATCCGGTGAGTGCATTTGTCTGAGGTCTTCTTCTTCAGTTGAACCAACTCGACCGATGCAGTCAACTCCAAGACCATCGGATGATCCGGTGTGTTCAACTTGTTGACTTCGAGTTGTTTTGAGTTGTTCTTTTGGAATTTTGAACTTGTGACCTCTTTGATATTTGTTTGAAGTGTTGTTTTGATTGTCTTCAAGCATTGAGTGATATCAAGTTAGAGCTTTCACTTCTTGTCTTCATATGATTTGGTTTGATCTCATTTGTTGATTTTTTATGGGTCTCCAATGCAATTTTGATTTCATTTGACTGAGTGTTATTGAGACCTTGCATTCACAAATTCATTAGTAATATCGAATGGTTGTCATTAATCACCGAAACCGTACCTCATGGGGCCTAGATGCTTTCAACGCGGCTATGGAGGCGGCGGCAGCGGCGGAAGAGGAGCAGGAGGAGGCGGCAGCGGCGGCGGGGGCGGAGGCGGCAGCAGCGGCGGCAGCGGCGGAGGAGGAGGAGGAGGAGGCGGCACCGGCGGCGGAGGCGGAGGAGGAGGCAGCAGCGGAGGAGGAGGACGTGGTTTTCTCCCAGTAGAGTAGTATTAGGAGTAGTTTATCTATTTCGTGATCTCTGAGTAGAGTAGTATTAGGTGTAGTTTATCTTGTTCTTCCTGTCTACTACGTGTTTTCCTATTACTTGTTTGTTAATGAAATATGTCTTTATGTTCATGAACAATGTATTCTATATATGCAATATCGAAAAACTTCTTTCATCGAAAACATCTCCTATATGTTTGTAACTTGGGATCGTCTATATTTCTTGTGGCTGAATGAATGAAATCCGGTAAACATTATCCTTACAAGTAATAGAACTAACAACAGACATGATACATAATTAACTTGATTAGTAAATTACGTCATCTAAATTGCTAACTAGTCCATCGCCTGATGCAACAGATGCATGAAAAGTACTTTATCCGTTGTAACTAATATCCGATGATATTGTTGATATATATATCGTATGTACCTGTGATACTCGTATCACAGACGGCTTTGGATCGACGGCCTAAAGATTAGACATCACAGGGGAAAATGTTTTTTTATACTATTAGTATATACTCTGTATATGTTATCATTTCATTGCGACGAATGTTATATATAAAATTCTGATTGTTTACCTTTTACTAGACCATGGATTTGCCGTCCTCCTTTCGTGGACTTGGGTGTTCTCTGTATTTGCATGTCGTTTGCATTAGCACAATGATACATTTGGCGATTCATATTTTTGTTCGTATTTTTTTTTGGAATGTCCCACTACCACATGACTGCTTTTACATCTCCATGTCGTCTTTTTATAGAGCTACTCCCTCCTTATCGCTTTAGTTGTCGTCCCAACAGCTGCAGCCAGTTCATTCTTAGTTGTCGTCCCAACTCCTTATATACTCTTATGTTTCATGAATGTCTAGTATAAAATCTGATTAATGGTGCAATCGTGCAATCAACTATCCTCAATTGTTAGATCTGCATCCTACAGTCGATTCATCTTTTTATTTTACTCTAGCATCTGATTGCATTCTACTTCTTTCCATATATAAAATACACTACACCTTTGCCCCGAAATAAATGTCACTCCGACAGTTTATGGTAGTGTATTTTTAGTACATTTCCATGTCAGGAAAGATAACTATTAAAAACCGCATGTACTATGTAATTTCTTGATTTAGAAGTAAATGACGCAAGGATTATCTTATCAACCACTCCCAATGTTGTACTCTCATTCCTGTGTTCCAAACTTGTATTCCTAAGATTTTTAGTTCCCACGGTTTATACACGTTTTTCTTGTTTTTCTTTCTCGGATTGTACGGTTTTTTTCCTACTCCTTCATTTCTAATTCCTCCGTTCAAAACAAACATTTTCAGTTCATAGCAACCACACCGCCCGATCTAAAATACACATCCTCATGTAATCTGACGTTATCACTATTACTTACTATATATACTCTTTACTTTAGGAACAAGACACCAAACCGTCATGTCGTGTACAAGTAATCGTGATGGGCAACAAGCACCTGGTATAACTATAAATGTGTTTACTATCAAAATACACATATTTATATCACGTTAATTCCTTTGCATCGTATGCAGAGAATATTGCAGCACCTGATGCTCAAAAACCCCGAGATTCGTTATCCCATGCTGGTACTACGAGTATAAATATGTACCGGGCTTTACTAAATATTTTAGCATTGCGATTGTAGTTTCCTAGTCCCAATTAACAGTTAATCAGTATATGTGATGGCGTGATTTATTGATGCCTACACACACACGATGGGCTCTCTCGCCGCCGGCCACTCCGGCACCGGCGACAACACCCTGTGCCGCTCACTTCAGTGTCCTCCCCGACGCATCTCCCTCCACCATCGCCATGTTCCATCCTTCGCGTGTCATGATGACCCCGCCGCCCGCAAACCCCTGTCGCCGCCGGTCACTCCGGCACCGGCCGGCGCCCACACCCTGCTAGTGAGTATATGTGATGGCGTGATTTATTGATGCCTACACGCGCACGTTGGGCTATCTCGCCGCCGCTACTCCGGCACCGGCGACCACACCCTGCTGCTGCTCACTTCCGTGTCCTCAGAAACGCGTCTCCCTCAACCATCGCCACGTCCCATCCTTCGCGTGTCATGATGACCCCGCCGCCCGCAAACCCATGTCACCGCCGGTCACTCCGGCACTGGCCGGCGCCCACGCCCTGCTGGTGGTCACTTCACTGTCCTCCCCGACGCGTCTCCCTCCATCTCCACGTCCCATCGTTCGCATGTCATGATGACCCTGCCGCCCGCAAACCCCTGGCCATTACAGCGTACCTACATGCTATGCCCCATATGACATGGCATACCCTGGAAAAAATAGTCCAATATCATTAACCCCTTTCCACTAAGAAATGTTAGCATCATATAGTTTAGAGATGCATGTACATGAGGGTTCATTGCTGCTTATATGATCTCAATTCCGTTTTTTTACACTGCCAAATGCGTTGCTGATGTCTGGTAATTAACGCAAGATTATATTCATGTATCCGTTCTAGTAGCACTTTAGGGCGAGAATGCTAACATGCAGAGCAAAATATCAATATGCAATCTACCTAAATTTAATTCCTAGATCCACCACACTGTCCTCCTAGCCTAGAGACTTGCTCCGGGGTGATATCAATGGACGCAGATCACCTGACTTATACGTTTTTACTGCACGCGATGCAGTAAAGATCCAACGGAATCACATTGTTGGATCTTTACTACATCGCCTGCAGTAAAAACGTAAGTCACGTGAGATCACCGGTGCGATATGGACGTCGATCCTCTGACTTAAATGTGGTCACTGCACTGCCAGAGCGAACCCTAGCTTTGTTAAACGTCGCAAGCTGCCCGCCTCATCTGTCTTGCATCCTCTACCTGCTAATACCGCTGACGTCCATGACTCGCCCTGCCACCAATTCGCCTCGAGACGCGCTCCTACTGATGTCAGTCAGACCGAACCGGCAGTACTGCAGAGGATGAGCATTCGGCAAACCCTCTCTTTCTCTAGCATCGCCAGCTACTGTCTTGCCTGCTTCGCAACTGGACTGAAAATCCCCTGTAGTACTACGGGTGCTGTAGCGCCACTGACTACTGTTTGATGCCTGATTGTAGGGTATGAACAGCAACAAAGAAGTCAACAAATCGATGCATCGCCCAATATGGAGCAAAATGTTGTTGCGGCGCGGTGTTCCCACGCTCGTATTTGCCGCACTCGTCCTAAAGATGGTAAAACATCAGACTTCTTCTTCTTTCACACTATTTGTACATGATACTAGGCCTGGTCAGTTGCTAATTTGCTTTAAACGTTTACCGTTTAAATGACACTAACAGAAGGAAAGAAGTTTGAAAGAGGGGTTGCTAAAGGACTTAAGGTTGCTAAATTGTGCTATCTAGCATCTGCAAATAGAACAAATGATCAGAATCGGAAGCTACAAATTCAGTGGTCCGATAGGTTGGGTGCTGCGGTTGGTCCTAATCAGCGGCACTTTGTCGATGATGTGTGTCGGTATCCTAGAAACCGTACCCCCCTTGAGGTTATAAAGATCTCAAAGGAAAATCATTTACTTGGTTTGAAGACCCTCAAAGGCCCACATGTCAGACATAACCGGACCCGCTTCTCCAACATGGTTAATCCCTGGGTCGCCATGTGTACTACCAAACCGGAGCTACCGCCCACAAGGGGGAAGCTCCGGGCCATGTACCGAAATGGCACCTCCGGACTTGGCCCCAGACCGACAGAAGCTCCGGACCTGACACGTGTCGGGTAGCCCTGGAGCTACCTGTTTCCACAGTATGCTCCGGAGCTGCCACATGTCCGATCGTCGGATCTTCAGCTTCTAACCTCCGGAAGACCCTGCAACGGCTCCGGATCTTCAAAGGAGAGCCAATGACTTCAAGACCCGATTAAGTGTCATTAATGTCATATTAATGACACTTAAACGGACGATCTTAACACCAGTAACGGAGCTGTCAAAGCCTGTTACAGGGTCATTAAGAGCGATTAAATGTGTTAAATAAGTGTCAATACTAGTAACCGTCGGGGCCACATGTCGGGCCAGGCTAACTTGTAACAGCCTGCCCTTGTACTATAAAAAGATAGGCCGACGACACGATTAGGGGGCTGAACACACACACGCGCGCCTCATATACTCATCACAAGCTCATACTGCTAATACAACACCAACACACCCGTGGAGTAGGGTATTACGCTCAGGCGGCCCGAACCATGTAAATTCTTGTGTCTCCTGTGTCAATTCTTATTCACCTTCTTGAATCTCCGCGCGCCCACACCGAACATCAAAGTCCCCTATCACTTTAGTAGTGTAGGGAAATCTACCGGTTCCAAACCACCGACAGTTGACGGAACTTTTGTCCGGAGATTGTCGAAACCCACAGCTCAGCCTGCCGAACTGAGCGAAGGGGGCGAGATCAGCATCCTGAAGCTGACGGGGGGATGGCCCTGTTACCATGGCAGCCATCAAGGGTCGTAGGTGCTGCCGGAAGCTCCGAGCAACCCAGCACGCAAGACTCAAATGCTCAAGTTAGTTCTGGTGCATGGATCTCGGAGATCCGGAACTACTTGAAAGACAACATCCTTCCTGACGACGATGTATCTGCTGACCGGGTAGTCAGATTGGCTAAAAGATACACGCTGGTAGAAGGGGATCTCTACCGGCGCGGTGCCAACGGCTACCTAATGCGGTGCATCACAAGAGAAGAAGGCTGCGAGATCCTCGCAGAAATCCATGGAGGCGAGTGTGGGAACCACGCGTCTTCCCGCACGCTGGTTGGTAAAGTCTTTTGGCATGCCTTCTACTGGCCTACAACACTCCAGGATGCAACTGAGCTGGTGAAAAAATGCAAAGCATGTCAATTTCATGCAAAGCAAATTCACACTCCGGCTCAGCCCTTACAAATGATACCTCCTACATGGCCCGTACACAACCGACAGCTCGAGGAAGGCGATCTGGTGCTACGGAGAATACAATCCAGAGAAGGGTTAAACAAACTCTCCCCCGGCTGGAGGGGCCCTTCCGAGTGATTAAAGTATCCTGTCCCGGAAGCGTTCGCTTGGCTACTGAGGATGGGACACCTCTCCCAAATCCTTGAAACATCGAGCACCTCCGTAAGTTCTACACTTAATACCACGGAGGTGAGTCTTGAGTAACTTGAGATGTATGTTATAGAGTCATTGTACAGAGTCGGGTAGTCCCTCCGGGAGAGCAGCCGGACCTTTCCCGAAAGGTCCGCAAAGCTCATGCAACACTTGTCACAGTCTCAGGACTAAAAGTGCGGCTTACTACCCTGGGTCAAACGAGAAATGAAACACGCTTAGCCTGGTTCCATACCCTAAGAGTGTACTTGTTTCCCCTGTACCCCGGACCTATAATGAAAGACATCTTCATGCGAAATAGACTCCACGTGCATTTATTTTGTATAGGCTCAACATTTTTATTTTTCTCTTTCTTGTCTATAACAAAGACGTGCAATTCTTAAGAAATTTTAGTTCGACCGGTTTATATACAATTCGAGTTTTATTGTCAGTTCTTTTGGATTCAAATATCGTTCATGGCCAACTCGTCTGAAAGCCGCCAAGCCAATCTAGGGCTGGAGTGTGCTATCGACTTAGCCTGGTCAAGCACCCTAAGTACGCCACTCTACCTACACCCCGGCAGGCCGAAGTAAGGCGGGTCCATGGACTGTTGAATCTAGAAGAAAAGACAACGCATTCGGTTGTATTTAAAATCGCGTTTGACTTAAAGTCTTCTTGAGAATCGTAAGCCGCGACGAAATTATAGACAAGGAACGAATTTTACTATTTTTCTTGGCTTAAGTGTGCAGGAAAAATAAAATCTACGTTGATGGAGAAAAGCCGGAGCTAAATAAGCTCCGACTCCCCTAAGGGGGCCAGCCGTCGACGCTAAATAAAAGATGGTGAGAAGACCCCGTAAATGGAGTCTGCTGCCAACAAACTAAGTGTTGGCACAGGTCACTGTCGGAGCTACTCAGCTCCGACACCCCGGAGGACTAACTATCGGTGCTCTATTTGTTGATAGAGGCTATTGCCGGAGCTACTAAGCTCCAGCGATAGACAATGTCGGAGCTTCTAAGCTCCGACAACCTCAGGGGGTCTTCACTATCGAAGACTTCGAACCTAAATTCTACAAGTTCGGAGCAAAAGATTCTTCAACAATGCACAATATCCTCTTGGTACATGTTCACAATCAAATTGTGTACATCTACCAGGGGGACAAGTGAAGATAAGAGTGTTGAAGACAAAAAGTGAAATTCGCAAAATTTGGGGATTTCATTTATCTGGAGACAAGAGATTACATCTAGAGACAAGGGATTACAAAATTGAGGAAGAAGAAGAGAAAATACAAGTGAGAATTACAGAGATGGTCCTAGACCCAATGGAAGAATTGGGCGACCTTCTGGGCAACCTCCGATACGCCGGCTCGGGTAGCTTCGCCTTCTCCTTCGACGGGGCCTTCAAGCACCGGGTCCAGAGGAAATTGGGAGTTCCGGCTGGTGTAGCACGTCAGCACATACTCTGCGACGTTCTTCGCCAGGGATTGCCCCTCAACCTCCAGTTGGTCCGCGATGACATCGCCCACCTTGGAGAGCTTGCTACCTGCTGCGCTCAACGCCTGCAGTGCTAGGTCCGGCTCCGGCTCCGGATCATCCGGGCGCACGGGGCTGAAACCCATTAGTGTCAGCGCATCGTTGGCCTTGCCCAGGAACTCCCAAATCTGTAGGGAGTCCGCAGTCCTCAAGCCCTTCATCTCTTCCAGGGATCTCCTGGCCGCCGTCAGTTCGGAATTCTCACGGGCGAGGTGCTCAACTTCTTTGGCATTTTGCTGAATCTTTTCAGCAACCCGCCTTTCGAGTTTTCCGAGCTCCTCCTCCCGGAGGTGGATCTTGATCCGGCGGTCAACCAGGTCCTTCTCCCTACCCCTCACTTTCTTCTCCCGGGCAGCAAGGGCACACTCTTGTTCGTAGAGTTCCTGCCCTCGCACCCAGGTCTTCTCATCTTCCTCTTGGCAGCGCTCTTCCAATTTCTTGGCGCGCTCCTCGAGGCCCTTGTCAGCCAGAGCTACTTTCTCGGCGAGCTCCTCTTC
The DNA here is from genome assembly GCA_036927565.1 of Tuctoria greenei. Taxonomy (NCBI): domain Eukaryota; kingdom Viridiplantae; phylum Streptophyta; class Magnoliopsida; order Poales; family Poaceae; genus Tuctoria; species Tuctoria greenei. Next base: position 14,511,692 of record JAYESD010000006.1, read on the forward strand.
CCTCCTCAGGACATCATCCCGCAGCTCAAGGAGTTTCTGCTCTTCATCCTCGAGACGTTTCTCCCTCTCTTCAAGTGCCTCTCGGCGCTTGATGAGTGCGGTGTTAATGGCCTCAAGCTGTTCGTGGTGTGCATCGGCCGCGTTATTGGCAGCTTTGGCCTGATCGTAGATCTCCCAGGATTAAGCGTCGAGGGCACGAGTCATACTCTCCCTGTCATCCAGTAACTTGCCCCAGTACTCCAGGCGGATCTTCTCCCGCTTAATCCATTCCTTGTCATCCGCTAGCCTCGACTGCGCCAGCTTGGTCTCGAAGTAGAGTCGATTACACCACCGCCTAAGGGTTTGGCGCTCCTCTTCAAGAGCCTTGCTGTCGTGGAAGAAGGCCAGTTGGACTTGACGCAGACTGGAACATGCGTTGTCAAGGGACAGCGACAACGGGATTGGTTCCGGACCTGCTGGGGTCTCCTCAGCTGGTTCCAGCGGGTCTACGGATACAAAAATTGGGTCCCACTCTACAAGAGTGGTCCCCTGGGTTTCCAAGGCACTAGGGCCGTCCTCCGGGATGGCCTCAGTCGCCATCGAAGAAGGCCCCGCCGCCAAGTCTTCGTTCACCCCCTCGGGCAGGGGGCCAGCGACTTCGCTTGGGCACTCCGGCTCGGCCGCAGGTACCTCCGACATCGTCGCTTCCGGAGCAGGAGCCGCTACTGGCTCCGGTCTGGGCACCTCTTCCGAGGGAGGCTCAAGCTCCGTCACCTCTTCAACAACCGGCTCAGGAGCCGGAAGGTCTTCAACTTCGACCGGCCCTGTGACCGGAGCTCCAACAATGACCGGCTCAGCAGCCGGTGCTTCGGAGGTAGCCGGCCCAACTGCTGGAACTACCTCGGTTTCCGGCTCGCATGCCAGGGCTTCAGCCACCTCCGGCTCAACCGCCGGGGCTTCGACACTTTCCGGCTCAGAGGTCGGGATTACTACTTCCTCCGACTCAACAGCCGGAGCTTCCATCATTGCAACACCAGGACCCGGAGCTTCAACCTCTGGGACAGGTGCCGCTGGCACATCTTCACTCCCGTGGTCCAGCGCTACCACGGGAACTTTTGGGGATGAGTCGAGGTCCATGACCACGACAGCCGGCACCGGAGCTGTCGCAGCTTCAGCCACCACTTGGGGCGGCACCAGGACAGGAGCAGAAGCTCCCACCCTCACGGCCTCAGACACTGTGGCTGAGGGTGGAGCCTCACTCCCTTTCTTGGGGACGCTGCAGATGATGAACAAAGAAAATTAACAAACAGTTGCTACAATTAAAATAATTGTCCAAGGTAGAGGTTAAAAATTACCTTGGGAGGCTTCCGCACCAGCTTGCGCGGAACCTTTTTCCTGGGCGTTCTGGGCTGGCCATAGTCGGCGTAGAAGCTCCGGAAGGCCCCCCCCCAGAACTTGTCGCGGCCACGGGCATTTCCCGGGTCGAGGCTCTCCTCGATCGGGAGGAACCCCCGGACCTGGAGGCCTCCACCGGCCCAGGTGCCGGAGTCGCGCGCCCGGAGCTAACGCCCCGGGAGGATCCCACTGCAGGAACAGACGCGCTCCGGGAGGACCCCACTGCAGGAACGGTCTCGTTCCAGGAAGACCCCATTACGGGGACAACCGCCGCGGTTGTAGAAGACCTTCCCCTCCGGGGAGAAGGAGCCGAGGCGGAAGTAGCGGGCCTGACGGACCTTCCGTCGGCATGCTGCAGCTTCCTCTTCCGGCTCTCGGGTTCATCCGCCAGCTCCTTGCCTTTGCCGACGACCTCAACCCTCGGCTTTGGGGCAGGAACAGAGCCATCTTCGGGCATTCCGGGGATCGCCACCCGGGTGGTTGATCTTCTCTCGACGACACCAAGGTCGTTAAGTACGGGCATCTTTCGTCGGAGCTCCCTGCTGAACTCCACTTCCACGTTCAGAGGGAGGAAGGCCGACGGGGGAGTCAAGTCATCACCGTCGACGTCGATGCCGTGTTGTAATTTCTTGAGGTGGAACTCCAAGGTTTTCCCCACCATGTTGGACTTCAACCCGGTCTCAACCCGGTCGTCGTCCATCACGCTGTTGAGGGCCCAAGCGAGCTTCTCCCTCCTCTTCAGCGGCACCCACCTGTTGACCAGGAAATTGCAAAATACCGCCTGAGGAGTCAATCCTCCCTCCACGCATTGGCGGATCCTGGTCAAAGCAGGGGTGAAAGCTTCCGCCAGCACCGGAGCTTCACTCCAGGTCGTCGTGTCGATGTCGGGCAGACTATCGGGCACCTCCAGCCTCTCGTGCTCCTCCACCCCGACGACTATCCAGTCTTTTTTCCAGTCATCCCACTTCCCAGAAGCAAACGACCGGAGGTACTTGAATGGGCACTTCTTGCGCTTCACGAAGTAGTAGAAGCCAAGGTACTCATTGCTCCGGCCGGTGGTGTGGACGGTGAAGAAGGTTCGGAAGAGTTCAATGCAGGGGGGATGCCCACCCACATCTCACAGAAGTGGACGAAGATGGACACGAGGAGGATGGAGTGAGGGCCAAGGTGATATAACTGCAGACCATAGAAGTCTAGCAGTATCAAGAAAAAGAAAGAAAAAGGTGGGATCAACCCCACCATGGCGTACGAGGAGAAGTACACCATTTCGCCGGAGTACTCCTTCTCGAACGGGAGCTCTCCACCGGCGCGGACCGAGCGGTTGAAGAAGTCCGAGGACCACCCCATGAGGGCCCGTACCTTCTTCAAATCGTCGTCGGTCTTCAAGCGACTCTCGCGGAGACCCAACTCCATCGCGGCACGGCTAGGCAAGAGAAGAAGAGCGAAGCACGAGTTGGGAGTTTGAGCGCAAGATCAGATGAGAGGCGTAAAGAACTCCCGACGGTGCACACTTTCCTTCTTAAGTAAGCCCTCGCAACGCTTGGATGGAAACCGCAAGGAAATCAAAGATACCATTCAAAAATTTCACCCTGCCGATGACAAGAGGGCCCGGGACCACCCCGACGATCAAGTCGTGGCTCTTACCCAGGCGAACGGTTGTCATCACGAGGCGGGAAACCCAAAGGCGGCAGCCTGACAAGGCGCGCGGAACCGATACGGTTTTCGTATCGGGAACTGGTGACCTTCAATTGCGTGAGATCTTCACGTCAAAGATCTCATCTGCCGCACGCGGGATACGCCACGTGGTGAGGATTTAATTCCAAGTCCTTGCCAACGGCACCCTCAAAGACCCTTGAAGACTCAGTTCAAAGGTCGCGAAGATGGACCCACCTCCGGCGGAATGACTTCCCCGGAGGTAGGTCCAGGGGGCCACTGTCGGTATCCTAGAAACCGTACCCCCCTTGAGGTTATAAAGATCTCAAAGGAAAATCATTTACTTGGTTTGAAGACCCTCGAAGGCCCACGTGTCAGACATAACCGGACCCGCTTCTCCAACATGATTAATCCCTGGGTCGCCATGTGTACTACCAAATCGGAGCTACCGCCCACAAGGGGGAAGCTCCGGGCCATGTACCGAAATGGCACCTCCGGACTTAGCCCCAGATCGAGAGAAGCTCCAAACCTGACACGTGTCGGGTAGCCCCGGAGCTACCTGTTTCCACACTATGCTCCGGAGCTGCCACGTGTCCGATCGTCGGATCTTCAGCTTCTAACCTCCGGAAGACCCCGCAACGGCTTCGGATCTTCAAAGGAGAGCCAAGGACTTCAAGACCCGATTAAGTGTCATTAATGTCATATTAATGACACTTAAACGGACGATCTTAACACCAGTAACGGAGCTGTCAAAGCCCGTTACAGGGTCATTAAGAGCGATTAAATGTGTTAAATAAGTGTCAATACTAGTAACCGCCGGGGCCACATGTCGGGCCAGGCTAACTTGTAACGGCCTGCCCTTGTACTATAAAAGGACAGACTGACGACACGATCAGGGGGCTGAACACACACACACGCGCCTCATACGCTCATCACAAGCTCATACTGCTAATACAACACCAACACACCCGTGGAGTAGGGTATTACGCTCAGGCGGCCCGAACCACGTAAATTCTTGTGTCTCCTGTGTCAATTCTTATTCACCTTCTTGAATCTCCGCGCGCCCACACCGAACATCAAACTCCTCTATCACTTTAGTAGTGTAGGGAGATCTGCCGGTTCCAAACCACCGACAATGTGGTTATTACAACAAAAAAATGCACCCCTCACTGGTGTAAGGAAGTGGGCAGAGGTTGGCGATACTTCGAAGAGCGATATAGTGAGAGACATTCTGGTTAGTGTTGTGACACCCCACATAAGTTTTTTTTCTAGTGACCTCCATCTTGTACGTTTATAACAGTGTGATATACAATGTACAGAATGCCTGGGACTTGGAGGACACAGATGATACCAGAAGAAAAATATTGAAGATTGTTGGTGAGCGCTACAAGGGTGACGATCAACATTGCATGCCACCTATAAGAAGTATTCGACCGATGAGGAACGTATACAAAACAAGCTTGTTGACGTAGCAGATTCCGATTGGTTGGCGCTTATGGACTATTTTGGGTCCGAGCGATTCAAGGTCAGCTAGCTTTCTAATACCTTCATATCCTACAAAAACTATTTGATAACACCCATTCGTGAAATTAATTCTTAAAATTGCAGTCAATAAGCAGAACCAATTCACGAAATCGCAGTACTCAAAAGACAAAACACTTGCTTGACTCGAAATTCTACGCCCAACTTAGTTACGAGAAGGTATGAAAACTAAATCATGCTTTTACTTTGCACTGCAATCATTCAACCAAATTTTACTTGTATTTGATGCAACGAGACCCAGAGACCGGAAAAGAACCCGATGACATAGAACTGTGGGAGGCAAGCCATGTGAAGAACGGTCAATGGGCAAACGGGCAGGCAGAAGCTGTACATGTGAGAAACACTTCAAACAGTCCCCACTTAAATAAATATTTGCAATGTACATGTGACTTTTCTTTTTGTATATAGACCCAGGCACGTGCCCAAATCAACGTCAAGGAAGCTGAGCTGGGAGTCTCAATCCCAGATGAGGAAAGAAACAACATCTTCCAGCTTACTTATATATCTGCAACTGGTTCTGGAGGATCACAGTTTTGGGGGCGTGGTTATATGGCTAAACCTAATGTTTCTGAAAGACTGCGTATCCAGATGTCTGACCAGCTCGGCCAGCAAGTTCGATCCTTGCAAAATAGAAATGAAGACCTCAGCTCTCAGGTGCAAGAGTTGGAAGGAAGAAATGATTATATGACCTCCCAGATGGATGGCTTCGTCCAAGCAAATGAACAGCTCAACCAGGAAGTCCAGGCTTTACATGATCAAATGTCAGCCAATTCTGCATGGCAAGAAAAGGAGCTAGCAGACATGCGCAGAATGATGGAGAGCTTGCAAAATCAACAAAGGCTAGCAGCAACTCCACAAAAGGCTTCTGCTCGCACCAAGTCGAAGCTGGATGTTCAAGAAACTATTCCTAATACCACAACTCGTCGCGGTGCTATTTTAATGGGTACAATGTTGCAACCTGAAAAAACTGTAAATAACATCGTCTCGCAACGACGCAAGGGTCCTTGAGCGTTGCATCAATTGCTGAATGTTTGTTGTTAAGTCGACAGACGTATCGTGTGCGAATAAATTGATTCTGTTGCCACTAATTTTCAAACCTGGGGCATTAGGATTTTAGTGCCGCTAATTATAAAACGTGGCATTAACAGATTATTGCGACAAAAATAAACTATTGCAATAGGAAGCTAGCTATTGCCACAAATTATAAAACGTTGCACTACACACATTTGGCTACGACCAAAAAAGTGTTGCACTAGACTGCTATTGCCACCACCCAGAGAACGTCGCATTACGACCCTGTTGCAACAGATTTGAATATGTTGCATTACAAATCTATTGACATACATCAGAAATCGTTGCAATACAATACTGTTGTCACGGTTTTGAAATCATTGCAATACTGTACTATTCGCCATGAACGTGAAATCGTTGCATTACCGTATTATTGGCCACGGCTCTGAAATCGTCGCGATACCATATTATTCGCCACGAGTGTGAAATCGTCGCGATATCGTACTATTCGCCACGGAAGTGAAATCGTTGCAACACCGTAGTATTCGCCACGAATGTGAAAACGTCGCGATACGATATTATTCGCCACGAGTGTGAAATCGTCGCGATACCGTACTATTCGCCGCTGATGTGAAAACATCGCGATACCATATTATTCGCCACGAGTGTGAAATCGTCGCGATACCGTAATATTTGTCGTGGACGTGAAATCGCTGCAACACGATACTATTCACCACGAATGTAAAAATGTTCCCATACCGTACTATTCGCTACGGATGTGAAATCGTTGCAACATCGTACTATTCGCCGCGAATGTGAAAACGTCGCGATACCATACTATTCGCCACGAGTATGAAATCGTCGCGATACCATACTTATCGCCACAGATGTGAAATCGTCGCAAATAACGTACTATTCGTTGCAATACGTTAAATCATCGCAATACGTTAAACCGTTTCAATACCATACTATTTGTCACGAACGTGGAGTCGTTGCAATACCATACTTTTTGCCACGAATGTGGCATCGTTGCAACACCGTTATTTTCGTTGCAATACGTTAAATCGTCGTAATACGTTAAATCGTTGCAATACCATACTATTTGCCACGAATGTGGCATCGTTGCAACACCATTATTTTCATTGCAATACGTTAAATCGTCGCAATACGTTAAACCGTTGCAATATCATACTATTTGCCACGAACGTGGAGGCGTCGCAATACCATACTTTTTACCACGAATGTGGCATCGTTGCAACACCGTTATTTTTGTTGCAATACATTAAATCGTCGCAATACGTTAAACCGTTGTAATACCATACTATTTGTCACGAACGTGGAGTCGTTGCAATACCATACTTTTTGCCATGAACGTGGCATCGTTGCAACACCGTTATTTTCGTTGCAATACGTTAAATCGTCGCAATACGTTAAACCGTTGCAATACCATACTATTTGCCACCAACATGGAGTCGTCGCAATACCATACTATTTGCCCCGGATGTCAAGTCGTCGCAATAACCTATTGCCACGGCTGTTATCGCCACGAGTCGGAAAAACTATCGCAATGTTCTATTTCGTTGCGATAACAACCTATCGCGACGAATTTCGACCTATTGCAACGATTTTTTTCGTCGCAATAAACCGGAATCCTGGTAGTGACAGTTGCGCTTCAAAGAGCAGAATTTTAGACCGGTCGCACTGGGCGACCGTAAAGGTTGTATTGGATTTTTAGAGGCCGGACGGATAAAAGACACTCGCACTCGTGTGTTTAGAGGGCTCGCTAAAATAGCGTCAACTACAGTATATCTTCACAGAAAGAGGTCTCCTGTAGCAGCCTCCAAATGCCATGTCAGCTCGACAGTTTGCTTCGCGCGTTTGCTGAAAGCGGACGACGACGAGACAGAGCTCCAAGGTGAGGCAGCGAGGCAGATATGGGTGCAGGGACGTTGGAGCAGATGACGATCGTTGACGACCACGAGGTACGACGGCCGTGAGGATGTTGCACGGATATGGGCGGCTGAAAGCATCTAGGCCCCCACGAGGTACGGTTTCGGTGATTAATGACAACCGTTAATTACCACTAATGAGTTTGTGGATGCAAGGTTTCATGTACAATAAATCAAACGTCGATCAATCACTCATAAATGTCATCTACTGCTCATTGGATGCAAAAGGAGACCCCTCAACGAACTAACCTAAGGGGTTAATCGGAAACAAATGAGGAACTCGTACAACGACGCAACCTTATCAAAATTGGCAACACAAGAAGCTTCATATCCATCAGAAGAGCCATACATACAAGTGTTCAAGAGGTCACAAGTCCAAAATCCAAAAGATCAGTCCAACTCAACTCGAAGGAAACAAATTGTACACACCGGATCATCCGGTGATCTGAAGAATGACTGCATCGGTCGATTTGGACTCAACAGAAGAAGAAGACCTCAGAATGAAGAACACACCGGATCATCCGATGTGTATCAAGTGAACATCGGATGAATACAACAGTAAGCAAATTTTCTGAAGTGTTCTGAAGGACTGAACACCGGATCATCCGATGTTGAAGGCAGATGCACATCGGTCGATTACAACAGAAGCAAATTATCAGCTCAACCAGATTGAAGATCTATTCATCGGAGCCTCCGATGATGAAGGAGGTGAAGCATCGGTCTAATAACGGTCATTTCTGACAGAATGACGTCAGCTAATCTAATTAGACCGATGCTCATAAAAGGGGGTCATCGGATCATCCGATGTACACAGAAAAAGTAATCAGCCCACTTTTCCAACGGCTAATTCGGTTGGGCTGAGTATTTAACCCCCTCCCACCAGTCATTTCGAAGAGGCTGAACAACAAGAGCACCACTACACATTCCCCAAGTGTCCAAGACTTAGAATACTCATTTTCACACTCTTGTAACCCTTTCACACCTCAAGATATAGGCTAGTTCCTCTTAGAGTTAAGCTTGTGTGCGTCCTCTCTGGGTGAGTGGAGACTCTAGAGTAGGGAGAGCCGTGAGAAAGTGCATTCTTGGTGATTGCACTCACCTTGTATCAAGAGGAGAGTGAAGAGATCGCTCCGGAGCTTGCCGAGACCATTGTGGAAGCCCGGAGGATCGAAATTGTACAAGGCTTGAGCTCCACCTTGCCAAGGATGGCGAACGGAGGAAGATAGTGGATTCCCTCGTCTCGGTGACTTGGGAGTGGCGATACCCTTAGGTGGGTGCCACAACGTGGACGTAGGTGGATCCTAGTGATCTCACCGAACCACGGGAAAAATCGACGTGTCCCCGTGTCTTCGAGCGTTTGCATTCCTCCTCCCTACTCCTTTACGATTACGCAATTCTCAATTCCGCACTTATTTCTCTTAATTGCACTGTTGGCTTGCTTAGAGAACTAGATTTCACTTAAGCTTTAAATTGACTTAAAATTTGAAGTAGCCCAATTCACCCCCCCCCCTCTTGGGCATTCGATCCCTACAATTGGTATCAGAGCAAGGTTGCTCATTGGATCATTCTAGCTTCACCGCTAGAGAGCAAAAATGGCCAAGAATGGGGGTTCGGTTCCTACCTTCGAGGGCAAGAATTTTGCTTATTGGAAAGCACGCATGCGCGCTTACCTTGAGGCAATTTCTCCCGAAGTGTGGGAAGCGACCCATGCGGGGTTTGGCAACCATGAATATATTGGTGATCAACTAAAATGGGATGCTAAGGCTAGGAATGCTATTTATGAGTGCATTAGTCAAGATGTATTTGCTAGAATTGCTAGTAAGGAGAAAGCTTGTGAAATTTGGGCTTGCTTGATTGAGATCCATGAGGGTTCCTCTCGTGTCAAAGAGCTCAAATATCACTTGCTTAAATCCAAGTATGATGATTTTAAAATGCTTCCTCATGAGAATGTTAATCAAATGTTTTCTCGCTTAAATGTACTCATTGAGGAAATTAATGCTCTTGACATTGCTTCTCTTGGCAAGGGACTCATCAACCGCAAGATCCTCATGCTACTTCCCAAGCCCAAGTACAATATCATCAACTCAATGCTCCAAAAGGAGTCACTTGACAACATTGAGGTTTCGGAGCTCATTGGAGAGATACATGCTCATGAGATGAGTGTGCTTGGAATGATGGAGGAGTCATCATCATCAAAGACCATTGCTCTCAAGGCCTCAACCAAGAAGACACATACCAAGAAGAAGAAAGTGGTTGAGCCTAGCTCAAGTGAGGAAGAACAAGCTACAAGTGAAGATGATGATGATGATGAGCTTGCATTGATGATGAGGAAGTTTTCACGTCTCAACTCAAAGATTGCCAAGAAGGGATACTCGTTTGATCCCAAGAAGAAAGCCTTCTTGCCAAGGAAAGATGAAAACAAGACGTGCTACAATTGTGGCAATCAAGGCCACATATCATATGATTGTCCAAGACCGGACAAGAGGAAGGACAAGGGCAAGCATCGCAAGCTAGAAGAGAGTGATGATGATGAAGATGCAAAGCCCAAGCGCACCTTTGGAAAGAAGAAACTTGACAAAGGCAAGAAGACCAAGCTCTTTCCAAAGAAGAGAAGAGGACCTCAAAAGGTCTTCATGTGCGAAGCAAATGAGTGGGTCACCGATGAAGAAACAAGTGATGATAGTGAAGATGAGGAAGAAAACTTGGCAAGCCTCGCTATCGTCAACAAGGATGACTCACCCCTTCCTCCACCGCCTATGTGCCTCATGGCGAAAGGTAACACAAAGGTGAACTACAAAGCCGGAGGAAAACATTGGGTACTCGATAGTGGGTGCACTCAACACATGACCGGCAATGATGGTATGTTCACCTCCATAGAAGACCCCGGCAATCATGAACAAGTCACCTTTGGTGATAACTCAAAGGGGAAGGTAATTGGTTTAGGTAAAATTGCAATTTCTAATGACTTGTCCATTTCGAATGTGCTTTACGTTAAGTCTCTTAGCTTTAATTTGCTCTCTATTGCTCAACTTTGTGATCTTGGACTAACGTGCACATTTGACAAAGATGGTGTTGTGGTGTCTAGTGTAGCTAGCAAAGAGCTAATATTCAAGGGCTTTAGGCATGGTCATCTATATTTGGTGGACTTCTCCAACAAGAGCGCAAGCCTAACCACTTGTCTTTTCACCAAGACAAGTTTGGGGTGGCTATGGCATCGGAGGATTGCTCACATAGGAATGAGCAAGCTCAAGAAGTCCTTCAAACTAGGGATGGTGACCGGCGTAAAGGACGTGACGTTTGAAAAGAACAAGCTATGTAGCGCATGTCAAGCCGGGAAGCAAGTGGCTTCGCACCATCCGATGAAGACAATGGTGTCTACCTCCAAGCCGCTCGAACTACTTCACATGGACCTCTTCGGACCGTCCACCTACCAAAGCCTTGGCGGTAATCTCTATTGTCTCGTTATTGTTGATGATTACTCTCGCTATGCTTGGACCTTGTTTTTAGGTGACAAGGGTGAAACTCCGGAAGTCTTCAAGACCTTTGCAAAACGAGCTCAACGGGAATTCCAACTTCCCATCATCAAGGTCCGGAGTGACAACGGCACCGAGTTCAAGAACTACAATATTGGGGAGTGGTGTGACCGTGAAGGAGTCAAGCACGAATTTTCGGCTACATACACCCCTCAACAAAACGGTGTTGTTGAGAGAAAGAACAAGACACTAATCACCCTCGCGAGAGCCATGCTTGATGATTATGGGACGTCGGAGAAGTTTTGGGCGGAAGCGATCAACACGGCATGCCATGCCGCAAATAGAGTCTACCTTCATCGACTTCTCCAAAAGACTCCCTACGAGCTCCTCATTGGGAGAAAGACCAACATCTCCTACTTCCGGGTCTTCGGATGCAAGTGCTACATCTACCGCAAGAAAAGACTTGGTAAGTTTGAAAGAAGGTGCGATGTTGGTATTTTCCTTGGTTATGCGTCAAACTCAAAGGCATATCGAGTATTCAACCAAACCTCCGGGTTAGTTGAAGAAAGTTGTGACGTTGAGTTTGATGAGACTAATGGCTCCCAAGAGGAGAGTTTTGGTCATGATGATATAGATGATGAGCCTCTACGAGAAGCTATGAAGAACATGACCATAGGAGACATCAAGCCCGAAGTTGAGGAGAGCCATGATCAAGGGGGAGCTTCAAGTCCGAACATCAACACCTCCATGACGCCTCAAGTGGATGAAGAAGAAGACAAAGATGATCCATTGCCTATGCAAGACCAACAAGCTACACAACACCAAGAAGAAGATGAAGTCCAAGATGAAGTCCAACCACAAGACGAGCAAGATGCTTCACCACCACCAAGTGACTCACAACCGTTGATGAGACATGGGCGCATCTCCAAGGCACATCCAATGGATCAAATCATTGGAAGTCCTTCACGGGGAGTAAGTACTCGTTCACGTCATGTTGCATCGTTTTGTGAGCACTACTCTTTTGTGTCGTGTGTAGAACCCAAAAGCATTGAGGAAGCTCTCCAAGACTCCAATTGGGTGATGGCTATGCAAGAGGAACTCAACAACTTCACCCGCAATGAAGTTTGGGTGTTGGAGGAGCGACCCAAGGACAAGAATGTGATTGGAACGAAGTGGGTCTACCGCAACAAGCAAGATGAGAATGGCGTGGTGGTCCGCAACAAAGCTAGGCTTGTGGCGAAGGGATTTGCTCAAGTTGAAGGTTTGGATTTTGGGGAGACATTCGCCCCGGTAGCACGGTTAGAAGCTATCCGCATACTCCTTGCTTTTGCTTCTCATCATAATATCATGCTTTATCAAATGGATGTTAAGAGTGCATTTCTTAATGGCTATATTAATGAACTTGTGTTTGTTGAGCAACCTCCCGGGTTTGAGGACCCAAGAAACCCTAACCATGTCTATAGGCTAAACAAAGCACTCTATGGACTCAAGCAAGCTCCAAGGGCATGGTACGAGCGCTTAAGGGACTTCCTCGTCATGCAAGGTTTCAATATTGGGAGGGTGGACACTACACTCTTCACCAAGGACATCGACGGAGACTTATTTCTTTGTCAAATTTATGTCGATGATATTATTTTTGGCTCAACTAACAAAGCTCTTAGCCATGAGTTTGGCAAAATGATGTCTAGGGAATTCGAGATGTCAATGATTGGAGAGCTCAACTTCTTCCTAGGATTTCAAATCAAGCAACTTCAAGAGGGGACCTTCATCCATCAAGAGAAGTACACTAAGGACCTCTTGAAGAAATTTGAGATGGGAGATTGTAGCTCAAGAAGCACTCCAATGGCGACAAATTGTCATCTCGATGCGGACATGGACGGTAAATCTATTGATCAATCTCATTACCGTTCCATGATTGGTTCATTGCTATATCTTACCGCATCTAGGCCCGATATTATGTTTAGTGTGTGCTTGTGTGCTCGCTTTCAAGCGGCACCTAAAGAATCGCACAAGAAGGCGGTCTTTAGGATACTTCGGTATCTCAAGCATACCCCAAGTGTAGGTTTGTGGTACCCCAAGAACGCTAGTTTTCATCTCTTAGGTTACTCGGATTCGGACTTTGCCGGATGCCGTGTAGACCGCAAGAGTACCTCCGGGGGTTGCCACTTACTTGGGCGTTCCCTAGTTTCTTGGTCGAGCAAGAAGCAAAATTCCGTGGCTTTGTCCACCGCGGAGGCGGAGTATATAGCGGCCGGTGCATGTTGTGCCCAAATCCTATATATGAAGCAAACCCTCTTGGATTTTGGAATTAAGTTTGGTTGTGTGCCTCTCCTTTGTGACAATGAAAGTGCGGTTAAGATAGCTAGAAACCCTGTTCAACACTCCCGCACTAAACACATTGATATTCGCCATCACTTCTTGCGGGACCATGAGGCTAAGGGAGAAATCTCTTTGCAAGGTGTTAGGTCCGAAGAACAATTGGCGGATATCTTCACCAAACCACTTGATGAGAAAACTTTTTCTAGGCTTAGAAGTGAGTTAAATGTGCTAGATGCATCTAACGTCATGTAAATTGCCATGTTCATGTAAGGTTGCATGTCATATAGGTCTTGCCTAACTCCCAAAGGATAGGGGCGAGCTAGAAATAGTTTTCCCTGAGTAAGCCTTTGGCAGGTTTAAACTTGGCAAGATAGATTTATTTTATGCCTTGCATGATTCCTGTCATATAGACTTGCATTCATTTAATATCTTGCATTTTAATTTGCTTGGCATTGCATAACGGTAGATTGTCACAAAGGGGAACCCACCTCATGAGAAGGAGACTTGTTTGAAATGCAATAACTCAACTCATATAAGGTGGAAAGAACAAAATGTTAGGTACGTTAATGCCTAGAGGAACATGCTTCATTGAGATAGTAGTCTTCATACTCTACCTCACAAAGCATGGGCCTTACATTTTATTTGGATATTTTTCCTCCATTTTTCTTGGTGTTCCATTTGCATTAAGGACTAGCCAAGCTATTGGCATATTAGCTTCTTGAGGGGTAAGGAGTTGCCCAAAAAGTCCTAAGACATGTGTTTCTCCTCAATTGTTTGTTCGGTCGAAGGACATATATGGGATGTTTTCGTTCTGTTGTCATCGGATTATCCGATGCCACTGTCAATCTCTCATCGGTCAAATAGGTGTTCAATTCTCAAAACCCAACTCTGTCAGAACCTCAAATGATCCGACGCGTTCATCCTGGAAAACATCGGTCCATCCGATGTTCACTCTTCTGGAGCTGTGATCCATTCAACCGATGTCTACCTCCCTCTAACGTCGGACCATCCGGTGTCAATATTACTCGGTTGAACACCCTTACTGTGCTATTCGACCGATGTTCAAAACCCTAATCATCGGTTCATCCGATGTCAACAGCAATTCTTGAATATCCTTACTGTTGCAATTGACCGATGTTCACTGCACCTATCATCGGTCCATCCGGTGTTTGAAAAACGGCTAGGGTTTGGGCCCCACTATTTAAACTCGCGCGCCGGCCCAACCCTTTCTCTCCCCGACTCCCCGTGCTCCCGCCGCCGCCGACCACCGCCTCTCCACGCGCCGCCGCCTCTCCCTCGCCTGCAGCGCCGCCGCCGGCCGCCGCCGCCATCCCCTGCTCGCGCCACCGCCGCCGGCCACCTCTCCCGCGCGCCGCCGCCCTTCCCTCGCGCCGCCGCCGCCGTGCTCCACCCGCAGCACCGCCGCCGCTGCCTCCCCACGCGCCGCCGCCGCCGCCCCTCCAGGGCGCCGCCGCCGCTTCTCCTCTAGTCGCCGCCACCACCTCCTTCACCAGCCTCCACCGCCGGCAGTTCTCCCTGCTAGGGTTTCTCGCCCAAGCCATCGATCGTCGCCGTTCGTCGCCTTTCATCGATCTCGTGTCTTTTCGTCGACGAGGTTTGTTCCGTGCAGCGCGACGTCCTTCATTGTTCCCGTCATCCTTTCGCTAACCCTTGCTCTCGAATTTCTTGAAGATGGCCCGTGATCGCAAAGGCAAAGGCAAGGCTATCGCGGAGCCCGCCGCGAAAAAGCGGAAACTTTCGAAGGATGAGAAGAAGGCCTTGATGGCCGCTCGCGCCGCCGAGGAGCGTGAGCGCGGCCGTGGGGGGTCCTTGAGGATCCGTGAGGCCCGTCCGAGGCCGCCTCCAGTGGTCGACGACTCCGACGCCGAAGAGGAGCCCGTTGAGCCCCTCGTCCGCCGGCGCTCAGCCCGGACGCGTGGGGGTCATGTCGAGGCTGCTCCTCGTCCGAGACCGACGGCCGCCGACCGTCGTGAGGACAGGGAGGCTGAGAGGGACATCCATGAGATGGACACGGCCGTCCTGGTCCGTGAAGGAGTCCGTCTTGTGGACTACCGGAAGATGAAGGCAAAGCAACTCCGGAAGCTCAGATGGAGTGTTCTTCTTGAGGAGTGGTTCCCACAGCCCCGAGAGCTTCTTGTTGACAGTCGCTTCTGGACTGTCACCCAGGCGTCTCTCTATGAGACTTACAAGCGCCGGGGGCACAAGCTCTTTCAGCACAACCACCTGGACTGGAGGCAGCTTGCAGTGGCAGCGGAGACTGAGATCCGCCCCGTCTTTGAGAGGTACAGAGGCTTGGTGGAGCTACTGGACTATGAGAGGAGTGCCTATGTGGAAGAGTGGGTCCGTGTCTTCTACGCGACCCTATACATCTCAGAGGGCAGAAGATCAATTGCCTTCATGTTCAATGGTCAGCACTACCATCTCACGAGGCAGACTTTGGGGCACATCCTTGGCTTGGACCTGCACGACACTAGCATACATGAGAAGGTCTATGGGCAGGCAGATCCACCGAGGAGGCCACTTACTGGAGGGGTAGCACCTCAGCTGGACGAGATCCGCTCCTTGTTTGGCCCCACATTCTCTCCAGATCAGCCGCGAGTCCCAGCACTCCTGACCCCAGCTGCGCGCATTGTGCACCTCGCCTTGCGCCGCACGCTCCTGCCGAGGTCAGGATACTTGGAGGGGTTCACGAGTCTCCAGCAGACCCTCCTGTTCTACATAATGAACGGGATGGATTTTGATATCATAGACATTCTTCTCTGCGAGATGGAGGACGTTATTACAGATGGAGTGGGCATGATGAGGCAGATGGTCTACGGGCACTGGATTAGCTTCATTTGCTCTATGGTGGTGCCAGAGGGACATTCAGCACAGGCCCGGCTTGCTGACGAGAGCGTGACCCGCTTCGGCCACTACCGTGCGTCCGCTCCTGGAGACCGCCGTCTTGGTCGTCCAGTTGAGCGCCAGGTCAGGGCCCGCTTGACTGAGGAAGATTGGTCTGACCTCGAGAAGGAAGATGAGCGTCTGGCTGAGGCAGAAGCTCAAGGTGGAGACTTACAGCACGTCTGGTCCGAGAGCGACACAGACGACAGTGTCGAGGAGTACTTCCCTCCTCCTCCACCTTCACCGAGGCAGCACGACGCCGAGGCCGGAGGATCAGCTGCTCCGCCACCGACACCACCTCCTGTGTCCGAGGCGCAGGTGACGCAGCCGTCTGAGCTGACGTCGCTTCTTCAGCAGATGATCGAGCAGCAGCGCCAGGACAGGCTCGCTGCTGAGCAGGCCAGGGCAGAGCAGGCTGCGCGGCTCGCAGAGCTTCAGAGGCAGCAGACAGAGATGCAGCTAGAGATGGCCCGCCAGAGGCGCGAGGACACGGACCGGTTCACGAGTCTGGTGGACCAGATGCACCGGAGGACACTGGACCAGCAGCAGCAGACCCAGCAGGCGATGATGGGTATCCTGGGGTTGATCACCAACCTCTACCAACAGACCGGGATAGCCCTTCCGCCACAGCACACCGGTCTTAGTCAGCCTCCAGCAGCACCTCCTCTGGCTCCAGCTTCAGTTCCAGCACCGGCGTCGCCGATCCCGAGCTACAGCATGTCTCCACTGCTGGCTTCGACGGTGCCGTTCCAGTTCTCGCCTCTCCCGGCCGTGCTTTCTCCACCAGCCGCTCCAGCTCCAGTGGACCCTCCAGCAGCTCCAGCTCCAGCCACGTCAGCAGCTCCAGCTCCGGAGTCCTAGGTACTCCTCTTCCCTTTTTGGTGTCTTGATGCCAAAAGGGGAGAAGAGTTAGAGTTAGGGGGAGTGTCTTGGGCTTAGGGGGAGTGCTAGTTATCCTTTTGCTTTCAGACTTGTTATTTGCTTCTATTTGAGACTTGTTTGTTATCATTTGCTACTATTTGTAATTCAGTATGCTACTTCACTCTTATGATTTATATTTGATCACTGTTTGAGCCTTCGAGCTCCTTGTGTTGCATGTTGTTCCGATTAAATTTCTTTATGAGCATTGCGTTTGCGTTTCAAATTCCATTACTTTTATGCTCTACTCGTTGTGTTGTCATCAATCACCAAAAAGGGGGAGATTGAAAGCATCTAGGCCCCCACGAGGTACGGTTTCGGTGATTAATGACAACCGTTAATTACCACTAATGAGTTTGTGGATGCAAGGTTTCATGTACAATAAATCAAACGTCGATCAATCACTCATAAATGTCATCTACTGCTCATTGGATGCAAAAGGAGACCCCTCAACGAACTAACCTAAGGGGTTAATCGGAAACAAATGAGGAACTCGTACAACGACGCAACCTTATCAAAATTGGCAACACAAGAAGCTTCATATCCATCAGAAGAGCCATACAAACAAGTGTTCAAGAGGTCACAAGTCCAAAATCCAAAAGATCAGTCCAACTCAACTCGAAGGAAACAAATTGTACACACCGGATCATCCGGTGATCTGAAGAATGACTGCATCGGTCGATTTGGACTCAACAGAAGAAGAAGACCTCAGAATGAAGAACACACCGGATCATCCGATGTGTATCAAGTGAACATCGGATGAATACAACAGTAAGCAAATTTTCTGAAGTGTTCTGAAGGACTGAACACCGGATCATCCGATGTTGAAGGCAGATGCACATCGGTCGATTACAACAGAAGCAAATTATCAGCTCAACCAGATTGAAGATCTATTCATCGGAGCCTCCGATGATGAAGGAGGTGAAGCATCGGTCTAATAACGGTCATTTCTGACAGAATGACGTCAGCTAATCTAATTAGACCGATGCTCATAAAAGGGGGTCATCGGATCATCCGATGTACACAGAAAAAGTAATCAGCCCACTTTTCCAACGGCTAATTCGGTTGGGCTGAGTATTTAACCCCCTCCCACCAGTCATTTCGAAGAGGCTGAACAACAAGAGCACCACTACACATTCCCCAAGTGTCCAAGACTTAGAATACTCATTTTCACACTCTTGTAACCCTTTCACACCTCAAGATATAGGCTAGTTCCTCTTAGAGTTAAGCTTGTGTGCGTCCTCTCTGGGTGAGTGGAGACTCTAGAGTAGGGAGAGCCGTGAGAAAGTGCATTCTTGGTGATTGCACTCACCTTGTATCAAGAGGAGAGTGAAGAGATCGCTCCGGAGCTTGCCGAGACCATTGTGGAAGCCCGGAGGATCGAAATTGTACAAGGCTTGAGCTCCACCTTGCCAAGGATGGCGAACGGAGGAAGATAGTGGATTCCCTCGTCTCGGTGACTTGGGAGTGGCGATACCCTTAGGTGGGTGCCACAACGTGGACGTAGGTGGATCCTAGTGATCTCACCGAACCACGGGAAAAATCGACGTGTCCCCGTGTCTTCGAGCGTTTGCATTCCTCCTCCCTACTCCTTTACGATTACGCAATTCTCAATTCCGCACTTATTTCTCTTAATTGCACTGTTGGCTTGCTTAGAGAACTAGATTTCACTTAAGCTTTAAATTGACTTAAAATTTGAAGTAGCCCAATTCACCCCCCCCTCTTGGGCATTCGATCCCTACAGCGGCGGCGACAGATCGAGAACGACAACGAAGAGGTCGAGCGGATTTGAGTGCGTAGAGTGGACGACCGCGGCGGCGCTCAGGACGGAGGTGAGGCGAGCTTGAAGTGGCGAGCATGCATGCGCCGTGGAGCTGGCGAGCGCAGCTAGAAAAGATATCGTGGAGGCTTATAGAGACGGCGAGGTAGAGCTGGCGAGCGCGGCGGCGTCACCGACTCGGGTGCCGTCGCAAGGGAGACGAGGGAAGGGGGATTGGGAGAGAAGTGGCGGGTGGAATAATGTGTTGGGAATGTCCTGGAAGCCTACGGGAGAAGGCATAGGGAAAGAATAAAAAAATAATGAAATAAATTGATGAAAAAAATAAATAGAAAATGAATGTAGTGAGTTTATGTAAATTACAAGCATAATATATTAATAATACAGATAGTTGTTTAATAAAACAGTTAGTTGTTCAAAATAATATAAAATACATGGTAGTTGATATAGAGATTCGTTTAGAGATGAATGATGAATGAGTACGGAGAATGAAACTGTAAAGTTAAAAATCTTTTAAAGGTAACTGTAGAAGATGATATAGAGGATGGATTTAGAGGTCCACGGGTGCGAATAGTCTTAGTACAAGCCAACAGTCGTTACCAGTTGCATCAACAAATGAATTATAGGTGGCCAACGGGTCGTGATCGGAGCACGAACGAGTTTGTCCTGAAACACATGGGCCCAACACGACCTGCGTAATTGACGAGCCGCGCTAGGCTGCCGCGCGGGTCGAGTTAGAGGCCTGAGCACAGCCCGAGTCCTCATTCGCCGTGTCGGGCCATGTCGGGCGGGTCGTGTCGTCTCGGAGCCCGATTTACAGACAGAAAGGCGGCGCAGAGCTCCATTGCCGCAGCTGACGCATGTCCTGCATCCAAGCCGCTCGAGCTTCATTGCCACAGTCGCCGACCCGCGCTATCCTGGTCACGAAGAGAAGTCCTCACCTTCTCGTCGTGGTCGTGGACGGGGGCAAAGAGGAGGACGACGGGATCGCGCCGTTGAGGCAGAGGAACGGATGAGGAGGCCATGGTGGGGTTGCGTCGTCGCGCCAACGCCAGGCGAAGGGAAAGAGGTGGCTAGCGTGGTCGAGGAGCGGACGGGGAGGCCATGGTGGGATCGCGTCGTCGCGGTCGCGCCGGAGCTGAGGTTTGAGGAGGGAGAGGAAGAGAATCGGCGTATGGAGAGCGGGGCTTCACGTAAGACAGAACGAACGAAGCTGGCGGCTGGTTCCTGGTTGGATGAGATTAGAGTTGCCGTTAGATCATTTATATATTAAACGGGTTAACAGATTGTGCCCGTGCTGAGTCAGAACCGCCGAGCCTGAGCACGGCCTGTACTGGACTTCGAACCGGATCCGATCCCTATCGGGATTTACTGTGTTCAGACAGTGCTTTTTTATCGGGCTTTTGGGTCAGCCCATTTAACCCGATCCATTTGGCTACCTATACAATGCATGATATTGTATTGTAACCTAACAGGCCGATGGGGGACAGGCAACGTAACAGAGGCCGATAATAACAGTCAACCATAGTCAACTGTGCAAGAAAAGGCAACAGTTCCTGAAAAATGACACAGCTTCTTGCAGAAGGAAAAAAGGGGCAACGATCCCCTGCATTAAGACGAGAAGAATGATATCTGCATTTCACCTCCATGTCTCATCATTTTACAACTCTACAGCATGGTCAAGCACATGCTTATCCATACAGGCCAAGCCGACAAAACATTACTCCTTTTACACTGCGCATCCTCCATCAGTACCCTCCCCACTTTCAGTATATACAGAAAGGTGCATAGCACAGTCTTGTTTCAGAACAGGAGCAGGCACAGCACCACGAATACGAAGAGGAAGAACCATATCTGATGCAGGGACCTCTCAATTTCAATCTGCTGCCTCCTCAGCCTGGGCGTCACGTTTTGCGCCGCGACATAGTACGGGCTTGCGTAGTACAAGCTCGGTGGCGGCTGGCCACGGAATGCCCACGGAAGCACGGCCTCTGCCATGCCTCCGAGCACCCCTCCAGCCGTTGAATGGATCAAACCACGGCCAACAGGCGCAGGAGGGTAGATGAAGTCAAGCTCAGCGGCACTGGAATGATGGTGCGTGTGCTGGAATGGCCGGTACGGAGGATCAGCTTCCACGTTCCGGTGCTCACGATCATTGACATGGATCTGAGAGTTCTGATGCTCAATGGTCTCCCGGTGCACCTTTGGACGCCGTGGGATGACCATACCATTCAGCGACTTTTTCGAGCTCCCGCCGCGGCCATACAGTGGCACAAGCATGTCCGGGGAGAGTGTTGCCTTACATACAGGACACTGCCGCCTTGCGGAACTAGTAGCGTCACTGGCAGTTGATTCCACCCCTGGGCGCAGCCACTCGTAGATGCAAGGCCAGCAGTAGAGATGGCCACAGAGAGTAACCACTGGCTCTGCTGCAAAATCAAGGCAGATGTTGCAGTCGAAGCATCCGCTTCCAGTTGTCACAGGCGTGTCCCCGCCGGCTTTCTTTACCGGCTCATCAACATCAGCAACCGAAGGCTGGCTACTGATAGCAGCTATGCAAGTCTGATCCATACTCCCACCTTCCATGATGACCACGATGCCCTTGCAAGCTGAATTTGTTCAGTTACTAATGGTACTGCAAATAAAAGATATGACCAACGGAGTAGGTCAATAAGAATACATGATATATAACTGATACTGAAACACATGATATACGCGCCGCTACAGGGCCGCAAGCTGCTACATTACCAAGGCCCAAAGGCCAGCCCTTGACAGTTTTTTTAACCTCTTTGCCATCCTTAACCCCGTGGTACTTTGCATGTCACTAACATGTTACCGGGAATCCAACAATCAACAGCTAGGAAACTAGAGTCAGCAAGGAAATGAAACCACTAACTTATCACAAATCCAATGCTTGCAAGGGGATAATATTGACTCCATGGCCTGCCCCATGTCCAAGGCAAGAACTATCATTTCCAGTTTGAAATTGCCAAGGGAAAAATAGAAAATAATTTCCATTTTATAGGCACGGCCGGCAGCCAGCAAATTTATAATTTGGCAGGGTTGGCAGGTCCTGAGCAAACTAGCGCTGACCCTTGTAATTCTATATTCAGGTAAGCGGCTGCCAAAGAGTAACGATCATTAATTAATAAACAAATGAATGCTTTCCGTCCTAATGTTCCAATATAAGCTTGCGTCATTTGTTGATCTTTCTATGGATGCGGGGCCCCTTCCAAAGGAGCATCGTTGAAAAACAACAATTGATGCCTCGGTGGGGGGACCGCAACAATGATGAGTTGGCTACAACACTTGGCGTATTCAATGGAACCAAACACACCGAAAAGATCGTCACTAACATATCTAGTGCTCAACGAAAACAATAATAACCCAGAGATAATTGCACCTACTGTATCAGGATCAGGAAACAAAAATTGGAATGGCTCGCCCCAGCAGCTTCTCGGAAATTTCTTAATTACTTTGACCCGTATGTACCAATATTTTTCTACAAGTAAAGAGTCTTTTCAAACATCAAGCACACGTCAATTACACCAGTTACCTGCAGATGAGGCACAAAGCACATCATTTTCCTACCATTTCTAGTTCATGTTTGTGGTGACGATCAGCCTGGCAGGGGCAGGTATATACACGGCAGAAAAGACGTTGTTGGCCAACAAAAATGTGAAACTACGGAGAGACTCAGGGTGACAGTTTTGATTCTATCGGGGACTATGCTACAAATTGAAACACGTTTCCATGAAAGTCTGGTCCAATTCAACAGAAATGTGCGATATGTACTTGCTACGCATTCTGCCAAATAGATGAAGCTCTATAGATAGAAGAAGTAAAAAAGAGAACATTATCTAGTTTTCGCCCTCCAATCTGTAACACACAGCACATACAGTTAATAACACATGGTCACTACTAACTAAACATAGCCCCCTGCCAGAGCAATTTCTCCAAGCAAGACATCACATGCTGGACCAACCTTCAAGCTAGACATCACGTGCTGAACAATATGCAAATTCACGTGATTCCCTATCTAAAGCCCAGGAACAAGAAGCGGACCAAGCGCTCTGGGATATGCGCCACCGCCACAGCGCAAATTAACCAATCGGCGATGAACCGGGTGAGTTGGGATATCCGTTCCGGAAAGAACAATTAAGGTTCGATTTCCTCACATAAATGAAAGAAAGCTCTGGAACAATCAACTTTTGTAACGGACCACCCAGTTGTACCAAACAGAGAGGAGAAGAACAACGCAGCCGAGCAAGGTAGGGGTCCTTACCAGCGAAACGAGAAAGCAGTCTGAGCACGGATGGATCTGCCTCTGCCCCTTCACGGAAGTGCAGCACCAGCAGCGGGGGTGATGATGATGACGAGGACGACTGGGAGGCACGAATTCGGGGGCGAGCTGCTTTGTCGGGCGGCGCGGTCAGGGGATAAGGTCTCGTGCGAAGGCGGCGCGAGCGCGCGGCGCCTCTGCGACGGACGCGGGAGCGGCGAGGCGAATTTGGGAGGGGGGGGGGGGGGGGGGGGGGGGGCAAGAGAGGATGAAGAGGAGAAGGGAGGAGGAGACGACGACCGATGTTGAGGAGGTAGAAGAAAAGGATGGGCTCGGCTCGGGTCGGTCACGGTGAGCGATATATAACGAGCAAGAAGAGAATAGAGAAGTTGGGTGGGCGGCAATGGCACTTGTAAAATCGGATCAGTTTGCCGCCCAGTGATCCCGACTTGTCGTGCATCGCGTGCGATTTGCATAGAACATAAACGTGTTCGCACGGTGCTGCACAAGCTTTTGTGGCTTCGCACTTCGCTTCGTGTCCAACAGACTTCCAAATGTCGTCAATCCACGACGCCACCTCAGTTCACATAAGGTTTTGGACTCTTGGCGCAACCGCAAAAGTTTTGCGACGCTTAAAGATTTTTATTTGAGCAGATTCTTTCTGATTCGAGCAGATTCTTTCTCATCCTTGAGACTGAGGTAGTACTTTCCACCGTAGCAGTAATAAACAGAGAGAATCGCAAGAACGGCCAGATTCGAGCTGATTTGTGATTGCCGAGCGACGATATTAACCACCTCGTCCGTCCGTACTTTGCGGATAGAGATAAGGTCTATCCGTTCCGCCTTTTGCGGTTTCGCCATGTCATGTACTAGTAGTAGTATCGATCGGCGGTGACTCATGATTGCAGCTTTTTCCCAAGTGCCGTGCCAAAGCGAAACCGAGGCGAAAGTTCAGGCGTACCCACGCCGGAAGGCAGGCAGGCGGGGCGGCCGACCCCAGTGGCCGGCATTCTGACGAGTTCCGTGCGCGCGCAAGCATCCATCATATCGAATGGCGATTTGAATACGCGGAAGAATATTATTGGTTAGATTTTGCCTGCCATTATCCGGCAGACAGCAGCGCTAGACTAGATGTCCCCATCGCTACTCATCATTACTTGGCTCGTCGGTCACCACCTCACTCACGTCTTGTTAAATCTCCTGTCCTGTTCGGTTGCGTTGCGCCTCATCCGTCGCGTCGGTACCGCGCGGTAGCACACGAAGTGGTGGGTGGCCGCGCACGAGTACTAATCAAAATCAGCGTCGGGTCCGGTAGGTGCGGAGATGCGCGACCTGTTCTATAATAATTGTTTGAAAAGTTTAGAGATTGGAGCCGGAGGCATGTGGTCGAAATCCCAGCTCCGATGTGGAATGCTGACGCCGACGCATGTTTCAAGTGACACCGGAGGGCTTAATTAAACTACTCCGTGCTTTCAAATTACTATAAGACACACTGTAGCAGGTTGCACGGTGACTACTGACCACTCAGGCAACCACAGCTGGACGAAAAAGGGGACAATGGGACCCCAGGGAAGTTGCGAAGGCCCGCCGCGGCATTGATTGAATTGAACCTCAGGGGACTACACAGTATGTACTACACATCATGCGTTCAGACACCTAGCCCACTGTTTTCAGCAGCCGGCTGCGGAATTGGTTACGACTTGATTCGGCACCACGGATTGGTGATTCTTCTTCCCCTTGGCCCTTGGATTATTAGCGTCTCTACATGCTCCCCAGTCCTCCCCCTCCGAGCACACAGATTTACGGCGCGTGCCCGCAGAAAGTTTGTACTGGTCCTAACTGTTCGTTCTGACTCCATCAGGATTTTATGGGTCAGCCTGCAACAGCGGACGGCAGTCCAGCGAAGAAAAGTGACAAATGGACGATCTGGAGCGCAACGCTGACACGCAGTCGTTTGCTTACATAGATTAACAAATGGGTCCGGTTTTCATCGTTCGTCAAACGCCATCGTGCTACAACAATACAATCCCAATATCCGCAACTCGTGCATACGGCTCCACTGCTATCGCCGTATGTTTCGGAAGCAAATTGTCATCCAGAGATGCATTTGGCACTTTACCTCTATTAAATAAATCTCTCGATGCTTGTGACCAGCGTACTCTCAGGGACAGCACCGATAACAGCGTCCTTTTTCTCGCCATTCTTGAATATCATCATCGTGGGGACGCTCCGTACGCCATACTGGCTCGCTATCTCTGGACTCTCATCAGTGTCGAGCTTGTAGCATTTCAGCTTCCCCTCGTACTCTTTTGAGAGCTTGCCAACAATTGGGTCGATCATTTTGCACGGCCCGCACCACGAAGCCGAGAACTCAACAAGGACAGGAAGCTCGCTCTCCATTACAAGTGATTGCCATGTTGATTTTGTCACATCCGGAACTGTAAATCAACAGTTGATAAAGAACAAATCAACTAAAGTAAACATAGGGTACCATACCCAAACGAAATAACGGTAAGAGATTTATGAATGATTGATGTAAAATGCTGATGAATTGTATAAAGAGCATAAATTTTCTAAGTAACTTCTAATGTGCCGTAGTGATTAACAAGAGGACAATATCATCCATGCACAGTTGTACCACTGCGACAATAATCAAGATGGAAAAATAACAACCACTGTGTCAATTTACATTTATTTTTTTTCGTGGCCTCACATGTTATCCTCATACTTGATGACATTTTCCTATTTATTCCTCCTTAGATGGGTAAAGAACTAATCTCCCCTTTCAGAAGGGAGCAACTTTATTCCTGTCCAAGAACCCCAATCCTACGCAGAGAAAATAGAGATTTAGGCAGCAACCAACAATGCTTATATTTTGCCAAATTGCGACAATTCTAGTTTGTACTACAAGTACGATAGCAACATAGTTTACCTCAAGTAGACCAAATATTTAACTTAAGCTAAAGAATGTATAGTCTGAAGTTGCTCATAGTTAGAAGAATATAAAAACAATAACTGTTACTACATAGGCTCCCAGCAAGAGACCCTTGCTCCAGATATGATGAATTCTAGAAAAAGTTAGGATGTGTGTTTTTGTGCAAAAAGCATCACAATTTTGTCATACTGAAAAAAAAAATCTTAAGACTTTATTCCCCAGGGATGTTACTCATGGCTAAGCAACAAACATTGCTGGTTTGGTCTTTGTGAATTTCAATATAGGACAAAATATTTATCTTAAACCTTGATAGGTAGAATAAACATAATCGTCCTAAAGAGAGTAACAAGAAACGCATCCCATTACCTTGTGGCTTAGTAATGTGATATCATCCTCTTTAACACCATAATAACATGCACATGCTTAAACTCTGAATGCACCAAAATGGGTCTGGTATCAATTAGAAACTGAGCCTAGCTCGGTTAAGGATGTGGCTGCACACCCTGACCACATAGGTTAGAATCCCCTTCGATACAAATTTGGGTGCATATTTTCTTCTTAATACAATGTCACCTAGTTCCTGCTAGGTTGGTCTAGTTTTTTCTTTACTTACCCAACAATATAGAGTCCAACTACAAAAGGTTGCTCAAGGCTACACACGCACACACACAAACACATGTGCTGATCTTCCCATGGGAAGAGCCAATAAATCTATGCTTGAAGTGCATGCATTTCCACTAAGACCTAGAAGCACATACAACAAATGTTGTTCGTACCGAGTTGCTAAAAACCCATAATCTGACATCTGGAATTATGTGACTGTGCAGTTCTAACTTTAAACCCATTAATTCTTCATTTCCGCCGATCATTTGCATCCATGGTGGAGACCAGTAGACCACGCGCCTATGCTACACACATCAATCGGTCGATACCCAACAACAAACAGAGTATCATCTCTAACCAGCAGCTCACTCTCGACTATCTAATCGAATATATCGACGCATGAGATCTGACGAGAGCGAGGCAGACGGATGAGGGCTCGCATACACACCTGGGATGGTTGCGTCCTGTCCCTGTACGGCGCGGACAACGGACGCGCGCCGACCGCCGCCGAGACGGCTCCCGGAAATGCCGGCGGCCGCGCTGAGTGGCGGGGATCTGAGGCTCCTGGCCGGGGACGTGGAGACCGGGATCGTACGGCAGCTGCGGCGCGCCGCGTAGGCATACGCGGGGACGGCGAGGGATGGGGTGGCGGCGAGGGCGGGGGCCATGGCGATGGGAACGGGGCTGGGGCGAATTTTTTTTTAATATACGTATTTTAATCCAAATTTATATTAATAACCTCGATTCAAATTTTTTTCAAATCTGACCCGCCGTCGTATGAGTCTCATACGACATAATGAATATCGTATGAGGCCCATACGACATGCGAATGTCGTATGAGGCCCATACGACATTCGAGGTGGCTCATGCCACGTGTGTCGGCTGGGCCGTCCAGCGGGACCGAAACCGGCCACGGTGGCATGTCGTATGAGACCCATACGACATGCACAGTACCGTCGTATGTGCCTCATACGACATAAACAGCCAGTTTATTTATTCAATTAAAAATAGAAGATGACTTGCAAAAAATATGAAACTTTGTAGATATGTCAAACGGTGGAGGTCGCGGGCGGGGCGGGCTGGGAGCGAGGCAGGCGGCGGCGAGTGGGGAAAGAAGAGAAGCGCGCGGCTTTATAACTGGCAGACCGTCGTATGAGCCTCATACGACGGTTCGCCCGTGACCGCAAGTCGTATGAGGCTCATACGACGTTCGCTGCCGCCTCGTTTTCCGCGGCGACCGTTGGCCGCGTGGCAGCCACGTCGGACCGTCGTATGAGCCCCATACGACATTCATTACGTCGTATGGGACTCATACGACGATGGGTCAGATCTGCAAATTTTTTAAATCGACGGTTATTAGTAAAATTTTGGATTAAAAATCGTATATTAAAAAAAAATTCGGGCTGGGGCGGGGGCAGGGGTTGGGGGAGAGTTGGAGAAGGATGTTGGAGGCACGACGCGTTTGTTGTGTGGAGTTGGAGAAGGATGTCATGCGGGCATCGGGAGCCGCTAGCGTAACCGCGCGCGGCAGAAGGCAACGAGCCCCGCGCGCGATAGAGCAGCGATTCTGGTTCGTTCATATTGCTACTTGGCGACGATCCGGTCCGGTATGCACAGTTCTGCTGTGCAAACCGGATGCAGAGAATTTTTTCCCTGCTGCGGGGGTGACTGGTCAGAGATGGGTCGGGGGACGGGAGGAGGTGGGGCGGTTGCGGTTCCGATCCAGTCCGCGTGTGGCGCGCCATTCGGTTGGGCCCTGGCTGATTGCGATGCGCCGGTTCCAGCGAGTTCGGCAACGACCGAAATGGCAGGTTATTCCGTTGGACTGACCTCGTCGACGTCGACACAGAGCGACTGCGATGGCGACGGCGCGCGACGCGAAATCGCGCGACTATCGCGCCCAGAACATGCGATGCCGGCGCGAGTGACGTCGTGGCGGGTAGCAGCATATGGCCCGAGAGCGAGCAACGGTCGGACAGTCGCATTCTGTCGACGTAGGGATCTCGGCATACTGGCAGCGGCATTCCGTTTGGATGAGAACTGAAACAAGCTACTAGCGGTGTCTTGTCGCGACCAATGTCAAGCTGTAAAGAGAACGGCACAATAGCCACGATATGACCAGACATACTATCCACCATACAGCTATGTTTATATTACTATGGTCTGTGTAGTTGCATTCATCCAAATAATACTAATTTTTTTTTACAGCATGTCATGTTTCTTTCACTGATGATACGACACATTTCTTTTATAAAAAGTATCATCAAATATGAAATGATAAGGCCTGTACAATCCTTTTCAAGCTTCGAGGAACACATCGAAATCTTCGTTGCCCACCGTCAGAACGTGGGTTCCAAATCCCAACAGCAGCACCCTCTTGCCCGTCACGAATGGCTGCGCTCATATCATATGCTTGCAAGGGTCTAATCTCCACGCCGGTTGAACTGCCAGCGGCCGTGCGGGCACGATCAAATTGGGTGTTGTTTTTCGTGGCACGGGTGCACATCTTCCGCCTCTGTTCATAGCTCAACGGGGGACTAGGCCAGGCCTATACGAACTTCGTCGACGCACCGGCCCAAATCACGCGGCTTTTCCTCTGCTTCCAACGGTGAGAAATAATATCAACCGGCGGCCGGTTTCTCCGGCTTTTGTCACGAGCGATACCGGCGCGAGAAGCCATCCACTGTCGTGTCGGTGCCGCGCGGGCGTTGACTCGCCCGCACGACGCTACGCCGGCTACCATGCCGCCTCGCCACCACGTGGGGAGGCCGTCACATCTACGCGCTCTCGCCGCTTCTCGACAATCTATATTAATGGCGCCGCGTGAATGGATTAGATCGATCTGTCCGTTCCATCGGCGGCGTTTCGTTTTCGTCTTCCCCTGCGAGTCGGGTGATCGAGATCAAGCAGCGGATCGGCGGGGAGAGGAAACCGAGGTCTGGTAGGCAGGGGAGATGGCGCAGGGGACGCTGGAGGTGCTGCTCGTTGGGGCCAAGGGCCTCGAGAACACCGACTACCTGTGTACGATTTCGCCTCCTTTGTTTTTTTCTCTTGGGATTCCTTACGCAGCTTTCCCGTGGATGTGATCCTCTGCCTGGGAAATTTTGGAATGTTTGTCCCTGCTGCAAAGTGAGAGTGATCAACTGATCATGCGTGCGTGCATGCAGGTAACATGGATCCCTACGCGCTTCTGAAATGTCGCTCGCAGAAGCAGAGGAGCAGTGTTGCGTCAGGTATACCAATCTCCCCGTCTGATTTCAGTGTTTCTGTTAGCATCCTGCACTCCGGTATCTTCAGTACTAGCAGCTTTGGATTTTGCTGGAAGAACCGTGCAGTTAGCCTTACGCTTTCGTATGGAAACTGCAGCCAGCAAAATAAACATGTAGTTCCATTTGGATCTTGGTCACGATTCTGTAGATCGGCTGTGTACTACGAGTTCTGACAATTGTTCAGCTCTTTGGTTCTGTGCTGGCCTGTGCACTAATCTACAACAAAATTTAGAAAGATCGATCAGCCTTACTCTCAACACATGAAGTTAGTTTGATAAAATAATTTGTTTACCGAACGGAAATTGCACTTCATTACAGGCGCGATGCTTATATCCTCTATACCTTATTGAGTCCTGTGTGTCCTTGACTTCCCTAGCAATTGCAATTGATCTGTTTGTGAACTGCAGGCAAGGGAAGTGACCCTGAATGGAACGAGACCTTTGTCTTCACCGTCTCCGACAGCACCACAGAGCTCATCATCAAGCTCTTAGACAGTGATGGTGGCACGGATGATGACTTTGTCGGGGAAGCAAAGTACGTACACTCTGTTGTCCACAAACCCTGCCCAAAAGTATGGTTTATTGGTCCACCAAAAACAATTACATCAGAGACTAATTCAAATCGACAAGCTTCTGGGGTTACTGCTTTCAGTTTTGTGACAATCAGATCTGGGCAATCATGGATAAGCTAGTTTATTCAAATCCACTATTGGCGGAAACTGTCATGTAGTCCTGAAATAATTGGTGTCCCTCCAACTTGTTGTTGCAGTTTGTTAGATGCTGTGGGATCCAAAATTTTGAACTACTTTTTGTTTCAATAGAGTGTTCTGCTCTTGCAGGATTCCTCTGGATGCAATTTATACAGAAGGAAGCATTCCTCCAACAGTTTATAACGTGGTGAAAGACGAAGAATACCGTGGAGAAATCAAAATTGGTCTTACATTCACTCCAGAGGTATACTCTTTCATGTTAGAATGTCGTTTTTGAGAGGCAGCTAGTGTTTTATAAAACATGTCATTTCAAATTTTTACGCTCATTTTGGACCTAAATGGTGGACTGTGTTGAGTTATGCATTTGGGCCTAGCCTGTATACCGGCCCATCTATGTATCTATAAATATGTACCTAGACCTTTGGTTAATTAAGCAATAATTCTTGCCCTCTATTATGGTATCATTAGCCTGGTTAACCTAACCCTAACCCTAGCCTCTTCCTGGCCGCCGCCCTATGGCACCCCCACCCCAGTCGCCGATCGCCGCCCCCCTCCCCGGCGCGCCCCTGACCAGGCCGCCGCTGGACGCCTCCCTCCGTGGCACCGACGCGCCCCTGCACTAGCCGTCGCCGGTCGCCTCCTTTCCCTGGGCCGGCGCGCCCCTGACCCAGCCGCCGCCGGCCGCCTCCCTCCCTGGCGCCGGCGCGCCCCTGACCCAGCCGCCGCCGACCGCCTCCTTCCCTGGCGCCGGCGCGCCCCTACCGCAGCCGCCGCCGGCCGCCTCCCCTCCCTGCGTCGCCGCGCCACCACCCCAGCCGCCGCCGGCCGCCTCCTTCCCCTGGGCCGGCGCGCCCCTGGCCCAGCCGCCATCGGTCGCCCCTCCCTCCCTGGTCAGCGCGCCTCTGACTGGCGCGTCTCTGGCCGGCGCTGCCTCCTCCCTGGCCGCCGCTCTCTCTCGTCGGCGCCGCTCCCTCCCTGGCCGGCGCCCCCCTGGCCGGCACTCCCATGGCTGACGCCGGTGCTCTTGCCACTGGTCCGGCAGCGGGCGCGCCCCTCATCAACATAGCTCGGCCTGCGTACGGCTCTGTGACTGTTCAGGCCGCCGGCGGCCCACTTGCCGGCCCCACTGTCGTCGCCTTCATGACGGGCTCCAGATCTGCTGTTGGCACTGCTACTGCTCCTCGTGCGGCCACTGATCCTCTCTACGGCGTCGCCAGCACCACCACGACGGCCGCGGACACCTCCGGTGTCTTCGCAGCTCTGGCTGCCTCTCGCGAGCGCGAGTGGGCACTCGCTCTTGCCTTAGAGCAGGAGCGCGCCTCAGCGGCTGCTCTCTCGCACCAGATCCAGGAGAGCGCTCACCGACCGCCGGGCGCGACGTACGAGCCCACCTCGGACACTAGTGTGCACTCCGCATACTCGGCGTCGCTCACCGCCGCCCTACATGCCCAGGCGGCTGGAGTTCAGAACATTCGGACACTAGTGCCGACTGTTCTGAGATGTACCTCCACCACCTACGCCTGCTGGCGTAACGAGTTCCTCCTCACGTGACGGCGGTACCAGCTTGCGGACCACGTCCAGCAGGACGACGCCCCGTGGGATGACTCTTGGATCAGCATGGACAGTCTGGTCCTTGCCTGGATCCTTGGCGCTCTCGTCGACGATCTGTACAAGCTTGTCGGACAGCACGGTGGGGGGACCGCGCGCCGGGCTTGGTAGATACTAGAGCACCACTTCTTGGGGAACCGTGCGACTTGGGCTCTTCATATTAATGCACGGTTCCAGACTACAGTGCAGGGTGACCGCTCCATCTCTGCCTACTGTGGAGAGATAAAGGGCATGGCTGACTCCTTGCGCGACCTTGGCGAGCCGGTCGCAGACAGCACTCTAGTACTTCGGGTCCTTCACGGCCTCAATGGGCGCTTCAGCCATCTTCGCTTTTGGCTTCTCCGTATGGAGCTGCCAACACCAGCCTACGGTGGTGTTTCCTTCCCCGCTGGGTACTCGGAGCCACCAGCACCCCTCCAGGAGCAGCCCATGGGGTGTGACTGTCAGGACTTGGTGTCTTCCTTCAGCACCATGCACCTTACACCGCCGACTACTGATTGAGTGGCTGATTCTGGTGTCTCCTAACACACCACCCTAGATGCTGGTATTCTCTCTTCTACCCACCCACCTCATCCCTCGTTTCCTTCATCGATCGTTGTTGGCAATGGATCCGTTCTTCCAGTCACCTCAGTAGGTGACTCAGTTTCTCCGGGTTCATTCCATCTTAATAATGTTCTCGTTGCTCCAGACATTATTCAAAATTTGCTTTCCATTCGTCGTTTCACCACTGATAATAAATTTTTGTTGAGTTTGATCCTTTTGGTTTGTCTGTTAAGGATCTTTCCACCCGACGTCTTCTTCTTCGATGTGATAGTCCGGGGCCCTTGTACACTCTTCGACTTCCTTCTTCCGCCGCGTCTCCGTCTTTTGCTTTGGCTACGACAGCTTCGTCCGCTACTTGGCACCGTCGGCTTGGTCACCCTGGTGCTGATGCTATGTCGAAGTTGTCTAGTAGTTCAGTTATATCGTGTACTAGGGGCACACATGAGTCATTGTGTCACGCTTGTCAGCTTGGTCGCCATGTTCGGCTTCCCTTTCCCACTTTTGTGTCTCATGTGCAACATATTTTTGATCTTATCCATTGCGATTTGTGGACATCTCCTGTTATCAGTGTCTCGGGTTTTAAATATTATTTAGTGGTACTTGATGATTTCTCACATTTCCCTTGGACTTTTCCCTTACGTCTGAAATCTGAGACATTTGATACTCTCTCTCACTTCTTCACTTGGGTTTCCACACAGTTTGGGCGTACTGTTCGTGCTCTCCAGTGTGACAACGGACGCGAGTTTGACAACTCGCGACTCCGTGACTTTCTTCTTACACATGGCACATAGCTACGCATGTCTTGTCCATACACATCCCCCCAGAATGGCAAGGCTGAGCGCATGATTCGCACCACTAATGATGTCATGCGTTCTTTGATGTTTCAGGCATCTATTCCCGCTCGATACTGGGTAGAGGCACTTCATACTGCCACCTTCCTCTTTAATCGCCTTCCCACCAAGGCGATTCGAGCACCGACTCCTTTCTTTGCTCTGTATGACACTACCCCTCTCTACGACCACCTCCGTGTCTTCGGGTGCGCCTGCTACCCTAATCTTTCCGCCACTACTCCACATAAGCTTGTGCCCCACTCTACTAGGTGTGTCTTTCTTGGGTACTCCCTTGAGCATAAGGGATACCGGTGCCTCGACCTCTCTACCCACCGCATTTTGATCTCTCGGCACGTCGTCTTCGACGAGTCCTCCTTCCCCTTTTCTTCCTCCACCTCTGGTTCAATTGCAGAGCTGGACTCTCTTTTTTCTACTGACACCGAGGCTGCTCCACCACAGTTGCCTTGGCCTTTTTTTGCAGGTACATCACCCACCGGCTCCCAGGTGGCTCCCACGACGTCGCCAGCTGTACCTTATGCAGCACCGACACCTGCGGTGACTCCGGCTGTGCCTCCGTGCCTCCTACAGCCACGACACGGCGGTTCACTGACCCTGCTCTCGTCTACCAGCAACGAGTGCGGGTTGGTGCCTAGGCTCCGTCGACCCTGGGGACGAGTGCTGCACCACGCGTGGCACCGACGTCTCCTGCTGCGCCACGCGCGGCCCCGGCGTCTCCGACCTCGCCTCCTGCACCACACGAGGCCCCGTTGCCTCCTACGGCTGCGCCACGCGCGGCAAAGGTGTCTTCGACCTTGACTCCTGTGCCACACGAGGTCCCGACGTCTCCTACGGCTGCGCCACGCGCGGCCCCAGCGTCTCCAGCCTCGACTCCTGCGCCACACGAGGCCCCGACGACCCCTACAGCTGCGCCACACGCGGCCCCGGCGTCTCCGGCCTTGACTCCCGCGCCGTGCGGGGACCCGACGACTACTCCGACTCCCGCGTCCCCCGCTGCGCCACGCGTGACCACTGTTCCACGGTTCGCCGACCCTGCTCTTGTCTACCAGCGACGAGAGCGGGTTGGTGCCTCTGCGCCTGCTCGTCCAAAGCCCTCGGTGTACCACCCACCATTGCTCCACCGAGACCCAGGACACGTTCACCCGATGGTGACTAGACGTGCCGCTGGGGTTCTCCGGCCTCTTGAGAGGTTCTCCGGAGTGGTACTCTCTTCGACGACACCGACACCATCCACTTCCTCTTCGGTATCACCTATACCGACCTCCGTCCGTAGCGCCCTCGCTGACCCTCACTGGCGCCGCGCTATGGAGGAGAAGTATGCGGCCCTACTTGCCAACCGGACATGGGACCTTGTTCCCCGTCCTTCCCGTGGCAACGTTGTCACAGGCAAGTGGGTTTTCACGCCTAAGAGGAAGGCAGATGGCTCCCTGGAGAGATATAAGGCTCGTCGGGTACTTCGGGGCTTCACTCAGCGCCCTAGAGTGGACTACGACGAGACCTTCAGTCCGGTGGTTAAGCCAGTGACAGTACAGACTGTTCTGTCGTTGACTCTCTCGCATTCTTGGCCTGTCCACCAGCTGGACGTCAAGAACACCTTCCTTCACGGGACGCTGACGGAGATGGTGTACTGCAGTCAGCCGACAGGGTTCGTTGATTCAGCCCATTCAGACTTGGTCTGCCGGCTGAACAAGTCTCTATACGGGCGGAAGCAGACGCCTCGGGCTTGGTATAGCCGGTTCGCCTCCTCCCTGGCCTCGCTTGGCTTCGTCGAGGCCAAGTCGGACACCTCGCTCTTCGTTTACAAACATGAGGGTGACACTGTCTACCTCCTCCTGTACGTGGACGATATTGTCCTCACGGCGTCCAACCCGGCTCTTCTTCAGCGCGCGATCTCCACCCTGCAGCGCGAGTTCGCGATGAAAGACCTCGGCCAGCTCCACCACTTCCTGAGTGTTGCGGTCGAGCACCGTCCGGACGCTCTGTTCCTCCACCAGCGCCAGTACTGCCTGGATATCCTCGAGCGAGCGGGCATGACTGATTGCAAGCCGTGCTCCACTCCCGTGGACACCCAGGCGAAGCTGTCTTCGGCCGACGGCGCCTCGGTCGTCGACCCCACCTCTTACAGGAGTCTTGCAGGTGCCATGCAGTATCTCACCTTCACCAGGCCAGACATCTCCTACGCGGTTCAGCACGTGTGTCTCCACATGCATGATCCGCGGGAGACGCATCTCACGGCGATGAAGCGGATTCTTCAGTACCTGCATGGCTCTCTCGACTACAGCCTTCTACTTCGACGTGACTCGCCTTCTGAGCTGGTGGTCTACACTGACGCTGACTGGGCGGGGTGCCCTGATACCCGCCGTTGCACCTCAGGCTACGCCGTCTTCCTGGGGGAATCTTGTCTCCTGGTCCTCGAAGCGGCAGCTCGTGGTTTCTTGCTCCAGTGCTGAGGCGGAGTACCGCGCCGTGGCTAACGGCGTAGCAGAGGCGTCTTGGCTCCAGCAGTTACTTCAGAAGCTCCACCCCCCTGTCGCACGGAGCACGTTGGTCTACTGTGATAATGTCAGCGCCGTTTACCTCTCCACCAACCCCGTCCAGCACTAGCGCACGAAACATGTGGAGATTGATCTTCACTTTTTTCGTGAGCGGGTTGCACGCGGTGAGGTTCGAGTTCTCCATGTGCCGACGACGTCACAGTTTGCCGACATCTTCACGAAGGGACTCCCGTCGACTTTGTTTTCTGAGTTTCGGTCCAGTCTCAACATCTGTTGTGGCTAGATTTTGGGACTGCGGGGGGTATTGGACTGTGTTGAGTTATGCATTTGGGTCTAGCCTGTATACCGATCTATCTATGTATCTATAAATATGTACCTAGACCTTTGGTTAATTAAGCAATAATTATTGCCCTCTATTACTAAACACCTCTACTTTTACTCTCTGGGAACTAGCTCTCGGTACTGCAGCATGTATTCAACCAAAAACAAGAAGACAAATCTGAAATTGGCAAGACAATAAAAATTGAGTTGGGGCTGTTGGTATGATCACAGCTGGAGGTGCAAGCGAATGAAAAGCAGGGATAAACACACATCCAACTGGTCCTAACGCCATGCGCTTCCTGCCACTGTCGGATCATCAGCGCGCTGATGATCTCGATACCTTTTGCTTTTGCGATGTCATTCTTGTTTTGTTTCATCTCAAGTTTTTGCTTTGTTTTTTTTTTTTTGCATCTCAATATATTTTCGGCTCCATTTTTTTATCGTTTTTACAATGTAAGTACATGAAGCAGGGAGAAACACAAACCCCACGTCTCTAACATGGTGTGCTCGCAAGAATAGAAGGTCGACACATATATTCTGTCACTGTCCGATCTCCAGTGCGCTGGTATTGATAACTTTTGCTTTTGCAATGCACCGATTGCTTTGTTTCATCTCAAGTTTCCGCTTCATTTTTTTTACTCGATGGCAGAAAAACTTATTCCTGAAGTAAGTTGGGCACCAGATAGCGAGGATGAAGAAGAATTTAACATCACGGATGAAGCGGAAGAGATCGCTCATGCACTTCTTCAACTTGCATCTGTTAAGGTTAGAAACATTAAAATGCAAATAGAGATACATGAAGTCGTAGATTTTATGTTATCATTTTTTATTCTTTGTTTTTACGGAAAGTATGATAATGATATCAACGAAGCTGCTACTACACAATTTTTATTAGGCATGACTATGTCCCATCAAAGAAAGAGAAGCTCATTTGCGGAGTTAATTGGGCGTCCGATAGCAAGGACAAAACAGATTATGAATACTAGTTACATTTTTAAAATATAGTAATATTTGTCTTATAATACAATATTTTGAAGATTGAGCTAAAAGTGATGAACTATTTAACCATAATGCATGTTCCATGAAGCTAGCTTGACATTGGCTTCAGTGATTTATTCAACCTCACAAGCGATCTGGATAGGAAGGTGTGCTTGCTTCTAAACTTTTTTTTTCATGTGTGGGATTTTGAACCTCTTTGGGCCATATGCTTCCATTTATCTCACACTTCAATTAGTTTTGAAAAGAGCAATGAAAGCACATGGCTCAAACAAGTTTAAAATCTCACACATAGAAAAAAAGTTTGGAGAGGCAAGATCACCTTTCTATATAGATCGCTTGTGATAATGAATTAATCAATGAAGTCAATGTCAAACTAGCTTCATGAAACTTGCAGCATGATTACATAGTTCGTCACTTTTACCTTATCATCTTAATAATATTGTATTGCAAGACAACATTACTACATTTTAAAAATGCAACTAGTATTCATAATCTAATTCATCCTCACTATCGGGTGCCCAATTAACTCCGTGAATGAGCTTCTCTTCATTTGATGAGACATGGTCGTGCTAATAAAAAAGAGTGTAGTCGCAACTTCGTTGATATCATTACCATGCTCTCCATAAAAACAAGGAATAAAAATTTGGTAGCATGAAATCTACAACTTCTTATATCTCTGTTTGCATTTCAATGTTCCTAACCATGGAAGTTGAAGAAGTGTATGAGCGACCTCTTTTGCTTCATCCATGATGTCAAATTCTTCTTCATTCTCGCTATCCGCTGCCTAATTCACTTTATGAATAAGTTTTTTGTAATCGAGTAAAAAAAATAGACCAAAAACTTGAGATGAAACAAATCAAGCAGTGCATTGCAAAAGCAAAAGCTACCAAGACCAGCGCACTGGTGTTCCGACAGTGACAAAATATCTGTGTTGACCTTTTGTTCTCGAGAACACATCGCGTTGAGAGAGGCGGGTGTGTGCTTCTCTCTGCTTCACTAATGTTGTGAAAACGATGGAAAAAATGGAGAAGAAAATATGTTGAGATGCGATGCAAAAAAAAAACAAAGTGAAAATTTGAGATAAAACAAAGTAAGTAGGACCTTGTAAAAGTAAAAGATACCGAGATCATCGCGCTCTGGTGATCTGACAATGGCAGAGAGCGCGTGGCATTGGGACCGCGGGGTGCGTGCTTCTCCCTCCTTTTCCTTCGCTCGCACCTCCAGCTGTGACCATACCAACAACACAACTTAATTTTTAATATCCTGCCAGTGTCAAACTTGCCTCGTTTCTTGGTTGCACGCATGCTGCAGTACTGAGGGCTAGTTCTCAGAGAGTAAAAGCAGGTGTATTTAGATCCAAAGTTAATATAAAAATCTGAAATGACATGTTTTATGGAACACTAGATGCCTCTCCAAAATGACATTTTTTATGGAACCGAAGGGAGTAGATGACACTTCGGCCCCTTGTGTTTTTTCATGTCTAGTTTTTGTCTTTTGCATCCATGCGTACTTTGCGTTAGTGGATACCGTGATCCTCTTATCTGTTGCTTTTCATTATCTTTAGAGATTAATGATCTGGACTTTGCTCTGAATCTACCCGCTACATGCTCAATTATGTCTTCTGTATTCACAGGAAAGTCGTGATGAGGGCTTCTCTGAGAACTTAGGTGGCTGGAGGCAGTCGTCTTGAAAGGAAGCTGATACATTCTCTGGTGTCATACTGCAGCCCGGGTGCAAATCTTGGGGTACATGTACCCTGTGTAAAAGTCTGCAAATTTCCAAAATGCTGTGTACACTTCTGCACGAAAAGTTGTAATAATAATGGTGTCCGCCACTTGTATGGACTTCTTGCTGTTCAGTACTTAAGTTACGCTGTCGTAATTACAACAGGCCGTAAGTGCTTGCAAGGTACTATCACTTATGTCTGCTCTTTTCTGAGATAGTCCGTTCGGTGCTCAACTTGCAGCATAGAACAAGGGGCACGATATCTCGTGGATGGTAATCAGCAGCATGCCGTGGTTCGGATAGGGGACTAGATTATTGCTTGATGGTCACTCGACTGCCGAAATTCAGTGGCGTTACCTTCCAGTTCCAGCTGCTCTTCAGGGCCGTATCCTCCCTCTCTCTATATACACGACGTCATGACGATCGATATCTTGGGACGATCAATACCGTTGATGGCGTGGTCGCAAGAGAACAAAAAGGCTAGTAAGTCGAAATCATAGTTTAGCGAGCCCGCGACAATGGCCCGGCTTGTCCGGGCTCGCCCTGTCCGTTTGCTACTACGGACTGCCTCGCCGCAGCGACGGAAATGACGCTAAAAAACCCGGATGAAGTACGAAACAATCTTCGAAACAAAAGCCAGACTCTCGCAACAAAGATATTGCAGTGCAGCTTCCAATCATTATTGCATTGTCCTGGTTCGATACATGCTCACCCTTTTGTGTTAGATCGAATCAATGGATTCAGAGCTCAGAGAGACAGATACTAGTATGCTACCTAATTACAGTCACAGGTGCACATCACTGTGTAACGTGATCATGTTGTGCAGCGAGCTCGAGAAGAAAAATGAAAAGCCGATCGAAGAAGAATGCTAGCTAGTTGTGCAGCGGGTTGAAGCCCTGCGGCACCAGCCTTTTGGACTCGCCGAACGCCTCGGCTGTTGCAGTGTACGCCGCGCGCGCCGCCGCCGCCGTCGTCGTTGCATCCGCCGCTCGCCCTTGTCTCCATGCTGCAACGTCGGCTCTGGGAGTAGTTCTGTGGCCGCAGCAGCTGGGTGTGGCGAGCTCGCTCGCCAACAGAAGAAGCATTGCTAGAAGAAGCATGGCTGGTTGCCGGCGGGCGCTCGTGGTGTGCTTCTCCATGCTCGATGTCGGAGGGGGCGGGGAGGAAGGAGAGAGGACTCAGGACTCAGGAGAGTATGCTCTTGACCTCGGATTTGCAGTGTTTGTATGGATGCAAAAAATGCGTGTGTGCGCAGCTGGTGTGCTGTGCTTGTGCTGTGCCGTAGGTTTGACGCTCGTGTACGAAGGCGAGAGGGAGGTAGCTCGCGGTAGGTGTGGAACGAAAGAATATTGTTCTCGTCTAGTGAGGCAAAGTGAGATGATTTGGACTTTTGGAGAGTCGTCCGCTACGCTGATTCCATGAAACAACAGCGGGCCTAACTCATGACGGTGTCGCGCAAATCGCATGCACCTAATGCGGAAATGCCTGTAGTTCTGGTGTTGGTTATGTCTGTGTGTTTGGTCATCACGTCCCACGTATCTGTCTCCTTGTTCAGACGTCTCGGCAGTCTAAAAGGCTACCAGATTTCTCTTTCCTTTTGACCTCAGCATCACGGCATTGCCGACGGATTCGCACTCGCGGTCGCGGCGCTACGTTATCGCGGCCGGCGCACAGGCACCGGTACGTTTTGTCGCCGATGGCGGCCAAGAGATGAGACTGTGATGGCGGTTGTTTTCTGGCATTGGCAACTACTAGCAGGTCCATACCCTGACCTGCCCAAGGACCGGCCCGATCTAAAACATGGAGGCCCAAATATCAACCTGCCCAAGTGCTCGCTGACTGACACGCCAGTTTCAGCAGAAGAGGAAAGGTGCGGTGGTGTGGCCGTGCCATGAACCTTCTCCTGCAACTAATACAAGGGCAAGGCCACGCACCTCGCCATTCCCCTCCCTCTGGCCCCGGACCGGAGAGGAGGAGGAGAGCCATGGAAGCGGCCGCCTCGAATCCCGCGGGCACGAGGTGCGTTCTTTTCTGACGACCGCCCTCTGTTTCCCGCCGCCGCAGCCTCTTCGCCGCTGATTTCTGTGCTTCCAAATGCGCTGGCGCCGACCAGGATCGCGCTGGTCACCGGAGGCAACAAGGGGGTCGGGCTGGAGACGTGCAGGCAGCTGGCTTCGAGGGGGCTCAGGGTCGTCCTCACGGCGCGGAACGAGGCCAGGGGGTTGGAAGCGGTCGAGGCCGTCAGACGCGCCGGCCGCGACACCGATGTCGTTTTCCACCAGCTGGACGTCACCGACCCCTCCAGCGCCGCGCGGCTCGCGGATTTCGTCAGGGCTCAGTTCGGGAGGCTCGACATCCTGGTATGGCTTACCCTTCCCGTGTTAGTACTCCCTCCGTCCGTTTAACTTTGACTGTAGATAGCGAAAAAATCTGGAGGGGAAAATGATTTATGGTTGAGCGGTATAAATGGATTTATTCTGGGTTTCCTTACATATCTGAGCACAAAGCTGTTTTCTCAATTCCTGAAAGCATAACATGGAATTAAACCACTGCACATTTTTCTGTCTTTGATCACGCCTTTTGCTACATTAGTTTTTGGATGAACTGATGTTTCTACGAATTATATTCAATGGGTCTGGGTCCTCACCATTCTGTTGTTGTCTCCAGATCAATAATGCGGGGATTTCAGGTGTTTATCGTGATCCAGTTTTGGTTACCCAACTGAAGGATCAGGTATTCTTAATTACTGAAGCAATTTTTACAATGTACCACTTTGTTGTTTGTAAGTAATTTTCATCTATGTTTCATATTTTACATGGACACAAGGCAAGTTAGTATGATCATTTTACATGTTTTGCAGTTTTTTCCTTGCTTTCTTGACATTGAAATTTGTCAAAAAAAAAATCATTAGCAATATCTTGGAGCGTAGTAGTTATGATGGTACACATTGTAACTTAAGTAAAACTTAATAAAAGGATTCTAAGTGTTACATCATACCTTCACTTACAACCTGACTACAATCAGGAATACCTTGGATTGTAGATGATTGATATGTTTATGTTTTGTTAGGTTGAAGGCATGGATATAAATCAGAGAGTTGAATGGATGAGAGAAAATTCAAAAGAGACATTTGAGGAAGCAATAGAATGTATGAAGACTAACTACTACGGTGCCAAGATAGTTACGGAGGCACTACTTCCTCTTCTTCAGTTGTCCTCTTCTGGAAGAATTGTCAATGTTTCATCAGGCTTTGGACTACTGAGAGTAAGTTCTGCAACACCCAAACAGGGGAAAAAATGAATACTTGATTTTTTTTGTTGGACGCAGATCAACTTTGTGGCTTTCTGCACTAGGATGCTTACTTATGGCTTCATTTTGTTTGAGTTTGATTTAGTTTGATGATGATGATGAGTAGATTTAGGAAAAAAGTGTTATTGTTTGCTTTCTTAGTTTTCTTTTTTGTGCATAACTTATTCCTCATATGAACCTGCCAGGCAGGATTTTTGCATATGGTTTCTGGAGGGTATTTATAGTATCATAATTTTTAAATAATACTGCATTGATAAGTTTCTACTCATTTGAAAATGCTAAATAAATGACGTCTTCACTGTGCAATGTATGCAACGAAAATACCCAAGAATTTCAACCTTCAACTTCCAATCGACTCGCATTGTCTTGTTCTTGTGCACTATTTTTTTTTGAACCAACTTGTGCACTATTGTTGTTAATGAAGAAACTGAATAATTTACCATTTATACTTGTGCAGAACATTAATAGTGAAGAACTTAGAAAGGAGTTTAATGACATTGGCAACCTTACTGAAAAGAGGCTGGATGAGCTATTGGATTTATTCCTAGAAGATTTCAAGGCAGGTTTAGTGGAGGCACATGGATGGCCAACAGGTGGATCTTCAGCCTACAAAGTTGCCAAAGCTGCCCTTAATGCATACACAAGGATTCTTGCCAAGAAGTACCCTGCACTGCGCATCAACTGTTTGACACCTGGTTATGTCAAGACCGACATATCTATGCACATGGGTGTATTGACACCCGAGGAGGGTGCTAGTAATCCTGTAAAGGTTGCTCTCTTGCCTGATGATGGTCCAACTGGTGCTTATTTTGATCGTGATGGTGAGGCGTCTTTCGTGTGACGGTAGAGTGCAATGTGCTTTCTTTTACTCCTTATTTCAGAATAAAAGGAAGTGTTGTAAATGGTCAGTGTAGCTAGACCAGTGCATTCAATAACATGATGTAGAAGGAATTGTAGAGATTCGTACTTCGGATTTCGGATACCCTCTTTTGTACGGTCTCTCCGGGAACCATAAAGTTTTCTGTAAACAAACCTTGGTTAACATGTCTGATCACATCATTGATTCTCATTTTCTTTGAGAGTAGTACATTACTAACTTGATTTGTCATGCTTCTACCGTTGCCTCTTAAGCAAGAGAGAAATTAGATGGCGAAGTTACCCTTTCCTTGCTTCCAGGAATTAGTCGAAACGATTCAGAACAGGATGTCTTGGGTTGTCTTTATATTACAGGAAAAGTTGATGAGCCATCAAAAACTTTATCAAACAAAAAAACTGGTGACGTAGTAATGCCAGTTGCCCAGTATCTGAAATTTTATACATTGCGTATCAGTTGCTAAGGACCATTGAATGGCCTGTGTAACAGTTTATTCTGGCATGGGAAACACCTGCTTTCCTATTTGTCTCTGCATGATGTCATAGCTTACGTATGTCTGTTACCTCGGGTCAGCGCCTCCACTACAGGTGGACAGCAGAGCTTCAGTTACCATACCAAGTTGGCAAGTTCAGTACGCTGCAGGTTTTTTCCTTGTGAAATGGAACTGTACTCTGTTGAATTTTGTATATGATTGTTGTGACATTTGTGCGTTTCAAAAGGACTTAGCACAGCTTATAGTGCCACCTTTATTTGTCTAGTTTGAAAAAACACGGTGTACGAAGGCTTTGCCGGTCGTCTAGAGACGCACAATGTGAACCTGTATCGTGTTCTTTTTGGAAGAAACTGTATCGTGCTATTGGCCTCTAGCGAATTGTATATTGCACGCGCAGCTCTCGGTGTTAAAAAGTTTGTTATTTTATAGTTCAATTTTAAACTACAAAGCGATAAGTTTTTGAGAAAGAAAGGAGTACTACTCTTATCATATCATGAGCAGGTGACGACTCTCTTTATTTTATTTTATTTTAAAAATAGTACAGTGTTGCGAATTGTTCTCGTGTGACCTTTTCTTATTCATATTCCCATCTGGTGCGTTGATAATATGAAAAAATTTCCTGAATGCAGCTACTTTTAAATTGGTAAGAAACGGTTGAGATATGAAAATTGCATGTTTACGTAAAACAAAAGATTGCATTCATATTAATAGGTAACACCTACCCCTGCCGCACCGCACCAGAGCAAGTCATCATCTCCGTTACGTTGGCCGAGCTGAGTTCGTGGAGCACGCTCATGGCGGAAGCCATCTCAAGTTCTCCATGTTAGTTGTGATCTCGGGGGTGACGTGGGCAACAACCACCCCCGAGTTTGACTC
Organism: Tuctoria greenei; assembly: GCA_036927565.1. NCBI lineage: Eukaryota > Viridiplantae > Streptophyta > Magnoliopsida > Poales > Poaceae > Tuctoria > Tuctoria greenei. Next base: position 14,556,501 of record JAYESD010000006.1, read on the forward strand.
CCCTACGCGCCCTGATCGGGGGCGCAACCGACTCAGTTCGGTGCGGCCCCCTCTCACACGCGCTATATAAATAGAGGAGAGGGCTGGGGCGGCTAATCACCAAGTTGATTAGCCGCCATAAGCTCCTCTACAAACCCTAGCCGATCTGTTAGGGCGCGGAGTGAGGGGAAGAGCGCCGCCGCCGTGCCTGCACCACGCCACCACTGCACCGACGATCTTCCTGCATCACCTATCGACCTGCATCAAGCTACACGCCTTCAACAATCCACCAGAGCCCAATGGCATCCGGTGGACCCTCTGATGGTAACCCTAATCTCTATCTCTCTCTACGATCTTCCTGCATCACCTATCGACCTGCATCAAGCTACACGCCTTCAACAATCCACCAGAGCCCAATGGCATCCGGTGGACCCTCTGATGGTAACCCTAATCTCTATCTCTCTCTCCCTAATTCTCTTATTCTATACTAGATCATGTGCGATGTGCTCCTAAAACTAAACTACTTGATTAATTGTCTAAGTAATTAGTTTGATTGTCTAAATTGTATTTAAGTGCATGTGTCAGAATTAGATTAGACCTAAGGACATCTAATTAGGTGCTCCTAGTATCGATCCTAAGTGTTTAAGACCTAACAATGGCATCAGAGCCGTGCTTGTGAGCCCTAATTGGATAATTAATCAGATTAATTACTTTTTAATCATTTAATTAAGGCCTAGTCTTCATTAACTAAGTTCAGTTTTAGTTAAGTTTTGTTCATCGCAGAAGTAAGAAGGAGGGGATTCAATTTTTTTTAGTTTCTGTTTAGGTTAAGTTTAGAATTCAGACACAAAACCGAATTGAATTAAGAAATTAAGACAGAAGAAAGGGGGACTTATCTGGATTCAAGGGCCTTGGGCCCCTGAGTCTTCCTCAGAGCAGGGTTAGGGGAAACCCTAACCCCTGCGGCCTCCTCTCTTCATCGGCGGCCGTCCATTGGGTCTCCCAACGGAGACATAGTGACGGCGCCGTCGTCCTCACACGCAACGTTAGGGTGCGGGCCGAAGCCTTAACCCTAACCGCGCAACACCGCCGCCGCCACATCAGAACCTAGGGTTAGGAAATCCTAACCCTAGAGGCTTCTCTCGCCATAGAGGAAGCCCTCGGCGGCGCCGGTGTACCTGCAAATCAATCACTCAGAGACCTAAGTAGCCGCGCTAGGGTTTCGGGTGCGAACCCTAACCCTAGCGGTCGGGTTTTCTTCAACGGCGACTGACCGACGCAGCTTCGGCCGACGACGAGCTACCTTTCGGTCGCTCGTCGGCGGCGAAGGCTCGGCCGTGCCGGAAGTCCCCGACGCGGCGGCGCACTCTCACCCCTCCACTCAGAGCCGACACGCGACGGTTTTCCTCGACGGAAACCGACCGACGCCGTCGACGTCGGGGGAAGGCACCTCGCGGTGCGTGACCCTCGCCGGAGACGACGGCGCGGCGGCACCGGAGGTCCCGCGCGGCCGGCGCGGACTCACCACCGCACCCTCGCTCTCGCTCGGCCTCGCCGCCTCTCAGTGCTAAGAGAGAGAAGGCACGGGAGGAAATGAGCTAGGGTTTCCGAACCCCGCGGCGGCGAAGGGTTTTATTCGGCCCAAAACCGACGCTGAGCCGTCGGATGGGCCATGAACGGCCGAGATGCACTCATGTTAAAAGGCTGCGGCGCATGACAACCGTTGGATGAAGATCCAACGGCCCTTGGCGCACGCCGGCCGCCGCTCAGGCTTAGCGGGCCCCGAGCCCATGCGGGACGGCACCACGGGCCGGATGGGCTGCCCTTTCGAATTTCGGGATTTTTCCCGATTTATTAATGGGCTCCTTTCGGCTTTGGGCCAAATGCCCAGTGGGCTGCGCGTGTAAGTGTTTATCCATTTTCTGATGGATTTTAATTAGTGGGCTGGGCGAAAATATCACTCAGTGGGCTGAATTTAGGGTTTTAAGCCCATTTAGACTTTTAAATGATTCCTGCATTTCAGAATATATTTAAAATGGGAAAATAATTCCAGAAATTAGGGAAATGATTAGAAAATTAGTTAAATAGCTGGGAAAATTTCAGAAAATTTTGTGTGATGACTGTGTAATTTTGGTTCCATTATTTCTGTAATTTTAGGTATTTTTAAGCTATTAAGTGCATTTTCTCAGTTATTTAATTCAATTAATTGCATTAAGTTTTGCAATTAATTTCAGTAATTTAAGAAATTAAGTTTATTTTGCTTCCGCTGTTATTTAGAAGTAAATTTAAATAAGTAACCAACGTGAAAGTTTAAATTTGCTGGAATTTTAAGTGTGTATGTTTTGCATGGAAATTAAATAAGTAGCCAAAGTGAAAATTTAATTTTGCCATGTTTTAAGTTTATTTCCAGTATATTTGTATTGGGAATTTCTTCATGATATTTTAAGTATGTCTACATGGAAATTAGAGTAACCAACGTGAAATATTTCCATGTTAATTAAGTTTTTTAAGTGAAATGGAAATTAAAGTAACCAACGTGAAATATTTCCATGATTATTTAAGTGAAATGGTTTTGTTGAGTAACCAAAGCGAAAGACATTTTATGCCATTTCTTATTATTTAAGTGCAACTTTAAGTATATGCTTCATTATATATTGTTTTAAGTCATTTTTCCTAACCCCCTATATTTTGTTTTATTAAGGTGCCTCAAATGTGGTAAGTCTCATTGCCTCCATAGAGACCCTTGCTGGTCATAACTATGGGACATGGAATGAGAGACTCAGGATGAACTTAGCAATTGCAAATCTGGACCTTTGCCTAAGAAAGGATCGACCTGTTGATCCTACTGCTCCCATTGCTTAGCCTGAGGAGACTGATGAGGAGTTTAGTGTAAGAAAGGAGGAGTACCTTAAGCTTAAAGAAAAATATCCTAAGGATCTTGAGGCATGGGAGGAATCCAACAGAAAGTGCCTCATGGTCATTAAGGCCACCATTTCTGAATCCATAAGAGGAGCTATCCCTGACTGTGAGTTGGCAACTGAGTATCTTGCCAAAGTCAAAAGTCAGTATACATGCTCCACTAAGACATTAGCAAGCACACTCCTCAAAAGGCTTGTTAATGAAAGGTACACTGGTGGGGGTGTGAGAGATCACATCCTTAAGATGAGTAATTTAAATGCAAACCTCAAGACTCTTAACCTAGCCATGCCAGATGAAATGCTTGTGCATTTCATTTTCATGTCTTTGCCCAAAGAGTTTGAGGCATTTGTTATAAATTACAACTCTAAGGAAGACAGCTGGACTTTAGAGAAAGTCATGGCTATGTGCGTTCAGGAGGAGGAGCGCATAAAAGGTAAGGGTGGAGATTCCATTAACTTCACCAAAGGTAAGAGTAAGGGAAAGGCGAAGACCTACTTCACCTCTCCCAAGCCACCCTCTTTTAAGGCACATGGCTCCTCTTCTAAGGGCAAAGGGCCAGCTCCTCATCCTTCTGGCTCTAAATTAAAATCAGATCAGTGCAAATTTTGCAAGGACTTTGGACATCGCCAGAAGGACTGTATTGGTTTTATTAAGTGGTGTGCTAAGAATGGTAAGGATATTATCACTTTCGTAAATGAATCCCTGTATTTAGCTTATTCTCGATCTACTTGGTGGATTGACTCAGGTGCAACTGTGCACGTTTGTAATTCTATACAGGGGTTAAATACGATGAGGACTATAAGAAGGGGGGAAAGGACCATCAAAGTCGCTGATGGCCATGAAGCTGAAGTTGAAGCCATTGGAACTTATCCTCTTAGACTTAGTAGTGGTTTCATACTTAGACTTCATGATGTTCTTTATGTCCCTAGCTTAGAGAGGAATTTGATATCAGTGTCATGTTTGGATAATTGTGGGTTTGTTTGTCATTTTGGTGAAGACAAATGCTCTATTAGTTTAAATAATAAGATTGTGGGTCTTGCCTTCAGACAAGACATGCTTTATCTATTGTCCACTCATGATAATATTAATGCATTAAGTAATGATCAAATTCTCGCTAAGAACGACATTAAAAGAAACAAGCGCAAAAGAATCGATTTCGAAACATCGTCGAAATTATGGCATTGTCGATTATGCCACATTTCGAGGGGGAGGATCGAACGCTTAGTATCTCAATCGATCTTACCTCACTTAGACTTTTCAGATTCAGAAGAATGTATTGATTGCATTAAAGGTAAGTTTGTTAAGACTATTAAGAAGAACGCCATACGTAGCACGGGGATTTTAGAAATTATTCACACGGACATTTGTGGTCCATTTCCCGTGGTCTCCGTAGATGGGTATGATTCGTTCATAACGTTCACGGACGACTACACTCGTTATGGTTATATTTATCCAATCAAGGAGCGATCTGAAGCATTGGATAAATTTAAGATATTTAAGGCTGAAGTAGAAAATCAGCACAACATTAAGATTAAGATAGTAAGATCCGATCGTGGAGGTGAATACTACGGTCGACATACCCCGTATGGTCAGGTTCCTGGACCTTTTGCAAGGTTCCTACAGGAACATGGCATAGTCGCCCAGTATTCTACACCGGGCGAACCTCAGCAGAACGGTGTTGCGGAACGTAGAAACCGTACTCTTATGGACATGGTAAGGAGCATGCTAAGTTATTCTACATTACCGGTTAACCTATGGATGGAGGCATTAAAAACCGCCATTCATGTGCTTAATCGGGTTCCTACTAAATCAGCACCTCAGACACCGTATGAGATGTGGACAGGACGTAAGCCCTCATTAAACTATTTCCATATTTGGGGTTGTCCAGCTGAGGCTAAGATGTTCAACCCAAACATTAGTAAGCTAGAATCTAGAACAGTTAGTTGCCATTTTATTGGCTACCCCGAGAAAAGCAAGGGTTTTAGGTTCTATTGTCCAGACCGGCATACTAAGTTCATAGAAACACGACATGCCGTATTCTTAGAAGACGCTATGATCAGGGGGAGCACGGTACGGCGGGAAATAGACCTTGAGGAGGAACGAATTAGTTCACCCGTTCCGATGACTCAAGAACCTTATTTCACCCTACCTGCTGTCGTTGTGCCACCGGCACCTGGTGCTGGTGACACAGCGCCTATTGCTGCACCTCCATCGGCCACAACAGAAATAAGTGAGGTACAACCTCCTCAGCCTGTTGAGGACATGGTCGAACAAAATGAGTTTCAGCAGGAGCCTCAAACATTAGATGATACTCAAGTAAGAAGGTCGCAAAGAGTAAGACGGTCGGCCATTCCGGACGACTATCAGATATACTTGAGCGAAGAAGTTAAGATAGAGGATGATCCCACCTCTTACGAAGATGCCATGAGGCGACCTCAGTCATCTGAATGGCACAAGGCCATGAAAGATGAAATGAGTTCCATGAGCGCCAACAAAGTCTGGGACTTGGTAGAGATTCCTAAAGGAGCCAAAACTGTGGGCTGTAAGTGGGTCTACAAGATTAAGCGCGACTCCAAAGGGAAGATCGAAAAGTATAAGGCTAGGCTTGTGGCTAAGGGATTCACGCAGCGGGAAGGTATTGATTACAATGAAACCTTCTCTCCCGTGTCGTCTAAGGATTCTTTTAGAATCATCATGGCATTAGTAGCGCATTATGACTTAGAATTACATCAGATGGATGTAAAAACAGCGTTTCTCAATGGGGATCTATATGAGGACGTCTATATGACACAACCGAAAGGTTTTGTCGTTAAGGGTAAGGAACATATGGGATGTCACTTGAAGAAATCCATTTATGGACTTAAGCAAGCTTCAAGACAATGGTATCTCAAGTTCGATGAGATTATTAGAAAGTTTGGGTTTAAGGAAAATGAGGAGGATAATTGCATTTATGCTAAGTTTAAGAATGGAAAGTTCATTTTCTTAGTCCTTTATGTGGATGACATCCTATTAGCAAGCAGTGATGTCAACCTACTTTTAGAAACTAAGAAATTTTTATCCTCAAATTTTGATATGAAGGATCTAGGTGAAGCAACCTATGTTTTAGGGGTTGAGATACACCGAGATCGTGTTAAGGGGGTTTTAGGACTATCTCAGAAAGCATACTTAGAAGGCGTACTTAGAAAGTATGGTATGCATAATAGCAAAGCCTCGCCTGCTCCAATAGTTAAGGGCGATAGGTTTTCAAACTCTCAATCGCCTAAGAATCAGTATGAGGTTGATCAGATGAAAGGAATTCCTTATGCTTCTGCTGTCGGAAGCTTAATGTATGCTCAAGTTTGTACACGCCCTGACTTAGCTTTTGTGACTGGGATGCTTGGCAGATATCAAAGTAATCCAGGATTAGATCACTGGAAAGCCGTTAAGAAGGCATTAAGATACATACAGGGTACTAAGCACCTCATGCTGACATACAGTAAATCTGAGTCACTAGAAATAGTGGGTTATTCAGATTCAGATTACGCGGGTTGTGTGGATACTAAGAAATCCACGTCAGGTTATATATTCACCCTCGCGAATGGAGCCATATCGTGGAAAAGCTCCAAACAAGCAATCACTACATCGTCCACAATGTATGCTGAGTTTGTTGCTTGTTATGAGGCCACCGGGCAGGCATCTTGGCTTAAGAAATTTGTTCCCGGTCTTAAAGTGGTCGACAGCATCCATAAACCACTTAAGTTATACTGCGATAATCAGCCAGCAGTTATGTACTCTCACAACAACAAGTCGAGTGGTGCTGCCAAACACATCGACATTAAGTACTATGTTGTGAAAGAGAAAATCCAGGATCACACAATTAGTCTCGAGCATATCAGTACTAAGCAAATGCTTGCGGATCCGTTAACTAAGGGCCTTCCACCCAACGTGTTCAGTGAACACGTAGCCGGCATGGGTTTAAGGGAGACCCTGTGATAATATCATGGATTCTAAGGGGCCACCTAAGTGTAAGACTATTTCTATTTGTGAGATGTATCGTGGTCTTCGAGTCAAACAGTACGTAAATGGCTGTTTTGATGCGTCGTGCCCTTTATGTCAGAGCAAAAGAGATATGTGTAAGATTAGTTCAGAAAATTAAGATGATAAGTTAAGGACCCGAGATCAAGGGGGAGAATGTTAGTTGTGATCTCGGGGGTGACGTGGGCAACAACCACCCCCCGAGTTTGACTCCCCTACGCGCCCTGATCGGGGGCGCAACCGACTCAGTTCGATGCGGCCCCCTCTCACACGCGCTATATAAATAGAGGAGAGGGCTGGGGGCTAATCACCAAGTTGATTAGCCGCCATAAGCTCCTCTACAAACCCTAGCCGATCTGTTAGGGCGCGGAGTGAGGGGAAGAGCGGCGCCGCCGTGCCTGCACCACGCCACCACTGCACCGACGATCTTCCTGCATCACCTATCGACCTGCATCAAGCTACACGCCTTCAACAATCCACCAGAGCCCAATGGCATCCGGTGGACCCTCTGATGGTAACCCTAATCTCTATCTCTCTCTCCCTAATTCTCTTATTCTATACTAGATCATGTGCGATGTGCTCCTAAAACTAAACTACTTGATTAATTGTCTAAGTAATTAGTTTGATTGTCTAAATTGTATTTAAGTGCATGTGTCAGAATTAGATTAGACCTAAGGACATCTAATTAGGTGCTCCTAGTATCGATCCTAAGTGTTTAAGACCTAACACTCCAAGCGCGATGTACGCAAATCTCCCTCTTGCCATGTCATTTCTGTACAAGTCGAACTCGAACCTGTGTTAGGGACCGCTTAGTGATACGTACTGTTGCATTATTGTTCGGTTGCCTTTGCAAGGATCGCCGTGGTCACCGGCGGGAACAAAGGGATCGGGTTCGAGGTGTGCCAGCAGCTCGCTGGGAACGGCGTCACCGTCGTTCTGACGGCAAGGGACGAGAAGAGAGGCCTGGAAGCCGCCGAGAAGCTCAAGGAAGCAGGGCTGTCCGATGTCATTTTCCATCAGTTGGATATCACAGATGCTTCCAGCGTCACAAGATTAGCCGACTTCTTAACGTCCCGATTTGGGAGGCTAGACATCGTGGTAAGCTTCCATTCCCCTCTCTAGGCTTCTTCGCTCATAGATTTGTGCATTCTATGTTCTAGTAGAAAGCAGCTGGTAGTATTTATTTCGCCAGAATTGATGTTGGATGCTCTGCTCTGTACGTAGGTGAATAATGCTGCCTTTGGCGGGGTTGAACCTGTAGGGACTCCATCTTTTAGCCCAGAGGTGGTGAGCAGTGAGCCAGAAACAATACATCCGACCATCGTCTCATCATGAGAAATTTTCGCCATCAAATCCATGACAGAATCCCTTAATAATCAAATTTGCAATAATGGATGCAGTCGAGTTCAATGGATGCGGCCCAAAGAATTGAATGGATGCGGCAAAGTTGCCGGGAGACCTACGACACCGCAAAGAAATGCCTCCAGACAAACTACTACGGCGCAAAGCATGTCACCGAAGCCCTCCTGCCCCTCTTGCGATCATCCTCCAACGGAAGAGTCGTCTATGTCTCGTCCGGCTTTGGACTGCTACGAGTAACTCGAATGAACTTCGTGCTACTACCACCACAACCTGTCAATCTGAACGTATTTCTGAACGAATAAAGGTGTTATTTTTGCATGACCAATGCAGTTTTTCGGAAGCGAGGAGCTGAAGCGGGAGCTGAACGACCCCGAGAACCTCACCGAGGAGCGGCTGGACGAGCTGCTGACCACGTTCCTCGAGGACTTCGAGGCCGGCGGCGGCGCGGTGGAGGCGCGCGGGTGGCCCAAGGACTTCTCGGCGTACAAGGTGGCCAAGGCGAGCTTGAACGCGTACACGAGGGTCATGGCGAGGAGGCACCCCGAGCTGCGGATGAATTGCGTGGACCCCGGCTACGTCAAGACCGAGATTAACTGGAAGTCGGGGTACCTGACGCCTGCGGAGGGCGGAAGCAGGGTCGCGGCCGTGGTGATGCTGCCGGCAGCAGGAGGGCCGACCGGCGCGCTCTTCCACGACGGCAAGGAAGCGTCCTTCGTTTGATCAGATCTTGCCGCGGCAGGTTTACTTTTAATTTGCGGCTGCTCTCGCGTCCGTGTTCATGACTCCGGATCGCACGGTGTTACTGTACGTGCTAGTTTGGGAGCTGAGCATTTTGTTGTGTTTAAATAATGTTTTGGTTAATTCTACGACAGTGGAAGATGCCAGATTGTATGAAGAGGTGTGGCACCTGTACGGTGGTGCACCAATGCTCGTAGAAGCAGAGACCTTTTGATTGTTGTGATAAGTTTAACGATTCTCTGGAAGGAAATAAATTTCGTCAATCGAGACTCCGAACCCAGAGAGGCCTAAAAAAAGAGGACGCATTTGGATAAGCTTAGTTGTCCAAGTCCCCGATTAATCTAGTAATCTTTTCTTTAGAAGAGTTAGTCTAGTAGTCTACGAAAAGTAGGAAAGGCCAACGCGTGAAAAAAACTTAGATGCTGAAGATGTAATTAAGATCCATGAGGGAGTGAGCTGAAACGAGAGCATTTTATATTAATATATGATTTTCTATTAATTAACAAAAATAACCACGATGCATATGACATGGCGTGCCACCTCGGAGAATGTGGTTCATGACATGGATGAAATGCTGACGTGGACGACATTCGCTGACCTAGCATGCAACATAGATGTTGATATGACTGCAGACTAGATATTCTTTTAACCTGCATATGAGAAGTTTGGAGATTGAACTCACAATCTCTAGGTTAGAGATTGTTGCTGGTGGCTCGATAATTCATTTCGTTGTCAAATCCAAAATTTAACCAGCTGCGTGCATTCACGGTGGGTGAGCAGTGGTCGACAGATAAATCATAAGTAGTCTCTCTGTCTCTAAATATATACTCCATTCCTCCCGAAAAGCTTGTCGTTTTGTAGTTCAAAAATGAACTACAAACCGACAACCTTTTCGGGACGAGGGGAGTAATATTTTGAGAATTAAAATTAATTCTCAAAATGTCATATATTTGAGGACACGGTAACAATATGTAAAAAGACAAAAAAAGTGATTTAGAGGTCACATTTTATAACAACTTCTAATATATGATCTGCAAATATTGTGTAGGAGGTAGAATGATCAGGTGTAGATTCTACCATATAGAATGATTTTAGGACCGTAGTCGTCACTCGCAACATAAATCTCATAAATCGAGATATTTAATCTTTAGGGTGCGTTTGGATGGGAGAATCCATTCTGTTTTTAAGATGAATCGGTTGAATCTGAGCCAAACGTTGTTTTTAAGAAACGTTTCTGGTAGTGAATCCGTGAGGATGGATTCTATCTTTTGAACTGGGAATGAGGAACACCAAAAATGGTGTTCCACCAACTGGAATGGTTCAGCCTTCTTAATCTTCCCATCAAATTCAAAGATAATCACAAAAAATGCCACGCTTTCATTGTCCTGCCTTCGTGAGACTCTCCCACGTCCCACCGCCTTCCTTGTCCTTGATCTTGTGAAGATGCTCATTCTCTTCCATAAGGAGCATGTTCACTGCCGTAAAATTCCAGTTTTTTGTTGCTATTATTATATGCAGTCTTGTGTACTGCCACTGATCAGCCTCTGTCATTTTCAGCCGTGCGAACGACACAATCAAGGCTAATACAAGTGAATTTCAGTGAGCAGAGTTACCACCGTTACAATATTTAAAAACTTAACACAAACAAGCAGGGATAAATAGGTCAATTCAACCCTCCCCACCTCTTTAGTGAAACTGAATAGAAAAAACTAGCCAAACGATATTGTCGGTACCGTACGTACCGGGTACCCCACGATACCGCAATAAGTGCAAGGGAGTTACACCCGTCAGAGTCGAAGACTTTTGCTGGTCCCATATGTCACGTTGCACCGGACCTGCTCCCCTCATATGGCTAGCTCCCAGGTTAACACGTGTAACATAAGCCCGGAACAAAACTCCCAACCAAGAGAAGCTCTAGCGACTACACATGTACAACAGCTCCGGACCCAGCCCCCATCAGAGAGGAGCTCCGGTACTGACACGTGTACAGTAACCCCGGACCTACTCTTCCGCAAGGAAAAGCTCCAGATTTGCCACGTGTGGAGCCTCCGGACCTTCATCACTAACGGAAATACAAGCCGGACAAGACTATTACAGGCATTCAAGGATGGTCAAAGCGGCAGTTACAAGGTTTGATAATATGTCATTAATGCCGTATTAATGACACACGATTAGTGTACAATTAATAGTGGTAACGCTGCCATGAAGGCACGATACCACACTATTGTCTGTACTTAACACTCTTTAGACAGTGTATTAAGACATTAAGCACACTAGGGCCACATGTCGGGCCAGGCCAGCTTTGTAACGGTCAGTCCTTAGAACTATAAAAGGGCTGCACCGCACGAACATCAGGGGGAGATCGAGGCTCTTGCGACCTGATCCTAGCGAAGGCACTCGCTCAATACAATTACACAAACCCCTTGGAGTAGGGTGTTACGCTCAGGCGGCCCGAACCACGTAAATCTCTGAGGTCACCATGTTGATATTGATCTTGTGCTCCCTAACCACAAAAGAACTTCCGCGCGCTGTTTCTCAACGGGTTCGGGGGAAGTGTCGTATTCCACACTTCGACATTTAGTGCGCCAGGAAGAGGGAGTTTCATCCCGAGGTCACAAGATGGTGAATTTAGCTACTGGATCATCCAACGACAATCATGCTGAACAACCTGTTGGAGGCAATCCCTCCAATGTCCAGCAACCAGCAGGTACCAATGCTCTGGCAGGCACTGCAACACCATCCGTCCTGGCAAACAATGCCAATCAACGAGATGAGGCATCTACGTCAAGCACCGCATCAGCAAATAACAATCCCGAGCACGCGCTCATTGCCGCGCGAGCTCTTCTGCAACATCCACCACCTCCAAGTGCACCCCAGGGTGCTATGGAACAGTGGAGGGCTGATATCGACCATATGGTCGCAGCTGAGTTGCCAGCATCAGCAACCCAGGTCCTCCTCCTTCGGAACGAGCACCTCCACAGCAACGGACCATCTCTGGTCGGCTTGGTCCACAAGCCTCTCAACAAAGGAGGCGTGCTGCCTCCCAGCAGGTGACCTCGTTGCCCCCCGGGGCACGACACACCCATACCATCACCAGGATACCGACCCATGATCTATGGTCAGAACTGGATCGCTGCTCTCGGCAATAGGACGAGCGAGTCCACATCAAGCGTGCTCGCGAAAGGCGAGAGGCTCGGGACAACCCTGCTCCTCAGGGAGTAGGAGGAGGTTGTTCTGCCCTGGCCATACACTTACGCATGGTCAGGTGACCACAGAAGTTCCGGCCTCACCTGCCAGAAAAATTCAATGGGACAGTCAACCCCGCCGAATTTCTTCAAATATACTCTACTGCCATATTGGCAGCGGGAGGTGACGAGGCTATAATGGCCAATTACTTCCTTGTGGCCTTAACAAGGACTGCAAGGTCCTGGTTCATGAGTCTTTCACCTGACTCCATCAATAGTTGGGCGGAACTATGCCAAAAATTCACTGCCAATTTCGGGAGCTCCTACACCCAACCCGACACTGAATTGGACTTGTTTGCTGTAAAGCAAACGTCGGGGGAAACGCTACGGTCCTTCATCCAGCGATTCTCTCAGGTACGCAATACCATTCATTCTATCTCGAGCTCTTCTGTTATCGTTGCATTCAGACAGGGTGTTCGAGATAAGAAGATGCTAGAGAAGTTGGCTATCAAAGAAGTTACTAGCATCACATAACTCTTCAGCCTAACTGATAAATGCGCTAGAGCTGCGGAGGGTCGTGAAATGCATTCCAAGCCAGCTCCGGAGGCCAACCAGAAGTCCTCCAAAACTGAAGCCGCTACCTCCGATAGTGGCAAGAAGAAGAAGAAGCCCAGCAGCAAAAAGAAACCGTCGGTCGGCGCTCCAGCTGCTGCTGCTGCAGCTCCTGGAAGCTGGGGGCCACGCCCCGAGAAGCGAACTCGTCCTTCATCAGTGGACGGCAACAGTTCCAAAGCATGGTGTCCAATTCACAAAACGAATCGACATAGCTTGGAAGAGTGCCGGGAGGTCCAGAACCTTGCCGAACGCTACAACAAGCGCCGAGAAGAGGCTCCTTTCTATCAAAGGGAAGGAAAGCAAAAAGTCAATGACGCTCCGACTGAAGAGGAGCTAGGTTTCCAGGACCCTAAAAAGGTCTTGAAAGTCGTCTACAACACTGTCAACGATGACTCCGACACCTCCGACAACGAATGTCGGAAAACCCTGAACACCATCTATGGTGGTTCTTGGGACATCACTTCTCGTCACATCCTCAAGACAATGCGGCGGGACATGGGCATGGTAGCTCCTGCTGCTAAGGCAGAACCACATCGAAAGTGGATGGACACACCCATTGAAAGCATCTAGGCCCCCATGAGGTATGGTTTCGGTGATTAATGACAACCATTGGATTTTACTAATGAATTTGTGGATGCAAGGTCTCCCATATCACTCAATCAAACGAAATTTATATGAACATCAATATCAACTACTAATCATTGGAGACCCATATACAATCACTTTATGAGATCAAATCAATGATATGAAGATAAGAAGTAAAAGCTCTTATGTCAAAGTCATTCAACCACAATTGATGACACTTAATGCTTGAGAATCATCAGAAGTACATTTCCAACAAATGTCTAAGAGGTCAGTCGAGCAAAGTTCAAAAGAATGACTTAGAAACAACTCGAAGCAAACAAAATCAACTCACCGGATCAACCGATGTTTCCAGAGAATAACACGTCGGTCGAGTTGGTTTAGCAGAAGAAGAAGACCTCATAACAAAGCACCCACCGGATCATCCGATGTTAAGGGCTAAGCTACATCGGTCCATCAGTATAGTTTGCAATATCCTTGGACCAAGTGTAGCACCGGATCATCCGATGTACAGCAATATACACATCGGTCAATCACTCTAGTAAGCATCAAGTTTGAGAAAATTCTGGAGGAAGAGCCACCGGATCATCCGATGAGAAGACAAGTGCAACATTGGTCTAACAACGGTCATATCTGACACAATGATGTCAACTAAAGTGAACTTGACCGATGATAACTAAAGGGGAGACATTGGATCATCCGATGTTCGCAGAAAAGTTCTGTCAGCCTACTTTTCCAATGGCTATTTCGTGGAGGCTGGCTATAAATACCCCCTAAACCTGTCAAATCGACAAGTCTTGATCACCAGACATAATCTACACATCCACAAGCATTCAAGAAAAGGATCCATCACTTCTACATCATTTAGAGCACTTACACACCAAGAGATAGGCTAGAATTAGCTAGAGAGAGAGCTTGTGTGCCTCCATTCTTGGTGAGTGGAATCTCTAGGGTAGTGAGAGCCTTAAGGGAGTGTCCCTTGGTGTTTGTAACTGAGAGAGACTTCCGGAGCTTGCCAAGAGGATTGTGGAAGCCCGGAGGATCGAAGTTGTACAAGGCTTGAGCTCCACCTTGCCAAGGTTGGCAAACGGAGAAGAATAGTGAAGATCCCTAGTCTCGGTGACTTGGGTGTGGCTATACCCTTTGGTGGGTGCCACAACGTGGATGTAGGAAGATCTTGACGATCTTGCCGAACCACGGGATAAATCCTCGTGTCTCCTCGGGAGTTTGCATCCTCTTCCTCTCCCTTACATTTATGCATTTTACATACTGCAAAGTTGCTATTTTCAATGCATAGATCGTTTGCGTAGGGAATTGGACTTTTAGGAATTAAGTTTTATTGCTTAGATTTTTGAAAAGAAGCCCAATTCACCCCCCTCTTGGGCATTCGATCCTTACACCCATCATTTTCGATGCTTCAGACTGCCCCCGAAACATGATCGGGGCTGGTCAACTCCTGTTGATGGTGTCACCCACCATTAACAATATCCAAATCCACCATGTGATGGTGGACGGAGGTTCCGGGCTAAACCTCATAAGCTTCAAAGCTTTCGTTAAGCTTCAGCTCCGGCCTTCGGACCTTCGCCCATCCTGACCTTTCTCCGGAGTAGGTCCGGGAACCATTACTCCTCTTGGTTCTATTACACTCCCGGTAACCTTCGGGACCCGTGAGAACTACAGAACCGAGAAGCTGATCTTCGACATTGTGCAAATCAGTATGCCATTCAATGCCATATTGGGTAGGCCAGCTTTATATAAGTTTATGGCCGCTGCCCATTATGGTTACTTGGTGTTGAAGATGCCAACACCTACAGGCGTTCTTCGGATCCGCGACGATCGTACCGCAAGAGTTGTTGCACTGGAAGAACTCTATGTGCTTACCACAGCACAAGAGGAAGCATCCAGTAAGAAGCTAGCTGCAAATCCTCCAAGCATTCGCCACAAAGGCTCTACCTCTGCACCTCGTGTGCAACCAAGCGGTGACACCGACATTCCCGTCAAGGTCATCCAAAGCGGTTCCGAAGCTGCTCAGACTACCCGTATATCGGGGGGTCTGAACTACAAATAGGAACTTGCACTCATCACTTTTCTCCGTGCTAATATTGACGTGTTTGCTTGGAAACCGTCACAAATGCCTGGGATCCCTAGGGAGGTGATTGAGCATGATATGAAGATTTACCCAGACGCCCGACCTGTACACCAGAAGCCCCGGAAGCAATCAATCGAGTGGCAAAACTTCATCCTTCAGGAAATCAAGAAGTTGCTTGAAGCTGGATTCATCCGGGAAGTCTTCCATCCAAAATGGCTGGCAAACCCAGTTGTTGTACCCAAGGCCGGTGGGAAGCTTCGGATGTGTATCGACTACACCACCTTAAATAAGGCATGTCTAAAAGATCCATTTCCACTACCTAGAATAGATCAAATAGTGGACTCCACCTCCGGGTGTGAACTACTGTGTTTCTTAGATGCATATTCTGGATATCATCAAATCCAAATGTCTAAGGAAGATGAAGAGCATACTGCCTTCATAACAGTAGATGGATTGTATTGTTATACTGCTATGCCATTTGGTCTCAAAAATGCTGCTTCAACATTTGTGCGAGCCATGTACAAAACATTTGGAGAGCTAATAAGAGATTTTGTGGAGGTGTATGTTGATGACATCGTTGTGAAGATAAAAAACAAGGAGACACTCCTTGACAATGTACAAGCCGTCTTTGACAAGTTGCGTACTACGCGCACCAAGCTGAATCCGAACAAGTGTGTCTTTGGGGTTAGCTATGGGAAGATTTTGGGTTTCTTGGTGAATCATTGAGGAATTGAAGCAAATCCGGTGAAGATCAAAGATATAGAAGAAATGCGGCCCCCAGCCCGCATCAAAGATGTCCAAAAGTTGACTGGATGTCTAGCTGCGCTCAGTCGGTTTATATCAAGACTGGCAGAATGAGCGCTACCCTTCTTCAAACTCTTGAGGAAGTCGGGACCATTTCATTGGTCTGAGGAAGCAGAAAAGGCGTTTCAAGAGCTGAAGCAGCTCCTCACCACACTACCAATCCTGGTAGCTCCGAATCCTGGTGAGCCTTTACTGCTTTACATTTTGGCAACTACAGAGGTTGTCAGTATGGTTCTGGTCGCAGAAAGACCGGATCCATCCCCAGTTCAGGAGTCTAGACCCCTTCGAGAGGGTCCAAAACTACCTGAAGGCGAGTCTGGGGACCAACCCTCAGGCACAAATCCTCAAGGCGAGATGCTGGAGGATCAACCTCCTTCAAACGAAGGAGTAACCGCTGTTGTTGAACAAGAAGATCTAGACCCCTCTGTGAGGGTCCAAGTTACTTCAGAAGAAGCTCCGTGTTTCTTTAGAAGGGATCAGGAAATTCCAGAAGAAGGTCCGGACCCCTCCGGAAGGGTCCAGGTTGATGAAGAGGAAGCTCCGGGCCCCTCCGGGAGGGTCCGGACAGTCCAGCGCCCAGTGTACTTCATCAGTGAAGTACACGCCAAGACAAGATACATTGAGGTGTATAAACTGCTTTACGCAATTCTCATCGCTTCAAGAAAGCTTCGTCACTACTTCCAGGCCCACAAAATATCAGTGGTAACTTCTTTTCCACTGCGTGCAATTTTGCATAACCCTGATTCTACTAGGAATATTGCAAAGTGGGCAGCAGAGCTGTCAGAATTTGATCTAGAATTCGTGTCAAGACAAGCAATTAAAAGTCAAGCCTTGGCTGACTTTGTGGGCTAATAGGACAACACCTAATCGGTCAACTGGAGAAACTCCATTCTTCTTGGTGTATGGAGCCGAAGCAGTCATTCCTCCAGAAATAACCTTGGGGTCCCTCCGGGTCTGGACCTTCGACGAAGCCATGCAGGACCAGCTCCGGCGTGAAGACCTTTACCATGTCGACGAGGGAAGGTGCCAAGCAGCTGTTCGGAATGCACGTTATTGCCAAGCGCTCCGGCGCTACCATCAAAGGCATGTGCGTGACCGACAGCTTGAAGAAGGCGACCTGGTGCTCTGCAAGATACTAACTTGTGAAGGAATGAACAAACTTTCCCCCAGCTGGGAAGGTCCTTTCCGAGTCATTAAAGTATCTCGACCAGGATGCGTTCGCTTGGCGACTGAGGATGGGATCCCACTTCCCAATTCTTGGAACATCGAGCACCTCCGTAAGTTTTATGCTTAGAATCACAGACGTGAATCTGTAATTACACACAATGCATGTTGTAGAGTCGTTATATAGAGTCGAGCAAGTCCTCCGGGAGAACATCCAGACTCCTCCGGGAGGGTCCGGGAAGTTCAAGTAGCACTTGACACAGTCACAGCACTAAAAGTGTAACTACTTGCTCTGGGCTAGCACAAGATGTATACCACATTTAGCAGGGTCTAGCACCCTAAGTGTGTCCTTGTCCCCCCTGTAATTCGGACCTATAATGAAAGGCATTGTTGTGTGAAAACAGACTCCACGTGCATTTATTTTTTGTACAAGGCTCAATATATCAAATTATTTTTACCCCGCTTGTCTATAATGAAGTTGTGTAAATCTTTTTGAGTTTTTTTCCAAAGTAATTCACATGCATTACAAGCCTTATTTATAGTCTTTTTGGGTCTTAACACCGCCACATAGTCTACTTGCCTGAACGCCAAGCCAACATAGGTCCGGAGTGTGCTATCGACTTAGTCTGGTCCTGCACCCTAAGTACGCCACTCTACCTATACCCCGGCATGCCTCAGTAGGGTGAGTACTAAAAAGGCATGTGGATCTAGGGAGATTCTATCAAAATGCTTGTTATCATGTTGAGTTTTTCGGATCTAAAGTTCAAATAAGAATAATAAGCCACACCCAATTTATCGACAAGGGGACAAATTTTACTTTGCCTTTAATGTGCAGGAAAAGCAAAAATTCATAGCAATGATGGACAACGCCGGAGCTACCAATCTCCGACATCTCCCAAGATAGGTCCGCCGTCAATATCTAATATGTTGACGCCGGAGCTGCCAAGCTCTGACCATTCCAGGGGGCCTGTCTTCGATGCTTCAAAAGTGAAGACTTCAACATACTGTCATAACCTTTGGTACATGTACACACCTCAATTGTACACATGTACCAGGGGGCCAACAAGATAAGACACAGTATATTGAAGACAATGTGAAATTGAAGGCAAAAAGGAGGATTTCATTAATCATAAGAATTGGATTACAAAATTGAGATTACAAAGGACAAAGGGAGAAAAGTCCAAGCTATTGGAAGACCTAAGCCCTGCGGAAGAATGAAGCTACTTTTTGGGCAACTTCTCGGACGCTGGCTTTGGCGGCGTCTTCCTCTGTAACACCCTAAGTTTTCGCATCATGCATTGCATACATGATCATACATTAAACACTAGTAGAATAAGAGAAAAATAATAAAACATACATATACAAATATGTGTAGCAAAAGAAGGAAAAGAAAATAATAGTTATAGCCTAAAACTTGTAATAAGAAATAAGTATAAAAATAATAATAATAAAAATATATATAAATATATATATACATAACATATATAACAATATATAAAAAATAAATAAAATATTAATATTAATAGTATATATTATAATACTAATAAATAATATATAATATAAATAATAATATATATATATAAAAATACAAATAATAAATCATATAATAAAAGAAAGAATAAAAAAAGAAACAAAAAGGCCTGCCGCTTGCCAGGCCGACGGCCCAGCGAGCCACGCCGACTCCCGCCCCGATCCCCGCTCCCATACGCGCGCCCGGGCCCCACCGCCGCCTGGCCCGCACTGGCCTCGCGACCGATCCGCCCGCCCCCGCGTCCGACTCCCCTGGCCCCGATGCCCCCTGCCGCGTTGACCGCCCCGACCGAGGCCGCAGCGCGCGACCCCGCCCCCGCGTCCGACCCCGCCTCCGCTCCCGATTCCCGCGCCGAAGCTCACGGAACCGACTCGACCGCCGTATCGCGCCCCCCCCCCCCCCCCCTCGCGCCTATAAAAAAAAGGGACCGAAGCCCTGGGATGTTTCCTCGATACCAGAAAGCAGCCGCCGCCTCTAGAAAGAAAGCCGCCGGTACCGAAGGCAAAGAAAAACAGGGACCAGAGGGCTGCGCCCAGGGAAGAAAAAGGAGAAAAAGAAGGGGAAGAAGAGGAAGAAAAAGAGGAGGGCCCCACCGTCCGCCAGAGATCGTCGTCGACATCGCGCCGCCGTCGTCGTGCCGCCAGAGGACGCATCTACTTCGTCTACGCATTGTCCCCATCCCGCGATCATCGAAGCCATCGCATCTACGGTAGGCCATGTTCCCGATGCGAATTTTAGCGATCATATTGAATCTAATAGGCGTAAATTGATTTTAGTTGCACCATAATTTTATTTTCAGCAGCATTAATCCACCCTAAAACCCCCGTAAACTCATACGGACACGTATGAACTAGTTGCATCTAATTAATAAACAATCGTAGTTAATTAGTTATTGAATTGTGCATGCATACATGTCATTGCATGTTGATTATTTTGTGTGCATTATATTGAATTGTATGTACTTTCTTGTATGTATGATCACGCGCAGAGGAACGTGCTCAAGAGGCCGCATACGAGGATTTCCAAAATCAAGACTTTGAAGCGCTTGAGCAACCCCATCCGCCGGAGCAAGGCAAGTGTCCTTGAAGCATATTGATCCTATTTCAAAATAAATGTTTTGTTTGCGAACTTGCATGCTTGTGTCAAATTGATGGGAATCCTATGGTAGGAAGTTTAATAGTTTTGTTTGACCACCCTTGTCACCTGGAATATATGGTAGAGAGTCGGGAAGGGTTTTTACCTTTTTGCTTCACTTAATTAATTGGGATGGCAAACAACACTACACATTTAATTATGCACCAATGATATTCTGGTTAATGTGAACTGGTCAATATGATGGGTGATCTAAGCAAGCATGGTTTTGTGGATGGGTTGGATGATATGGTGGTATGCTTGCTTTAGATCTAAGGACCGGTTCATGCGAGAATACGCCAGGTCAACAGTGCCACCACAAGGCCAAGTATGGGTGCGGCATAGCTGAATAATTAGGAGCGCTGCTAGTATTGTATGGACCATTGGATGGCGCGGGGAATGGGAGTCGAGGAGGACTGCCCTGGGATCCGCATGGCACACGAGGGGGCCCGTGGGTGGGAGAATGGAGATTCAAGCCTGCCGGTGAAACCTTAGTGGGCCCGTACATGCTAGTAGTCCCTCTTGAAAGGCTATTTTGTGATCTCTTGGCCATGAACCTACGGAAGTTTGAGATGGCATAATGGAGGTTTCTTAGTCATCGAAAGGTGACGAAATCACAAACATGTGGGTAAAGTGGTACAGCCTCTGCAGAGTGTTAAAAACTATCATGATAGCCGTGCTCCCGGTTATGATCGCCTGGATGACCTACATGATTAGAGTTGGAATTGAGATTTGGGATGGTTATGGTCTGGTAATGGTTATGGAATGTTTATGGTTATGGGTTTATAATGGTTATGGTTTATGGATTATGGTCATGGATATGAATTTGAGTTATGGTAATTGGACATGGATAATGATGATGTTGGCAATAGTTGGATATGGTTTATATTTGTTAATATGATGGTTATAATGGGATTGTTTCACATAGACATAGTATAATGCTTTTCAAATGTTTTAATGTACTTTTCAGCACTTAGCCATTATTACATTCGTCATTTGAATAAGCCACATGTCATACTTTCCACACTTGCTGAGTATGACATGTACTCAGCCTTGCAATCCCCCCCAACAGCTACTGGAGACAATTGAGAGTACCCTGAGGATCACGTGGAGTACTAGGTTGCGTACCGCCGTCAATTGCCTGTGGATTGGAGTCGTACTGTTTAGTTTATTTTCCGCTGCATTATTTAGAGTTTTATCATTCGTGAACTATTGGATTATTGTAATAAAGTACTTATTTAATAGTTAAGACGTGGTTAAATTCTGTATATCGTTTGTGATGCAACCGTATATGTGTGATGAACTTCCTGGGCATACATATGCGTTACGCTTGGTTCATATTCGGAACCGGGTGTCACAAATTGGTATCAGAGCCGCGTTGATCGTAGGATGCAGCCTAGATAGAATGGACACTTTAGAGCACATAGGAGCACTCAGGAATCGATGTGTTTTTGCTTGGTGTGCTGTTTGCTATATATATATATATTGTTTGCTTGTGTGCTTAATAGAGGATTTTGGGATGCTTTAGCATTGCCATATCCACCTAGGCTAGTGTAGCTAGTTGTTTAGTTTCACATCCCTTGATACATATAGTTGGGACGTTTCTTTCCAAATTCTAAATCCTTCTGTCCCCACCTTTCTTTCGTCAACAGATGGTGAGAACTCGTAACCAGAGGGATGCCAACGATGAGGAGGAGCGCAATGAAGTACCTCAGAACAATCAGGGACATGCTCATGGAGCTATCAATATCGAACAACTGTTAGCTATGCAGAACCAGCTCATGCAGACCATGATACAGACCATGGGACAGCTGCAAGCTGGCGACAACAATTAGCCTCATATACCGCCCCCGCCACCACCCCTGCCTCCCCACGACCGTTTGGGAGAGTTCATGAGGACCAGACCGCCTACCTTTGCACAAGCCACATACCCAATGGAAGCTGATGATTGGCTGAAGTCCGTTGAAAAGAAACTTGCTATTGTCCAGTGCACTGATAGGGAGAAGGTTCTCTTTGCATCACATCAACTAGTTGGAGCAGCCGCCGACTTGTGGGAAGCTCTTTGCAACGCTCATGATAATCAGGAGGCAATCACTTGGGCTGAGTTTAAGCAGAGTTTCCGTTCCCACTATGTACCTGAAGGAGTTATGATACTGAGAAGACAAGACTTTGAAAATCTCAGGCAAGGGAGGATGAGCGTGAGTGAGTATCTCAACAAATTCACTCAATTATCAAGATATGCTCCAGAAGACATCAAAACCGATAGTAGGAAGCAGTATCTGTTTATGAGGGGTCTCAACAATGAAATTCAAGTCCAGTTGCTTAATACTGATTATCCAAACTTCCAAAAGCTTGTTGACAAGGCTATTGTGGTTGAGAACAAGATTCGTGAGATGGAGCAGGACAACAAGAGGAAGATGCCACATCATGGACCGCAGCAAGGAAGCAATGTTCGCCCCCGTTATGCACCACCTACTGCACCATAATACAACCCATCTGCTCCTGCATACCGCGCTGCTTATCCCCCCCCCCCCCCAAATCAGCCACCGCAGCAACGCCCCGCCATGCAAGCGCCTCTCTATCCTGTGCCACCTGCGCCGCGTTCTAACATGGCGGCAAATGCTCAAAACCAGTTGCGCCCAAACTTCCCTAATGCTACGGGTGGTAAGACATGCTATGTGTGTGGAGAACCCGGACACTTTGCAAGTCAATGCCCCAAGAGAAACTATGGACCTATGAACAATGCACCAAGGCCAAATAACCCGCGACCAAATGGAGGAGCACCACAAGGCAACTGTGGACAGCAGAATTTTGCTCGTGGCAATGTGAATCATGTCTCTACTGAGGAAGCCCAACAAGCTGATGACGTCGTGATTGGTATGTTTCTTGCCAAATCCAACCCCGCGACTGTTTTATTTGATTCGGGAGCATCTCATTCATTCATCTCGTCAAAGTATGTTGCCAAGTACAATTTGCCTATATCTCATATGAAGAAAACTATGCTAGTAAGTTCTCCTAGCGGAGAGATGAGGACAAATATAGTATGTCTGAAAGTAAGCATTAAAATAAGGGGGGTAGACTTTCTCGCAAACCTCATAGTCTTGGACTCCCAAGGAATAGACATAATACTTGGAATGGACTGGTTGAGCAAGTATAATGGAGTCATTCAATGTGCCGAGAGGATTGTGCAGTTGACGAGTGAACATGGTACACGCATCAAAGTTGAGGCAGCCCAACCTGCAAGAGGGAAAGCGATGCTGAATCACGTGGAAGAAGTGACATTGGAAAGCATTCCGATCGTTCGCGAGTACCCGGATGTGTTTCCAGATGAGTTGCCAGGTATGCCACCTAATCTTGACATAGAATTCACCATTGAGTTGATACCCAAAACTGCACCTATAGCTAAGAGGCCGTATAGGATGCCTCCTAAGGAATTAGCAGAGCTCAAGAAGCAAATTCAAGAGCAGCTAGAGAAGGGTTTTATACGCCCAAGCTCATCCTCGTGGGGAGCCCCAGTGCTCTTCGTAGATAGGAATGATGGAACCCAGAGGATGTGTGTGGACTATAGGTCTCTCAACGAAGTGACAATTAAGAACAAGTACTCACTACCCCGGATAGAGGATTTGTTCGACCAAATGAAGGGTGCATGTATCTTCTCCAAGATCGACTTGCGGTCAGGATACTTCCAAATGAAGATTAGACCATCGGATATACCCAAGACAGCATTTCGGACATGATATGGATCTTATGAGTACACCGTCATGTCATTTGGATTGACGAACGCGCCTGCGTACTTTATGTATCTCATGAATAAGGTCTTCATGGAATATCTGGATAAGTTCGTTGTAGTGTTCATCGATGATATTATGATCTACTCGAAGGATGAGAAGGACCACGAGGAACACTTGAGGCTTACGCTGCAGAAATTGAGGGAGCATCAATTGTATGCCAAGTTCAGTAAATGTCAATTTTGGTTACGGAAAGTTTCTTTCTTAGGCCATATTATTTCCGGAGGAGGAGTATCAGTTGACCCAGGGAAGGTGAGAGATGTGCTTAAGTGGGAACTGCCACAGAATGCTAAGGAAATTCGGAGTTTCCTTGGAATGGCTGGATATTACCGCCGATTCATAAAGAATTTCTCCAAAATAGCCAAGCCTATGAACAAATTACTCATGAAAGGGAAGGCATTCCGATGGACTCAAGCTTGTCAGGATAGCTTTGAGGAGTTAAAGAAAAGGTTGACAACCGCGCCGGTGTTAGTATTACCGGACGTGAGCAAGAGTTTTGATATATATTGTGATGCATCAAGACAAGGATTAGGATGTGTGCTCATGCAAGAAGGCCAAGTGGTAGCTTATGCATCGAGGCAACTAAAGAAACATGAGTTGAATTATCCTACACACGACCTTGAACTCGCAACCGTGGTACACGCCTTAAAGATATGGAGACACTATGTTTTTGGTCACCGATGTGAGATTTATGCGGATCACAAGAGTCTCAAGTACATATTTACGCAAACGGATCTGAATCTGAGGCAAGGCCGATGGTTGGAGCTCATCAAGGATTATGACGTGGGAATCAACTATCACCCAGGGAAGGCCAATGTAGTGGCCGATGCTTTGAGCCGAAAAGGAATAAGTCATCAACTCACAGTTCGAGAGCTGCCATCCGAGTTATGCAAGGAGTTCGAACGGTTAAACCTTGGATTCATAAATGAAATGGGAACGATGGAAGTCAACCCAACATTAGAGCAGGAAATACGGGAAGGGCAGACAAAGGACAAGGAAATACAGGAAATCAAGGAAAGGACCCGAGAAGGAAAAGAATTCAGATTTGATGAGGACGAACAGGGTACCTTATGGCTTGGAAAGAGGATTGTGGTACCTAATGTTAGGCATATTCGGGAAACAATATTGAAGGAGGCACATGACTCGCCTTACCCAATTCATCCTGGCTGTACGAAGATGTACAAGGACTTAAAGACATGTTATTGGTGGGCCAGCATGAAAAAGGACATAGCCGAATATGTTGCACTTTGTGATGTGTGCCAACGAGTTAAAGCTGAACATCAAAAACCAGTCGGATTGTTGCAACCATTAAAGATCCCAGAGTGGAAATGGGAAGAGATTGGTATGGACTTTATAGTTGGATTACCGCGAACTCAGTCTGGCTATGATTCAATATGGGTTATTGTGGATCGATTGACAAAATCAGCTCACTTCATCCCTGTCAAGACCACATATACTACTGCGAAGCTAGCAGAACTGTATATGGAGCATATTGTGTGCCGACACAGAGTATCGAAGAAGATAGTCTCGGATAGAGGTTCTCAGTTTACCTCCAGATTTTGGCAGAAATTGCATGAAGCAATGGGGACAAGGCTGAACTTCAGTTCGGCATATTATCCTCAAACGGATGGACAAACCGAGAGGACCAATCAGATTTTGGAAGACATGTTAAGAGCTTGTGCTTTAAAGCATGGGAAAAGTTGGGATAAGAGCTTGCCATATGCAGAATTCTCGTACAACAATAGCTATCAAGCAAGTCTGAAAATGTCACCCTACGAAGCATTGTACAGAAGGAAGTGTAGGACTCCCTTGTTTTGGAATGAAACCGGAGAGAATCAAGTGTTTGGTCCCGACGTATTACAAGATGCTGAAAGGCAAGTCCAAATAATACGGGAAAACTTAAAGGCTGCCCAGTCTCGACAAAAAGGTTATGCTGATAATAGGCGAAGGAGTCTGACTTTTGAAGTTGGAGATTTTGTATACCTCAAAGTGTCACCTATCAGAGGTCAGCGATGGTTTAACGTCAAAGGAAAATTGGCACCACGATACATCAGACCGTTTAAGATTCTGGACAAGCGAGGAGAGGTAGCTTATCGACTTGAGCTGCCGACGTATCTCTCTGATGTACACGACGTATTTCACGTCTCTCAACTCAAGAAGTGTCTCAGGGTACCGGAAGAACAAGTGCCGATGGACGAGTTAGAACTTCAAGAGGATTTGTCCTATGTCGAGCAACCTATCAAAATTTTGGACATAAAGGAAAGGGTAACGAGAAATAAGAGGATCCGTTGGTGCAAAGTGCAATGGAAACACCATACGGAAGCCGAAGCTACATGGGAACGTGAAGAAGACTTGAAGGCAGAATTCCCTCATTTTTTCTCCACGCTATCGAATCTCGAGGGCGAGATTCACTTTAAGGGGGGTAGGTTTGTAACACCCTAAGTTTTCGCATCATGCATTGCATACATGATCATGCATTAAACACTAGTAGAATAAGAGAAAAATAATAAAACATACATATAAAAATATGTGTAGCAAAAGAAGGAAAAGAAAATAATAGTTATAGCCTAAAACTTGTAATAAGGAATAAGCATAAAAATAATAATAATAAAAATATATATAAATATATATATAAATAATATATATAACAATATATAAAAAATAAATAAAATTTTAATATTAATAGTATATATTATAATAATAATAAATAATATATATAATATAAATAATAATATAAATAATATATATATAATATAATATAAATAATAAATCATATAATAAAAGAAAGAATAAAAAAAGAAAAAAAAGGCCTGCCGCTGGCCAGGCCGACAGCCCAGCCAGCCGCGCCAACTCCTGCCCCGATCCCCGCTCCCGTACGCGCGCCCGGGCCCCACCGCCGCCTGGCCCGCACCGGCCTCGCGACCGAGCCGCCCGCCCTCGCGTCCGACTCCCCTGGCCCCGATGCCCCCTGCCGCGTTGACCGCCCCGACCGAGGCCGCAGCGCGCGACCCCGCCCCCGCGTCCGACCCCGCCTCCGCTCCCGATTCCCGCGCCGAAGCTCACGGAACCGACTCGACCGCTGTATCGCGCCCCCCTCGCGCCTATAAAAAAAAGGGACCGAAGCCCTGGGATGTTTCCTCGATACCAGAAAGCAGCCGTAGCCTCTAGAAAGAAAGCCGCCGGTATCGAAGGCAAAGAAAAACAGGGACCAGAGGGCTGCGCCCAGGGAAGAAAAAGGAGAAAAAGAAGGGGAAGAAGAGGAAGAAAAAGAGGAGGGCCCCACCGTCCGCCGGAGATCGTCGTCGACATCGCGTCGCCGTCGTCGTGCCGCCGGAGGACGCATCTACTTCGCCTACGCATTGTCCCCATCCCGCGATCATCGAAGCCATCGCATCTACGGTAGGCCGTGTTCCCGATGCGAATTTTAGCGATCATATTGAATCTAATAGGCGTAAATTGATTTTAGTTGCACCATAATTTTATTTTCAGCAGCATTAATCCACCCTAAAACCCCCGTAAACTCATACGAACACGTATGAACTAGTTGCATCTAATTAATAAACAACCGTAGTTAATTAATTATTGAATTGTGCATGCATACATGTCATTGCATGTTGATTATTTTGTGTGCATTATATTGAATTGTATGTACTTTCTTGTATGTATGATCACGCATAGAGGAACATGCTCAAGAGGCCGCATACGAGGATTTCCAAAATCAAGACTTTGAAGCGCTTGAGCAACCCCATCCGCCGGAGCAAGGCAAGTGTCCTTGAAGCATATTGATCCTATTTCAAAATAAATGTTTTGTTTGCGAACTTGCATGCTTGTGTCAAATTGATGGGAATCCTATGGTAGGAAGTTTACTAGTTTTGTTTGACCACCCTTGTCACCTGGAATATATGGTAGAGAGTCGGGAAGGGTTTTTACCTTTTTGCTTTGCTTAATTAATTGGGATGGCAAACAACACTACACATTTAATTATGCACCAATGATATTCTGGTTAATGTGAACTGGTCAATATGATGGGTGATCTAAGCAAGCATGGTTTTGTGGATGGGTTGGATGATATGGTGGTATGCTTGCTTTAGATCTAAGGACCGGTTCATGCGAGAATACGCCAGGTCAACAGTGCCACCACAAGGCCAAGTATGGGTGCGGCGTAGCTAAATAATTAGGAGCGCTGCTAGTATTGTATGGACCATTGGATGGCGCGGGGAATGGGAGTCGAGGAGGACTGCCCTGGGATCCGCATGGCACACGAGGGGGCCCATGGGTGGGAGAATGGAGATTCAAGCCTGCCGGTGAAACCTTAGTGGGCCCGTACATGCTAGTAGTCCCTCTTGAAAGGCTATTTTGTGATCTCTTGGCCACGCACCTACGGAAGTGTGAGATGGCATAATGGAGGTTTCTTAGTCATCGAAAGGTGATGAAATCACGAACATGTGGGTAAAGTGGTACAATCTCTGCAGAGTGTTAAAAAATATCATGATAGCCGTGCTCCCGGTTATGAGCGCCTGGATGACCTACATGATTAGAGTTGGAATTGGGATTTGGGATGGTTATGGTCTGGTAATGGTTATGGGATGTTTATGGTTATGGGTTGGTAATGATTATGGTTTATGGATTATGGTCATGGATATGAATTTGAGTTATGGTAATTGGACATGGATAATGATGATGTTGGCAATAGTTGGATATGGTTTATATTTGTTAATATGATGGTTATAATGGGATTGTTTCACATAGACATAGTATAATGCTTTTCAAATGTTTTACTGTACTTTTCAACACTTAGCCATTATTACATTCGTCATTTGAATAAGCCACATGTCATACTTTCCACACTTGCTGAGTACGACATGTACTCACCCTTGCAATCCCCCCAACAGCTACTGGAGACAATTGGGAGTACCCTCAGGATCACGTGGAGTACTAGGTTGCGTACCGCCGTCAATTGCCTGTGGATTGGAGTCGTACTATTTAGTTTATTTTCCGCTGCATTATTTAGAGTTTTATCATTCGTGAACTATTGGATTATTGTAATAAAGTACTTATTTAATAGTTAAGACGTGGTTAAATTCTGTATATCGTTTGTGATGCAATCGTATATGTGTGATGAACTTCCTGGGCACACATATGTGTTACGCTTGGTTCATATTCGGAACCGGGTGTCACATTCTCCTTAGTGACGGGACCTTCGAGCACTGGGTCCTATGGGAATTGGGGATCTCGGCTTACATAACACGTCAGCACATATTCTGCGATGTTTGTAGCCAGAGTTTTCCCCTCCGTCTCCAGCTGATCCGCAATGGCGTCGCCCATCGCATCAAGTTTGCCGTCAGCACCATTGAGGGCCACCAGCGCTCGGTCCAGATCCAGCTTCGTGTTATCCGGACGTACTGGACTGAAACCCACCGGTGTCAACGCATCATTCGTCCGTCCGAGGAAGTCCCACACTTGAATAGTTTTCGTCTCCTTTAAGCTCCGCAGCTCTTCCAGTGACCTCCGGCGGCCGCAAGCTCCGAACCTTCACGGGCAAGTCGCTCAGCCAACTTAGCATGTTGTTGGTTGACTTCGGCAACCTGCTTCTCCTGGTCGGCCAGCTCCGTCTCCTGAAGGTGATTGCGGTTCCGCCTCTTAGCAAGGTCCTTCTCCCTGCCCTTGACTTTCTCCTCCCTAGCGGCAATGTCAGACTCTCTTTTCGAGAGCTCTTGCCCCACCTTCCAGCTCTTCTTCCTCTCTTCCTCCTTCCATTGATCCAGCTTTTTGCTGCGATCCGCCAAATTTTTCTCACCCAGAGCAAACTTCTTGGTGACCTCCGCTTCCCTCCTCACTAAATCGTCCTGCTGCCCAGGAGTTTTTCCTCCCTCGCCTCTAGGTCCGCTTGACGCTTCATGAGAGTTTCATTCAACTCTGCGAGCTTTTTGTAACGCTCGTCAGCAGCGTCACGTCTCTCTTTAGCTTGCTCCAGAATTTCTCTGGAGTTAGCATCGAGCGCTCTGATGGCGACCTCCTTCTCCTCCATCAACTTGTCCCAGGACTCTAACCGGGCCTTCTCCCCCTTTATCCATTCCTTTGGTCAGCTAGCCTCGTCTAAGCAAGCTTGGTTTCAAAATGGAGTCTGTTGCGCCAACGCCTCAAGGTGTTGTGCTCCACCTCCAAAGCTTTGCTCTCATGGTCGAAGGCGAGCTGGACCTTCCTAAGGCTCGAGCAGGCGTTGTCTATGTACAATGCCAGGGGGATAGGTTCTGGGCTTGCTGGGACCATTTCCGCAGGCTCAAGCGGGTTCTCCGTAACAAAAATTGGGTCCCACTCTACAATAGTGGTCCCCTGTACTCCTACGATGCTAGGGCGACTCTCCTGGAGCCCTTCAGTGGTAGCAGAAGAACTCACGGGGGGAACTTCCGCCTCCAGAGCAGGTGAATGCACTGTTTCTGGGTCCTCAGTCGACGGCTCAAATGTTGAAGGACGGGTCGCCGATCCGGCAAGTTGCTCTGGTTCCGGCCCTGGTACCTCTGGGCCACCACTTCCGGAGCAGCGACAGGAGCTTCAACTGGGGACTCAACCTCCACTGGTTCAGGCTCCGGCGCGGCGACCACTTCTGGCATAGCCGCCGGACTTTCAACCACCTCCGGCATAGCCGCTGAACCCTCTACAACTTCCGGCTCTGCCGCCGGATCTTCAACCATTTCTGGCACAAGGGACGAAGCTTTGATGATCTCTGGCTCAACAGCCGGGGCTTCAGTTACCTCTAGCTCAACAGCCAGGGCTTCGGCAGCTTCTGACTCGGAAGCCGGAACTCCTAGCGCTGCCAGTACTGGAGCATCAGCCTCCGCTGCCGGGGCACATCTTCAAATTCCCACCTGCGGTCTGGCGCTACCACATGAGCTTTAGGTGAGGACTACGAGTCCAGGCTCACGACAGCTGGCGCCGGAGATGCCGCTACTTCCATCTCCGCTTGACGAGGAGGCTCAACAGTCGAAGCCAGAGCTTCGACAGCTGCAGCCCCAGCCGTCGCAATAGGCGTTGAAGCTCCAGGTCCCTTCTTCGATACCCTAAAAATAAAGGGAATAGAAGATTAAATACGCATCCAAAAGCAATATTAACATTTCAGAGTGAGCAATCAATGCTTACCTTAGGATGCTACCACCCCAGTTGCCTCAGAACCTCTTCTTCTGAGGCCCGGAGCTAGAGCCCACCAAATCTGGTGAGACAACTACTTCAGACCTCAGTTGAGGAACGCTCGTAGCTGCCAGAGTTCTTTCGGCTGGAGCTTCCCTTAGGCGGGAAGAACCCCCGGACCTAGAACTTCTAGCCGGCACTACAGCTGGAGTCGACTACCCGGAGCTGATGCCTCTTGAAGACGCTTGCACCGAAGCAGGGGTAGTAGCAGAAGACCCCCCCCCTCAGGGGAGAAGCAGCAGTCATGGAAGGAGCAGGCCTGATAGACCTCCCGTTAGCGTGCTTCAACTTCCTCTTCGGGTTGGAAGGCTCAGTTGGCTCTTTGCCCTTGCCTTTGCCGACGTCTTCAGTCCTTCAGCTTGGGGCGGGGACAAGACCACCCTCGGAAGGTTCGGGGATCGCCAATCTAGTGGTCGTAAGCCTCTCCACCTCACCAAGATCGTCAAGCGCCGACATACTCCTATAGAGCTCCCTGCTGAACCGCGCCTCCATGTTCAGAGGGTGTGACGCCCGGCTCCGAAAACTGAACCAAGCTAACGCATATGTGTGCCCAGGATGTTCAACACACATACACGAGTGCAATCACAAAAGAGTATACAGAAAATTACCACAAAACAAGATTAATTATCAGATTTTATTACACAAACCATATTATCCTCGAATACAAGCTCTAATGAATATTAATGACAAGTTCAACTAATGCAGCGGAAATAAACTAATTAAGCAACTAAGCAAACTAAGCAAAAGGGGTAGCGCAGCTCCATGCAACACCACAGGCAAAGCTGACGGTAGACACGGCCTAGAACTCCGCATTATCGCCACTAAACTCACAATCCTGACCTGCAACTGTTGGGGGGATTGCAAGAGTGAGTACATGTCGTACTCAGCAAGTGTGGAAAGTATGACATGTGGCTGATTCAAATGACGACAATAATAATGGCAAAATGCTGAACAGTACATTAAGACATTTGAAAAGCAATATATTATATGTATGTGAAATAAACCCATCATAATCATAAGTAATATCATAATACCAGTCCATAATTCACCATCCTCATCCATAATTCCAGATTTCACCATTTACCAATAACCATATTCAATACCAAAAATTATTCCATAACCATCCATAACCATTACCAAACCATAACCAACCATAACTAAACCAATACCGAGTACCCTCTAATCATGGAATTTGTCCAGGTGCTCATAACCGGGAGCACGACTATCATGATAGTTTTATTTGACTCTGCAGAGTTTGTACCTCTTTACCCACGTGTTCGTGATTCATCACCCTTGGTGACTAAGAACCTCCCTTATGCCCATGACCCGTCGGTCACATTACACACTTCCGTGGGTGTGTGGCCAAGAGATCACAAAATAGCCTTTACAAAGGGATTACTAGCCTATTTAGACCCCACTGAGGTTTCACCGGTGGCGATGCCTCCAACTGAGCACATCTTCAACCAAGGGCCCCCTCTTGAGCCATTCGGATCCCAGGGTAGTTCAACCAATCATCAACAAACCCAATCCGACTACCCCTTCCCCGAGCATCCACAATGGTCCAAATAGTACTAGCAAAGCCCTAATTAATCAGCTACGCCGCACCCATACTTGGCCTCGTGGTGGCATTGTAGTCCTGGCTTATTCTCGCATGAACCGGTCCTTAGATCTAAAGCAAGCAAACCACCATAACATCCAACCCATCCACATACCAGGCTTGCTTAGATCACCCATCGTATTGACCAGTTCACATTAACCAGAATATCATTGATGCATAATTAAATGTGTAGTGTTGTTTACCATCCTAATTAATTAAGCAAAGAAAAAAGGTAAAAACCCTTCCTGACTCTCTACCATATATTCCAGGTGACAAGGGTGGTTAAACAAATCTAGTAAACTTCCTACCATAGGATTGCCATCAAATTGACACAAGCATGCAGTTTGCAAACAAAACATTTATTTTAAAAACAGGATCAATATGCTTCAAGGACACTTGCCTTGCTCCGGCGGATAGGGTTGCTCAAGCGCTTCGAAATCTTGATTCTGAAAATTCTCGTACACGATCTCTTGAGCACTTCCCTCTACTCGTGATCACACATACAAGAAAAAACATACAAATCAACATGATGCACACACATTAATCAACATGCGATGATATGCATGCATGCAAAGATCAATTATTAATTAACTATGGTTGTTTATTAATTAGATGCAACTAGTTCATACGTGTTTATATGAGTTTACGGGGGTTTTAGTGGGAATTAATGCGGCTGAAAATAAAAAGGCGATGCAACAAAAGTCAATTTACGTCTATTAGATCTAATATGTCGCTAAAATTCGCATCGGAAAAATGAATCCTACCGTAGATGTGATGGCTTCGAAGATCGCGGGATGAAGGTGACGCGTAGACGAAGTGGATGCGCAAGGTCCTCCGGCGGCACGACGACAGCGACGCGATGACGACCACCCTCCTCTTTTTTTCTTCCTCTTCCTCCTCTTTTCTTCCCTGGCGGCGCAACTCTCTGGTCCCTCTTTCTTTTCTGTACCGGCTAGGGCTTCTTTTATCGTGGATGGCGGCGGCGTTTTTCTGCGGCTCGGGAAAAACACGAAGCCTGGAGGCGTTTATATAGGCGGCGGCAATGATCAGAGACTGGCTCGGTCTCTGGAGTCGGGGTCGGGCAGTGCGTCGGGCGGGCACGCGAGTCGCGGTGCACGGGGCCAGGCGGCGGGAGCAGTGCGGCGCGTCGGGCAGCTGCGTGCGGTGCTGGGGCCAAGGCGCGGGCGCGCGTGAGGCCAGGAGGCACGGGGCGGCGAGGTCGCACGGGATCCAGGTGGCGGGCGCGCTGGTTCGCGCGCTACGCGCGGTGCGGGGCGTCGGGTGCGGGAGCAGGCGGGGCCCAGGCGGCGGGGTTGCGGCCACGCGGTGCGGGGCGTCGGTCGGGTGGGGTCGGGTGCGGGAGCAGGCGGGGCCCAGGTGGCGGGGTTGCGGCCACGCGGTGCGGGCGCGCTCAGCGGGAGCGCGGGGCACGCGCGGGAGCGGGGTGGGGCCCAGGCGGGCGCGCGGTGCGCTGAGGCTGGTGCGTGGCCGGCTGGGCCGTTTGGCCTGGCCGACGGTTGTTTGTTTGTTTGTTTTTTTTTTCCTTTTTTTTTTCTTTTTTTCTTTTCTCTTTTTTGTTTCTTTATATATATATATATTTATTATTATTATTTTTATACTTATTCCCTATTACAAGTTTTAGGCTATAAGTATTATTTTCTTTTTCTTCTTTTTGCTACACCATATATGTATGTTTTATCTTTTATTATCTTTCTTTTATCCAACTAATGTTTAATGCATGATCATGTATGCAATGCATGATGCAAAAATTTAGGGTGTTACAAACCTACCCCCTTAAAGTGAATCTCGCCCTCGAGATTCGACAGCGTGGAGAAAAGATGCGGGAATTCTGCCTTCAGGTCTTCTTCACGTTCCCACGTAGCTTCGGCTTCTGTATGGTGTTTCCATTGCACTTTGCACCAACGGACTTTCTTATTCCTCGTGACCCTTTCCTTCACGTTCAAGATCTTGATAGGTTGCTCGACATAGGACAAATCCTCCTGAAGTTCTAACTCGTCCATCGACACTTGTTCTTCCGGCACCTTGAGACACTTCTTGAGTTGGGAAACATGAAACACATCATGTACGTCTGAAAGATGAGTTGGCATCTTCAACTTATATGCTACTTCTCCTCTTTTGTCCAAAATCTTGAATGGTCCAATATAACGAGGTGCGAAGTTGCCTCTTATGTTAAACCTCTTATGACCTCTCATAGGTGACACCTTGAGGTAAACAAAATCTCCTATTTCAAAGGCTAATTTCCTTCTCCTATTGTTCACATAGCTTTTTTGTCTTGATTGGGCAGCCCTCAAGTTTTCACGAATTATCTGGACTTGCTTTTCGGCTTCTTGCAACACATCTGGACCAAATACTTGAGTTTCTCCTGCCTCATTCCAGAATAAAGGTGTCCTACACTTCCTCCCATAAAGCGCTTCATATGGTGACATTTTCAAGCTTGCTTGGTAACTATTGTTGTATGAAAATTCCGCGTATGGCAAGCTTTTGTCCCAACTTTTCCCATGCTTTAAAGCACAAGCTCTTAACATGTCCTCCAAAATCTGATTGGTCCTCTCGGTTTGTCCATCCGTTTGAGGATGATATGCTGAACTAAAATTCAACCTCGTTCCCAAAGCTTCATGCAATTTTTGCCAAAATCTGGAGGTAAATTGAGAACCTCTATCCGAGACTATCTTCTTCGGTACTCCGTGTCGACACACAATATGCTCCATGTATATCTCGGCCAATTGTGCAGCTGTATATTTGGTCTTCACAGGACAAAATGAGCTGACTTGGTTAAGCGATCCACAATTACCCAAATTGAGTCATACCCGGACTGAGTACGTGGTAACCCAACTATGAAGTCCATACCAATTTCTTCCCACTTCCATTCCGGAATCTTCAACGGTTGCAATAATCCAGCCGGCCTCTGATGTTCCGCCTTGACTCATTGGCACACATCACACAATGCTACGTATTCAGCTATGTCCTTCTTCATGCTATCCCACCAATAGCAACTCTTCAAGTCTTTGTACATCTTGTACAACCAGGGTGAATTGAGTAAGGCGAGTCATGTGCCTCCTTTAATATTGTCTCCCGAATATGCTTTACATTAGGCACAACGATCCTCTTTCCAAGCCATAAGGTACCATGTTCATCTTCATCAAATCTGAATTCTCTCTCTTCCTCGATCCTTTCCTTGATTTCCTTGATCTCCTCATCCATGGTTTGTGCTTCTCGAATTTCTTGCTCCAAGGTTGGGTTTAACTCCATCATCTCTATCTCATTTACAAACCCGAGGTTCAACCGTTCAAACTCCTTACATAACTCGAATGGTAACTCTCGAACCGTGAGTTGATGACTTACTCCTTTTCTACTCAAAGCATCGGCCACTACATTGGCTTTTCCCGGATGATAGTTGATCCCCAAATCATAATCTTTGATGAGCTCCAACCATCTTCGTTGCCTCAAGTTCAGATACGTTTGTGTGAAAATATACTTCAAACTCTTATGATCCGTGTAAATTTCACACCTATGTCCAAGAATATAGTGTCTCCAAATCTTCAATGCATGTACCACAGCTGCAAGTTCTAAATCATGTGTTGGGTAATTCTGCTCATGTTTCTTCAATTGTCTGGATGCATAGGCGACCACTTGACCTTCTTGCATAAGCACGCATCCGAGTCCTTGTCTTGATGCGTCACAATAAATATCAAAACTCTTGCTTACATCCGGCAATACCAAAACTGGGGCTGTTGTTAACCTCTTCTTCAACTCCTCAAAACAGTTTTGACAAGCTTGAGTCCATCGAAAAGCCTTTCCCTTCATTAGCAATTCCGTCATTGGCTTGGCTATCTTGGAGAAGTCCTTGATGAATCGACGGTAATATCCAGCCATTACAAGAAAACTCCTTATTTCCTTGACATTTTGCGGCGGTTCCCACTTCAACACGTCTCTCACTTTTCCAGGGTCAACCGATACTCCTACTCCCGAAATTATATGACCCAAAAATGGCACCTCTTTCAACCAAAACTGACACTTGTTGATCTTGGCATACAATTGATGCTCCCTCAATTTCTGCAATGTAAGCCTCAAGTGTTCCTCATGTTCTTTCTCATCCTTCGAGTAGATCATAATGTCATCAATAAACACCACAATGAACTTATCCAAGTACTCCATGAAGACCTTATTCATGAGGTACATAAAGTAGGCAGGCACATTTGTCAATCCGAAAGACATCACGGTGTACTCATAAGATCCATACCGTGTTCTAAAAGTTGTCTTGGGTATGTCCGATGGTCTGATCTTCATTTGAAAGTATCCTGACCTCAATTCAATCTTAGAGAAGACACAAGCACCCTTCATCTGATCAAACAAGTCTTCTATACGTGGCAAGGTATACTTGTTCTTGATTGTTACCTCGTGGAGAGCTCTGTAATCTACGCACACCCTTTGGGATCCATCCTTCTTGTCCACGAATAGAACGGGCACTCCCCAAGGTGAATAGCTAGGGCAAATAAAACCCTTCTCTAGTTGCTCTTGGATTTGCTTCTTGAGCTCCACTAGTCCGAAGGAGGCATCCTATACGGCCTCTTAGCTATAGGTGCAGTTCCAGGGATTAAATCAATAACAAACTCAATGTCTCGATCAGGCGGCATACCTGGCAACTCGTCCGGAAAAACATCCAAAAATTCACACACCATCAGAATCTCCTCAATTGCGGCACCATCCATATGATTCAGCTCCAATTGCTTTGGTGCGGTTTGAGATGCTTCAAATTCTATGGTGATCCCTTCTTCGTTGGTCAACTTCACCGTCTTTGTGTCACACTCAATAACTCCATTGTGCTTCCTCAACCAGTCCATACCAAGTATAATGTCCAATCCTTGAGAATCCAAAACAATGAGGTTGGCGGAGAAATCTACCCCCTTATTCTAAGGCTTACTTTTGGACATACTATATTTGTCCTCATCTCTCCTCCAGGAGACTTAACCAATAGAGTAAACTTCATATGAGAGATAGGCAAACTATACTTGGCAACATACTTTGATGCAATGAATGAATGTGATGCTCCAGAATCAAATAACATAGTTGCGGGGTTGGAGTTGGCGAGAAACATACCAATGACCACGTCATCC
Organism: Tuctoria greenei; assembly: GCA_036927565.1. Taxonomy (NCBI): domain Eukaryota; kingdom Viridiplantae; phylum Streptophyta; class Magnoliopsida; order Poales; family Poaceae; genus Tuctoria; species Tuctoria greenei. The sequence goes on from JAYESD010000006.1 coordinate 14,594,319, forward strand.
GCTTGCTGAGCATCCTCCGTAGAGACATGGTTCACGTTGCCACAAGCAAAATTCTACTGTCCACAGTTCCCTTGTGGTTGTCCTCTATTGGGTCTTGGGTTTTGCCTCAGCGCATTGCTTCCTTGACCAAGGCCTGACTTAGGACATTGATGTGCAAAGTGTCCAGCTTCTCCACAAGTATAACACTTCTTAACTCCACCAGAATTATTGGGGCGAGCTTGGTTTTGAGCATTGGCTCCAGGAAAATCAGCACGAGGCGCATAAGGCATCAGAGGCCTAGGTGCTTGCATGACAGGGCGTTGCTGCACAAACTGAGTTGGGCATGGTGCATAACCAGGGCGCTGAGCAGGTATAGAGGAGTTGTACTAGGGCGCATTGGGCGGTGCAAGGCGAGGGCGCACATTACTTCCTTGTTGCTGTCCTTGATATGGCGCCTTCCTCTTGATTTCTTGCTCCATCTCGCGAATCTTGTTCTCCACCACAATTGCTTTGTCCACGAGCTTCTGAAAATTGGCATAATCGCAGTTGAGTAGTTGCACTTGGATCCCATTGTTGAGGCCTCTCATGAACAAATATTGCTTCCGGCTGTCCCGACTAACATCCTCAGGTGCATATCTTGAGAGTTGAGTGAACTTGTTGAGATTTCACTCACGCTTGATCTTCCTTGCCTCAAATTCTCAAATTCTTGCTTCTTCAAAATCTTAACACCCTCGAGCACATAATGAGAACGGAAATTCTCCTTGAATTCGGCCCAAGTAATTCTCTCTTGGTTCTCATGAGCATTGCAATAAGCATCCCACCAATCCGCAGCTGCTCCAATTAGTTGATGAGAAGCAAATAGCACCTTCTCCCGGTCACTGCATTGGACAATAGCTAGCTTCTTCTCCACGGACTTGAGCCAATCATCCGCATCCATAGGGTCGGCGGCTTGAGCAAAGGTTGGCGGCCTAGTCCTCATAAACTCTCCCAATCGGTTATGAGGAGGTGGGGGTGGCGGTGGAGGCATGTGGGGCTGATTGTTGTTATTGCCAGCCTGCAGCTGTCCCATAGTTTGTATCATGGTCTGCATGAGCTGGTTCTGCATAGCCAGTAGCTGCTCAATATTGATAGCTCCATGAGCAGGTCCTTGTCCAATATTGTTCTGAGGTACTCCACGATTCTCCTCCTCACCATTGACATCCCTCTGATTGCGAGTCCTCACCATCTGAAGGAGAGCAATAGGTAAGAATTAAGAAACGTCCCCAACTATATGCATCAAGGGATATGAAACTAAACAGCTAGCTACACTAGCCTAGGTGGACATGGCAATGCTAAGGCATCCCAAAATCCTCTATTAAACACACAAGCAAACAATATATATATATATATATATATATATATATATATATATATATATATATATATATATATATAGCAAACAACACTCCAAGCAAAAACACATCGATTCCTGAGTGCTCCTATGTGCTCTAAAGTGTCCATTCTATCTAGGTTGCGTCCTACGGTCAACCTGTGGCTCTGATACCAATTTGTGACGCTCGGTTCCGAAAACTGAACCAAGCTAACGCATATGTGTGCCCAGGATGTTCAACACACATACACGAGTGCAATCACAAAAGAGTATACAAAAAATTACCACAGAACAAGATTAATTATCAGATTTTATTACAAAAACCATATTATCCTCGAATACAAGCTCTAATGAATATTAATGACAAGTTCAACTAATGCAGCAGAAATAAACTAATTAAGCAACTAAGCAAACTAAGCAAAAGGGATAGCGCAGCTCCATGCAACACCACAGGCAAAGCTGACGGTAGACACGGCCTAGAACTCCGCATTATCGCCATTAAACTCAAAATCCTGACCTGCAACTGTTGGGGGGGATTGCAAGAGTGAGTACATGTCGTACTCAGCAAGTGTGGAAAGTATGACATGTGGCTGATTCAAATGACGACAATAATAATGGCAAAGTGCTGAAAAGAACATTAAGACATTTGAAAAGCAATATATTATATGTATGTGAAATAAACCCATCATAATCATAAGTAATATCATAATACCAGTCCATAATTCACCATCCTCATCCATAATTCCAGATTTCACCATTTACCAATAACCATATTCAATACCAGAAATTATTCCATAACCATCCATAACCATTACCAAACCATAACCAACCATAACTAAACCAATACCGAGTAACCTCTAATCATGGAATTTGTCCAGATGCTCATAACCGGGAGCACGGCTATCATGATAGTTTTATTTGACTCTGCAGAGTTTGTACCTCTTTACCCACGTGTTCGTGATTTCATCACCCTTCGGTGACTAAGAACCTCCCTTATGCCCATGACCCGTCGGTCACATTACACACTTCCGTGGGTGTGTGGCCAAGAGATCACAAAATAGCCTTTACAAAGGGATTACTAGCCTATTTAGACCCCACTGAGGTTTCACCGGTGGCGATGCCTCCAACTGAGCACATCTTCAACCAAGGGCCCCCTCTTGAGCCACTCGTATCCCAGGGTAGTCCCACCAATCATCAACAAACCCAATCCGACTACCCCTTCCCCGAGCATCCACAATGGTCCAAATAGTACTAGCAAAGCCCTAATTAATCAGCTACGCCGCACCCATACTTGGCCTCGTGGTGGCACTGTAGTCCTGGCTTATTCTCGCATGAACCGGTCCTTAGATCTAAAGCAAGCAAACCACCATAACATCCAACCCATCCACATACCAGGCTTGCTTAGATCACCCATCGTATTGACTAGTTCACATTAACCAGAATATCATTGATGCATAATTAAATGTGTAGTGTTGTTTGCCATTCCAATTAATTAAGCAAAGCAAAAAGGTAAAAACCCTTCCCGACTCTCTACCATATATTCCAGGTGACAAGGGTGGTTAAACAAATCTAGTAAACTTCCTACCATAGGATTCCCATCAAATTTACACAAGCATGCAGTTTGCAAACAAAACATTTATTTTAAAAACAGGATCAATATGCTTCAAGGACACTTGCCTTGCTCCGGTGGATAGGGTTGCTCAAGCGCTTCGAAATCTTGATTCTGAAAATCCTCGTACACCGCACTTCCCTCTACTCGTGATCACACATACAAGAAAATACATACAAATCAACATGATGCACACACATTAATCAACATACGATGATATGCATGCATGCAAAGATCAATTATTAATTAACTATGGTTGTTTATTAATTAGATGCAACTAGTTCATACGTGTTCATATGAGTTTACGGGGGTTTTAGCGGGAATTAATGCGGCTGAAAATAAAAAGGCGATGCAACAAAAATCAATTTACGTCTATTAGATCTAATATGTCGCTAAAATTCGCATCGGAAAAATGAATCCTACCGTAGATGTGATGGCTTCGAAGATCGCGGGATGAAGGTGACACGTAGATGAAGTGGATGCGCAAGGTCCTCCGGCGGCACGACGACGGCGACGCGATGACGACGACGATCTCCGGCAGACGACGCCACCCTCCTCTTTTTTTCTTCCTCTTCCTCCTCTTTTCTTCCCTGGCGGCGCAGCTCTCTGGTCCCTCTTTCTTTTCTGTACCAGCTAGGGCTTCTTTTACCGTGGATGGCGGCGGCGTTTTTCTGCGGCTTGGGAAAAACACGAAGCCTGGAGGCGTTTATATAGGCGGCGGCAACGATCAGAGACCGGCTCGGTCTATGGAGTCGGGGTCAGGCGGTGCGTCGGGCGGGCGTGCGAGTCGCGGTGCACGGGGCCAAGCGGCGGGAGCGGTGCGGCGCGTCGGGCGGTTGCGCGCGGTGCTGGGGCCAAGGCGCGGGCGCACGTGAGGCCAGGAGGCGCGGGGCGGCGGGGTTGCGCGGGAGCCAGGTGGCGGGCGCGCTGGTTCGCGCGCTACGCGCGGTGCGGGGCTTCGGGTGCGGGAGCAGGCGGGGCCCAGGCGGCGGGGTTGCGGTCACGCGGTGCGGGGCGTCAGTCGGGTGGGGTCGGGTGCGGGAGCAGGCGGGGCCCAGGCAGCGGGGTTGCGGCCACGCGGTAAGGGCGCGCTCGGCGGGAGCGCGGGGCACACGCGGGAGCGGTGTGGGGCCCAGGCGGGCGCGCGGTGCGCTGAGGCTGGTGCGTGGCCGACTGGGCCGTTTGGCCTGGCCGGCGGTTGTTTGTTTGTTTGTTTTTTCCTTTTTTTCTTTTTTTCTTTTCTTTTTTTTTCTTTTTATATATATATTTATATATATTTTTATTTTTATTATTATTTTTATACTTATTCCCTATTACAAGTTTTAGGCTATAAGTATTATTTTCTTTTTCTTCTTTTTGCTACACCATATATGTATGTTTTATCTTTTATTATCTTTCTTTTATCCTACTAATGTTTAATGCATGATCATGTATGCAATGCATGATGCGAAAATTTAGGGTGTTACAGAGGGAGAAAAGCTGCCCGCGGAGTTAAGTCATCGCCTTCGACGTCAATTCCATGCTGGAACTTCTTGAGATGAAGCTCCAAAGCTGCGCCCTCCAAATTGGATTTCAGACCTGTCGGATGCTGGTTCCGGCAATTCCCCCGGTACTACTGTTAGTAGCCCACGAAGTTTCTTAGTTCGGTTAGGGCGCATGGAGATTCAGAATAAGATAGTGACTTGATACAAGGATTTACGTGGTTCCGGCCGCCTGAGCGTAATACCCTACTCCACGGGTGTGTTGTTGTATTGAGTGTATGAGCGTGTGAGAGTGCCAGTCCGAGAGAGAGCCGAGAGGGTCCCCCGTATATCCCTCGGCCAGTCCTTTTATAGTACAAGGGTTGGTCGTTACATTGTTAGTCTGAATCGACATGTGGCCCTGGCAGTTACTGATGCCTAATACAAAGTTTAATGTACTTAATTCCCCTTAATAGCATGGTAACGCGCCTTAATGGTAGCATTACTAGTATTAAGGGTCCTCCGACCGTGTGTCATTAAGAAGCATTAATGACACATAATCAGGTCTTGAAGCCTTAAATGTCCCTTGAAGGTAAGAGCCGTTGGAGGTCCACCAATATGCCTGTTGAGGTTGAAGGTCCGGCAGTTGGACGCGTGGAAGCTTCGGAGCTTACCGTCTTGGACGAGTAGATCCGGTGTCGTTGTACACGTGTCAGTACCGGAGCTTCCCTCTATCAGGGGTTAGGTCCGAGGGTGCCACACAGGTATTAGTGCTTCATACTCCGCCATGTTGTTGGTCGCCTAGAAGTCAAGGTGAACCATGTATTTGACCTTCTCCCCGATCGGGGCAAGGAGAAGGATTCCAGCTCCGGCCCCCCTGCTTCTGCACGGAGCCGTCGAAGTAGAGAGTCCAGTGAGGCACAGTGAAAACCGGAACCTTAGGGTACGGTTTCTTCTCACTGGAGCCCCCATGATTTGATGGGGAGGGGGCCCATTCCGCCACAAAGTTTGCCAATGCTTGACTCTTGATCGCTTGTCTTGGAACGAATTCAAGATTGAACTCGGCCAATTCCGCTGCCCACTTTGCGATGTTCCCAGTTGAGTTGGAGTTATGCAAGATTGCACGCAGTGGATAAGAGGTTACCACTAAAATCTTGTGAGCTTGGAAGTAGTGACGAAGCTTCCTAGAGACGATAAGAACTGCGTAGAGCAACTTATGCACCTCTAGGTACTGAGTTTTTGCATCGTGAAGTACTTAACTTATGAAGTACACTAGGCGCTGAACTGTCCGGAACCTCCCAGAGAGGCCCGAAGCTTCCTCCTCATCAACCCGAACCCTCCCGGAGGGGTCCGAACCTTTTTTGGGGACTTCCATGTTCTTGCTAGAGGAACCCGGAGCTTCTTCTGAAGTGACCCGGATCCTCCCGGAAGGATCCAAATCTTCTTGTTCAGCAATAGTAACTCCTTCATTTGAAGGAGGTTGATCCTCTGACTTCTCACCTTGAGGATCCGGGTCTGGGGGCTGGGACCCAGACTCGCCTTCAGGTAGCTCCGGACCTTCCCGGAGGGGTCTGGATTCCTGAATTGGGGATGGTTCTGGTCTTTCCGCAACCAGGACCATGCTGACAACTTCGTGAGTTGCTGAAATATAAAGCAGAAGTGGCTCACCAGGATTCGGAGCTACCAAAGTTGGTAGAGTGGTGAGAAGCTGCTTCAGCTCTTGGAATTCCTTTTCTGCTTCTTCAGACCATTGGAATGGTCCAAACTTCCTCAATAATTTGAAGAAGGGTAGCGCCCGTTCTGCCAGTCTTGAGATGAACCGGCTAAGGGCAGCTAGACACCCAGTCAGCTTCTGGACATCCTTGATACGAGCTGGTGGCCACATGTCTTCAATAGATTTAATCTTCGCTGGATTCGCCTCTATTCCTTGGTGGTTAACCAAGAATCCAAGAAGCTTTTCAGAGCTAACCCCAAAGACACACTTGTCTGGGTTCAACTTTGTGCGTGTGATTCGCAACTTGTCGAAGACAGCTTGCAAGGTGTCAAGAAATGACTCCTTGTTCGTGATCTTGATGACGATGTCATCGACATACACTTCCACTACATCTCTAATGAGCTCTCCAAAAGTTTTGTACATAGCTCGCACAAACGTTGAAGCAGCATTTTTGAGATCGAATGGCATGGTAGTGTAACAATATAATCCATCTACTGTGATGAAGGCAATATGCTCTTCATCTTCCCTAGACATTCTGATTTGATGATACCCAGAATATGCATCTAGGAAACACAGTAATTCACACCCGGAGGTGGAATCCAATATCTGATCTATTCTAGGTAGTGGAAATGGATCCTTTGGGCATGCCTTATTCAGTGTTGTGTAGTCGATACACATTCGAAGCTTCCCGTCGGCCTTGGGTACAACGATTGGGGTTGCCAGCCATTTTGGGTGGAAGACTTCCCGGATGAATCCAGCTTTGAGCAACTTCTTCACCTCTTGACGTATGAAGTTCTATCGCTCTACTGATTGCTTTCGGGGCTTCTGATGTACAGGACGAACGTTAGGATAAATCTTCAGATTGTGCTCAATCACCTCCCTAGGGACCCAAGACATTTGTGACGATTGCCAGGCAAACACGTTGACATTAGCCCAGAGGCAAGTGATGAGCGCGAGTTCCTATTTGTCGTCCAGACCTCCCGATATACGGGTGGTCTGAGCAGCGTCGGAACCAATTTGGATGACTTTGACGAGAATGTCGGTGTCGCCGCTTGGTTTCACACGGGGTGCGGAAGTTGAGCTTCGATGGCGAATGCTCGGGGGCTTTGGAGCTTGCTCTTTTCTGGATTCTTCCTCCTGCGCTGTAGCAAGCGCGTGGAGTTCTTCTAGAGCTGTAACTCCGGCGGTGCGATCTCCACGGATCCGGAGAACGCCTGAGGGTGTTGGTATCTTCAACACCAAGTAGCCATAATGAGTAGCAGCTATGAATTTGTATAAAGCTGGCTTGCCCAAGATGGCGTTGAATGGCAAGTTGATCTGTGCCATGTCGAAGACCAACTTCTTAGTCCTGTACTTCTCCCGAGTTCCAAAGGTCACCGGGAGAGTAATGGCACCGAGTGGGGTTATGGCTCCCGGACCTACTTCTGAGAAAGGTCGGGAGGGGCGAAGATCCAAAGGTCGGAGCTGAAGCTTGACGAAGGCTTTGAAGCTTATGAGGTTCAACCCCGAACCTCCGTCCACCATTACATGGTGGAGCTGGATGTTATTGATGGTCGGAGATACCATCAATGGAAGTTGGCCATCTCCGATCATGTTCCGAGGGCAGTCCGAAGCATCGAAGGTGATCACAATATCCATCCACTTCCGATGAGGCTCCGCCCTGGCGGTGAGAGCTACAGAGGCCATGTCCCGCCGCATTGTCTTGAGGACACGGCCGGAAGTGATGTCCCACGAACCACCAAAGATGGTGTTCATGATCTTCTGATGCTCGTTGTCGGAGACATCGCCAACGGAGGTGTAAACAGCCTTCAAGACCTTTTTGGGGTCCTGAAAACCAAACTCCTCTTCAGCCGAAGCTTCATCGACTTTTTCTTTCCTTCCCTTTGACGGAAAGGAGCTTCTTCCCGACGCTTGTTGTAGCGCTCGACAAGGTTCTGGACCTCTCAGCAGTCTTGCAGGTTGTGCCTGTCCGTCTTGTGTATGGGACACCACATCTTGGAGTTGTCACCGTCTTCAGACGACGACCGAGGTCGTTTCTCAGGGCATGACCGGCCACCCGGAGCTGCGGCAGCTGCAGCAGTAGGTGTGCCGGCCGACGGCTTGTTCTTGCCGTTGGATTTTTTCTTCTTCTTGCCATTCCCGAAGATAGTGTCTTCACCCTTGGAGGAATTTTTGTTTTTCTCCTGAGGTGGTTTGGAGTGCATTTCACCGCCCTCCGTAGCCTTGGCACACTTGTTTGCCAAGCTGAAGAGTTCCACGACGCTGGTGACTTCCCTGGTCGCCAACTTCTGCAACATTTTCTTATCTCGAACGCCCTACCTGAATGCTACAATAACAGAAGCTCTTGAGATAGATGGAATGGTATTTCGTACCTGGGAGAACCTCTGGATGAAAGATCGCAAGGACTCTCCCCCTTTTTGCTTGACAGCAAAAAGATCCAGTTCTGTGCCTGGTCGGGTGTATGAGCTCCCGAAATTGGCGGTGAATTATTGGCACAACTCCGCCCAACTATTGATAGATTCAGATGGGAGGCTCATGAACCAAGACCTGGCGGTCTTAGTCAAAGCCACAAGGAAATAATTGGCCATCATGGCCTCATTGCCCCCAGCCGCAAGGATAGCGGTGGAGTAGATTTGAAGAAATTTGGCAGAGTTGACAGTCCCGTCAAATTTCTCCGGCAAGTGAGGCTGGAACTTCTGCGGCCATTTGACCATGCGTAGGTGCATGGCCAAGGCAGAACAGCCTCCTCCTACTCCCTCAGGAGCAGGACTGTCCCGAGCCTCTCGCGAGCACGCTAGATGTGGACGCGACCGTCCTATTGCTGATAACGACGATATAGCTCCTCCCGGATGTCATGAGTTGAAAGCCTTTTACCGTGTGAAGACGTCGTGCCTTGGAAGGCAGCAACATCACCTGTTGAGATGCAGCACGTCTCCTGTGCTGCGAATCTTGCGGACCGAGTCTACCCGACAAGGTCCGACGCTGTGATGGGGCCCGCCCAGAGGGGGGAGGACCTTGATTGCTGATGCCATCGGCTGCTGCTGTAACCAGATGATCCACATCAGCTCTCCACTGCTCCATCGCACCCTGGGGTGCTCCTGGAGGCGGCGGACGTTGGAGAAGAGCACGCGCAACAATAAGTGCGTGTTCGGGGTTGTTGTTCGTCGATGCAGTGATCGACGCAGACGCCTCATCTTGATGTCCGGGTTGATTCACCGGAGCGGACGGTGGCGGCCGTGGCATGACTCCGACCGGGGCTACATTACCTACTGGCTGCTGCATGTTGGAGGGATTGCCTCCAGCAGGTTGCTTAGCATGGTTACTGTTGGATGATCCAGCAGCAGAATTCACCATCTTGGAATCTCAGGCACCCCCTACCTGGCGCGCCAAATGTCGGATGCTGGTTCCGACAATTCCCCCAGTACGACTGTTAGTAGCCCACGGAGTTTCTTAGTTCAGTTAGGGTGCGCGGAGATTCAGAACAAGATAGTGACTTGACACAAGGATTTACGTGGTTCGGGCCGCCTGAGCGTAATACCCTACTCCACGGGTGTGTTGTTGTTGTTGTTGTTGTATTGAGTGTATGAGCGTGTGAGAGTGCCAGTCCGAGAGAGAGCCGAGAGGGTCCCCCGTATATCGCTCGGCCAGTCCTTTTATAGTACAAGGGCTGGCCGTTACATCGTTAGCCTGACCCGACATGTGGCCCCGGCGGTTACTGATGCCTAATACACAGTTCCCCTTAATAGCATGGTAATGCGCCTTAATTGTGGTATTACTAGTATTAAGGGTCCTCCGATCATGTGTCATTAAGATAGCATTAATGACACATAATCAGGTCTTGAAGCCTTAAATGTCGTGATGCCCGGTTCTGAAAAATGAACCAAGCTAACGCATATGTGTGCCCAGGATGTTCAACACACATACACGAGTGAAATCACAAAAGAGTATACAGAAAATTACCACAGAACAAGATTAATTATCAAATTTTATTACACAAACCATATTATCCTCGAATACAAGCTCTAATGAATATTAATGACAAGTTCAACTAATGCATCAGAAATAAACTAATTAAGCAAACTAAACAACTATGCAGCATAAGCGATAGGGTATATATGCGCAGCTCCAATCAACACCACAGGCAAAGCTGACGGTAGACACGGCCTAGAACTCCGCATTATCACCATTAAACTCACAATCCTGACCTGCAACTGTTGGGGGGGGGATTGCAAGAGTGAGTACGTGTCGTACTCAGCAAGTGTGGAAAGTATGACATGTGGCTGATTCAAATGACGACAATAATAATGGCTAAGTGCTAAAAAGTACAGTAAAACCATTTGGAAAAGCAATGTATCATATTTATGTGAAGTAAACCCATCATAAACCATGTAACCATCATAATACCAGTCCATAAATCACCGTTACCGATAACCATAATCAATGTCATAAACCATAATTCCATCTCATAACCATAACCATAATCATAATATCAACCATATCCATTACCAGACCATAACCATCCCAATAACCATCCCATTACCAAATTCCCTCTAATCATGTAGGTCATCCAGGCGCTCATAACCGGGAGCACGGCTATCATGATAGTTTTCATACTCTGCAGAGTTTGTACCACTTTACCCACGTGTTTGTGATTTCATCACCTGTCGGCGACTAAAGAACCTCCCTTATGCCAATTACCCTTCCTTTGGTGTATGGCCAAGAGATCACAAAATATCCTTTACAAAGGGATTACTAGTCTATTCAGACCCCACTGAGGTTTCACCGGTGGCGATGTCTCCCACTGAGCACATCTTCAACCAAGGGACCCCTCTTGAGCCATTCGGATCCCAGGGTAGTCCCACCAATCATCAACAAACCCAATCCGACTACCCCTTCCCCGAGCATCCACAATGGTCCAAACAGCACTAGCAAAGCCCTAATTAATCAGCTACGCCGCACCCATACTTGGCCTCGTGGTGGCACTGTAGTCCTGGCCTATTCTCGCATGAACCGGTCCTTAGATCTAAAGCAAGCAAACCACCATAACATCCAACCCATCCACATACCAGGCTTGCTTAGATCACCCATCGTATTGACCAGTTCACATTAACCATAATATCATTGATGCATAATTAAATGTGTAGTGTTGTTTGTCATCCCAATTAATTAAGCGAAGCAAAAAGGTAAAAACCCTTCCCGACTCTCTACCATATATTCCAGGTGACAAGGGTGGTTAAACAAATCTAGTAAACTTCCTACTATAGGATTCCCATCAAATTGACACAAGCATGCAGTTTGCAAACAAAACATTTATTTCAAAAACAGGATCAATATGCTTCAAGGACACTTGCCTTGCTCCGGCGGATCGGGTTGCTCAAACGCTTCGAAGTCTTGGTTTTCGAAATCCTTGTACATGACTCCTTGAGCACTTCCCTCTACTCGTGATCACACATACAAGAAAACATATACAATCAACATGATGCACACACATTAATCAACATGCGCTGATATGCATGCATGCAAAGATCAATTATTAATTAACTACAGTTGTTTATTAATTAGATGCAACTAGTTCATACATGTTCATATGAGTTTACGTGGGTTTTAGAGTGGATTAATGATGCTGAAAATAAAAAGACGACGCAACTACGATCAATTTACGTCTGTTAGATCTAATACGTCGCTAAACTTCACATCGGAAAAACGAATCCTACCGTAGATGTGATGGCTTCGATCGCGGAGCGAAGACGACGCGTAGAAGAAGTAGATGCGCAGCAGTCCTCCGGCGGCACGACGACGGCGACACGATGGCGACGACGATCTCCGGCGGACGGTGGCACCCTCCGCTTTTTCTTCCTCTTCTTCTCATCTTTTTTCCTCTCTTTTCTTCCCTGGCGGCGGCTCTGGTGCCCCCTTTTTTTCTATCCGGCGGCTAGGTTTTCTGGGTCTGGAAGGCGGCGGCATTTTCTGGTGGCGGCTGCTTTTCTGGCGTCGGGAAACACGAAAAGCTACGGCTTTATTGGCGCCAGGCTAGGGCCGGCGCGGGCGAGCGGGGCCAGGCGCGGAACGCGCGGAATCGAGCGAGGCGCGCGTGGGAGGCGCGGCCGGCTCGGGAGGCACGACACGTGGGAGCGGGGCCCACGCAGCGCGCGCGGTCGGCGGTGCAGGGCCGCGTGGGAGGGCGCAGGCGGCGGGGGTGCGCTACGCGCGCGGGAGCAGGGCCGCGTGGCTCGGGGGGGGGGGGGGGGGGGGCGTGGGGCCCGGGGCAGCGCGTGCAGGAGGCGGGGTCGCGCGCGCTGCGCGATGTGGGGCGAGCGCGGGATTCGCGCTGCGGGAGGGCGGCGGGGCGTGGGAGCGAGGCGCGGGAGCGGCGCTCGGGCGCGGGAAGGCCGGGGCGGCTCGGCCGCTGGGCCGCGGCCTGGCCGGCGGCTGCTTCGTTTTTTTTCTTTTTTCTTTTCTTTTTTTATATTATTATATTATTATTTATATTTATTTATCTTATCAATTTTATTTATTTTTATATATATATATATTTATTATTATATATAATTTATTTATATATATTTCTTTTTATATATTATTATTATTATTTTTATATTTATTCTCTAATACATGTTTTATATTTTTATTTCTTTCCCTCTATTAATGTTTAATGCATGAATATATATGCAATGCATGATGCGAAAATTGAGGGTGTTACAAATGTCCCTTGAAGGTCAGAGCTATTTGAGGTCCACCAATATGCCTGTTGAGGTTGAAGGTCTGGCGGTTGGACGCGTGGCAGCTTCAGAGCTTACCGTCTTGGATGAGTAGATCTGGTACCGTTATACACGTGTCAGTACCGTAGCTTCCCTCTGTCGGGGGTTAGGTCTGGGGGTGCCACACAGGTATCCAGTCCGGAGCATTCCCATGTATGGATTGTAGCTCTGGTTTTATGATACACGTGGCGGCACTGGGACTAACCATTTGACGGAGGCAGGTCCGGTTATGGGCAACACGTGGGGCCTTCAGAGGTCTTCAACTAAGATAGGTGGAGTTCCTTTGCACTCTTTGCCGTTCCAAGGGGTATCCGGTGCGCAGAGTATCGACAGTGGCCCCGGGCCCACCTCTGGGAGAGACCCTTTGGATTAAGTCATTCTGTCGGAGGTGGATCCATCTTTCGATTTATGCGCTGTGTCTTCAAGGGTTTTTGGATGTACCGTTGAGGTGATAGTTTGCAGTTAAACCATCGCCTCGTGGCATCTTCTGGATGTGGCAGGTGAGATTTGCGTGTGCGGATCTCACGCAATTGAAGGTCGCCGGTTCCCAATACAAAAACCGTATCGTTTCCACACATCCTGTCGGGCCGCCGCCCTTGAGCTTCCCGCCACTCATCATGACAACTGTTCGCCTGGGGTAAGGACCTCGACTTGATCGTCGGGGTGGCCCCGGTCCCCTTTGTCATTGGCAGGGTGTAATTTTTGAAATGTATCCTTGGCCTTTTTGCGGTTTCCATACAAGCATTGTTGGGGCTTACTTAAGAGGGAAAGCGCGCATGGTTTGAGGGTTCCTTACGCCTTCATTTGAACTTGCGCTCGAATTCTCCAAACATTCACTTGCTTTTTCCCTCTCACCCCGTCGTGCTGTGATGGAGTTGGGACTTCCCAAGAGCCGCATCAGGAGCAAGGAGGAGTTGTCGAGGGTTCGGACATACATGGGGTGGTCCAGTGACTCCTTCGACCACGACATTCGCTGCGGCAAGCTCCCCTTCAAGAAGGAATGCACCGGAGATATGGTGTACTTCCTTGGGTACGCCATGGCGGGTTTGATCCCGCCTTTCTCTACTTTCTTCTTGATGCTGCTAGATTTCTATGGTCTGCAGCTCTACCATCTTGGCCCCCACTCGATCTTGCTAGTGGCGACTATCGGTGGTTTTGATCTGACAGATATCCCAACACTACTAAATTGTTAGAGGAGTTTGAGGTACGGTGTGGGCGCGCGGATATTCATGAAGGTGAAGTGTAAATGATGCGGTAGACATGAAGATTTATGTGGTTCGGGTCGCCTGAGCGTAATACCCTACTCCACGGGATGTGTTGGTGTTGTATTGTTTGTATGAGCTCAAAGTGAGTTCAGGGTGTAGAGTGAGCGCGTCACTGGAGAGTGTCCCCTATGTATCGTCGGCCTGTCCTTTTATAGTACAAGGGCAAGCCGTTACAAGTTAGCCTGGCCAGACATGTGGCCCCGATGGTTACTGATATTGATACACATTCAACACGTTTAATTGCCCTTAATGACCGAGTTATGAGCTTTGACAGCACTGTTACTGGTAATTAAGGCCGTCTGATCATGTGTCATTAATATGGTATTAATGACACTTAATCGGGTCTTGAAGTCCTTGATTCCCCTTTGAAGATCCGGAGCCGTTGTGGAGTCTTCCGGAGGTTAGAGGCTGAAGGTCCGACGGTTGGACACGTGGCAGCTCCGGGGCATACTGTGGGAAACAGATAGGTCCGGAGCTACCTGACACGTGTTAGTTCCGGAGCTTCCCTCGATCTGGGGTTAGGTCCGGGGGTGCCATTTCGGTACATAGCCCGGAGCTTCCCCTTTGTGGGCGGTAGCTCCGGTTTAATAGTACACGTGGCGACCTTGTGACTAACCATGTTGGAGAAGCGGGTCCGATTATGTCTGACATGTGGGCCTCCGAAGGTCTTCAAATCAAGTAGATGACTTTCCCTTGATATCTTTGCAATCCCAAGGAGTATTTGGTACCCAGGTTACCGAAAGTGGCCCCCTGGGCCCACCTTTGGGGAAAACCTCTTGGGTGAAGTCATTCCGCTGGAGGTGGGTCCATCCTTCGACTTTTGAACTGAGTCTTCAAAGGTCTTCGGATGTGCCATTGGCAATAGTTTGGAGTTAAATCTTCGACGCGTGACATATCCCGTGTGCGGCAGATGAGATCTTTGGCGTGCAGATCTCACACAATTGAAGGTCGCCGGTTCCCGATACGAAAATCGTATCGGTTCCGCGTGCCTTGTCAGGCCGCCGCCTTTGGGCTTCCCGCCTCATGATGACAACCGTTCGCCTGGGTAAGAACCTCGACTTGATCGTCGGAGTGGTCCCGGGCCCTCTTGTCATCGGCAGGGTGGGATTTTTGAGTAGTATCTTCGACTTCCTTGCGGTTTCCATCCAAGCATTGCAAGGGCTTACTTAAGAAGGAAGGCGCGCACCATCTGGAGTTCTTTATGCCTCTCATCTGATCTTGCGCTCAAACTCCCATCTTGTGCTCGCCTTTCCTCTGTTGCCTTGCTGTGCTACGATGGAGTTGGGTCTCTGTGAGAGCCGCTTGAAGACCGACGGTGACCTGAAGAAGGTCTGGGACCTCATGGGATGGTCCCCGAACTTCTTCAACCGTCTGGTCCGCACCGGGGGAGAGCTCCCGTTTGAGAAGGAGCACGCCGACGAAATGGTGTACTTCTCTTCGTACGCCATAGTGGGGTTGATCCCACCTTTTTCCTCCTTTTTCTTGATGCTGCTAGACTTTTATGGTCTGCAGCTATACCACCTTGTCCCCCACTCCATTCTTCTTGTGTCTATCTTCGTCCACTTCTGTGAGATGTGGGTTGGCATCCCCCCTGCATTGAACTCTTCCGGACCTTCTTCACCGTCCATACCACCGGTAGGAGCAATGAGTACCTTGGCTTCTACTACTTCGTGAAGCGCAAGAAGTGCCCATTCAAGTACCTCCGGTCATTTCCCTCTGGGAAGTGGGATGATTGGAAGAAGGATTGGATAGTCATCCGAGTGGAGGAGCACGAGAAGCTGGAGCTGCCCGAAGGCCTCACCAACATTGACACTACAGTATGGAGTGAAACTCCGGTGCTGGCGGACGCCTTCAACCCTGCTCTGACCAGGAACCGCCAATGCGTGGAGGGAGGATTAACTCCTCAGGCGGTGTTTTGCAACTTCCTGGTCAACAGGTGGGCACCGCTGAAGAGGAGAGAAAAACTCGCTTGGGCCCTCAATAGCGTGATGGACGATGACCGGGTCGAGACCGGGCTGAAGTCCAACATGGCGGGGACAACCTTGGAGTTTCATCTCAAGAAGTTCCAGCACGGCATTGACGTCGCGGGTGATGACTTGACTCCGCCATCAGCTTTTCTCCCTCTGAACATGGAAGTTGAGTTCAGCAGGGAACTCCGGCGGAAGATGCCCGTGCTTGACGACCTTGGTGTCGTCGAGAGAAGATCGACCTCCAGGGTGGTGGTCCCTGGAGCTTCCGAAGGTGGCTCCGACCCTGCCCCGAAGCCAAGGGTCGAGGTCATCGGCAAAGGCAAGGAGCCGACGGACGAACCCTTGAGCCAGAAGAGGAAGCTGCAGTATGCCGACGGAAGGTCCATCAGGCCTGCCACCTCTGCATCAGCTCCTTCTCCCTGGAGGGGGAGGTCTTCTACAACCGCGGCGACTGTACCCGCAACGGCGTCCTCCCGGGGTGCTAGCTCCGGGCATGCGATTCCAGCACCAGGGCCGGTTGAGGCCTCTAGGTCCGGAGGCTCTTCCCGATCGAGGGGGGCCTCGACTAGGGAAATGCCCGTGGCTGCAACGAGTTCTGGGGGGCCTTTCGGAGCTTCCCCGCCGGCGGCGGCTATGGTCAGCCCAGAACGCCCGGGAAAGAGGTTCCGCGCAAGCTGGTGCGGAAGCATCCTAAGGTAATTTTTAATCTTTACCTCAGACAGTTATTTTGTTGTAGTAACTATTTTTTAAGTTTCTTCATCCATCATCTGCAGCGTTCCCAAGAAGAGGAGTGAGGCTCCACCCTCAGCCACAGCAGCTGAAGCTGTGAGGGCGGAAGCTTCTGCTCCTGTCGCGGTGCCGCCCCAAGTGGTGGCTGAAGCTGCGAGAGCTCCGGCGCCAGCTGTCATGGTCATGGACCTCGACTCATCCCCAGAGACTCCCGTGGTAGCGCCGGACCGCGGGGGAGAAGATGCGCCAGCGGCACCTGCTCCGGAGGTTGAAGCTCCGGGTCCTGGTGCATAGATGATGGAAGCTCCGGTCATTGAGCCGGAGGAAGCAGTAATTCCGGCCCCAAAGCCGGAAATTGTCGAAGCTCCGGCGGTTGAGCCAAAGGTAATTGAAGTCCTGGTGTGCGTGTCGAATGTTGAGGAAGTCCCACAGTTGGGCCGGCTACCTCAGAAGCACCGGCCGCAGAGCCGGTCGTTGTTGGAGCTCCGGCCGTAGGGCCAGTTGATGTTGAAGATCTTCCGGCTCCTGAGCTGGTTGTTGTAGAGGCGTCAGCGCTCGAGCCCCCAGTAGAGGAGGTGCCCAGGCCGGAGCCAGAAGCAGCTCCTACTCCGGGAGTGACAACGCCGGAGGTACCCGCGGCTGAGCCGAAGTGCTCAGAAG
Organism: Tuctoria greenei; assembly: GCA_036927565.1. Classification (NCBI taxonomy): domain Eukaryota; kingdom Viridiplantae; phylum Streptophyta; class Magnoliopsida; order Poales; family Poaceae; genus Tuctoria; species Tuctoria greenei. Next base: position 14,611,832 of record JAYESD010000006.1, read on the forward strand.
AGGTTGCTGGCCCCCTGCCTGAGGGGGCAAATGAAGACCTGGCGGCGGGGCCTTCGGAACCACTTCCGGAGGTCGGAACTTCATCAGCGGGACCTTCCTCGATGGCGACTGAGGCCATCCCGGAGGACAGCCCTAGTGCCATAGAGGCTCAGGGGACCACTCTCGTGGAGTGGGACCCAATTTTTGTAACTGAAAACCCGCTGGAACTAGCGGAGGAGACCCCAGCAGGTTTGGAACCTATCCCGTTGTCATTGTCTATTGACAACGCCTGCTCCAGTCTGCGTCAAGTTCAGCCGGCATTCTTCCACGACAGCAAGGCTCTTGAAGAGGAGCGCCAAACCCTTAGGAGGTGGCGTAACCGGCTCTACTTCGAGACCAAGCTGGCGCAGTCGATGCTAGCAGATGACAAAGAATGGATTAAGCGGGAGAAGGTCCGCCTGGAATACTGGGGCAAATTATTGGATGACAGGGAGAGCATGACTCACGCCCTCGACGCTCAATCCCGGGCCATTTATGAGCAGGCCAAAGCAGCTAATAGTGCGGCTGATGAACGCCAAGAAAGGCTGGAAGCCATTAACACTACTCTCATCAAGCGCCGGGAGGCACTTGAGGAGAGGGAGAAGAGGCTCGAAGATGAAGAGCAGAAACTCCTTGAGCTGCGGGATGATGTCCTGAAGAGGGAGGAGGAGCTCACCGAAATGGTGGATCTGGCTGACAAGGGCCTCGAGGAGCGCGCCAAGAAATTGGAAGAGCGCTGCATTGAGGAGGAGGAGAATTTCTGGGTGCGGGGGCAGGAACTCTACGAGCAAGAGTGTGCCATCGCAGCCAGGGAGAAGAAAGTGAGGGGCAGGGAGAAGGACCTGGTTGACCGTCGGAACAAAATCCACCTCCGGGAGGAGGAGCTCGGAAAACTCGAGAAGCGAGTTGCTGAAAAGATTCAGCAAAATGCCAAAGAAGTTGAGCACCTCGCTCGAGAGAATTCTGAACTGGTGGCAGCCAGGAGATCCTTGGAAGAATTGAAGGGCTTGAGGACTGCGGACTCCCTACATATTTGGGAGTTCCTGGGCAAGGCCAACGACGAGCTGACACCGATGGGCTTCAGTCCCGTGCGTTCGGATGATCCGGAGCCAGAGCCGGACCTGGCATTGCAGGCGTTGAGCTCGGCAGGTAGCAAACTCTCCAAGGTGGGCGACGTCATCGTGGACCAATTGGAGGTTGAGGGGCAATCCCTGGCGAAGAACGTCGCAGAGTATGTGCTGACGTGCTACACCAGCCGGAATCCCCAGTTTCCTGTGGACCCGGTGCTTGAAGGTCCTGTTGAAGGAGAAGGTGAAGCTGCCCGAGCCAACGTGTCGAAGGTTGCCCAGAAGGTCGCCCAGTTCTTCCATAGGGTCTAGGACCATCTTCGTAGCTCCCACTTGTATTCTCTCTTTTTCTTCCTCAATTTTGTAATCCCTTGTCTCCAGATGAATGAAATCCCCAAATTTTTGTGAATTTCACTTTTTGTCTTCAACACTTTTGTCTTCACTTGGCCCCCTGGTAGATGTACACAATTTGATTGTGAACATGTACCAAGAGGATATTGTGTTTTGTTTAAGACTCATTTGCTTCGAACTTGTAGAGTGTAGGTCCGAAGTCTTCGATAGTGAAGGCCCCCTGAGGTTGTCGGAGCTTAGAAGCTCCGTCATTGTCTATCGTCGGAGCTTAGTAGCTCCGACAATAGTCCCTATCAACGCGTAGAGCATCGATAATTAGTACTCCGGGGTGTCGGAGCTAGTAGCTCCAGCAGTGACCTTTGCCAACACGTAGTTTGTCGGCAGCAGACTCCGTTTGTGGGGTCTTCTCACCACCTTTTATTTAGCATCGACGGCTAGCCCCCTAGCTCCAGTGATGCTCGTTTTCAATGCTTAACATCGATTACAAGCCATCTATGGGAGTCGGAGCTTTGTTAGCTCCGGCTTTTCTCCATCAATGTAGATTTTTTATTTTTCCTGCACACTGAAGCCAAGAAAAATAGTAAAATTTGTTTCTTGCCTATAACTTCGTTGCGGCTTACGATTTTCAAGAAAATTTTAGGTCAAAAGCGATTCTAAATACAACCGAATGTGTTGTCTTTTCTTTCAGATCCAATTGTACTTGGACCCGCCTTACTTCGGCCTGCCGGGGTGTAGGTAGAGTGGCGCACTTAGGGTGATTGACCAGGCTAAGTCGATAGCACACTCCGGCCCTAGGTTGGCTTGGTGGCATTCAGGCGAGTGGGCCATGAACAATATTTGAATCCAAAAGAATCGACAATGCAACTCGAATCGTATATGAACCGGTCGAACTAAAATTTCTTAAGAATTGCACGTCTTTGTTATAGACAAGAAAGAGAAAAATAAAAAATGTTGAGCCTGTACAAAATAAATGCACGTGGAGTCTGTTTCACATGAAGATGTCTTTCATTATAGGTCCGGGGTACAGGGGAAACAAGTACACTCTTAGGGTACGGAACCAGGCTAAGCGTGTTTCATTTCTCGTTTAACACAGGGTAGCTAGCCACACTTTTAGTCCTGAGACTGTGACAAGTGTTGCATGAACTTTGCAGACCTTTCAAGAAAGGTCCGACTGTTCTCCCGAAGGAACTACCCGACTCTGTACAATGACTCTATAACATACACCTCAAGTTACTACAGACTCACCTCCGTGATATTAATTGTAGAACTTACGTAGGTGCTCAATGTTCCAAGGATTTGGGAGAGGTGTCCCATCCTCGGTAGCCAAGCGAACGCTTCTGGGATGGGATACTTTAATCACTCGGAAGGGTCCCTCCCAGCTGGGGGAGAGTTTGTTTAACCCTTCTCTGGATTGTATTCTCCGTAGCACCAGATCGCCTTCCTCGAGCTGTCGGTTGTGTACATGCTGCTGATGATAGCGCCGAAGGGCTTGGTGGTATCGGGCATTCTGAACAGCTGCTTGGCACCTTCCCTCCTCAAGGAGGTCTAGGTCTTCACGCCGGAGCTGGTCCTGCGTGGCTTCGTCGAAGGTCCGGACCCGGAGTGACCCCAAGGTGATTTCCGGAGGAAGGATTACTTCAGCTCTATACACCAGGAAGAAGGGTGTCTCTCCAGTTGACCGGTTTGGAGTTGTCCTGTTGGCCCATAAAGTGGGCGGAAGCTCTTCAATCCAGTTGGCTCCATGTTTTTTCAAGCGCTCATAGGTGCGCGTTTTGAGTCCTTTAAGGATTTCAGCATTTGCTCTCTCGGCTTGGCCATTGCTTGCTGGGTGAGCTACGGAGGCGTAGCAAACATGAATGCCGAGGTCTTCGCAATATCCTTGAAATGCAGAGCTTGTGAATTGGGTCCCATTATCAGTGATGATTTTGTTTGGGACTCCAAATCTTCATACAATTGACTGCAAAAAGTTGATAGCAGATTGCTTGTTGATTGTCACAACTGGAGTTGCTTCCGGCCACTTGGTGAACTTGTCAATGGCAACGTACAGGAACTTGTAACCTCCGACGGCTCTTGGGAAAGGTCCCAAGATGTCCATCCCCCACACAGCGAAGGGCCATGTAGGAGGTATCATTTGTAGGGGCTGAGCCGGTGTGTGAATTTGCTTTGCATGAAATTGACATGCTTTGCATTTCTTCACCAGCTCAGTTGCATTCTGGAGTGCTGTAGGCCAGTAGAAGCCATGCCGAAAGGCTTTACCAACCAGCGTGCGGGAAGACGCGTGGTTCCCACATTCGCCTCCATGGATTTCTGCGAGGAGCTCGCAGCCTTCTTCCCTTGTGATGCACCGCATTAGGATGACGTTGGCACCGCGCCGGTAGAGATCCCCTTCTACCAACGTGTATCTTTTAGCCAACCTGACTACCCAGTCAGCGGATACATCATCGTCAGGAAGGATGTTGTCTTTCAAGTAGTTCCGGATCTCCGAGATCCATGCATCGAAACTAACTTGAGCATTTGAGTCTTGCGTGCTGGGTTTCTCGGAGCTTCCGGCAGCACCTACGACCCTTGATGGCTGCCATGGTAACAGGGCCATCGGGACCGTCAGCTTCGGGATGCTGATCTCGCCCCCTTTGCTCAGTTCGGCAGGCTGAGCTGTGGGTTTTGACAACCTCCGGACAAAAGGTCCGTCAGGAGCCGGAGCTCCGGTTGACGCTTTCGTCGAGAGTTTGTCGGCTTCAGCGTTGTGGGCATGCTGGACATGGTGGAGATCTAGGACTTCAAAGTCCTTCTGAAGCCTCTGGACTTCAAGGAGGTAAGCAGCTAGATGGAGATTGTTGCAGGAGCATTCACCCTTTACTTGCTTAATGATGAGCTGTGAATCTCCCTTGACCAGCAGTTGCTTGACACCCTTAGTCTGTAAATGAGTGCTTCATATTCCGCCATGTTGTTGGTCGCCTTGAAGTCAAGGTGTACCATGTATTTTACCTTCTCTCCGGTTGGTGCGAGGAGAAGGATTACTGCTTCGGACCCCTGCTTTTGCATGGAGCCGTCGAAGTAGAGGGTCCAATGAGGCTCGGTGAAGACCGGAGCTTTGTGTTCCGGCTTCTACTCATTGGGGCCCCCAAGGTTTGATGGAGAAGGAGTCCATTCCGCCATGAAGTCTGCCAATGCTTGACTCTTAATTGCTTGCCTTGAAATGAATTCGAGATCGAATTTGGCCAATTCCGCTGCCCACTTTGCAATATTCCCAGTTGAGTTGGGATTATGCAAGATTGCTCGAAGTGGGTAAGAGGTCACCACTGAGATTTTGTGAGCTTGGAAGTAATTGCAAAGCTTCCTGGAGGCAATAAGAACTGCATAGAGCAGCTTATGCACCTCTAGGTATCGAGTCTTGGCATCATGTAGTACTTCACTGATGAAGTACACTGGGCGTTGAATGGTCTGGACCCTTCCAGAGGGGCCCGGAGCTTCCTCTTCACTGACCCGGATCCTCCCGGAGGGATCCGGATTTTCTTCGGGGACCTCCGGGTCCTGGCTGGAGGATCCCGGAGCTTCTTCAGAAGCGACCTGGACCCTCCCGGAGGGGTCTGGGTCTTCTGATGTGACTTCTTGTGGATTCAAGTCTGGGAGCTGAGACCCAGACTCGCTTTCAGGATCCTCCGGACCCTCCTGAAGGGGTCTGGATTCCTGAGTATGGGGTAGTTCTGGTCTCTCTGCGACCAGGACCATACTGACGACTTCGTTAGTGGCTGAAATGTAAAGCAGCAAAGGCTCACCAGGGTTCGGAGCTACCAGAATTGGTAGGGTGGTGAGGAACTATTTTAGCTCCTGGAACGCCTTTTCTGCTTCTTCAGACCATTGGAATGGTCCGGACTTCCTCAATAACTTGAAGAAGGGGAGTGCCCGTTCCGCCAGTCTTGAAATGAACCGGCTGAGGGCTGCTAGACATCCAGTTAGCTTTTGGACATCCTTGATGCGAGTTGGTGGCCGCATGTCTTCAATGGCCTTGATCTTCGCTGGATTTGCTTCTATGCCTTGGTGACTTACCAGAAAACCAAGAAGTTTTCCGGAGCTAACCCCGAAGACACACTTGTCTGGGTTTAGCTTTGTGCAGGTGACCCGCAGCTTATTAATGACAGCCTGCAAGGTGTCAAGGAGTGACTCCTTGTTCTTGACCTTGACCACTATGTCATCGACGTATACTTCCACTATGGGCGTGTTTGGCATGGCTCCACTCCACAGTAGAGCAACTCTACTCCGAAATGCTGGATTGGAGCAACTCTGCTGTGGAGATGAAGCTATTATTAAAGGTGTTTGGCTGACAAAAGTGTTCTCAGCTCCTAAAAGAGAGATTTTAGAAAACATTACCAATTTAACCCTTAGTCGTTAATGGGCCTGTTCAATTGTTCTGGGCCGAACTGCAAAAGCCTACGGGCTCTTTTTAAAGTCACCATCACGATATGGCAATTCTGAAGCAACGGGTTAAGAACAACATGTTCTTCTACACGAGCAGCAAGCGAATCCAATACACCCAAACGATTGGACTCGCACAAATCCCACGCCAAGAAAACCAAAGGCGCCCCCCTCTCTCTGTTTTTATTTTCTTTTGTTTTTGATTCTACAACCTTGATGATTAGCAGGACGAATGAAACGGTAAAGATCGCATCTTTGACGATCAGGAAAAGCAATTGACGCAGCGTACCAATCCGTTCTCATTACACTCATCGCACCGGAGGACGCGGTCTTCCTTCTCGACATAAACCTTGCGGCTGCTGCCGCAGCCAGTGCAGGGGACGAACCGGACGCCGCCGCAGGCGTCGCAGACGAAGGCCGGGTCCTGGCCGGCGGCGCCGTCGAGGAGCCGCCAGAGCTGCCCGGTCTCGTTCAGCTGCCAGAACTCATCCGCGCCGCCGACGAGGCGACCGCCGACCAGCAGCTGCGGGAGCGCGAAGGCGCGGCTGCGCGCGGAGAGCAAGACCTGGAGCTCCCGCCGGAACGCGGCGTCCATGGACACGTCCCGCTCGTCGATGGCCACGCGGAACCTCCGCAGGATGGCGCGCACCGCGGAGCAGTCCGCGAACGTGCGCCTCCCACGTCGCGCGTCGGCCTCCCGAGGCTGGTGATCGTCTCGTCGGCGGCCACCGACGTATCGCCCGCTCCTCCCGATCGACCCCAGGGGGCGTCGCGGCCTTCCACTCACGGGCGCACGAACAAAACACGAAGGACGAAGAGGCAACGCGAAATAAAAGAAAATACCGATTCGGCTGTGTAACGGGTGGCAGTGCGGGTAATTATCACACAACTCTATGTTTTCTTACATATGAACTGATTATAGAGTTGGAAAAGAGGTACTCTGAAAAAATGAACTAGAGCTCCAAAAAATCCATAGAGTTGGACCCCTATCTGGAGTTTTGGAGTTAGGGTGTTTGGCAACATTTTTTCTGCTCTTTCACGGAGTTCGGCTCTGAAGCCATGCCAAACACGCCCTATGTCTCTAATGAGTTCTTCAATGGTTTTGTACATAGCTCGTACAAAGGTTGAAGCTGCATTCTTGAGACCAAATGGCATGGCTGTTGTGACACCCTCAACTTTCGCATCATGCATTGCATACATGATCATGCATTAAACATTAGTAGAATAAAGAAAAATAATAATAATAAAAGATGGAGCATATATACAAATGTATGTAGCAAAAGAAGAAAAAGAAAATAATAGCATAAAAGTTGTAATAGGGAATAAGTATAAAAATAATAATAACATATAAAAATAAAATAAATAAGAATATATATAATAATATATATTTAATGATAATATTGTATATGTAAAGAAAAAGAAAATATTAAAAAAATAGTATAAATAATAAAATATGTAATAATAATAATAAAAAGAATAATAAAAAATAAAATATAAATAAATAATAAATATAATGAAAAAAGGAAAGTATATATATATAAAGAAAAAAAAAGAAAAAAAAACAACCACCGCTGGCCAGGCCGAGCGGCCCAGCCAGCAGCGCGCACCCGCGCGCCAGCCAACCGGCCACGCACGCGCCGCCCCGGCCTCGCCCGACCCCGCCGCCTGGGCCCCGCAGCGCGCGATCCCCGAGCCGCCTGCCCCTCCCGCGCGACGCACCACGCGCGTGCCCCGACACCCGCCTGCCGCGCGTTCACCCCGCCGCCCCGTACCGCACGCCACCCCGCCGTTGGGCCCCACCCGACCGAGCCGCCCGGCCACGCGCCCCGCCCGACCGCACTCACGCGCGCGCCCCCGCGCGCCGCGCTATGCGCCCAAAGCCCCGCCCTCCCGAGCGCCCGGCTATATAAGGGATCGTAGGGATTCGTTTCTCTCTCGACAACACCAGCGCTGCAGTCCCAAAAGCCCTAGCCGCCAGCTACGGAAGAAAAACAGAAGCAGCCAGGAACCCTAGCCGCCAGCAAGAGAAAAAAAGAAGGACCAGAGGGCTGCGCCGCCAGGGGAAGAAAAGGAAGAAAAAAGAGGGGAAGAAGAGGAATAAAAAGAGGAGGGTGCCGTCGTCCGCCGGAGATCGTCGTCGTCGTCGTCGTGCCGCCGGAGGACCTTGCGCCATCTACTTCGTCTACGCGTCGCCATCATCTCGCGATCTTCGAAGCCATCACATCTACGGTAGGATTCGCTTTTCCAATGTGAATTTTAGCGACATATTAGATCTAATAGACGTAAATTGATTTTTGTTGCATCACCTTTTTATTTTCAGCAGTATTAATCCTCGCTAAAAACCCCGTAAACTCATATGAACACGTATGAACTAGTTGCATCTAATTAATAAACAGCCATAGTTAATTAATGATTGATCTTTGCATGCATGCATATCATCGCATGTTGATTAGTGTGTGTGCATCATGTTGATTTGTATATGTATTTTCTTGTATGTGTTATCACGAGTAGAGGGAAGTGCTCAAGAGGTCGTGTACAAGGATTTCGAGAACCAAGACGTCGAAGCGCTTGAGCAACCCTATCCGTCAGAACAAGGCAAGTGTCCTTGAAGCATATTGATCCTATTTTTAAAATAAATGTTTTGTTTGTAAAACTGCATGCTTGTGTCAATTTTGATGGGAACCCTATGGTAGGAAGTTTACTAGACTTGCTAAACCACCCTTGTCACCTGGAATTTATGGTAGAGCGTCGGGATGGACTTTTTACCTTTTGCTTCGCTTAATCAACTGGGATGGGAATAACTATACCACTCAATTTAATTATGCATGGATGAGATTATGGTTAACATGAACTGGTTAAATATGGTATGGTAATGGATGATCTAAGCAAGCCTGGTATGTGGATGGGTTGGATGTTATGGTGGTTTGCTTGCTTTAGATCTAAGGACCGGTTCATGCAAGAATAAGCCGGGACTACAGTGCCACCACGAGGCCAAGTATGGGTGCGGCGTAGCTGATTAATTAGGGCTTTGCTAGTGCTGTTTGGACCATTGTGGATGCTCGGGGAAGGGGTAGTCGGATTAGGTTTGTTGATGATTGGCGGGACTACCTTGGGATCCGAATGGCTCAAGAGGGGGCCCTTGGTTGAAGATGTGCTCAGTTGGAGGCATCGCCACCGGTGAAACCTCAGTGGAGTCTAAATAGGCTAGTAATCCCTTTGTAAAGGCTATTTTGTGATCTCTTGGCCACACACCAACGGAAGTGTGTAATATGACTGACGGGTCATGGGCATAAGGGAGATTCTTAGTCGCCGAAAGGTGATGAAATCACGAACACGTGGGTAAAGAGGTACAAACTCTGCAGAGTTAATTAAAACTATCATGATAGCCGTGCTCCCGGTTATGAGCACCTGGACAACTTCCATGATTAGATGGTATTTGGTATTGGTAATGGTTATTATAATGGTTATGGTAATGGTTATGGTGATGGTTATGGTTGGTTATGGATTTATTTCTGGTATTGAATATGGTTATTGGCAATGGTGGAATCTGGACTTATTGATGATGGTAATGAATTCAGTTTGGTATTATGGTATTACTCGTGATTATGATGGTATTATTTCACATACTTATGATATATTGCTTTTCAAATGGTTTTACTGTACTTTTCAGCACTTAGCCATTATTACATTCGTCATTTGAATCAGCCACATGTCATACTTTCCACACTTGCTGAGTACGACATGTACTCACTCTTGCAATCCCCCCCCCCCCCACAACAGCTGTAGGTCAAGATTGTGAGTTTAATGGCGTTAATGCGGAGTTCTAGGCCGTGTCTACCGTCAGCTTTGCCTGTGGTGTTGCATGGAGCTGCGCTATCCCTTTTGCTTAGTTTGCTTAGTTGCTTAATTAGTTTATTTCCGCTGCATTAGTTGAATTTGTCATTAATATCTATTAGAGTTTGTATTCGAGGATAATCTGGTTTGTGAAATGAAATTTGGTTAATTAATCTTGTTCTGTGGTAATTTTCTGTATACTCTTTTGTGATTGCACTCGTGTATGTGTGTTGAACATCCTGAGCACACATATGTGTTAGCTTGGTTCAGTTTTCGGAACCGGGCATCACAGATTGGTATCAGAGCGAGGTTAACCGTAGGATGCAGCCTAGATAGAATGGACACTTTATAGCACATAGGAGCACTCAGGAATCGATGTGTTTTTGCTTGGAGTGCTGTTTGCTATATATATTGGTTGCTTGTGTGCTTAATAGAGGATTTTGGGATGCTTTAGCATTGCCATCTCCACCTAGGCTAGTGTAGCTAGTTGTTTAGTTCCAGATCCCTTGATGCATACAGTTGGGGACGTTTTCTAATTCTTACCTATTGCTTTTCTTCAGATGGTGAGGACTCGCAACCAGAGGGATGGCAATGATGAGGAGGAGAACCATGGAGTACCTCAGAACAACGTTGGACAAGGATCTACTCAGGGAGCTATCAACATTGAGCAGCTATTGGCTATGCAAAACCATCTCATGCAGACCATGATACAAACAATGAGACAGCTGCAGGCTGGCAATATCAACAATCAGCCCCACATGCCTCCACCGCCACCCCCGCCTCCTCATAACCGATTGGGAGAGTTTATGAGGACAAATATAGTATGTCCAAAAGTAAGCCTTAGAATAAGGGGGGTAGACTTCTCCGCCAACCTCATTGTTTTAGATTCTCAAGGGTTGGATATTATACTTGGTATGGACTGGTTGAGGAAGCACAATGGAGTTATTGAGTGTGCCACAAAGACAGTGAAGTTGACTAATGAGGAAGGGATCACCGTAGAATTTGAAGCATCTCAAACCGCACCGAAGCAATTGGAGCTGAATCATGTGGACGATGCCGCAATTGAGGAGATCAAAAAAATCAAGGAAAGGACAGAGGAAGGGAGAGAATTTATATTTGATGAAGACGAACATGGTACCTTATGGCTTAGAAATAGAATCGTTGTGCCTAATGTAAAACATATTCGGGAGACAATATTAAAGGAGACACATGACTCGCCGTACTCAATTCATCCCGGTTGTACAAAGATGTACAAGGATTTGAAGACATGCTATTGGTGGGATAGCATGAAAAAGGACTTAACCGAATATGTTGCGTTATGTGATGTGTACCAACGAGTAAAGCTGAACATCAAAGGCCAGCTGGATTATTGCAGCCATTAAAGATTCCGGAGTGGAAGTGGGAAGAAATTGGAATGGACTTCATAGTTGGGTTACCACGTACTCAGTCCGGGTATGACTCAATTTGGGTAATCGTGGATCGCTTAACCAAGTCAGCTCATTTTGTCTCTGTGAAGACCAAGTATACAGCTGCACGATTGGCCGAAATATACATGGAGCATATTGTGTGTCGACACGGAGTGCCGAAGAAGATGGTCTCGGATAGAGGTTCTCAATTTACCTCCAGATTTTGGCAAAAATTGCATGAAGCTTTGGGAACGAGGTTGAATTTTAGTTCAGCATATCATCCTCAAACGGATGGACAAACCGAGAGGACCAATCAGATTTTGGAGGACATGTTAAGAGCTTGTGCTTTAAAGCATGGGAAAAGTTGGGACAAAATCTTGCCATACGCGGAATTTTCATACAACAATAGTTACCAAGCAAGCTTGAAAATGTCACCATATGAAGCGCTTTATGGGAGGAAGTGTAGGACACCTTTATTCTGGAATGAGGCGGGAGAAACTTAAGTATTTGGTCCGGATGTGTTGCATGAAGCCGAAAAGCAAGTCCATATAATTCGTGAAAACTTGAGGGCTGCCCAATCAAGACAAAAAGGCTATGTGGACAATAGGAGAAGGAAATTAGCCTTTGAAATAGGAGATTTTGTTTACCTCAAGGTGTCACCTATGAGAGGTCATAAGAGGTTTAACATAAGAGGCAAGCTCGCACCTCGTTATATTGGACCATTCAAGATTTTGGACAAAATAGGAGAAGTAGCATATAAGTTGGAGATGCCAGCTCATCTTTCAGACGTACATGATGTGTTTCATGTTTCCCAACTCAAGAAGTGTCTCAGGGTGTCGGAAGAACAAATGCTGATGGACGAGTTAGAACTTCAGGAGGATTTGTCCTATGTCGAGCAACCTATCAAGATCTTGGACGTAAAGGAAAGAGTCACGAGAAATAAGAGGATCCGTTGGTGCAAAGTGCAATGGAAACACCATACGGAAGCCGAAGCTACATGGGAACATGAAGAAGACCTGAAGGCAGAATTCCCGCATCTTTTCTCCACGCTGTCGAATCTCGAGGGCGATATTCACTTTAAGGGGGGTAGGTTTGTAACACCCTCAACTTTCGCATCATGCATTGCATACATGATCATGCATTAAACATTAGTAGAATAAAGAAAAATAATAATAATAAAAGATGGAGCATATATACAAATGTATGTAGCAAAAGAAGAAAAAGAAAATAATAGCATAAAAGTTGTAATAGGGAATAAGTATAAAAATAATAATAACATATAAAAATAAAATAAATAAGAATATATATAATAATATATATTTAATGATAATATTGTATATGTAAAGAAAAAGAAAATATTAAAAAAAATAGTATAAATAATAAAATATGTAATAATAATAATAAAAAGAATAATAAAAATAAAATATGAATAAATAAATAATATAATGAAAAAAGGAAAGTATATATATATAAAGAAAAAAAGAAAAGAACAAAAAAACAACCGCTACTGGCCAGGCCGAGCGGCCCAGCCAGCAGCGCGCACCCGCGCGCCAGCCAACCGGCCACGCACGCGCCGCCCCGGCCTCGCCCGACCCTTCCGCCTGGGCCCCGCAGCGCGCGACCCCCGAGCCGCCTGCCCGCTCCCGCGCGACGCACCACGTGCATGCCCCGACACCCGCCTGCCGCGTGTTTACCCCGCCGCCCCGTACCACACGCCACCCCGCCGCCGGACCCCACCCGACCGAGCCGCCCGGCCACGCGCCCCGCCCGACCGCACTCACGCGCGCGCCCCCGCGCGCCGCGCGATGCGCCCGAAGCCCCGCCCCACTGCAGCACGCCCGCGCCGGCCCTAGCTCCCGAGCGCCCGGCTATATAAGGGATCGTAGGGATTCGTTTCTCTCTCGACAACACCAGCGCTGCAGTCCCAAAAGCCCTAGCTGCCAGCTACGGAAGAAAAACAGAAGCAGCCAAGAACCCTAGCCGCCAGCAAGAGAAAAAAAGAAGGACCAGAGGGCTGCGCCGCCAGGGGAAGAAAAGGAAGAAAAAAGGAGGGGAAGAAGAGGAAGAAAAAGAGGAGGGTGTCGTCGTCCGCCGGAGATCGTCGTCGTCGTCGTCGTGCCGCCGGAGGACCTTACGCCATCTACTTCGTCTACGCGTCGCCATCATCTCGCGATCTTCGAAGCCATCACATCTACAGTAGGATTCGCTTTTCCAATGTGAATTTTAGCGACGTATTAGATATAATAGACGTAAATTGATTTTTGTTGCATCGCCTATTTTCAGCAGCATTAATCCTCGCTAAAACCCCCGTAAACTCATATGAACACGTATGAACTAGTTGTATCTAATTAATAAACAACCATAGTTAATTAATGATTGATCTTTGCATGCATGCATATCATCGCATGTTGATTAGTGTGTGTGCATCATGTTGATTTGTATATGTATTTTCTTGTATGTGTTATCAAGAGTAGAGGGAAGTGCTCAAGAGGTCGTGTACGAGGATTCCGAGAACCAAGACGTCGAAGCGCTTGAGCAACCCTATCCGTCGGAACAAGGCAAGTGTATTTGAAGCATATTGATCCTGTTTTTAAAATAAATGTTTTGTTTGTAAAACTGCATGCTTGTGTCAATTTTGATGGGAACCCTATGGTAGGAAGTTTACTAGACTTGCTAAACCACCCTTGTCACCTGGAATTTATGGTAGAGCATCGGGATGGACTTTTTACCTTTTGCTTCGCTTAATCAACTGGGATGGGAATAACTATACCACTCAATTTAATTATGCATGGATGAGATTATGGTTAACATGAACTGGTTAAATATGGTATGGTAATGGATGATCTAAGCAAGCCTGGTATGTGGATGGGTTGGATGTTATGGTGGTTTGCTTGCTTTAGATCTAAGGACCAGTTCATGCGAGAATAAGCCAGGACTACAGTGCCACCACGAGGCCAAGTATGGGTGCGGCGTAGCTGATTAATTAGGGCTTTGCTAGTGCTGTTTGGACCATTGTGGATGCTCGGGGAAGGGGTAGTCGGATTGGGTTTGTTGATGATTGGGGGGACTACCCTGGGATCTGAATGGCTCAAGAGGGTTCCCTTGGTTGAAGATGTGCTCAGTTGGAGGCATCGACACCGGTGAAACCTCAGTGGGGTCTAAATAGGCTAGTAATCCCTTTGTAAAGGCTATTTTGTGATCTCTTGGCCACACACCAACGGAAGTGTGTAATATGACTGATGGGTCATGGGCATAAGGGAGATTCTTAGTCGCCGAAAGGTGATGAAATCACGAACACGTGGGTAAAGAGGTACAAACTCTGCAGAGTTAATTAAACTATCATGATAGCCGTGCTCCCGGTTATGAGCACGTGGACAACTTCCATGATTAGAGGGTATTTGGTATTGTTAATGGTTATTGTAATGGTTATGGTAATGGTTATGGTGATGGTTATGGTTGGTTATGGATTTATTTCTGGTATTGAATATGGTTATTAGCAATGGTGGAATTTGGACTTATTGATGATGGTAATGAATTCAGTTTGGTATTATGGTATTACTCGTGATTATGATGGGATTACTTCACATACTTATGATATATTGCTTTTCAAATGGTTTTACTGTACTTTCAGCACTTAGTCATTATTACATTCGTCATTTGAATCAGCCACATGTCATACTTTCCACACTTGTTGAGTACGACATGTACTCACTCTTGCAATCCCCCCCCCCAACAGTTGCAGGTCAGGATTGTGAGTTTAATGGCGATAATGCGGAGTTCTAGCCCGTGTCTACCGTCAGCTTTGCCTGTGGTGTTGCATGGAGCTGCGATATCCCTTTTGCTTAGTTTGCTTAGTTGCTTAATTAGTTTATTTCCGCTGCATTAGTTGAATTTGTCATTAATATCTATTAGAGCTTGTATTCGAGGATAATCTGGTTTGTGAAATGAAATTTGGTTAATTAATCTTGTTATGTGGTAATTTTCTGTATACTCTTTTGTGATTGCACTCGTGTATGTGTGTTGAACATCCTGGACACACATATGCGTTAGCTTGGTTCAGTTTTTGGAACCGGGCGTCACAGCTGTATAACAGTACAGTCCATCTACTGTGATGAAAGATATATGCTCTTCAGCTTCCCTAGACATTTTGATTTGATGATACCCAGAATATGCGTCTAGGAAACACAGTAATTCACACCCGGAGGTAGAATCCACTATCTGATCTATTCTAGGTAATGGGAATGGATCTTTTGGACATGCCTTATTTAGTGTTGTGTAGTCGATACACATCCGAAGCTTCCCGCCAGCCTTGGGCACAACGACTGGGTTTGCCAGCCATTTTGGATGGAAGACTTCTCGGATGAATCCAGCTTCGAGCAACTTCTTCACTTCTTGTCGAATGAAGTTCTGTCGCTCTACGGATTGCTTCCGAGGCTTCTGATGCACAGGCCGAGCATCGGGGTAAATCTTCAGATTGTGCTCAATCACTTCCGTGGGGATCCCAGGCATTTGTGACGGTTGCTAGGAAAACACGTCGACATTAGCCCAGAGGAAAGCGATGAGCGCGAGTTCCTATTTGTCGTTCAATCCCCCCGATATACGGGGTGGTCTGAGAGGCATCGGAACCGATTTGGATGACTTTGACGGGAATGTCGGTGTCGCCGCTTGGCTGCACACGAGGTGCAGATGTCGAGCCTCGCTGACGAATGCTCGGGGGTTTTGGAGCTTGCTCCTGCCTGGAGTCCTCCTCTTGCGCCGTAGTAAGCGCATGGAGTTCTTCCAGAGCAGTTACTCCGGCGGTACGATCTCTGCGGATCCGGAGAACGCCTACTGGTGTTGGCATCTTTAACACCAGGTAACCATAATGAGCAGCTGCCATGAATTTGTACAAGGCAGGCCTACCCAAGATGGCATTGAAGGGTAAGTTGATCTGAGCAACGTCAAAGACCAACTTCTCGGTGCGATACTTCTCCCGGGTCCCGAAGGTAATGGGGAGGGTAATAGCTCTGAGTGGGGTAATGACCCTCGGACCTACTCCGGAGAAAGGTCGGGAGGGGTGGAGATCCGAAGGTCGGAGCTAAAGCTTGGTAAAAGCTTCGAAGCATATGAGGTTGATCCCCGAACCTCCGTCTACCATGACATGGTGGAGCTGGATGTTATTGATGGTAGGAGATACCATCAAAGGTAGCTGACCTGCTCCAACCATGCTTCGAGGGCAGTCCGAAGCATCAAAAGTGATGGCTGTGTCCATCCACTTCCAATGAGGCTCCGCCCTGGCTGTAGGAGCTACAACAGCCATGTCCCGACGCATAGTCTTGATGACGCGATGGGAGTTGATGTCCCATGATCCACCAAAAATGGTGTTCATGGTCTTCCGACGCTCGTTGTCAGAGACGTCAGAATCGTCGTCGACGGAGGTGTAGACGGCCTTCAGGACCTTTTTGGGATCCTGAAAACCTAACCCCTCTTCAGCCGGAGCTTCGTCAACTTTTTGTTTTCCTTCCCTCAGGAGCTTCTTCCTGGCGCTTGTTGTAGCGCTCGGCAAGGTTTTGGACCTCCCGACAGTCTTCCAAACTGTGGCTGTCCGTTTTGTGAATTGGACACCACACCTTGGGTTTGCCACCGTCTTCATAAGACGGTCGAGGTCGCTTCTCGGGGCGTGGCCCCCGGCCACCCGGAGCTGCCGCAGCTGCAGCATTGGATGCACCGGCCGATGGCTTCTTCTTCCCATTGGTCTTTTTCTTCTTCTTGCCACTCCCGGAGGTAGCGACTTCTCCTTTGGATGATTTCTTGTGATCCTCCGGAGTTGGTTTGGAGTGCATTTCACCGCCCTCCGCAGCTCTGGCACATTTGTCGGCCAAACTGAAGAGTTCCGTGACACTAGTGATCTCCTTGATCGCCAGTTTCTCCAACATCTTCTTATCCTGAACACCGTGTCTGAATGCCACGATGACAGAAGCGCTAGATATAGAAGGGATAGTGTTTCGTACCTGAGAGAATCTCTGGATGAATGATCGCAGGGATTCTCCTCCTTTTTGCACAACTGCAAAAAGGTCCATTTCAGTGCCTGGTCGGGTGTATGAACTCCCGAAGTTGGCGGTGAACTGCCAGCACAGCTCCTCCCAACTGCTGATGGAGTTGCGTGGAAGGCTCATAAACCAGGACCTGGCGGTCCCAGTTAAAGCCACTGGGAAATAATTGGCCATTACGGCCTCATTTCCTCCAGCTGCCAAGATAGCAGTGGAGTAAATCTGAAGAAATTCGACAGGATTGACGGTCCCGTCGAACTTCTCCGGCAAGTGAGGCCAGAACTTCTGTAGCCACCTGACCATACGCAGATGCATGGCCAGGGCTGAACAGCCTCCTCCTACTCCTTCAGGAGCAGGAATGTCTTGAGCTTCTCGTCTTTCACGAGCACGCTCAATATGGACTCGGCCGTCTTGTTGGCTATACCAGAGGTCATGAGTTGAAAGCCTTGATACCGTGTGAGTGCGTCGTGCCCCGGAAGGCAATGATGTCACCTGCTGTGATGCAGCACGTCTCCTGTTCTTGGAAACGTGCGGACCAAGTCTACTAGACAAGGTCCGTCGTTGCGACGGGGCCCGTCCTAAAGGAGGAGGACCCTGGTTGCTAATGCGGTCGGCTGCTGCTGCAACCAAATGTTCCACATCAGCCCTCCACTGCTCCAGTGCATCCCGGGATGCATCCGGAGGTGGTGGGCGTTGGAGAAGAGCACATGCTGCATGGAGTGCGTGTTCCGGGTTGTCAAGATTCGCCGACGCAGTGATTGACGCCGGTGCACCATCGCGTTGTCCAGCTTGATTTGTTGGTGGAGGCGGCGGTGGTGGAAGTGTGACTCCTGCTGGCATTGAGGCTCCTGCTGGTGGCTGCATATTGGAGGGATTGCCCCCAACAGCTTGAACAACAGGATGAGCATTGGATGATCTAGCAGCTGAGTTCACCATTCTTAAATCTCAGGCGCCCCTACCTGGCGCGCCAACTGTCGGTGGTTTTGATCCGGCAGATCTCCCGACAAAACTAAAGTGTTAGAGGAGTTTGAGGTACGGTGTGGGCGCGTGGAGATTCAAGAAGGTGAAGTGTAAATGACGCGGTAGACACGAAGATTTACGTGGTTCGGGCCGCCTGAGCGTAATACCCTACTCCACGAGATGTGTTGGTGTTGTATTGTTTGTATGAGCTCAAAGTGAGTTCAGGGTGTAGAGTGAGCGCGTCACTGGAGAGTGTCCCCTATGTATCGTCGGCCTGTCCTTTTATAGTACAAGGGCAGGCCGTTACAAGTTAGCCTGGCCCGACATGTGGCCCCGGCGGTTACTGATATTGATACACATTCAACACGTTTAATTGCCCTTAATGACCGAGTTATGAGCTTTGACAGCACCGTTACTGGTAATTAAGGTCGTCCGATCGTGTGTCATTAATATGGTATTAATGACACTTAATCGGGTCTTGAAGTCCTTGATTCCCCTTTGAAGATCTGGAGCCGTTGTGGAGTCTTCCGGAGGTTAGAGGCTGAAGGTCCGACGGTTGGACACGTGGCAGCTCTGGGGCATACTGTGGGAAACAGATAGGTCCGGAGCTACCTGACACGTGTCAGTTATGGAGCTTCCCTCAGTCTGGGGTTAGGTCCGGGGGTGCCATTTCGTTACATAGCCTGGAGCTTCCCCTTTGTGGGCGGTAGCTCCGGTTTGATAGTACACGTGGCGACCCTGTGACTAACCATGTTGGAGAAGCGGGTCCGGTTATGTCTGACATGTGGGCCTCCGAATGTCTTCAAATCAAGTAGATGACTTTCCCTTGAGATCTTTGCAATCCCAAGGAGTATTTGGTACCCAGGGTACCGACAGCGACTTTCGTCCACTTTTGCGAGATGTGGGTGGGCGTGCCTCCTTGCGTGGAGTTGTTTCGTACTTTCTTCACGGTCCACTGCATCGGAAAGAGCAAGGAGTTCATCGGCTTGTACTAATTCATGAAGCGGAAAAACTGGCCCCTCAAGTACTTGAGGCCTTTTCCTTCCGGCAAGTGGGACGACTGGAAGAAAGACTAGGTGGTCATCACCGTGGAGGGACACGAGAGGCTCGAACTGCCTGAAGGCCTCCCCTGCATCGACATCAACACTTGGAGTGAAGTTCTGGAGCTGTCTAGGGCGTACAGGCCCATTCTGGACAGAATCCAAGAGTGCGTCGAAGGTGGGGTGACCCCCCAGATGGTCTTCGGCAACTTCTTAGCGAACATGTGGGTCCTGCTGAGGGCCACGGAGCGGCCTGCATGGGCCTTCAACAGTGAGATGGATCATAATCGTATCGAGGTTTGTTTGAACACCAACTTAGGCGAGGAAGCTCTGAAGATCCATCTCAAGAAACTTCAGCATGGGAACATCGGCCCTAGCGACGTGTCTCCATCGGCGGCCTTCCTGCCTCTGAATATGATACCAGAGGTGAGCAGAGAGCTCCGGAGGAGGATGCCACTGTTGGATGACTTGGGCCTGGTGGAAAGGCGACCAACCTCCGGGGTCGCAATCCCCAGAGCATCTGAAAGGGCGGCCCCTCCTGCTCCAACCCGACAGGTTGAAGACACCGGCAAGGGCATGGACGTCGCTGAACCTTCCGACTGGAAGATGAAGCTAAGACATGCTGGCAGAAGCTCCACGAGGCCAGCTCCGTCTGCCTCAGTCCCTTCTCCTCGGCGCGGGAGGTCTTCGACGGCGACACCAACTCCAGCATCAGTATCTCCCCGGAACGCCAGCTCTGACTAGGTGACTCCGGCACCAGGGCCAACTAAGGGCTCCAGGTCCGAGGGTCCTTCTCAGTCGAGGGGGGCCCAACCGAGACGTCGCTGACGGTGGCAGCAAGCTTCGAAGAGCCTTCTGAAGTTACTACACCAGTTGCGACTGGGTCGGGATCTGAGCGTCCGACGAAGAGGTTCCGCGCTAGCTGGAGCGGAAGCCTTCCAAGGTAAATTTGCTTTTTTACCTCAGTTTGTTATTTTTGTTGTAACCATATTTTGAGTTTCTTTATCCTTCATCCACAGGGCATCCAAAAAAGGGGTTGAAGCTCCGGTTCCTGTGATAGCAGCTGATGCTGTGCAGGTGGAGGCTCCGGCTCCAATTCCAGCGCAGCCCTAGGTGGTGGCTAAGGTCACAGCAGCTCTGATGCCAGCTGTCGTGGTTCTGGACCTCGACTCATCTCCCGAAGCTCCCGTGGTAGCGTCGGACCATGGGAATAAAGATGTACCAGCGGCACCAGCTCCAGAGGCTGAAGCTCCGGTTTTGGATGCTGCGATGATGGACGCTTCGGCCCCAGAGCCGGAGGTAGCTAAAGTTCCAGCCTTCAAGCCGAATTTTACTGAAGCCCCGGCGGTGGAGCCGGTGGTTCATGAAGTATCGGTGCCTGAGCCGGTTGACGTGGAGGTGTCGGCACCCGAATCGGTGGAGGTTGAAGCGCCAGTGCCTGAACCAACAGTGGAGGAAGCACCAGCATTGGAGCCGGAGATGGCCTCAGCTCTGGCTGGGTCTTCAATGCCTGCCCCAGAGGTGGTAGTTCTGGAGGTACCCGTTCCTGAGCCAGGGTGCCAAGACGAAGCGGCTAGTCCTCTGCGTGAGGGACCAGTTGATGATGACCTGGCAACAGGACCTTCAGAGCTGATTCCGGAGGTAGAAACTCCCATTGCAGGACCTACCTCGGCAATGACCGAGGCACTCCTGGAGGACAACCCTAGTGCCGTGGAAGCTCAGGGGACCACTCTTTTAGAGTGGGACCCAATTTTTATTTTGGAGAACCTGCTGGAGTCAGCGGAGAGGACCCCGGCAGGTCCGGAGCCAATCCCCCTGTCGCTATCCATCGACAATGCCTGCTCCAGCCTTCGTCAGGTCCAGCTTGCATTTTATCACGACAGCCAGGCCCTCGAGAAGGAGCGCCAAACTCTTAGGAGGTGGCGCAACCGACCCCAATTTGAGATCAAGCTGGCGCAAACAAGGCTGGCCGTCGACAAGGAGTGGGTCAAGAGGGAGAAGGCCCGGATGGAGTACTGGGGCCAACTGCTGGATGAGAGGGAAAGCATGGTGTGATCCCTCGACAATCAGTCCTGGGCAATATACGAACAAGCCCAGGCTGCTTATCAGGCATCAAATGATTGCCGGGAGAACCTCAATACCATCCATGAAGGCCTCGTCAAGCGCCAGGAGGGTCTTGACGAGCGAGAGAAAAAGCTCGAATAGGAAGAGCAAAAACTCCTAGAGCTGAGGGATGACCTCGTGAAGAGGGAGGAGAAGCTCGCCCAAAGGCTGGCTCTGAGTGACAAGAGCCTTGCAGAGTGCACCAAAAAGTTGGAGGAGCGCTGCAAGAGCAAAGAGGAGAATGCCTGGCAGCGGGGACAGGACCTTACCAAAAGGGAGGTCGAAGTCACTGCCAGGGAGAAGAAGGTGTGAGGCCGAGAGAAAGACCTGGTTGACCGCCGGAACCAGATCCACGTCCGGGAGAAGGAGCTTGCCGACCTTGAAAAGCAAGTTGCTGAGAGTATTCAGCAGCACGCCAAGGAGGTCGAGCGTCTTGCTCGGGAGGGTTCGGAGCTTGTGGCGGCCCGGAGGTCTTTGGAGGAGATTTGGGTCTTGAGGGCTGCGAAGTCCCAACAAGTATGGGACTTCTTGGGCAAAGCCAATGACGCGCTGACGCCGCTGGGCTTTAGTCCCGCGCATCCGGACAATCCGGAGCCAGAGGTGGACCATGCGTTGGGGGCGCTGAGCTCGGCTGGCAACAAACTCGACGCGATGGGTGATGTCATTGTGGATCAGTTGGAAACTAAAGGAAAATCCATGGCGAAGAACGTTGTAGAGTACGTGCTGGCGTGCTATGCAAGCCGGTATCCTCACTTCCCACTAAACCGGGTTCTTGAAGGTCCCATCGATGGAGAGGGAGACGCCGCCAAGACCAGCGTGTTAGAGGTTGCCTAGAAGGTCGCCTCGTTCTTCCGTAGAACTTAGGACTTTCTCCTTTTAGCTCCCACTTGTATCTTCTCTTCTTTTCTCCAATTTTGTAATCTCTTGTCTTCAAATGAATGAAATCCAAGAAATTTATGAATTTCATTTTTTGTCTTCAACCTTTGTCTTACTTGCCCCCTGGTAGATGTACACAATTTGATTGTGAACATGTACCAAAAGGATGTAGCATTTCGTTGAAGACTTGAGTGCTTCGAACTTGTAGATTATAGGTCCGAAGTTTTGTTGCACCGACAGGAGGGGCCCCCTGGGGTTGTCGGAGCTTAATAGCTCCAGCAGCGGCCGCTGTCAACACGTATAGCGTCGATGGCAGACCCCATTGGGGTGTCCTTCTACCATCTTTTCTTCAATTCCTTTTATTTCTTCTCGTTGACGGCTGGCCCCTGGATTTGTCAGAACTTGATAGCTCTGGCGACGCCCACTATCAATGTTTAAAACGTCGACAGCGGGCCCCCTTGGGGGATGTCGAAGCTTTGATAGCTCCAGCATCATCCACCATCATCATAAGATTTTTATTTTTCCTGCACACCGAAGTCAAGAAAAACAGTAAAATTCATTTCTTATATATAACTCATTTGCAACTTATTATTCCCATATGAAATTTTAGGTCAACAGCAATTCTATATACAATCAAGCCCATTTGTTTATTTTCTCCAGGTCCAATCGTTTTCTGGACTCACCTTACTTAGGCCTGCCGGGGTGTAGGTAGAGTGGCGTACTTAGGGTGCAGGACCAGGCTAAGCTGATAGCACACTCCGGACCTAGACTGGCTTGGCGTTCAAGAGAGTAGGCCATTCAACAATGTTAAGACCCGAATGAATTAACAATACAACTTAAATTATACATGAATTGTTCGAGCTAAAGTTTCTTAAGAATTGCACAACTTTGTTATACACAAGAAAGAGAAAAATAAAAAACAATGAGCTTGTACAAAATAAATGCACGTGGAGTATGTTTTCACATATCGATGTCTTTCATTATAGGTCCGGGATACAGGGGAGACAAGTACACTATTTGGGTATGGAACCAAGCTAAGTGTGTTACATTTCTTGTTCGACCCAGGGTAGCTAGCTACACTTTTAGTTCTGAGACTGTGTTAAGTGTTGCTTGAACTTTGCGAACCTTCCTCGAAAGGTCCGGCTGTCCTCCCGGAGGAGCTACCCGTCTCTGTACAATGATGCTATAACATACATCATATGTAATTACAGACTCACCTCCGTGGTATTAAGCGTAAAACTTACGGAGGTTCTCAATGTTCCAAGGATTAGAGAGCGGTGCCCCATCCTCGGTTGCCAAGCGAACGCATCCGAGACGGGATACTTTGATCACTCGAAAGGGTCCTTCCCAGCTGGGGTAAAGTTTGTTTAACCCTTCTCGAGTTTGTATTCTCCGTAGCACCAGATCGCCTTCCTCTAGCTGTCGGCTATGCACATGCCTTTAGTGATAACGCCGGAGCACTTGGCGGTATCGTGCATTTCGAACAGCTGCTCAGCACCTTCCCTCTTCAACGAGGTCAAGGTCTTCACACAGGAGCTGGTCCTGCGTGGTTGTGTCGAAGGTCCGGACCCGGAATGACCCCAAGGTGATTTATGGAGGAAGGACTGCTTCAGCTCCGTACACCAGGAAGAAGAGTGTCTCTCCGGTTGACCGGTTTGGAGTTATCCTGTTTGCCCACAAGGTGGGCGGAAGCTCCTCAATCCAGTTGGCTCCATGTTTTTTCAAGCGCTCATATGTGCGCGTCTTGAGTCCTTTTAGAATTTCTGCATTTGTTCTCTTAGCTTGGCCATTGCTTGCCGGGTGAGCCACGGAAGCATAGCTGACTTGAATGTAGAGGTCCTCGCAATATCCTTGGAATGCAGAACTTGTGAATTGGGTCCCATTATTAGTTATAATCTTGTTTGGGACTCCAAATCTTGCATACTATGGGCTGCAAGAACTTGATAGCTGATTGCTTATTTATTGTTACAACTGGAGTTGCTTCCGGCCACTTGGTGAACTTGTCGATGGAGACATACAAGTACTTGTACCCTCCGACGGCATTTGGGAAAGGTCCCAAAATATCCATACCCCACACGGCGAATGGCCATGTCAGAGATATCATTTGTAGTGGTTGAGCTGGTGTGTGAATTTGCTTCGCATGGAACTGGCATGCTTCACATTTCTTCACTAGCTCGGTTGCATCCTGGAGTGTTGTAGGCCAGTAAAAACCATGTTGGAAGGCTTTACCGACCAACGTGCGGGAAGACACGTGGTTCCCACACTCGCCTCCATGGATTTCCGCGAGGAGATCACGACATTCTTACCTTGTAATGCACCGCATTAGGATGTTGTTGGCACCACGCCGGTAGAGATCCCCTTCCACCAGTGTGTATCTTTTAGACATTCTGACTATCCAGTCAGCAGATACATTGTCTTCAAAAAGTATGCTGTCTTTCAAGTAGCTCCAGATCTTCGAGATCCATGCATCGGAGCTAACTTGAGCTTCTAAGTCTTGCGTGCTGGGTTGCTCGGAGCTTCCTGTAGTACCTACGACCCTTGATGGACGCCATGGTAACAGGGCCATCGAGACCGCCAGCTTCGAGGTGCTGGTCTCGCCCCCTTCGCTCAGTTCGGCAGGTTGAGCTGTTGGTCTTGACAATATTCGGACGAAGGTTCTGTCGGGAGCCGGAGCTCTGGTTGAAGCTTTTGTCGAAAGTTCGTCAGCTTCAACGTTGTTGAGACGCTGGACATGTCAAAGATCCAGGACTTCGAAATCCTTCTAAAGCTTCTGGACTTCAAGAAGATATGCATCTAGTTGAGGGTTGTTGCAGCAGCATTCACCTTTAACTTGTTTTATAATGAGCTGCGAATCACCCTTTACCAACAGCTGCTTGACACCATATGATAGTGCCACCTTGAGCCCATAGATTAGTGCTTCATACTCCACCATGTTGTTGGTCACCTTGAAGTCAAGGTGAACCATGTATTTGACCTTCTCCCTAATCGGAGCATGGAGAAGGATTCCAGCTCCGGCCCCCTGCTTCTGCACCGAGCCGTCGAAGTAGAGAGTCTAGTGAGGCTCAGTGAAAATTGGAACCCTAGGTTCCGGTTTCTGCTCACTGAGGCCCCCAGGATTTGATGGGGAGGGGGTCCATTCCGTCAAAAAGTCTGCCAATGCTTGACTCTTGATCGCTTGTCTTGGGACGAATTCAAGATCAAGCTCGGCCAATTCCGCTGCCCACTTTGCGATGTTCCCAGCTGATTTGGGGTTGTTCAAGATTGCACGCAGTGGATAAGAGGTTACCACTGA
Organism: Tuctoria greenei; assembly: GCA_036927565.1. Classification (NCBI taxonomy): domain Eukaryota; kingdom Viridiplantae; phylum Streptophyta; class Magnoliopsida; order Poales; family Poaceae; genus Tuctoria; species Tuctoria greenei. The sequence goes on from JAYESD010000006.1 coordinate 14,637,221, forward strand.
AATCTTGTGAGCTTGGAAGTAGTGACGGAGCTTCCTAGAGGTGATAAGAACTGCGTAGAGCAGCTTATGCACCTCTAGGTACCGAGTCTTTGCATCGTGAAGTACTTCACTTATGAAGTACACTGGGCGCTGAACTGTTCGAAACCTCCCGGAGGGGCCCAGAGCTTCCTTCTCATCAACTCGGACCCTCCCGGAGGGGTCCGAACCTTTTTCGGGGACTTCCCTGTTCTTGCTAGAGGAACCCGGAGCTTCTTCTGAAGTGACCTGGATCCTCCCGGAAGGATCTGCATCTTCTTGTTCATCAACAGTAACTCCTTCATTTGAAGGAGGTTGATCCTCTGACTTCTCACCTTGAGGATCTGGGTCTGGGGGCTGGGACCCAGACTCGCCTTCAGGTAGCTCCGGACCTTCCCGGAGGGGTCTGGACTCCTGAATTGGGGATGGTTCTGGTCTTTCCGCAACCAGGACCATGCTGACAACTTCGTGAGTTGCTGAAATATAAAGCAGAAGTGGCTCACCAGGATTCGGAGCTACCAAAGTTGGTAGAGTGGTGAGGAGCTGCTTCAGCTCTTGGAATGCCTTTTCTGCTTCTTTAGACCATTGGAATGTTCCGGACTTCCTCAATAATTTGAAGAATGGTAGCGCCCGTTCCGCGAGTCTTGAGATGAACCGGCTGAGGGTGGCTAGACACCCAGTCAGCTATTGGACATCCTTGATGCGAGCTGGTGGCCGCATGTCTTCAATAGCTTTAATCTTCGCCGGATTCGCCTCTATTCCTCGGTGGTTCACCAAGAATCTAAGAAGCTTTCCAGAGCTAACCCCAAAGACACACTTGTCTGGGTTCAGCTTTGTGCGTGTGATTCGCAACTTGTCGAAGATAGCTTGCAAGGTGTCAAGAAATGACTCCTTGTTCTTGATCTTGACGACGATGTCATCGACGTACACTTCCACTACATCTCTAATGAGCTCTCCAAAAGTTTTGTACATAGCTCGCACAAACGTTGAAGAAGCGTTTTTGAGACCGAATGGCATGGCAGTGTAACAATATAATTCATCTACTGTGATGAAGGCAATATGCTCTTCATCTTCCCTAGACATTCTGATTTGATGATACCCAGAATATGCATCTAGGAGACACAGTAATTCACACCCGGAGGTGGAATTCACTATCTGATCTATTCTAGGTAGTGGAAATGGATCCTTTGGGCATGCCTTATTCAGTGTTGTGTAGTCGATATACATCCGAAGCTTACCGTCGGTCTTGGATACAACGACTGGGTTTGCCAACCATTTTGGGTGGAAGACTTCCCGGATGAATCCAGCTTCGAGCAACTTCTTCACCTCTTGACATAAAGTTTTGTCACTCTACTGATTGCTTTCGAGACTTCTGATGTACAGGCCGAACATCAGGATAAATCTTCAGATTATGCTTAATCAACTCCCTAGGGATCCCAGGCATTTATGACGGTTGCCAGGCAAACACGTCGACATTAGCCCAGAGGCAAGTGATGAGCGCGAGTTCCTATTTTTCGTTCAGACCTCCCGATATATGGGTGGTATGAGCAGCGTTGGAACCAATTTGGACGACTTTGACGGGAATGTCGGTGTCGCCGCTTGGTTGCACACGGAGTGCGGAAGTTGAGCCACGATGACGAATGCTCGGGGGCTTCGTAGCTTGCTCCTTTCCGGATTCTTCCTCCTGCGCTATAGCAAGCGCGTGGAGTTCTTCCAGAGCTGTAACTTCGATGGTGCGATCACCGCAGATCCGGAGAACGCCTGAGGGTGTTGGCATCTTCAACACCAAGTAGCTATAATGAGCAGCAGCCATGAATTTGTATAAAGCTGGCCTGCCCAAGATGGCGTTGAATGGCAAGTTGATCTGTGCCACGTCGAAGACGAACTTCTCAGTCATGTAGTTCTCCCGAGTTCCGAAGGTCACCGGGAGAGTAATGGCACCAAGTGGGGTTATGGCTCCTGGACCTACTCCTGATAAAGGTCGAGAGGGGTGAAGATCCAAAGGTCGGAGCTGAAGCTTGACAAAGGCTTCAAAGCTTATGAGGTTCATCCCCGAACCTCTGTCCACCATTACGTGGTGGAGCCGGATGTTATTGATGGTCGGAGATACCATCAATGGAAGTTGGCCAGCTTTGATCATGTTCCAAGGGCAGTCCGAAGCATCGAAGGTGATGGCAATATCCATCCACTTCCGATGAGGCTCCGCCCTGGCGGTGGGAGCTACAGAGGCCATGTCTCGCCGTATTGTCTTGAGGACACGGCGGGAAGTGATGTCCCATGAACCACCAAAAATGGTGTTCATGGTCTTCCGACGCTCGTTGTCAGAGACATCATCAATGAAGGTGTAAACAGCCTTCAAGACCTTTTTGGGGTCCTGAAAACCAAACTCCTCTTTAGCCGGAGCTTCGTCGACCTTTTGCTTTCCTTCCCTTTGACATAAAGGAGCTTCTTCCTGGCGCTTGTTGTAGCGCTTGGTAAGGTTCTGGACCTCTCGGCAGCCTTCCAGGTTGTGCCTGTCCGTCTTGTGTATGGGACACCACATCTTGGAGCTGCCACCATCTTCAGACAACGGTCGAGGTCGTTTCTCAGGCCGTGACCCCTGGCCACCCAGAGTTGCGGCAGCTGCAGCAGTAGGTGTGCTGGCCGACAGCTTCTTCTTGCCGATGGACTTTTTCTTCTTCTTATTATTCCTGGAGATAGTGGCTTCACCCTTGGAGAATTTTTCGTTGGCCTCCGGAGGTGGTTTGGAGTGCATTTCACGGCCCTCCGCAGCCTTGACACACTTGTCTGCCAAGCTGAAGAGTTCCATGACGCTCGTGACTTCCCTGGTCGCCAGCTTCTCCAGCATTTTCTTATCTCGAACGCCCTGCCTGAATGCTACAATAACAAAAGCGCTTGAGATAGAAGGAATGGTATTTCGTACCTGGGAGAACCTCTGGATGAAAGATCACAAAGACTCTCCCCCTTTTTGCTTGACAACAAAAAGATCCAGTTTGTGCCTGGTCGGGTGTATGAGCTCCCGAAATTGGCGATGAATTGTTGGCCCAACTCCGCCCAACTATTGATAGAGTCAGACAGGAGGCTCATGAACCAAGACCTGGCAGTCCCAGTCAAAGCCACAGGGAAATATTTGGCCATCACAGCCTCATTACCCCCAGCCGAAAGAATAGCGGTGGAGTAGATTTGAAGATATTCGGCGGGGTTGATAGTCCCGTCAAATTTCTCCGGCAAGTGAGGCCGGAACTTCAGCGGTCATCTGACCATGCGTAGGTGCATGGCAAAGGAAGAACAGCCTCCTCCTACTCCCTCAGGAGCAGGACTGTCCCGAGCCTCTCGCCTCTCGCGAGGTCGCTCGATGTGGACGCGACTGTCCTGTTGCTGATAACGACGATCGAGCTCCGCCCGGAGGTCGTGAGTCGAAAGCCTTGTTACCGTGTGAGTACGTCGTGCCCCGGAAGGCAGTGACGTCACCTGTTGAGATGCAACACGTCTCCTGTGCTGTGAAGCTTGCGGACCGAGTCTACCCGACAAGGTCCAACACTGTGATGGGGCCCGCCTCAAGGGGGGAGGACCTTGATTGCTGATGCCATCGGCTGCTGTTGCAACCAGATGATCCACATCAGCTCTCCACTACTCCATCACACCCTGAGGTGCTCCTGGAGGCGGTGGACGTTGGAGAAGAGCACGCACAGCAATAAACGCGTGTTCGGGGTTGTTGTTCGTCGATGCAGCGATCGATGCAGACACCCCATCTTGATGTCCGGGTTGATTCACCGGAGCGGATGGTGGTGGCGGTGGCATGACTCCTGCTGGGGCTACAGCACCTGCTGGCTGCTGCATGTTGGAGGGATTGCCTCCAGCAGGTTGCTCCGCGTGGTTACCGTTGGATGATCCAGCAGTAGAATTCACCATCTTAGAATCTCAGGCACCCCCTACCTGGCGCGCCAAATGTTGGATGTTGGTTCCGACAATTCCCCCGGTACTACTTTAAGTAGCCCGCAGAGTTTCTTAGTTCGGTTAGGGTGCGCAGAGATTCAGAACAAGATAGCGACTTGACACAAGGATTTACGTGGTTTGGGCCGCCTGAGCGTAATACCCTACTCCACGGGTGTGTTGTTGTTGTTGTATTGAGTGTATGAGCGTGTGAGAGTGCCAGTCTGAGAGAGAGCCGAGAGGGTCCCCTGTATATCGCTCGGCCAGTCCTTTTATAGTACAAGGGCTGACCGTTACATCGTTAGCCTGGCCCGACATGTGGCCCTGGCGGTTACTGATGCCTAATACACAGTTTAATGTACTTAATTCCCCTTAATAGCATGGTAACATGCCTTAATGGTGGCATTACTAGTATTAAGGGTCCTCTGATCGTGTGTCATTAAGATAGCATTAATGACACATAATCAGGTCTTGTAGCCTTAAAATGTCCCTTGAAGGTCAGAGCCGTTGGAGGTCCACCAATATGCCTGTTGAGGTTGAATGTCCGGCGGTTGGACGCGTGGCAGCTTCGGAGCTTACCGTCTTGGACGAGTAGATCTAGTGTCGTTGTACACATGTCGATACCGGAGCTTCCCTCTGTCGGAGGTTAGGTCCGGGGGTGCCACATAGGTATCCAGTCCGGAGCATTCCCATGTATGGATTGTAGCTCTGGTTTTATGATACACGTGGCGGCACTGGGACTAACCATTTGAGGGAGGCAGGTCCAGTTATGGGCAACACGTGGGGCCTTCGGAGGTCTTCAACTTAGATAGGTGGAGTTCCTTTGCACTCTTTGCAGTTCCAAGGGGTATCCGGTACGCAGGGTACCGACAAGACCGATTTCAATCCGGTCTTCATCCATCACGCTATTGAGGGCCCATGCAAGCTTCTCCCTCTTCTTCAGCGGAGCCCAGCTGTTGACCAGGAAGTTGCAGAAGACCATCTGGGGGGTCACTCCTCCTTCCACGCATTCGCGGATCCTGGTCAAAGCAGGGTTGAAGGTCTCTGAAAGCACCAGAACCACACTCCATGTGTCAGTGTCAACATTGGAGAGACCTTCGGGCAACTCCAACTTCTCGTGCTCCTCTGCCGTAACGACGATAAAATCTTTCTTCCAGTCGTCCCACTTGACGGAAGGAAATGACCTAATGTATTTGTAAGGGCATTTCTTGCGCTTCACAAAATAATAGAAGCCAAGAAATTTGGACCCCTTCCCGGTGGTGTGGATGGTGAAGAAGGTGCAGAAAAGCTCGATACAGGGGGGAATACCCACCCACATCTCGCAGAAGTGGACGAATGTAGACACAAGAAGAAGAGAATGGGGGCTAAGGTGGTACAGCTGCAGACCATAGAAGTCCAACAACATCAAGAGGAAGGTTGAGAAAGGTGGGATCAGCCCCACCATGGCGTACACAGAGAAATAAACCATATCACCGTTGCGCTCCTTCTTGAACGGAAGCTTGCCGGCGCGGACCAAATGGTTGAAAGAGTCGCTGGACCACCCCATCTAGGTCCGGACCTTCTTCAGATCATCATCGCTCTTGAGGCGGCTCTTGGGGAGACCCAACTCCATCGCGGCAAAGTGGAGCGAAAGATGGAAAGTTAGGCGGAGTTTGGGAGGCTCTGAGCGCAAAGATGATCGAAGGTGTAAAGAGTCCTCAACCCGTGCGCACTTTCCTTCTTAAGTAAGCCTCTGCGACGCTTGGATGGAAACCACAATGAGATCAAGAGTACCTTTCAAAAATCTACCCCGTCAATGACCAGTGGGCCTAGGGCCACCCCGATGAAGAAATCGAGGTCCTTACCCAAGGCCAACCGTTGCCATGATGAGCGGCGGGAAACCCAAAGTCGACGCTCTGACAGGCCGCACGGAACCGATACAATTTTCGTATTGGGAACCAGCGACCTTCAATTGCGTGAGATCCGCACTCAAAGATCTCATATGCCGTATTCATAACAAGTCACGCGTCGAAGGTTCACTCCCGAACCGCCGACGCATCAGAGGACTTGTTGAAAATCGAAGCGCGGGAATCAAAAATGGCCCCACCTCCGGCAGAACAAGTTAACCCATGGGGATTCTCCCAGAGGTGGGCCCAGGGGCCACTGTCGGTACCCTACGTATCGGGTACCCCACGATACCGCAACAAGTGCAAGGGAGTTACACCCGGCAGAGTCAGAGGCTTTTGCTGGTCCCATATGTCACGTTGCACCGGACCTGCTCCCCTCACATGGCTAGCTCCCAGGTTAACACGTGTAACATAAGCCCGAAACAAAACTCCCAACCAAGGGAAGTTCCGGCGACTACACGTATACAACAGCCCCGGACCTAGCCCCCGTCAGAGAGGAGCTCCGGTACTGACACGTGTACAGTAACCCCGAACCTACTCTTCCGCAAGGGAAAGCTCCGGATTTGCCACGTGTGGAGCCTCCGAACCTTCATCACTAACAGAAATACAAGCCGGACAAGACTATTACAGGCATTCAAGGATGGTTTTAGCGGCAGTTACAAGGTCTGATAATGTGTCATTAATGTCTTAATGACACACGATCAGTGTACAATTAATAGTGGTAACGCTGCCATGAAGGCACGATACCACACTATTAACTGTACTTAACACTCTTTAGACAGTGTATTAAGACATTAAGCACGCCAGAGCAACATGTCGGGCCAGGCCAGCTTTGTAACAGTCATTCCTTAGAACTATAAAACGGTTGCACCGCACGAACATCAAAGGGAGATCGAGGCTCTTGCGACCTGACCCTAGCGAAGGCACTCGCTCAATACAATTACACAAACCCCGTGGAGTAGGGTGTTACGCTGAGGCGGTCTGAACCACGTAAATCTCTGAGGTCACCATCTTGATATTGATCTTGTGCTCTCTAACCACAAAAGAACCTCTGCGGGCTGTTTCTCAACGGGTCCGGGGGAAATGTCGTATTCCACACTTCGACAGATATCTAAAGTGATTTTGTTTCATGTTTTAAAACTGTTTCTGAATTGAAATAGATTTGTTTCTGATTCTGGGTGAATCTGAAACCGTGCCAAACGGGGCCTTAGAGTATGTAAATTTAGGGAGTGAACGTCAAGAACTATTTGAGGGATAGTTTTATTTATGTTCCAAATTTTTACTTTTTAAGAGTCTGGATTAAGAATATTGTTTGCATGTGATCAAGCACGGAATGAATATTCATTTATAGCAACCAAATACTAACACAAGATTTTGGCACACACTTCACTCCCGCAACCGCAACTCATACAAGAAACTAAAAATTACACACTTGTTGCTTATGGTCTGCATACTACTGACACCAACAGTGGTGACGCTTCAATATCAAGCAGCCAAACAATTATCTTATCAAGTTCCATCTCCTTCTGTTATGCAATAAATAATATTTAGAATAGCTAATTTAGTTCAAACTGAACTAAATTTTTTGTCCTAAACGTCTTTATTTCTGAATGGAGTAATAGCTATATACAAATTTAAGGTTTTGGTACAAGTTGGATATGAAAGCCTTCAGGAAATCCTAATCCAGGAGAAAGCACCATATTGCCTCCACTGACCACTTTCCACCTGTTGATACAATATTAAAGATATTAGCTGAGTTTTTGTCTTTTACGCTACTGTATAAGTACATATACAATGATGCAGACGACAATTATTTCTCCAGTGCTTGAGTTTTCGAAAAAATATTTTCCAGTGCTTTAGTTGCTGAGTTTCCATCCCTTACGCTAAGAGGGAAGTCTCATACGATGTTGGAGTTGGTTGTAAAATATTGGTAGCTAGAGGAGCCAGCAGCTAGCCTCCAAGAAAAATGTAGGGGCTTAATTTAGATAGTAGTGCTGAAGATGCTCTTACAAACCTGTACTTTGTAACCAAGCAGTGGAGGAAGACAGCCATTTGAAGCTTTGCAAAATCAGCACCAACACAGAACCTCGGTCCCATTCCAAAGGCAACAAAATCCTTCGAGCCTCCAATTGGTTCAGAAATACCCTGCGTGTGTGATCAGTTCGATTTAATTACACCACAAAGTACTTTTCAGGAGGCGTGCAGTAGTCCTTTTTTATTTAGAATAAATATAAAAATTTTATTAAAACTGCTACCAACTATGTTACTTTTAATATATCGTGTCAATGTAACAAGTATTTATATTGTAATGAAATTCTATTAGTTTTGCAAACCTGCCATCTCCAAGGATTGAATGCGTTGGGGTTCTCATAAGAAGTAGGATTGAGATGAACTGCCGATGGACAGATCATCAATGTCCACCCTTCTGGAATAGTAAAACCTTCACGAAAGCACAATTTGTTAATACAAAAAATGAAGTGTCTCTCACACAGGCACATGCACAATCCTTGAGAAGAAAATTGTCTAGAATCAAAGTACCTTTTATGTGAATGTCTTGTTTCGCTTTCCTAAACATCACTGGAGCGATATTGGCTAACCTTAATGATTCATGTATAACCTTCAAAAACAGAGAGGGGCTTAAACATTTTTGTCATTGCAAGCCTAGAAATGTTAGATGGAATCAGATTCGGCATACATGAGAGGTAAATTTCATGGACTTGTATTCCTCCCATGTGATATCTGAGTCTGGATCGACCCTTACTTTTCGGATTTGTTCATGCTCCTCCTGCAAGTATCGCATGTACCTTAGTGATATTGTCTAAGATTGTTGATTGTTCTACTCTGAAATAAATGATGTTTAGAACAAGAAATTTATTTCAATTTGAACTAATTTTTTTATCCTAAACGTCATTTATTTTGAAACGGAAGTAGTAGTTTGGAACAGGATACATGGTAAATAGAAATCCTAATTCATTTGCTTACAACAAGTTCTTGTAGTGCTTTAGGGTTGTCCGTTAAGAACTTGAGTGCTGCAGTTAGTCCGGACGACGTTGTCTCAAAGCTTGCAAAGAGCAGCAGGAACAGTAGATTCAAAGCAGCATCCTCGGTAAGCATAGGCTTCTCTTTCTTTAACTCGTCGATTACAACATCAAAGAAATCCTTGTTTTTCTGTGGCTTTGCGTTCTTTCTCCCATCAAGCAGTTGTTTCAGGGTCTTCATGACATTTTCACGCCCCTACACAAGATGGTTTATGCATATAATAGAATTATTAGTGTGTTGCTACTGTCATGGGTACATTCATAAGATTCTGATAAATGATCTTTATATTTACTAATTTAAGACTTTTTTTGAGGCATCCGTGTTAATTGGTTAAAATACAAGAAATTGTCAGAAAAAAGCAAACATCTAGCTTTCAAATATGATGCTAGAAAAACAAAAGTTATTAGATATAGCGTTATCTAAACTATCCATATCATCCATTTAAAAAAAATTAGACAAAAAATCCTTAATACACGTTTTAAACTACCCACCATGTCATTTTGAAAAGTCCATATTAAATATAATACAAAATACCTAAATTCAGAATAAAAATAAAAACAATATAGGTATCCAAATCAAACTCACACATATAATTAATTAGAAATAAAAATTACATAGTAACAAGAAATGATATATTTAGGTATTTTGAGACAAGTATAAAGGTGGTAATAACAATTACAATCCATTAAAAATTCAAAGCATAATTTAGTATTTGGATTTTTTATATATTGAAATATATTTTTTCATGCATTCTATATAATATAGTACTAGCTGCACATGGAATTGATGAACTAGTTGAATCAATTGTCGATGAGTACTGTCAGTTTATCAAGGTAGCTAGCGACCTGAGTCGTTTGTTTTGTTTTTAGAAAAAAAAAAACATGCATAATGGGTTTTACCTGCATGCACTTGTAAAACGCAGTTCCGGGAATGTTGAGTGGAAAAGCCAGTAATCCTCGGGTGAACGCGTCATAATTTTTCCACAGCTCCCCGGATGAAGCTGACTTCTCATAACTGATCAGCCATTTTGCCGTAACGCTGAATATCATCTGTGGAAAAATATTGAGGGAGGTGGCCATCCCAACGTACAGTCACATCAGATATCGAGACATGCATGTCCTTTTCAAGAATAATACTGCGTGAAGGAGAACAAAAAAAAACAGAGTTTTAGACGTACACTTGAGACCTCCGTTTTGAGTTCGATGCTTGGTCTATGGAGCCACGATCCCAGGCTCCCGTCCACAGCTTTCTGCACATCGTGGAGCAGAAAATGCCTAAGGTTTTCAGGGCCAAAGACTCGAAGGATCATGTTCCTGATATTCCGGTGCAAGGTTGCCGTAGCTGTGAGGATGTTGTCGTCGCCAAGGATCCTCATGAATGACTCCGGGTACCATATCTTGAAGGCCTTCTCCTCTTGCTGGAACGCGTAGTTGTTTAGCTCCGGGTCGAGAGAGACGATCATGTCCTTGCCTACCAAGTTAGTCTTGAAAATGGGACCATATCTGTACAGTTACAGAACGTATGTCACGAGTAAAAATCATTTCGTGTGTGTATATATGGGTTGAGTAACTAGCTATAGCGTGTCCACAATTCAGCGTTCAGAGATCAACTACCTCTCTAGTCGTTGCTTGAAGAATGGGAGCAGGCCAAGCGATGGACTCCCAGAGAAGAACTGGAGCGTCTCTCCAATGAGAGGCAGCCCCATCGAGCCCGGCGGCAGCGCCAGCTCACTCCGCCGGCGTCCATTGTTGCTCCATTTCAGCAGCAGGTAGAACAGCCAATAAGCAGTTATCAGGGTCACAGCTACCATGACAACAACCAAAGGAAGAACCGTCGTTCCCACAGCCGCACCATCAAGGGAGTTCGACATGCTCACAAGATTGAAATCTATTGTGATCGGGGTCGATCTTTCTAAGCTCTCATTAATTAAAGTACTACGAGATTGGCATGTACAGTTGTGTGCGCACATTGCACAGGTATATATAGGCAGAGCGACAGATCTAACGCGTGTGGTGTCTGATCCGTCCAATGAAGCCGGGGTGCAGCTGGTCTAATACCTACCTCGTATTTTTTTTTTTGAAAACCAATACCTACCTCGTATCATTACGTACTGTCCAACTACTTCTAGCTGGAATCTAAATTAAGAAATCCATTGCCGACCCGATCAGCGGTACCCCACGAAATGGAAAAAAAAAATCTAGCAGTCAGTGATGCAAAATGAGTGTGCATCACCCTTCCGATTCCTACCACGCACGTTGTCTTACCAATCTTCAAGCAGTACCTAACTCATGATTGTAATACTCCTTCCGTCCTCAAAAGTTTATCGTTTTGTAGTTCATTTTTAAAATACAAAGCGACAAACTTTAGTTCATTTTAAAATACAAACCGACAAATATTTGAGGACGGAGAGAGTACACTGTTAAAATTAAAACGTATCTCACTCACTAATACAACAACTATGATTGACGTTAGATTGTTAAAACAACACACACGTGGTAGAAATCGGTGGAGAGATGCACAAGACTCGTCGTGGTGCATCACCGATAAAGAGAATCTTTTTCCGCACAAAATTGGTTTTTAGCTCCCTTGATCGATTATACGCTCCTGGCCGGTTGAACAAAAGGAGAAGATATAATTTTCCATGAAAATTAAAGATACTAAGAATTAGGTTTGTTTTTCTTAATATATTAAGTAATCACGGCCGGCTTCACATCTATGCCTATGGAGTTGTTGAAAGAGCTGTGTGATACAAGTTCTCTTGTGTATCTGATGTGAAGACCTTGGAGACGAATATTTCTACGCCGCCTACCATCATTGCCTCCTAATGAAAAGAAGTATCCAACGACTCTAATCTGACAACCTGAGAGACGGCTATGGTTAGTTTACACGTCTGAGCCTAATCAAATATGCGGTTAGCTAGTTAGATGTTACGTACGGGACTTTGGTTGTAAGTTATTTTTTAGGGAACTTTGACTGTATGTTATTGGAGACACGGATATTAAAGAATGTCTCGTTTTATTGTGATCTCAAAGACGCCAGTACACAAAACGAGTATCCTTTTACTCCCTCTTTCTTTTTTTTTTGTCACCGATTAGTTCAAAAATGAACTAGCCGATGACAAACGAAAAGAAATGAAGGGAGTATTTGTAGGGTATTGACGGTACGCTACTCTAGCAACTCTACCGCATCACCCAGAAAACATGCGAGTACAGAGGTCATGGATCGTTACCACTAGACGCGCAGCGCAGCAGAACGTAGATGCGTGTCAGTGTAGGGGAAGTAGACGATCTTGTGCGTCTCCTCCTCGTCCTCGTCACGGCAGCAGGTAGACAATCACGATCATCGTAGTCGATCAGCGCAGCAGTAGTAGCAGTGCCTCCACGGAGTCCACACGTACGAAGAGGAACACCGTGTGCTAGCACCGCCCGCGCGGCAAGGGTCTCGGCGTGAGGCCTTCGAGGGATGGCGGCTAGGGCTGTCACGTGGTGAGATGATTAGCCCCTAACCCTACCCCTCATATTTATAGGCGTACTAATGGGCTTTTAGGTCGCAGGCCCATTAGTACCCTAATTTCTTATGGATTAAATATCCAATAGGCCTCAACCGAATTGTTATGATTGTCTCTTGGGCACATCACCAACAGTATTATGATCTCTTAGATGCGCCTGAAGTGGGACATGTCTTTAATTGTTTTGTTTTTAGGCACAACAACCATGCACATGACATAATCACAGGCAGATCACAGTGGTGTGGGGTGGACCTAGCCCCCGCGTTGTCCGAGCGGGTGACTCGGGCCGCCGCATCCCACCCCGCCGCCACCCCCCGTCACCCACCTCCTTGTCGCGCCACCGCCAGAGCATGCCGCCAGCTCCGCGCGGCTAGCTGGGAAGGCGGTGGCGAGGCCATAGAGGAAATTTCTTCGCCAGAGTCCAAAAAGCAACATTGTGAAGCGGTGGTCGTCGACGACAAGAGCGGGGACGGCTGGATCCGACGGCCTGCCACCTGGATCTCAAGTTTTAGCGGCCGGATCCAGGTGGCTTGGGGGCAGAGCAGGTCGGGCGCGCGGCGGAGGGAGGAGAGGAAGACAGCGAAGGTCAGGTACGCGGCCGAGCACGCGGCGTCGGGGCATGCGCGACTAGGAGCGTGTGCGCTCGGGCTGCGCGCACGGGTCATTGATGGTGCTGGTGAGGTCAGAGGAAGGCCAGCGAGAGCGATGCAGATGGCGCCGTCGGCGAGGCTCGCGCAGCGCGAGCTTGCGGCGGGCGTAGAAGAGGTGCATCGCAGGCAGGCGCAGCGCGTGTGCTCGGATTGGGCGTGCACTTCATGGACAGCGCCGATGGAGGTAAGAGGAAGGCCGACGAGAGCGAGAACGTGGGTGCCGTCGGCGGAGCTCGATCGGTGCAAGCGCGCGACGGGTGCCAAGGACATCCTTGGAGGCAAGAAAGACGACGCGTGCACGCTGCAGGTGCAGCGAAGAAGATGGTGTCCGTAGGGCTTGGTGTGGCTCCACGGGAGCTCCCCCACCACTGATCGTGATGGTGAAGGTAAGGAAGGCAGTCATTGTACCGCTGAAGACTACTGCAGTGGAGAGATCCTTCTCTTGGTGTGGGGTGGGCTTGTGAGGGCGGTGAATCCAGAGGTAGAGGAGGTCAGATATGGTGGATCATGTTTTGCCATAGAAGTGTTCAAAGATAGTGATCTTCTTTTGCTCGGACGTCTTCTTCTTCTGAAGTAATGTTGGTGAAGCTTGTGAATGGTCGCTATGGTGGATCTGGGCAGTGGGGCTCGCAAATGATTGCGACTGCGGATCTAGGTAGCAAGGTCGACAGGATGCTTCCGACGGCGGATCTGGGCGGCAAGGTCAGCGGGGCACTGCAACGGCAGATCTGGGCGACAGAGCTCGCGGGTGCTGACTTCAGCAGATGGTGTCGATCTTGAGCAGACAAAGGTTAGTGCCTCGACCTTTGTCGCGCAGTGACTGGCAGGCGGGTAGAATAGGAGGATCCCAGAGGTTGATGTGCATCATTATGGTGTTTGGTCCTGTTGTTGTAGGTTGATTGCAATCCACTCGTGTCTGTCATGTGGATTGCGATAGTGGGGTGAGTGTTGTAGCTTGGAAGTGTAGACGTGGGTCGCGATGCCGATAGCGAGTGTGGTGTGGTGGTGGTGGTGAGTGCGATACAATCATTTATGCTCTATGGTGTCGCGAGTAGGGCGGTCACCGATCTTAGATATTGGTGGTGGTGATAGAGACTCCTATTCAGTAGTTCGTTGGAGCGGGAGAGCTGACAACAACAGCACGTGCGCGCGTCGTAAGTCCTATTGAGGTGTTGTCGAAGTACCTCTCCCGTTGATCCTTCGGGTGAAAATCTTATTAGCGACAACGGCGTTCCTACGTTGTTTCCCTTCTTGAAGGCGTCGTTTTAGAGGATGAACATTGTATGTAAGGCCTTTATCACCTCTAACTAGAGTCTAAATATAGTGATTTGTTCGCCTTTATGTATCCACAAGGTTATTGGTGTTGTATCGTCGGGTGGAGGATGTGACACCATCCTCTTTATTGTACGGTTTTCGGGTCCGGTTTTATATATAAACTGGACCACTTTTTTCCTTATATGATATTACGCGGGAGCTCTTTCTCCCGATCTTTCAAAAAAAAAAAAAGACATGATCACATGCAGGCAGGTACGCATCTCAGCCTGTTCACACCACAGAGACAGCATATAACATGAACAATTGTACATCATCACCCCAAATAATCAGATGACGATGGACATGTCATATTGAACTCGATCGACAACTTTGTCATGATTTGACGATCAACGCATGGGTAGCATACGGAAGACTTGCACCGATTCGACTTATCCTCCTATGCTGCCAGTATATATGAATGATTTTAGACAATTTAAGTACTCTACAAGTACAGTTCTGAAGCTACGTCCACCTCCGGTCCTCCATTTGCATAGTTAAGCAAGAAATTAATAAAAATGCAAGGTTATACTACATAAAAATATCAATTTGAATACATACTAAGAGGAACACTATTGATCCGTGCACATTAATTGTTTGTGTTAAGTTTTACACTGAACCAAAATGAACTCAGAGGCCCCCTACTTTCTACAACATACACCATAGATGGAGATTTAATAAGATAATTATTCATTAATAATTCTTGCCATCTAAACTGCAAACTAGGTGTTATTATCTTTTACTTTTTTCTCACCTTTTATGGAGTGCAGACGTAAGTACTGCAGCTATATAATAAGCTAGCTATACATTTCTAATGAGGTAAATTTAAGTCATCCTGTTTACCATCGCTCCATTCTGTTGCTTCATTTCTTATGTGCCAAATGTGTCATACCTCATCTCTTCTTTTTTGAAAACAACAAATTAAAAAATGGTGTGAATAAAAGCCAAAACAAATCACACTTCTTGATGGGAATAAAAATTTCCAATTAAGTCAAAGTCTATGTGTTGAATTTTTCCGAGTATAAATATCCAAACATATCTTTGAAGTAGAATTTTCCAAGTTGAAATTTCAAATGAAAGCAACTCAGTTAATAGAAACAACAAGAAATATTTTACGTGTTACCTTCACCTTGGTGTCCTAGAAGAGTGAGAACGTGACATGCATATGCGCAACTTCTAAGGCTGCACACAACACACCGGTTGTCATGCAAGGAAAAAATTTCGGTACATAAAAAATATTGGAGGTTGCCGATAAAGCCGAAATTCGGAAAATTTTGATAATTTTGCATTCAAATTCAAAAAGATTCGAATGGAATTTCAATAAATTGAAATAAATTTGATCGATAACACTGAAATGTCTTTTATCGGACCTCACCGATAAAAAAAATTCCGATATTTCAGTGAAATTTCGGCGAAATATTTTTCCTTGGTGTCATGCAAGATATTAAATATATAGATGACAATCTCACTCGCGGGTCGCCGGTTCCGTTGGGTGCAGACGTGTGTAAAATTTTTCACCTTTTAATTTAACCCACACCCGACCCGATATGTTGTAGTCAGATGTTGGTTTCGTTTTTCACCTGTGTGTAACACCCATAATTTCATGTATAAAAATTTGCTCAAACCCTTGAACATTGTTGTATGCATTATTGGGTGATTTTTGAAGTTCAAACGAGTAGCAAACGATTTAAATTTGAATTTGAATTCAAATCAAAAGAAAAGAAAAGGAAAAAGAAATAGAAAAGGAAATAAAACCCTCCCTGGGCCGATTTCCCCCCGGCCCAACTCCCTTCCCCTCTCCCGCGGCCCAACCCTTCCCCACTCCCTCTCTCTCTCTCTCTGCGCCGTGGACCCCGCATGTCGGCGCCTCCCCCTTCCCTCCCTTCTTCTCCCGCGCGCAACCGTTACCCCCGCGCAACCGCCGAGCACCCCGCGCCCACGTTCCCCCCCCCCCCCCCCCCCCCGAATCCACTTCTCCCAGGCGGTTTTCGCGCGCGCACCCAAACCGCACACCCCCTACGCGCTTAAGAGGAGCCAGCGCCCCCATTTTCCCTCTCTCCCCGAGCCTCTCTAACCCTAGCCCCTTCACCGCTGGTGAGTCACCTCTGCGCCCGCGTTCCCATCACTGCAGCCCCCCTGCTCCCCATTTTCTTGGCCTGACATGATTGCCGCTTCACCAGGGACACGTCGGACGTGTTGGCTCGGGTAGAACGTCACTGCACCGCCGGATCGTTGAACTCCGACGAGCACCGGCGCCATTCCTCGTCGCCGACCCCTCTCCGGCCGATTTCAAGCCCCGCTACTCCCCTAGGTGAGTTCCCTAGCCTCCCCTCTTTCGTTCTATGTATTTGGCACGCGAAATAGGCGTAGTTTTAGCCATTCCGGTCGACGCCGGCAAGGTCCGCCGCCGCGGGTGCCTTGCGCCGCCGCGCGCGCGTGGATCAGCGCCGCCGGAGCGACGTGGCCGCATCTCAGTCGTTGATTTTGGGCCAACGGCCGAGATTAGATCAGCGTACCCCTTCGCATAATAAAATCCGAGCCCTCCACTGCGGATCCAACGGACCACATTCAAACCCCCTTTTCGCGCCTGCGCATTTGCACCGTGGCCCCTGGAACCTTGCTTGCTACCCCCTGGACTTCACAGAAATTCAAGTCTAGCCCCTGGAAATTGCAGACTAGCCCCTGGACCCCTAAAAATAGAATTTTATCATTTAAATAAGCAATCTAACCCCTGTAAATTTGTAGAATCATGGATTAGCCCCTCTGCATTGTAGAAAACTATCTAATTAGTCCCTGGACTTTTATTTATTTGCTGAATATGGTTTTTAGATGTATTTGAGGAGTAGAAAATAGATAAAAATGGTAATTAAGTGTAGAAATGTTAGGAAAAATTGGTATAAACTATTTTATGCTGTGAATAAATTGTAGAGTTCATTTGAAATATATTTTGTCCATGGAATATTTATTATAAATGTTTAAAAATACATTTTGGCAATAGAAAATCCAATAAAAATGGTTTTAGGCTATAATTAAATCCCAAAAATGTAGGATAAATATAAAATGCATACTTTTGCCATGTTAAGTAATAAATACTTCGTAGGGACGCATTAGTATAGGATTTTATGCCTATGTGTATGTTGTGATGTACTGTTTTGCGTGCCCTCTACTTATTTAGCTTTATTTTATTCTTGCCATGCTTGGGTATATATTTAGAGTCGTTCTACGACCCTAATCTTAACCTCCAAGACCAAGACTTCACCAGCACTCAAGTCTTCAACGAAGGCAAGTGCCCTTGACCATCTTGTACCAATTCTAGGGATTTAGATAGATGCATGCTAATTAAATTTATGTCCTATTCCATGTTTACATGCCCTGTTCCACATAATTCCTTGTTACCTGAAATGGGTTGGGAAGTAGATAGGTCTTATTTATGCTTAGCCATGCTTAAACATTGGGATTGGGATTTCATACTATTGTGCTATGTTAAACTTTATGGTTACTTGAACTTGTGGTGATTACACAATTGTAGTGGATAGGAATCTGGTGGTTGGTTAGTATTGGTATGGTGCAGTTTGCACGAGACCCAGGATTGGGGATTGTTACCACCGGATTCTAAGGACCGGTTTATGGAGGAAGCCACTAAGCTTTATAGTACCACCACGAGACTGAGATGGGGCAACTTGGTCAATTAATTAGGTTTCTCCCGATGAAATGCTAGTAGTTGGATGGTGCGGGGAATGATGCGGGTGATCTGCTCTGAGATCCGCAAGGCTCAAGAGGGGGCTCTAGGGCGGAGGGTTACTCCGAGAATCCCCAGTGGTGGAAACCTTAGAGGGCTAGCACTAGTCGGGAGTACCTTTGTAAAGACCATGTAGTGATCTCCTAGCCTCACACCAAAGGAAGTGTGAAATGTGGTTAGCTACCACGGGCAATCGGGGAGGTTCACTTAGTCCACCTGGCAACAGGGGATGAAATCACTGCTTGTGGCGAAAGGGTACACTCTCTGCAAAGATTTGGTAAAATTGTCATGACAGCCGTGCTCACGGACAAGAGCGGCTTGGGGCCAGTTCATAATTAGTCTATGGTTGGGAAATGGTGGTTAATTATGATTCAAGTTACATTCATTATCATTACTCATGCGTTGATTACTTCTTGAATTATGATATTGGTAATTGAAAGCTAAGGTTAGGTTTTAAGCATAGTGCTAAGCCATATTTGGCCTTCCCTTGCTTTAGCCAATCATGTCATCTCTTCCCGCACTTGCTGAGTACTCTATGTACTCAAGCGTTTAATTTTCCCTTAGAATATGAAGAAGAAGAAGCGGCACCGGAAGACTTCTTCATCAATCCGGAGGACTTGGACTAGGCTGGCGACCATACGCGCAACTGCTGCCTGTGGAGATGGAGCTTCTCTTACCTATTAGTCTTCTGCTGTAGTTTGAACTTTGTTAACATTGTTGTTGATGTAAATAGTTGTGGTGTGTATTTGTAGACCTTCGGGTCGTACTATAAGACTATTTATGTACTCGAACATGGCTATGTAATGATATTTCGCTTTCGTCGACGCATGTACGATTCAACTGATCCTGGCGTACATGTGATAAGCGTCTGTTCATTTTTATGATGACCGGGCGTGACAAAGTGGTATCAGAGCCGTGTTGCACGTAGGACGCAAGCCTAGTTAGAAATGGCCGAAAATTAAGGACTATACTATTTTCTTATAAAATAGTATTTCTAAAATTTTGTGCTCTCTATCTCAAACCTTGTGCTTCTTATCTGGCTGTACTTATTGCTTTATTCTAACTTAATTTATTGATTATTGGTCTCACTCTCTTCTTTTCAAATGTTTGTAGATGGCGCGAACCAAGCAGACGGCTCGTAAGTCAACTGGGGGTCGTGTTCCTCACCACGCCCTAGCCAGTCGCTCCGCACCTCACACCCCCAGGAGGGAGACGATGCTGTTCTCCACTGGGAGTGCTGCTTCGAGGATGCGTGTCCGTCTTCGCTCTCTTCTTCGTGCTGCGGGGTACCGTGAGTACCATGTTCGCCTAGTCTACCACACCACTAGGGTCTTTGCGCCCTATACTGGTGGACTGGAGTGGACTTCTCAGCTGGCCGTCTACTACGACTCGGAGCTGCTACACTCACACTTCTCTCCGGCCTGGAGGAGCTCCCAGCATACGGCTGAGGAGGATGCCACGTGGGAGGCGACTACCTACTGGAGTCACGCCCACAGGTTCCGCCTTGGGTGCACGGAGCACGCGTACACCCCTCATCGCCCTAGTGGCACAGCCGCCTACACTGGACGTGACGTCGAGGGGCCTTTGACCCACCCTTAGTGCGAGAGGCTGGTGGACGACATGGTGGAGTTGTCTTCGCGACTCCAGCGTTGTCAGCAGGAGCTACAGGACAGTAGGGACCTGGTTGACTGCTACGAGCGACTTTGCCGACGCTACGCGAGGATCACTGCAGCTGTTCCTAACTCTCCTCAGTACGCTTCGGACGTTGAGCCTTGGGACCCGAACTCTCCAGATCGCCGTATGAACTCCCCCCAGGAATCAAGAGAGGACTCGGAAGAAGAAGACCCGGAGATGGAGGTTGAGGAGGACTCCGATGAGTAGGAGTGGACTTGTTTCCTCGCTGGACGACTCAGGACGCCTATCCTTAGTATGTAGGAGCGTGTAGCTGCGCCCTCTCTAGTCTTGAGTTGTGTTATCTATGGTATTGTATTAGTTTGCTTTATGTTGTGTGTGTGTGCGACATGAGTTGTGGAATTATCCGGCATCCTGTCCACATCCATGTCACTTGTATATAGGCTTGTTAGTGTGTCGTGCGAGTTGTGGAATGCATTAGCATCTTGTCCACATCCGCACTAGTTGGTTAATGAATTTGCTTGCTTTATATATATGTTTCCCTTGATGCATGTAGTTGGGACCGTTTGCCATAGCGTACCCTTCTATATCTCATCTATTGTCCTAAAGTTTCAATTATTCCCTATACAGATGTCTGGAAGAGGTAGAGGTAGAGGTCGTGGAAGGGGTGTTGTGCCCCAAGATGAAGGACTTGGAGGTGTGCCAGGATGGAATGGTAGGGGTGCTCGAGGAGCCCCAGCCGCGCAGCAAATGCAGCAGATGATGGCCATCCAAACCCAGCTGCTTAACAACCTTACTCAGATTGTCACCAACCTGCAGCAAGCCCCACCCCCACCACCACCAAATTACAACCTTCCGCCACCACCACCTTTTCCACCTAGGTCCTTTCTAAGGGACTTCCTAAACACTCATCCACCCACTTTTGCCACAATCACTGAACCCATGGATGCCGATGATTGGCTCCGTACAGTTGAAAGCAAGTTGAGGCTCATCCACTGTGAAGGAAGAGAGAAAGTACTATTAGCCTCCCATCAACTCCAGGGACCGGCAGCCGACTGGTGGACTGCCTTTACTGAAGCTCACCAGGACACAGAAAACATTACCTGGGAAGAATTCAGAACCAACTTCCGCAATCACTTTGTGCCTGAGGGAGAAATACAAGCAAGACGCGAAGAGTTCCTTATGTTGAAGCAGGGCCGTATGACTGTGAGGGCCTATTTGAATGCATTCACCCAGTTGTCCCGCTGTGCCCCAACCGATGTGGATACTGACTCCAAGAAACAATTCCATTTCAATAATGGACTGGATAAGGAGTTGAAGTTTGCCATGTCTTCCAGCGACTACAACGACTTTCAGAAGTTGGTTGACAAAGCCTTTGAAGTGGGGAGGACTAAAAAGGAACTGAATGATGAGGAAAGAAAAAGGAAGTTGACTATAGCACATGCCTCTAGCAGCAATGTACGCCCCCGTCTTAACCCTCCGCCTGCAAACCAGATGACTCATCCTATGAACTACTCGGGGCAGAGATTTCTAAACACCAACTACAGGCCACCCACTCCCTACAATCAGCAAATGCGCCAGCAGCAGCAGCCACCACGCCAGCCAATGCAACCCCCACGTCAGCAGATGCAGCCACCCCGCCCCTCAGCTCCAGCTAACCGTCCAAATGGCCAACCCCCAAGAAACCAATCAGGAGGCAACAAGGGCCCGAATAATGCTGCGGGAGTACAATGTTACAAGTGCGGAGAATGGGGACACTACGCCAGCAGTTGTCCAAAGAAGCAACAAAACCCATCTGGTCGTGTCAACCATGTGACTCTGGAGCAAGCACAGGAAGCGCCTGATGTGGTGATCGGTATGTTTTCTGTTAACTCCCACCCTGCCACCATATTGTTTGATTCGGGTGCTACACATTCATTTATATCCAAGGATTTCATAAAGAAGCATGACATGGTAGTTACATTCTTGAATGGGCCATTATTGATAAACTCTCCTGGAGGAGAGATGGTGGCAAGGCATCTATGCCGTAAAGTGAGTATAAACATAAGGGGGGTAGTCTTTTGGGCCAACCTAATAGTGTTGGACTCACAAGGATTAGATATCATTCTGGGAATGGACTGGTTGACGAAGAATCAAGGAGTAATTCATTGTGCAACCAGAACAGTTTGCTTAACACACCCGGATGGCACTACAGTAGAGTTCAAGCCAGATCAGACACGAGAGGCAGTAGTACAACTCAACCATCTTGAGAATACCGAAGACATCAGGATTGTGAAGGAATTTCCGAATGTATTCCCAGATGACTTACCAGGTATGCCCCCTGATCGAGATATTGAATTCGTCATTGAGTTAGTACCTGGAACGGCCCCAATATATAAGAGGCCATATAGAATGGATGCTAAACAATTAGCTGAACTAAAGGATCATATTGAGGAGTTATTGGCAAAAGGATATATTCGTCCTAGCTCATCGCCTTGGGGAGCACCAGTTATATTTGTACCTAAGAAGGATGGAACTCAAATGTTGTGTGTGGATTACCGTGCCTTAAATGAGGTAACAATCAAGAATAAATATCCACTACCAAGGATTGAAGATTTGTTTGATCAGTTGAGAGGAGCATGTGTGTTTTCCAAGATTGATCTTCGTTCCGGTTATCACCAACTGAAGATTAGACCCTCAGACATTCCCAAGACGGCATTTGTCTCTCGATATGGATTATATGAGTATACAGTTATGTCGTTTGGATTGACCAATGCCCCAGCATATTTTATGTATCTAATGAACAAGGTATTCATGGAGTACTTGGACAAGTTTGTAGTGGTATTCATCGATGACATACTTATCTACTCCAAGACTAAAGAAGAGCATGAGGAGCACCTCAGGATGGCTCTACAGAAACTCCGCCAACATCAACTGTATGCCAAGCTTAGTAAGTGTGAGTTCTGGCTAAAGGAGGTATCATTTTTGGGGCATGTCATATCGGAAGGAGGTATAGCAGTGGATCCAGGCAAAGTGGCAGATGTTCTTAAGTGGGAAACACCCGAGAGTGTGCATGATATACGAAGATTCTTAGGTATGGCTGGTTACTACCGTCAATTCATCGAGGGATTTTCAAAGATCTCTCGACCACTAACCAAGTTACTTGAGAAAGGAGTTGCCTTCAAGTGGACCCCCGAATGTGAAGTAAGCTTCGCCGAGTTGAAGAAGAGGTTAACCAGTGCACCGGTATTGGTGATGTCTGATATGCAGAAGGAGTTTGTAGTCTATTGCGATGCATCTGGTCATGGTTTAGGATGCGTCTTAATGCAAGGAGGACATGTGGTAGCCTATGCTTCAAGACAGCTTCGGAAGCATGAGAGGAATTACCCAACCCATGATTTGGAATTGGCGGCTGTTGTTCATGCATTGAAGATCTGGAGACACTACTTAATGGGAAAAAGGACTGAGATATACACAGATCACAAGAGCTTGAAGTACATATTCACACAACCAGATCTTAATCTCAGGCAACGTCGTTGGTTGGAATTAATAAACGACTTTGATGTGGGAATCAACTACCATCCAGGAAAGGCTAATGTGGTCGCTGATGCTCTAAGCAGGAAGGGGCAATGTAATAACTTGTCAGTACAAGCTCTTCAACCCTAGTTATGTGAAGAGTTTGCAAGGATAAACCTATGTCTAGTGTCTAGCACTGAAGCAGTTGCTATGGAAGTGGATTCAACCCTTGAACGTGATATACGAGAAGGACAAAAGAATGATGGGAAGGTCAAGGAGATCAAGCAGTTGATGAAGAAGGGGAAAGCTCCGAACTTTAGAGGGGATGAACAAGGAACCTTATGGCTTGGAAAGAGGATTTGTGTTCCAGATATCAAGGAGATTAAAGAGTTGATACTAAGGGAAGCCCATAACTCATCATACTCCATTCATCTCGGAAGCACAAAGATGTATCAAGACCTTAAAGATCGATATTGGTGGCATGGAATGAAATGGGATGTAGCAGAATATGTGGCCATATGTGATACATGTCAATTGATTAAGGCGGAACATCAAAGACCAGCAGGGTTATTGCAACCAATCAAAGTGTCAGAATGGAAGTGGGAAGAAATTAGTATGGATTTCATTGTGGGACTACCAAGAACACAGTCTGGATATGATTCTATATGGGTTATTGTGGATCGTTTGACTAAAGTTGCTCACTTTATTCCCGTGAAAGAAACATACAATGGCCCCAAGTTGGCGGAACTGTACATCTCCAGGATTGTATGTTTACATGGAGTTCCTAAGAAGATCATCTCAGATAGAGGCACTCAATTCACCTCAAGATTCTGGCAGAAATTGCATGAATCAATGGATACCCGTCTAAATTTTAGTTCGGCGTATCATCCTCAGACTGATGGTCAAACTGAATGCACCAACCATATATTAGAAGACATGTTGAGGGCGTGTGCTTTAAAGAATAGCAAAAGTTGGGACAAGAATCTGCCATATGCCGAATTCTCTTACAACAACAGTTATCAAGCCAGTTTGAAGATGTCTCCTTTTGAAGCATTGTATGGGCGAAAATGTAGGACACCGTTGTTTTGGAATCAAACTGGGGAAAGTCAAGTCTTTGGGCCTGACGTATTACAAGAGGCTGAAAGACAAGTACAAGGAATTCGGAAGAATCTAAAGGCAGCTCAAACAAGACAGAAGAGTTATGCAGATACTCGAAGACGTGATCTCACATTTGAAGTTGGTGACTACGTGTACTTGAAGGTGTCACCTATGAGAGGATTGAGGAGATTTAAAGTAAGAGGCAAGTTGTCACCCCGCTACATTGGTCCGTTCAAGATACTGGAACGACGAGGTGAAGTGGCATATCAGCTTGAGCTTCCACCGCACTTGTCAGATGTGAATAATGTGTTCCATGTATTGCAGCTTAAGAAGTGCTTAAGAGTGCCTAAGGAGCAATTGCCTATGGAAGCAGTGGATGTACAAGAAGATTTGTCTTATATGGAACAGCCTATCAAGATACTTGAGAAATTAGAAAAGGTCACCAGAAACAAAGTCATTCGCATGTGTAAGGTGCAATGGAGACATCACTCAGAGGCATAAGCAACATGGGAAAGAGAAGAAGATCTCAAGACGGATTTCCCTCATCTATTCTCTTAGGACGTCCGAATCTCGAGGGCGAGATTCCTTTTAAGGGGGGTAGAGTTGTAACACCCATAATTTCATGTATAAAAATTTGCTCAAACCCTTGAACATTGTTGTATGCATTATTGGGTGATTTTTGAAGTTCAAACGAGTAGCAAACGATTTAAATTTGAATTTGAATTCAAATCAAAAGAAAAGAAAAGGAAAAAGAAATAGAAAAGGGAATAAAACCCTCACTGGGCCGATTCCCCCCCCCCCCCCGGCCCAACTCCCTTCCCCTCTCCCGCGGCCCAACCCTTCCCCACTCCCTCTCTCTCTCTCTCTGCGCCGTGGACCCCGCCTGTCGGCGCCTCCCCCTTCCCTCCCTTCTTCTCCCGCGAGCAACCGTTACCCCGCGCAACCACCGAGCACCCCGCGCCCACGTTCCCCCCCCCCCCCCCGAATCCACTTCTCCCCGGCGGTTTTCGCGCGCGCAACCAAACCGCACACCCCCTACGCGCTTAAGAGGAGCCGACGCCCCCATTTTCCCTCTCTCCCCGAGCCTCTCTAACCCTAGCCCCTTCACTGCCGGTGAGTCACCTCTGCGCCCGCGTTCCCATCGCTGCAGCCCCCCTGCTCCCCATTTTCTTGGCCTGACGTGATCGCCGCTTCACCAGGGACACGTCGGACGTGTTGGCTCGGGTAGAACGTCAATGCACCGCCGGATCGTCGAACTCCGACGAGCACCGCCGCCATTCCTCGTCGCCGACCCCTCTCCGGCCGATTTCAAGCCCCGCTACTCCCCTAGGTGAGTTCCCGAGCCTCCCCTCTTTCGTTTTGTGTATTTGGCGCGCGAAATAGGCGTAGTTTTAGCCATTCCGGTCGACGCCAGCGAGGTCCGCCGCCGCGGGTGCCTTGCGCCGCCGCGCGTGCATGGATCAGCGCCGCCGGAGCGACGTGGCCGCATCTCAGTCGTTGATTCTGGGCCAACGGCCGAGATTAGATCAGCGTACCCCTTCGCATAACAAATCCGAGCCCTGCACTGCGGATCCAACGGCCCACATTCAAACCCCCTTTTCCCGCCTGCGCATTTGCACCGTGGCCCCTGGAACCTTGCTTGCTACCCTCCTGGACTTCACAGAAATTCAAGTCCAGCCCCTGGAAATTGCAGACTAGCGCCTGGACCCCTAAAAATTGAATTTTATCATTTAAATAAGCAATCTAACCCCTGTAAATTTGTAGAATCATGGATTAGCCCCTGTGCATTGTAGAAAACTATCTAATTAGTCCCTGGACTTTTATTTATTTGCTGAATATGGTTTTTAGATGTATTTGAGGAGTAGAAAATAGATAAAAATGGTAATTAAGTGTAGAAATGTTAGGAAAAATTGGTATAAACTATTTTATGCTGTGAATAAATTGTAGAGTTCATTTGAAATATATTTTGTCCATGAAATATTTATTATAAATGTTTAAAAATACATTTTGGCCATAGAAAATCCAATAAAAATGGTTTTAGGCTATAATTAAATCCCAAAAATGTAGGATAAATATAAAATGCATACTTTGGCCATGTTAAGTAATAAATACTTCGTAGGGATGCCTTAGAGGGCTAGCACTAGTCGGGAGTACCTTTGTAAAGACCATGTAGTGATCTCCTAGCCTCACACCAAAGGAAGTGTGAAATGTGGTTAGCTACCACGGGCAATCGGGGAGGTTCACTTAGTCCACCTGGCAACAGGGGATGAAATCACTGCTTGTGGGGAAAGGGTACACTCTCTGCAAAGATTTGGTAAAACTGTCATGACAGCCGTGCTCACGGACAAGAGCGGCTTGGGGCCAGTTCATAATTAGTCTATGGTTGGGAAATGGTGGTTAATTATGATTCAAGTTACATTCATTATCATTACTCATGTGTTGATTACTTCTTGAATTATGATATTGGTAATTGAAAGCTAAGGTTAGGTTTTAAGCATAGTGCTAATCCATATTTGGCCTTCCCTTGCTTTAGCCAATCATGTCATCTCTTCCCGCACTTGCTGAGTACTCTATGTACTCAAGCGTTTAATTTTCCCTTAGAATATGAAGAAGAAGAAGCGGCACCGGAAGACTTCTTTGTCAATCCGGAGGACGTGGACTAGGCTGGCGACCATACGCGCAACTGCTGCCTGTGGAGATGGAGCTTCTCTTACCTATTAGTCTTCTGCTGTAGTTTGAACTTTGTTAACATTGTTGTTGATGTAAATAGTTGTGGTGTGTATTTGTAGACCTTCGGGTCGTACTGTAAGACTATTTATGTACTCGAACATGGCTATGTAATGATATTTCGCTTTCGTCGACGCATGTACGATTCAACTGATCCTGGCGTACATGTGATAAGCGTTTGTTCATATTTATGATGACCGGGCGTGACACTGTGGGTGCCTAGTAGATGCTTAAAATGATTTAAGATCACCATTTAGCCCAGCCCACGGGGCAAAACTTGCAGACTACACAACCTTACTACTTCATCAGTCATCACTGACATCGAGCGACTGAACATCCCAACTCCCACATTCGCAAGTATAGCCTTATCTGATGATAATTAAAGCAATTGGAACATCTATCCATCACCATCACCTCGGTCCACCACCACCGAGCCTCGATCCCTTACTACCTGCCCACGCGAGCTCGTCCCGTCACCATTTGACGGTTTTTTACCCAGAGTACCGAAGATATGGGACCCAATGATAGTACGTGACCATTATGCAACGATGAACAGTATCTACCCTTCAACGCGAGTAGGGGCTCGTTGCAAAAACTCCAGCCTATCGAGGTCGGGGTACCTAGCTTGCTCGAGCCTCGACCTCAAAGGTCGACGTCAGGCGAACAATTCCTCCCTGGCTCTAGTCAGGAAAAAGCATGCAGTTGGTGGCATTTAAGACGAATGGTGGGCGCCATAACTTCCGTAGAGGGAATAACACGCTGTCGGTACCCTAAAAACCGTACACCCCCTGAGGTTACAAAGATCTCGAGGGAAGGTCGTCTACTTGGATTGAAGACCCTCGGAGGCCCACTTGTCAGACATGACCGGACCTGCTTCTCCAACATGGTTAATCCCTAGGTCGCCACGTGTACTGCCAAACCGGAGCTACCGCCCACAAGGGGGAAGCTCCGGGCCAAGTACCGAAATGGCACCTCTGGACTTAACCCCTGACCGAGAGAAGCTCTGGACCTGACACGTGTCAGATAGCCCCGGAGCTACATGCTTCCACAGCAAGCTCCGGAGCTGCCACGTGTCCAAACGTCGGAGCTGGCAGCCTCTAACCTCCGGAAGACCTTGTAACGGCTCCGGATCTTCAAAGGAGAGCCAAGGACTTCAAGACCCGATTAAGTGTCATTAATGCCATATTAATGACGCTTAAATGGACGATCTTAACACCAGTAACAGCACTGTCGGAGCCCATTACAGAATCATTAACAGCAATTAATCGTGTATCAATACTAGTAACAGCCGGGGCCACATGTCGGGCCAGGCTAGCTTGTAACGGTCTGTCCTTGTACTATAAAAGGACAGGCCGACGATACACAAGGGGGACAGACGTTCACAGACGTACACAGAGGTTGACAAGCGATCATACTTGACAAGCTAATACAACACCAACACACCCGTGGAGTAGGGTATTACGCTCAGGCGGCTCGAACCACGTAAATCCTTGTGTCTCCTGTGTTAAACTGCAATTCACCTTCTTGAGTCTCCGCGCGCCCACACCGAACCACAAACTCCTTCAACACTTTAGCAGTGTCAGGAGATCTGCCGACTCCAACAGTCGACAGTTGGCGCGCCAGGTAGGGGCGCCTGAGATTTTCGAGAATGGTGAACTCCGCGGCTGGATCATCCAACGGCCAACCTGCTACTCAGGCTGTTGTGGGCAATCCCTCCAACAGGCAGCCACCAGCAGGAGCCTCAGCACCAGCAGGAGCCACACTCCCACCACCACCCTCTTCTCCGGCAAATCGTGCTGGGCAACGTGATGGTGCGCCGGCGTCACTTACTGCGTCTGCAAGTCATGACAACCCGGAACACGCGCTCCATGCAGCGCGTGCTCTTCTCCAATGTCCACCACCTTCGGATGCATCTCGAGATGCAATGGAGCAGTGGAGGGCCGATGTGGAACATTTGGTCGCAGCAGCGGTCGAACGCCTCAACAACCAGGGTCCTCCTCCTTCAGGACGGGCCCCGTCGCAGCGGCGGACTTTGTCTGGAAGACTTGGTCCGCACGTGTCCAACAACAGGAGACGATCTGCATCACAGCAGGTGACGTCATTGCCCTCTGGGGCACGACGCACCCATACGGTATCCAGGCTTTCGACTCATGACCTCCGGGCGGAGCTTGATCGCCGATACCGCCAGCAAGATGGCCGTGTCCATATTGAGCGAGCTCGTGAAAGACGGGAAGCTCAGGACCTTTCTACTCTGGAAGGGGTAGGAGGAGGCTGTTCAGCCCTAGCCATGCACCTGCGCATGGTTAGATGTCCACAGAAGTTCCGGCCACATCTGCCAGAAAAAATCGACGGGACTGTCAACCCCGCCGAATTCCTTCAGATATACTCCACTGCAATCTTGGCAGCTGGAGGAAACGAGGCTGTAATGGCTAATTACTTTCCAGTGGCCTTAACCGGGACCGCCAGGTCCTGGTTTATGAGCCTTCCACCCAACTCTATCAACAGTTGGGAGGAGTTGTGCCGTCAGTTCACTGCCAACTTCGGGAGTTCATACACCCGACCAGGCACTGAACTGGACCTTTTTGTGGTCGTGCAAAAAGGGGGAGAATCTTTGCGGTCCTTCATCCAGAGGTTCTCTCAGGTACGCAACACAATCCCTTCTATCTCAAGCGCTTCTGTCATTGTGGCATTCAGACAGGGCGTACGGGACAAGAAGATGTTGGAGAAGCTGGCGATCAAAGAGATCACCAGCGTCACGGAACTCTTCAGCCCAACAGACAAATGTGCCAGAGCTGCGGAGGGCCGTGAAATGCACTCCAAACCAGCCTCGGAGGATCACAAGAAATCCTCCAAAGAAGAAGCCGCTACCTCCGGGGGTGGCAAGAAGAAAAAGAAGACCAACGGCAAGAAGAAGCCGTCGACCGGCACATCCAACGTTGCAGCTACTGCAACTCCGGGTGGCTGGGGGCCACGCCCCGAGAAGCGACCTCGACCGTCTTCCGAAGACGGTGGCAAACCCAAAGTGTGGTGTCCCATTCACAAAACGGGCAGCCACGGTTTGGAAGACTGCCGGGAGGTCCAAAACCTTGCCGAGCGCTACAGCAAGCGCCGGGAAGGGTCCCCTTTCCGACAGAGGGAAGGAAAACAGAAGGTCGATGAAGCTCCGGCTGAAGAGGAGTTAGGGTTTCAGGATCCCAAAAAGGTCCTGAAGGTCGTCTACACCTCCATCGACGATGACTCTGACGTCTCTGACAACGAGCGTCGGAAGACCATGAACACCATTTTTGGTGGATCATGGGACATCACCTCCCGTCGCGTCATCAAGACTATGCGGCAGGATATGGCCGCTGTAGCTCCTACAGCTAGACCGGAGCCACATCGAAAGTGGATGGACACATCCATCACTTTTGATGCTTCGGACTGTCCTCGAAGCATGGTCGGAGCTGGACAGTTACCTTTGATGGTATCTCCCACCATCAATAACATCCAGCTCCATCATGTTATGGTGGACGGAGGTTCGGGGCTGAACCTCATAAGCTTTGAAGCTTTTACCAAGCTTCAGCTCCGACCTTCGGATCTCCAGCCCTCTCGACCTTTCTCCGGAGTAGGTCCGGGGGCCATTACTCCACTCGGAGCTATAACTCTCCCCGTTACCTTCGGGACACGGGAGAAGTATCGCACTGAGAAGTTGGTCTTCGACGTTGCTCAGATCAACTTACCATTCAATGCCATCTTGGGTAGACCTGCCCTATACAAATTTATGGCAGCTGCTCATTATGGATACCTGGTGTTGAAGATGCCAACACCAGTAGGCGTTCTCCGGATCCGCGGAGATCGCACCGCCGGAGTAACTGCTCTGGAGTAGCTCCATGCACTCACCACGACGCAAGAGGAGGACTCCAGACAGGAGCAAGCTCCGAAACCCCCGAGCATTCGTCAACGAGGCTCAACCTCTGCACCCCGTGTGCAGCCAAGCAGCGACACCGACATTCCCGTCAAAGTCGTCCAAATTGGTTCCGATGCCGCTCAAACCACCCGTATATCGGGAGGGTTGAACGACAAATAGGAACTCGCGCTCATCACTTTCCTTCGGGCTAATGTTGACGTGTTTGCCTGGCAACCGTCACAAATGCCTAGGATCCCCAGGGAAGTGATTGAGCACAATCTGAAGATTTACCCCGATGCTCGGCCTGTGCATCAGAAGCCTCAGAAGCAATCCGTAGAGCGGCAGAACTTCATCCGACAAGAAGTGTAGAAGTTGCTCGAAGCCGGATTCATCCGAGAAGTCTTCCATCCAAAATGGCTGGCGAACCCAGTCGTTGTGCCCAAGGCCGGCGGGAAGCTTCGGATGTGCATCGACTACACCACACTGAATAAGGCATGTCCAAAAGATTCATTCCCACTACCTAGAATAGATCAGATAGTGGATTCCACCTCCGGGTGTGAGTTACTGTGTTTCCTAGACGCATATTCTGGGTATCATCAAATCAGGATGTCTAGGGAGGATGAAGAGCATACTTCATTCATCACAGTAGATGGATTGTATTGTTACACAGCCATGCCATTTGGTCTCAAGAATGCAGCTTCAACTTTTGTACGAGCTATGTACAAAACTTTTGAAGAACTCATCGGAAGTGTACGTCGATGACATCGTGGTCAAGGTCAAGAACAAGGAGTCCCTCTTGGACACCTTGCAGGCTGTCTTCGACAAGCTGCGGGCCACCCGCACGAAGCTAAACCCAGACAAGTGTGTCTTCGGGGTTAGCTCCGGAAAACTTCTTGGTTTCCTGGTAAGTCACCGGGGCATAGAGGCTAATCCGGCGAAGATAAAAGCCATTGAAGACATGCGACCACCAACCCGCATCAAAGACGTCCAAAAGTTAACAGGGTGTCTAGCGGCCCTCAGCCGGTTCATATCAAGACTGGCGGAACGGGCACTTCCCTTCTTCAAGTTGTTGAGGAAGTCCGGACCATTCCAATGGTCCGAAGAAGCAGAGAAGGCATTCCAGGAGCTGAAACAGTTCCTCACCACCCTACCAATTCTGGTAGCTCCGAACCCTGGTGAGCCTTTGTTGCTTTACATTTTAGCTACTGACGAGGTCGTCAGTATGGTTCTAGTTGCGGAGAGACTGGAACTACCCCATACTCAGGAATCCAGACCCCTTCAGGAGGGTCCGGAGGTTCCTGAAAGTGAGTCTGGGTCCCTGCTCCCAGACTCAAATCCACAAGAAGTCACTTCAGAAGACCCAGACTCCTCTAAGAGGGTCCAGGTCATTTCTGAGAAGCTCCGGGTTCCTCCAGCCAGAACCCGGAAGTCCCCAAAGAGAATCTGGACTCCTCCGACAGGGTCCGGATCAATGAAGAGGAAACCCCGGACCCCTCCGGGAGGGTCCGGACCATTCAACGCCCGGTATACTTCATCAGTGAAGTATTACATGATGCCAAGACTCGATATGTAGAGGTGCATAAGCTGCTTTATGCAGTTCTTATTGCCTCCAGGAAGCTTTGACACTTTTTCCAAGCTCACAAAGTCTCGGTGGTGACCTCCTATCCACTTCGAGAGATCTTGCATAATCCCAATTCAACTGGGAATATTGCAAAGTGGGCAGCGGAATTGGCTGAATTCGATCTCGAATTCATTCCGAGGCAAGCAATCAAGAGTCAAGCGTTGGCAGATTTCGTGGCGGAATGGACTCCCTCTCCATCAAACCCTGGGGGGCCCAGCGAGCAGAAGACGGAGCATCAAGCTCCAACCTTCACCGAGCCTCACTGGACCCTCTACTTCGATGGCTCCATGCAGAAGCAGGGGGCCGGAGCTGGAATCCTTCTCCTTGCACCGACTGGGGAGAAGGTGAAATACATGGTGCACCTTGACTTCAAGGCAACCAACAACATGGCGGAATATGAAGCACTCATCTACGGACTAAAGGTGGCACTGTCATATGGTGTCAAGCAACTGCTGGTCAAAGGAGATTCACAGCTCATCATCAAGCAGGTGAAGGGTGAATGCTCCTGCAATAATCTCCAGCTAGCTGCTTACCTCCTTGAAGTACAGAGGCTTTAGAAGGACTTTGAAGTCCTAGACCTCCACCATGTTCAGCGTGCCCACAACGCTGAAGCTGACGAACTCTCGACCAAAGCGTCAACCGGAGCT
This sequence comes from Tuctoria greenei, assembly GCA_036927565.1. Lineage (NCBI taxonomy): Eukaryota > Viridiplantae > Streptophyta > Magnoliopsida > Poales > Poaceae > Tuctoria > Tuctoria greenei. The sequence continues at coordinate 14,670,408 of JAYESD010000006.1, forward strand.
CCGGATCCTGACGGAATCTTTGTCCGGAGGTTGTCAAAACCCACAGTTCAGCCTGCCGAACTGAACGAAGGGGGCGAGATCAGCATCCCGAAGCTGACGGTCCCGATGGCCCTGTTACCATGGCAGCCATCAAGGGTCGTAGGTGCTACCGGAAGCTCCGATCAACCCAGCACGCAAGACTCAAATGCTCAAGTCAGTTCCGATGCATGGATCTCGGAGATCCGGAACTACTTGAAAGACAACATCCTTCCTGACGATGATGTATCCGCTGATCGGGTAGTCAGATTGGCTAAAAGATACACGTTGGTAAAAGGGGATCTCTACCGGCGCGGTGCCAACGGCATCCTAATGCGGTGCATCACAAGGGAAGAAGGCTGCGAGCTCCTCGCAGAAATCCATGGAGGCGAGTGTGGGAACCACGCATCTTCCTGCACGCTGGTCGGAAAAGCCTTTCGGCATGGCTTATACTGGCCTACAGCGCTCCAAGATGCCACTGAGCTGGTGAAGAAATGCGAAGCATGCCAATTTCATGCAAAGCAAATTCATACACCTGCTCAGCCCTTACAAATGATACCTCCTACATGGCCCTTCGCTGTGTGGGGGATGGACATCTTGGGACCCTTCCCAAGAGCCGTCGGAGGTTACAAGTTCCTGTACGTCGCCATTGACAAGTTCACCAAGTGGCCGGAAGCAACTCCAGTTGTGACGATCAACAAGCAATCTGCTATCAACTTTCTGCAATCCATTGTAAGCAGATTCGGAGTCCCAAACAAGATCATCACTGATAATGGGAATCAATTCACAAGCTCCGCATTCCAAGGATATTGCAAAGACCTCGGCATACAAGTTTGCTACGCCTCCGTAGCTCATCCAGCCAGCAATGGCCAAGCCGAGAGAGCAAATGCAGAAATCCTTAAAGGACTCAAAACGCGCACCTATGAGCGCTTGAAAAAGCACGGAGCCAACTGGATCGAAGAGCTTCCTCCCACTCTATGGGCCAACAGGACTTCTCCAAACTGGTCAACCGGAGAAACACCCTTCTTTCTGGTGTACAGAGCTGAAGCAATCCTTCCTCCGGAAATCACCTTGGGTTCGCTCCGGGTCTGGACCTTCGACGAAGCCGCGCAGGACCAGCTCCGGCGTGAATACCTAGACCTCCTCGAGGAGGGAAGGTGCCAAGCAGCTGTTCGGAATGCCCGATATCGCCAAGCTCTACAGCGTTATCACCAGCGGCATGTACACAACCGACAGCTCGAGGAAGGCGATCTGGTGCTACGGAGAATACTATCCAGAGAAGGGTTAAACAAACTCTCCCCCGGCTGGGAGGGGCCCTTTCGAGTGATCAAAGTATCCCGTCCCGGAAGCGTTCGCTTGACTACCGAGGATGGGACACCTCTCCCAAATCCTTGGAACATCTAGCACCTCCGTAAGTTCTAGACTTAATACCACGGAGGTGAGTCTTGAGTAACTTGAGATTTATGTTATAGAGTCATTGTACAGAGTCGGGTAGTTCCTCCGGGAGAGCGGCCGGACCTTTCCCGAAAGGTCCGCAAAGCTCATGCAGCACTTGTCACAGTCTCCGGACTAAAAGTGTGGCTAACTACCCTGGGTAAAACGAGAAACCAAACACACTTAGCATGGTCCCGTACCCTAAGAGTGTACTTGTTTCCCCTGTACCCCGGACCTATAATGAAAGACATCTTCATGTGAAATAGACTCCACGTGCATTCATTTTGTGCAGGCTCGACATTTTTATTTTTCTCTTTCTTGCCTATAACAGAGACGTGCAATTCTTAAAAAAAAATTAGTTCTACCGGTTTATATACGATTCGAGTTGTATTGTCAGATCTTTTGGATTTAAATATCGTTTATGGCCAACTCGCCTGAAAGCCGCCAAGCCAATCTAGGGCCGGAGTGCGCTATCGACTTAGCCTGGTCAAGCACCCTAAGTACGCCACTCTACCTACACCCCGGCAGGTCGAAGTAAGGCGGGTCCATGGACAATTGGATCTAAGAGAAAAGACAACGCATCCGGTTGTATTTAAAATCGCGTTCAACTTAAAATTTTCTTGAGAATCGTAAGCCACGACGAAATTATAGACAAGGAACGAATTTTACTATTTTTCTTGGCTTAAGTGTGCAGGAAAAATAAAATCTACATTGATGGAGAAAAGTCGGAGCTAACCAAGCTCCGACTCCCCCAAGGGGGTCAACCGTCGACGCTGAGTAAAAGATGGTGAGAAGACCCCGTAAATGGAGTCTGTTGCCAACAAACCAAGTGTTGGCAAAGGTCACTGCCGGAGCTACTAAGCTCCGACACCTCGGAGGACTAACTATCGACGCTCTACGTGTTGATAGAGGCTATTGCCGGAGCTACCAAGCTCAAGCGATGGACAATGCCGGAGCTTCTAAGCTCCGACAACTTCTGGGGACCTTCACTATCAAAGACTTCGGACCTAAATTCTACAAGTTCGGAGCAAATTCGTCTTCAACAAAACTCAATATCCTTTTGGTACATGTTCACAATCAAATTGTGTACATCTACCAGGGGGCCAAGTGAAGATAAAGATGTTGAAGACAAAAAATGAAATTCGCAAAAATTTGGGGATTTCATTCATCTGGAGACAGGAGATTACATCTGGAGACAAGGGATTACAAAATTGAGGCAGAAGAAGAGAAAATACAAGTGAGAGCTAAAGAGATGGTCCTAGACCCTATGGAAGAACTCGGCGACCTTCTGGGCGACCTCCGACACGCTGGCTCGGGTAGTTTCGCCTTCTCCTTCGACGGGGCCTTCAAGCACCGGGTCCAGAGGAAATTGAGGGTTCCGGCTGGTGTAGCACGTCAGCACATATTCTGTGACGTTCCTCACCAGGGATTGCCCCTCGACCTCCAGTTGGTCCGCGATGACGTCGCCCACCTTGGAGAGCTTGCTACCTGCTGCGCTCAACGCCTGCAGCGCAAGGTATGGCTCCGGCTCCGGATCATCCGGGCGCACGGGGCTGAAACCCATAGGCGTCAGCGCATCATTGGCCTTGCCCAGGAACTCCCAAATCTGCAGGGAGTCCGCCATCCTCAGGCTCTTCACCTCTTCCAGGGATCTCTTGGCCGCCGTCAGTTCGGAATTCTAACGGGCGAGGCGCTCAACTTCTTTGGCATTTTGCTAAATCTTTGCAGCAACCCGCCTCTCAAGTCTTCCGAGCTCCTCCTCCCGGAGGTGGATCTTGTTCCGACGATCGACCAGGTCCTTCTCCCTAGCCTCCACTTTCTTCTCCCGGGCAACAAGGGAACACTCGTATTCGTAGAGTTCCTGCCCCTGCACCCAGGTCTTCTCCTCTTCCTCGAGGCAGCGCTCTTCCAACTTCTTAGTGCGCTCCTCGAGGCCCTTGTCAGCCAGAGCTACTTTCTCGGCGAGCTCCTCTTCCCTCCTCAGGACGTCATCCCGCAGCTCCAGGAGTTTTTGCTCTTCGTCCTCGAGCCGTCTCTCCCTCCCTTCGAGTGCCTCTCGGCGCTTGATGAGTGCGGCGTTGATGGCCTCAAGCTGTTCGTGCCGAGCATTGGCCGCGTCGTTGGCAGCCTTGGCCTGATCGTGGATCTCCCGGGATTGAGCGTCGAGGGCATGAGTCATGCTCTCCCTGTCATCCAGCAGCTTGTCCCAGTACTCCAGGCGGATCTTCTCCCGCTTGATCCACTCCTTGTCGTCTGCTAGCCTCGATTGCGCCATCTTAGTCTCGAAGTGGAGCCGATTACGCCACCGCCTAAGGGTTTGGCGCTCCTCTTCAAGAGCCTTGCTGTCGTGGAAGAAGGCCAGTTGGACCTGACGTAGACTGGAGCAGGCGTTGTCGATAGACATCGACAGCGGGATGGGCTCCGGACCTGCTGGGGTCTCCTCCGCTGGTTCCAGCGGGTCTTCACATACAAAAATTGGGTCCCACTCTACGAGAGTGGAACCCTGAGCTTCCAAGGCACTAGGGCCGTCCTCCGGGATGGCCTCAGTCGCCATCGAAGAAGGCCCCGCCGCCAAGTCTTCATTCGCCCCCTCGGGCAGGGGGCCAGCGACTTCGCTTGGGCACTCCTGCTCGGCTGCAGGTACCATCAACGTCGTCGCCTCCGGAACAGGAGCTTCTACAGGCTCCGACCAGGACACCTCTTCCGAGGGAGGCTCGAGCTCCCTCGCCTCTTCAACCGCCGGCTCTGTGACCGGCGCTCCAACAATAACCGGCTCAGCGACCGGTACTTCGGAGGTAACCAGCTCAACTGCCGGAACTACCTCGACTTCCGGCTCGCATGCCGGAGCTTCAATCACCTCCGGCTCAATCGTTGGGGCTTCGACAAGTTCTGGCTCCGAGGCCGGGACTACTACTTCTTCCGGCTCTAGAGCCGGAGCTTCCACTACTGCAGCACCAGGACCCGGAGCTTCAACCTCCGAGACAAGTGCCGCTGGCGTGTCTTCACTCCTGTGGTCCGGCGCTACCACGGGAAATTATGGGTACGAGTCGAGGTTCATGACCACGACAGCCGGCGCCGGAGCTGTCGCAGCCTCAGCCACCACCTGGGGCGGCACTGGGACAGGAGCAGAAGCTCCCACGGCCTCAGACATCGTGGCCGAGGGTGGAGCTTCACTCCCCTTCTTGGGGACGCTGCAGAGGATGGATAAAGAAAATTAACAAACAATCGCTACAATTAAAAAGTTAACCAAGGTAAAGATCAAAAATTACCTTGGAAGGCTTCCGCACCAGCTTGCGCGAAACCTTTTTCCCGGACGTTCCGGGCTGGCCATGGTCGGCGTAGGAGCTCCGGGAGGCCCCCCAGAACTTGTCGCAGCCACGGGCGTTTCCCGGGTCGAGGCTCTCCTCGATCGGGAGGAACCCCTGGACCTGGAGGCTCCCACCGTCCCAGGTGCCGGAGTCGTGCACCCGGAGCTAGAACCCCAGGAGGGCTCCACCACGGGGATAGACGCGCTCCGGGAGGATCCCACTGCAGGAACAGTATCGTTCCGGAAGGACCCCACTACGGGGACAGGCGCCACGGCGGCAGAAGATCTTCCCCCCTGGGGAGAAGGAACCGAGGCAGAAGTAGTGGGCCTGATGGACCTTCCGTCGGCATGTCGTAGCTTCCTCTTCCGACTCTCCGGCTCCTCCGCCAGCTCCTTGCCCTTGCCGATGACCTCGACCCTCGGCTGTGGAGCAGGGACCGAGCCGTCTTCGGGCACCCCGGGGATTGCCACCCGGGTGGTTGGTCTTCTCTCGACGACACCAAGGTCGTCAAGCGCGGGCATCGTCCGCCGGAGCTCCCTGTTGAACTCCACTTCCATGTTCAGGGGGAGAAAGGCCGATGGTGGAGTCAAGTCATCACTGTCGACGTTGATGCCATGCTGGAATTTCTTGAGGTGGAACTCCAAGGCCTTCCCCACCATGTTGGACTTCAACCCGGTCTCAACCCGGTCCTCGTCAATCACGCTGTTGAGGGCCCAGGCGAGCTTCTCCCCCCTCTTCAGCGGCGCCCACCTGTTGGCCAGGAAGTTGCAGAACACCGCCTAGGGAGTCAATCCTCCCTCCACGCATCGGCGGATCCTGGTCAGGGCAGGTTCGAAAGCTTCCGCCAGCACCGGAACTTCACTCCATATCGACGTGTCGATTCCGGGCAGACCGTCTGGCAGCTCCAACCTCTCATGCTCCTCCACCCCGACAACTATCCAATCTTTCTTCCAGTCATCCCACTTCCCGGAAGGGAACGACCGGAGGTACTTGAATGGGCACTTCTTGCGCTTCACGAAGTAGTAGAAGCCAAGGTACTCATTGCTCCGGCCGGTGGTGTGAACGGTGAAGAAGGTTCGGAAGAGCTCGACGCAGGGGGGGATGCCCACCCACATCTCGCAGAAGTGGACAAAGATGGACACGAGGAGAATGGAGTGAGGGCCAAGGTGGTATAGTTGCAGACCATAGAAGTCTAGCAGCATTAAGAAGAAAGAAGAAAAAGGTGGGATCAGCCCCACCATGGCGTACGAAGAAAAGTACACCATCTCGCCAGCGCGCTCCTTCTCAAAGGGGAGCTCTCCGCCGGCACGGACCAAGCGGTTGAAGAAGTCCGAGGACCACCCCATGAGGGCCCGGACCTTCTTCAAATCGTTGTCAGTCTTCAGGCGACTCTCACGCAGACCCAACTCCATCGCGGCACAGCTAGGCAAGAGAAGAGGAGCAAAGTACGAGTCGGGAGTTTTGAGCGCAAGAGCAGATGAGAGGCGTAAAGAACTCTCGACGGTGCGCGCTTTCCTTCTTAAGTAAGTCCTCGCAACGCTTGGATGGAAATTGCAGGGAAGTCGAAGATACTACTCAAGAATTCAACCCAGCCGATGACAAGAGGGCCCGGGACCACCCCGACGATCAAGTCAAAGCTCTTACCCAGGCGAACGGTTGTCATCACGAGGTGGGAAACCCAAAGGCGGCGGCTTGACAGGGCGCGCGGAACCGATACGGTTTTCGTATCGGGAACCGGCGACCTTCAATTGCGTGAGATCCGCACGTCAAAGATCTCATCTGCCGCCTGAGGTGCGCCACGCGGCGGGATCTAACTGTAAAACCCTACCAACGGCACCTCCGAAGACCCTTGAAGACCCAGTTCAAGAGTCGCAAGGATGGACCCACCTCCGACGGAACGACTTCACCCCAGTGACATTCCTCTGAGGTAGGTCCAGGGGGCCACTGTCGGTACCCTAAAAACCGTACACCCCCTAAGGTTACAAAGATCTCGAGAGAAGGCCGTCTACTTGGATTGAAGACCCTCGGAGGCCCACTTGTCAGACATGACCGGACCTGCTTCTCCAACATGGTTAATCCCTAGGTCGCCACGTGTAGTGCCAAACCGGAGCTACCACCCACAAGGGGGAAGCTCTGGGCCAAGTACCGAAATGGCACCTCCGGACTTAACCCCTGACCGAGAGAAGCTCCGGACCTGACACGTGTCAGATAGCCCCGGAGCTACATGCTTCCACAGCAAGCTCCGGAGCTGCCACGTGTCCAAACGTCGGAGCTGGCAACCTCTAACCTCCGGAAGACCTTGTAACGGCTCCAGATCTTCAAAGGAGAGCCAAGGACTTCAAGACCCGATTAAGCGTCATTAATGCCATATTAATGACGCTTGAACAGACGATCTTAACACCAGTAACGGCACTGTCGGAGCCCGTTACAGAATCATTAATAGCAATTAATCGTGTATCAATACTAGTAACCGCCGGGGCCACATGTCGGGCCAGGCTAGCTTGTAACGGTCTGTCCTTGTACTATAAAAGGACAGGCCGACGATACACGAGGGGGACAGATGTTCACAGACGTACACAGAGGTTGACAAGCGATCATACTTGACAAGCTAATACAACACCAACACACCCGTGGAGTAGGGTATTACGCACAGGCGGCCCGAACCACGTAAATCCTTGTGTCTCCTGTGTTAAACTGCAATTCACCTTCTTGAGTCTCCGCGCGCCCACACCGAACCACAAACTCCTTCAACACTTTAGCAGTGTCAGGAGATCTGCCGACTCCAACAGTCGACACACGCGATGTGACTCTTTGTAGGATAATCGTATCATCTGTCTCATATGTCATATATGAATTAGTACATCGCACGTGGAATGCAGCCTTGGCGATGAGGATGATGTTAAGACGATGAAGCTTCCGCACTTAGGGCAACACAGACGACTTGACAGAAACAAATATTGTACAACACGATCCCACTATGAGAAAAGTCGGTTAGATATGATCGCCTTGTCCCTCTATAAAACGAGCCCCAAGACCACCTTCGAGAGAGGTAAATTCACGTTATATTGGTTTTCCTTACGTATTTACATACACATTTTACTTACGCACTTGCAAACGCATTTTGCTTACACATTATATTTCCTAGAGATCTCTCGGGCAAGGCTCACGTGTAATATGCTAACCATGTCTTTTGAGCTAACAAAGATCACAGATTGATTTCCCCTCGACGTAGAGCCCTTTTTGTCTGAACCAGGATAAATCACTTGTCTTTTGCAGCAAGCCATACAAAGCAAACGTGCTTAAATATGTTTTACTAGTCGATATACGAAACATTGGCACCACTAGACATCGATCCATCATCACCAACCATCCGTGTCGATTTGCCACCACCCGCATTGGACAAGTCAAAACCTACGGACGCTCAAGGCTCGGTGGGCGCAGGTGTAAATTTTCACCCACGAGCGTGGATGCAGGTCTGGATTTTTTGTTGTTGTCTCTCTCATTTAGGATGGGTTTTTAGTCCACACAAACCAATCTATTTCCATCCCTAATTAAATAGGGAACACTAGTTTTTAATCAACTGAGATTTGGAATCCTTTCACTAAACGTGGGAGACACCCAATTTGTTTCAAGATTTGTGCATTTATTGCTAGTTTGTTTCTTTGCTTTTATAGGATTATGTAATGACTATATAAAAAATATTAATGTATTGACTATAAAAATACAATTTATAATTGTTAGATTTAAATCAAGGTATGTAAACATGGAAAGAACCCCTAGATTTAGCTAAATTAAAATTAAACTCTCTAAATAATACTCCATAGATTATGAAATAAATGACGTTTAGGACAACTAATTTAGCTCAAATTTAATTAGAAATTTATCCTAAATATCATTTATTTTAAAATAGAAGTAAATAAGAAAACATAGCGCACACGTCTTTGTAAAGCAAAGTGTGTGAGATTTGACATTGCACGTATAGTATATTAATCCCACCATCTCAAATTACTTGTTACTCTCTAATTTAAAAATGAACTAGAATGACAACTATTTTGAAATTGATGGAGTATATAGTATACGTTGTTTTCTAAGAAACAGGAGGCGTTTAACAACATAGTTCTTAACTGTGTGTAATCAGTTGACAGGTGATGGAAAGATGGGAAAACAATCTTAGTTGTCTGACTCGCTGCCTGGTGGCGACATGTCCAGTCAAGCCACGCAGGTGGATCAGACCAGGCAACGCGCACGCGGCTTATGTGGAAATAAATACGTGGTGTACGCACTTGTTTTGACCGGAGAACTGTCAATGCGGCAAGGATTTCTTGTTTGACCGCAGAGTTGTCAATGAGGTAAGTATTTGTTGTTCTTGATTTTTTTTCGAGAATGAATTGAATTTGTTTTATTGATGACTATGTGGACTGGAGCAATCAATCGGAGACATTCGTGGTTTTCTTCGAACGAGTTGGATCATTAATACTTTCACCGTTTCAAATAGATGATGCTAATTAGTCGCTGTCGAAGAAGTTTTTTGCGACACTTTCTCCGGACTTGCTAAAGAGCAGCCTGCGGAGGTTCGTATTTAGGCGGCGCGAATTTTTTAGATATACAAACTAGATGAACATAAAGGATTTTTACGTAGTTCGGGCCGCCGGGAGGCATAATACCCTACATCCACGGAGGTTGTGTTGTATTGCATGTACTCAGCTCATGGTGAGCGTGAGATGCGTATGAGCAAGATGTGAGATTCCTCCCTTTAGTTCGTGGCTGCTCAGCCCTTTTATAGGTCAAGGTCCGGCAACGTACATTATGACCGGAGCCCGACAGGTGGCCCCGGGTTAATTAGTCATGAGAGTACATTAACAGGTCTTGATGACATATTAATGTGTCTTGATGGTGCATTAATATATCTTAATGACATGTTAATGAGTCTTGATGCCGTCTTGAAGTCGCGGTCTTGATAACGCATTAATATTGTGTTGATGGCGCTTTAAAGCGGTCTTGAGTGCACACATCACCTTCCGGAACCGCGGGATGCGCGTGGCAGCTCCGGACCTCTCCTCGGGGGGGGGGGGGGGGGGGGGGGCTAGGTCCAGTGTCGTCGGGACGCGTTGCAGTACCGGACCTCTCCTTAGAGGGGAGGCTAGGTCCGGTGTCGTCGGGACGCATGGCAGCACCGGACCTATTCTCAGCAAGGAGGCTAAGTCCAGAGCTGCAGGTTGTCAGAGCCTCCTTTTCTTCCTTGTATGCGGGGTACCCGGTCTGCAGGGTACTGATAGTAGCCCACGGGCCCACCTCGGGAGAGGCTACAATCCCGTAGGTGGGGCCACCATCATCAACGTCGACGGCGGGCTTCCTTAGATGTGCCAGAATTTGGTGAAGGTGCGAAACGTCCACCATCGACGCTAAGAACGTCAACGGTGGGCCCCCCTGGGACGTGCCGGTGTCAGAGCTTGAGGTCCGACGGCAGAGCTTGGCGAAGGGTGAAGTCCTGGACAAGAGTGACAGCAGAAAGAGTAATAATGCTAATTGGTTACAATCTTACTACCCTCAGTTTTGTTGTGGCTTATGGTCCTTAGCCGGGCTACAGGGCCTGAGTAATTCAGTGCGATAGTATTCGGGTACTAGTTGTCACCTCACCTAGGAACGTGTGCTATCCAGACCCGCCTTACTGTGACGCAACACCAGAATAGGTAGAGTAGCGTACTTAGGGTGCTTGAAAGTTGCCTAGAGGGGGGTGAATAGGCTAAACGACCTAAAATGACTTAATAAAACGAGATCAGTACTCAAAAGGCGTACCAGTCCGGTCCAGGGGTGGACTAGTCCGGTCCACCTGCAGGGAAGGCCTAAAAAGAGTTTCTAATAAGTTTTAGTCCAATTCTTGTGATGCAAAGTACGTTAGAATGACTTAGTGAGCCTTAACACGTTATGAAGCAAATGTGAGATTAAGGATCACGATGAAACAAGGGTGGTAAACAAAACCGGTAAAGCTAACCCTAGCAACAATGTGTGATAAGTGAAAGCTAAGAACACAAGGGACACAAGGATTTTATTCCGAGGTTCGATCCCACGAAGGAATCTACGTCCCCATTGGGGAGTCCACGAAGGACCGGGTTCAACAACCCTTCCCTCACCAAGTTTACCGCATGGGCCTAACTTGGTTCTCTACTATCACAAAGGGTGATTACAAGATTCGTTGGGGCTTCTAACAATCTGAAGCTCCCACCACAAATACAATCTCAAATCACAAAGATTAACTCAAGCCACAGATCACAAAGATTCACAAAGTGCAAGAGATCAAACTGAGAGCCAAAGAGCGGTGTTCTTCCTCTTCTTCACCTCACCAAACCCTAATCCACACAAGAATTAGTTTTAGAGGGAATGTAGGCAAGAAGGAGGCTTTTGGAGGCTCAAGGTTGTTCTGGCGGCGCTAGGGTTTCAACTTGCTCAAAGGATTGGTTCAAATGAACCCAGGGGTCCTCTATTTATAGAGGTTCCCAGCCCATACTGTTGACTTCAGCAGATGGGCGGACTAGTCTGGCCTAGGGGACCACTGACGTCCCTGACAACTGTCGCACTGCGTGGCAATCGTCACACTGCCCGCCAAACTTCAAATTCAAACGGTCACTTCAAAACAGACTAGTCCGGTCACAACCAGACTAGTCCGATCTCACACAGAACCTTTGTTTCGTGTGAAAATGGACTAGTCTGAAGACCACAGACTAGTCTGGCCCCCCAGGGCGGACTAGTCCGGTCTACCCAGACTTAGTCGCTGAAGCACCAACTTCTCTCAAACTCGGACTAGTCTGGCCCCCTAGGGCGGACTAGTACGATCTCAGTCAGGACCTCTTGGTCCGGACCAAAATGGACAAGTCTGTGGTTTTCGGACTTAGTCCCTAAAAACCACTCCACGACTACCCGCACTAGTCCGAACTCAGTCAGACCCTTCTGGTCCGGCTGAAAACGGACTTGGTCGGCCAGGAGCGGACTAGTCCGGCCACTCCTACCAGACTGCTTCTAACTCTCTTCTCTCAATAGGTTTGATCTCTAAACCGCTTTGAGCTCCCAAGTTAATATCAATGCACTTTACACACACACCCTCACACATATTTGGCTAGTCTAAACTCGACACACTAGAAACCCTATTTTCTCCTTTTCGAGTTGACATCGCCGTTTTCATCCTTTTCCTTTTTGAGGGATTCTGCTTCCACTTGAGTCCACACCTGTGCTTAAGATCACTGAGCTCATTAGTCACTTAATTGTCGTCATCAATCATCCAAAACCCACGGGGATCCTAGATGCACTTTAAATCTCCCCCTTTTTGGTGATTGATGACAACACATTAAGTCTTCACATATAAGAGTATAAATTTGGTTTTCATAACGTGCGGGTGTATGAGTGACTCCCCCTCAATGAATGCATAATGAAACAGAGATTGAGGAAGTCCTTCATACACACACACGTTATGGTGGGGTGCCTACGTGTTGTGCTCAACAATTTGTGACAAGACATAATAAATATGAATATGATTAAAAGATAGACATTCAAAGCATCATATTGATATTAAACATTCAAAACATGGTCTTGCACAAATTTAAACATTCGACATGACATAAATATTACAATGAGAAGTGCAACATGTCCAAGGATCCAAAATAAGGGCTACACTCTCCACAACTAATAACCCTCCTTTCTAACTCCCCCCCCCCCCATCTAACTCTCCCCCTTTGGCATCAAGGCACCAAAAAGGAAAAGAAGAAGGGAACAACGAGCCCTATCCACTAGTCGTCACCATCCTCACTATCATCTGCCTCATCGTCGGAGTCGCTCTGTGTGGCCTCCAGGTCCTCGTGGTCATCATCGTCGGAGGCACGAGCCGATGGAGCAGCCCAGGAAGAGCTCCCGTCCTCTTGGAGCTGGGCGAGCTCGTCGGCGGTGAAGTCGGGGAATGGAGTGATCTCCCCATCGCTTGCCTCCGGAGAGGACATGGGAACCTCCAGCTTGCCACACACCGCCTTGAGGTACTTCTCTTGGCGCTTGTGTGCCCTCTGATTCTGGGTCTCTTGCTTCCTGCAGGAAGTGAAGATCGCCTTGAAGCACTTTAAGAAAGCGCTCATCGATTGAGGCGGGGGCGGGGAAGGAGGCGCCACGGGGCGAGGAGCTGGCATCGCGGAGTGAGAAGGAGGCTCTGCATTCTTCTGGCACAAAGGAGGCGACACTGCAGAAGGCGTCTGAGGATGGAGCGGGCGATGAGTCACATTCTTGACGAAGGTCACTCCCGACACCTTCTCAATGAGATACATGATGTAGGGGGCATACCCGCAAGCACGGTTGGGGGTATGCGAGATGTTGAAAATGTCATTGAAGATGTAATCGACGAGGTTGAACTTCTCCTCCCCATCAATAAGAAGTAGCAGGTGCCTCAGGTTGCCTTGGATCACCCCTACATCACCATCCTTTGGGGCTATTGTCTGCCTCAGGATCCTGTTCAGAATGCTGTAGAATGGCTTGATATTGCGAGCATGCCCGGCATCATACTGAACATGACTCGGATACATGTAGGCCAGCTCGTCTCGGTCTACAGCCTTGAGGTTACAGATGATTATCTCATGATCCAGGTGAGCCTCAAGACCTAGAATCTTGGCAAACTCCTCAAATGTGACTAAAAGCTGCTCGCCATGCGTCATCCATATGATTCGTCTATCACCTGAGGTGGTGAAGTAGATGGTGGAATAAAACTGCAAGATATATTCAATGTTCCAGTCATATTTGAATCCCATGATCTTCTTGAGCACATGGCGCTCAGCTGCTTCAATGACCGCATCAAATGCAGAATGTTGCTTTCGGGCCATGTACTCCCAGTCTACCCATTGAGCTTCAATCATAGGCTTCTTCATGCTTTGGTAGACAAGACGGTAATAATCACACTGAAAGTCACACCAAAATCGAGGGTCGGCGGTGCTCCTCTCATACTTGTAGACTTTGTCTGTCCGGAGCCTTCTTGCTTTCTTGGCTCCCTTCCCATGGAAGACATTGGCAGCTATTTCACGCTGCCTGTTGGGATTTCTCTCAGGAGTGTGCACTTCCAAGGGGCCAATGGGTTTGTCTTTCCCTTTCTCCTTGATCACAGGGCCTGTGGCTCTCTTCGCCGGTATCTTCACAGTGGGCTTCCTTTTCTTGGGCTCTACTAGAGCCGGAGCCTTGCCCTTCTTCGGATCTTGCTCGATCCGGCGTTCAACAATTTCTTCTTGGGCTGGCTCCTTGCCCTTGTCTTTCTCTCCAATTGTCACAAGTCTCTTCCTCTTGGAGACTTGTGCAGCAGCGGCCTGAGAGTTATGAGCCTCGCGCTCCTCTCTCTTCTGCTTCCGGAGTTCCTTGCGGGACTCCTCAATGGCCCGAGCCATTGCTTCATCTTCGTCATAGGCCATAGTTGTGGCCCTGGCTTGTTGCTTCTTGGCTGCCTTTGCCCTTTCTTGCTGCTCGAGAAACTTCTCGGCAGCCTCAACCTCAACTCTTGCCCGTTCCTCGCCAAGGCGAAGCTGCTCCGCCTCCCACTCGAGGTCAGTGGGGGGAGAGGCGGAACGGCGAGGAGCTGCCATCGCTGCTAAAACAGGAGGAAAACAAGACATAGAGGGTCAAGGAAGTGGAACAATGTGAAAGAAATCATGAGAAACAACCAAAGTTGGAGTTTGGCCTGTGTACACCGGACTTGTCTGCCCCAGGGGCGGACTAGTCCGTCTAGAACCGGACTAGTCCGGTTTACACAGGTTAAACCCTAACTCTAACGATTTTTTGAGAAATCTTGGAATCGATTCGCAATATTCCTAGGCTATGATCACAAGGATACTAGAAGCAACTTTAATGAAGAGGCATCTATCAAAAACTCAATGAATCAAGAATGAGGCAAGTTTTTGAAAAGTGAGGGATACCTCTTCAAATCTTGAGAAATCGACGGAATCGGGGATGGATCGCGTTGTGAGTGGTCGGGGAAAGTCTCCCACACCTCCAGCGCTTCCAATGCATGGATTGGAAACGATTTTTGGTGGTTGGAATCGAAAATCGCCTAAGGAGGGCAGTTTCGCGTGCGTGGGAGACAGAGAGAGGCAAATGGTGAAGTGGAGGGGTCGACCGCCTCCTGGGGGGGGGGGGGGGGGGTAAGTCCCCAGGGGCCAGACTAGTCTGGTCTGCAGACCAGACCCGGAGCAGTCTGGATCCAGACTTGTCCGGCCATCGGGCGGACTAGTATGGTCCAAGGAGGCTAAAAACATATATATATATATATATATATATATATATATATATATATATATATATATATATGAGTTTTAGCCACTATAGTTGATCCTTTTGGACATATTGCCACAACAAAACTTTATGAATATGGTCAGTAAGCAATCAACATTCAAACTATGACCATAACTCACAAGGTCACTAGTTTTTCAAATAGTTTGGAGAAAATCGAGATAGAGATTAATTTCTCAAACACATGCATTATTTTGAATAAGATGTAAAGTAAACATTCAGATGTGCATGTTTCAAGCCACATTTTGAGAATCTAAGATATTGAGCTCACTCCTAAGCTCACAAAATCGTTTCTCATCTAGGGGCTTGGTGAATATGTCGGTTAGTTGGTTCTCGGTTCTTACATGGGAAATCACTATGTCCCCCTTTAAGGAATGATCTCCCAAGAAGTGGTGTCTAATGTCTATGTGTTTGGTCCTTGAATGCTCAACCGGATTATGGGCTATTTTGATGGCGCTCTCATTGTCACATAGAAGAGGAATATGGTGCAAGTTTATACCATAATCCCAGTTTGTCTCATCCAAAGAAGTTGTGCACAACAACTTCCGGCTGCGAAGTACTCCGCTTCGGCTGTGGAAAGAGCAATGTAATTTTTTTTTATTAGAGGACCAAAACACTAAGGATCTGCCCAAGAATTGGCATGTCCCGGATGTGCTCTTTCTATCAACTTTGCACCCCGCATAATCCACATCGGAATAGCCAATAAGGTTAAACATGGATCCTTTGGGGTACCAAAGTCCTAGACTAGGTGTGTGAACTAAATATCTAAGAATCCTCTTCACGGCGGTCATATGACACACCTTAGGTGCAGCTTGAAAATGTGCACACATACACACACTAAGCATAATATCCGGTCTAGGTGCACAAAGATATAACAAAGAACCAATCATGGAATGATATACCTTTTGGTCCACACTTAGACCATCTTCATTGAGGTCTAAGTGTCCATTTGTTGCCATTGGAGTCCTGATGGGTTTGGCCTTGTCCATTTCAAACTTCTTTAATATGTCTTGAGTATACTTTGTTTGACTTATGAGTGTGCCTTCTTTGAGTTGCTTGACTTGAAAAACTAAAAAGAAGCAATTTGAAGACATGGTTTGGAAAGTATTGGTCTTCAAAGCCCGGTGGTTGCTCCACATAGACTTCCTCCTTGATTGGCCCATTTAGGAACACACTCTTGACATCCATTTGGTAAAGCTTAAAATCATGGTGAGTAGCAAAGGCAAGTAATATACGAATTGACTCTAGCCTAGCTACGGGAGCAAAGGTTTCATCAAAATCCAAACCTTGACTTGTGAGTACCCCTTGGCCACAAGTTGTGCCTTGTTCCTTGTCACCATGCCATGCTCATCTTGCTTGTTGCAGAACACCCACTTAGTGCCCACAACATTTGCTTGTGGACGCTTGACAAGCTCCCAAACTTTCTTCCTCTCAAAGTTGTTAATCTCCTCTTGCATGGCCACTACCCCATCTGGGTTGCTCAATGCGTCTTCAACCTTATGGGTCTCCAAATAAGAGACAAAGGAGTAATGTTCACTAAAATTTGCAACACGAGAGCGAGTGATTACCCCTTTAGTAATGTCTCCTAGGATGTTGTCAACAGGATGATCCCGTTGAACACTTTGATGCACACGAGGATGTGGAGGTTGAGCTCTTGAGTCATCATCATCTTCTTCTTCTTGGTCTCCCCCTTGATGTATGCTTCCCTCTTGACTTTTGTCTTCTTGATCATGTTGAGGTGCCACTTGTCCATCTTCAACTTGATCATGTGGGGGATGACTTGCATCATCATGTGGTTAGTCACTTGAGCTTTAAGTTTGTTCTTGTGGTCGAACATCTCCAAGCGTCATCCTCCTAAGAGCTTCTTGTGGAGAGTCTTCTTGATCTAGCACACTTTGATCAACTTGCTCCACTTGGGAGCCATTAGTTTCATCAAACACCACGTCGCATGCTATTTCAACAATTCCGGAGGATTTGTTGTAGACACGGTAGGCGTGGGTGTTTGAATCATAACCTAGCAAGAAACCTTCATCGGACTTTGAAGCAAACTTCGAAGTCCTAGGCTTCTTGTTGAAAATATAGCACTTGCTCCCAAAAACACGAAAGTAAGAGACATTGGGTTTCTTACCAACTAGAAGCTCATAGAGTCTTCTTGAGGAGACGGTGGAGGTACAATCGAATGACAGCGTGGCAAGCGGTGTTAACCGCCTCTGCCCAAAACCGATCCGATGTCTTGTACTCATCAAGCATTGTCCTTGACATCTCGATGAGTGTCCTATTCTTCCGTTCCGCCACCCCATTTTGTTGAGAGGAGTATGGAGCTGAGAATTCATGCTTGATGCCCTCCTCATCCAAGAATCCTTCCACTTGAGTGTTCTTGAACTCGGTGCCGTTGTCGCTTCTTATAGCTTTGATTATTGAGGCGAACTCATTTTGGCTCTCCTCAAGAACCTCTTGAGAACACCGTGAGTTTCACCCTTATCATGCAAGAAGAACACCCAAGTGAAACAAGAAAAATCGTCAACAATAACAAGACCATATTTGTTACCGTCAATGCTAATGTAGGTTATTGGCCCGAAGAGGTCCATATGTAGCAGCTCCAACGGTCTTGTTGTCGTCATGATGTTCTTGGAGGGGTGTTTGACTCCTACTTGCTTCCCTGCTTGGCAAGCACTACATGGCATATCCTTTTCAAAGACAACATTTTTCAAACCATAGATGTGCTCGCCCTTAAGAAGCTTTTGTAAGTTCCTCATCCCAACATGGGCTAGCCTTCTATGCCAAAGCCATCCCATGTTGGTTTTCGCCATTAAGCATGTGTCAAGTTGAGCTTTATCCGAGGAAAAATCCACAAGATAAAGCTTTCCCTTGAGCACACCCTTAAAAGCGATTGAGTTATCACTTCTTCTAAGGACGCTGACACCCTCATTAGTGAAAACACAATTATAACCCTTGTCACATAGTTGTGATATGGACAAGAGGTTATAGTCTAGAGAATCAATATGTAAAACGCGAGAAAGAGTATGTTGGGGAGATATGACAATTTTACCGGAGCTAAGGATTTTCCCTCGACTATTGTCCCCAAAGAGGATCCCTTCATTTGGATCATCATGTTCCTCATACTCCTCGAACATCTTCCTCTCTCCGGTCATGTGGTTTGTGCACCCACTATCGAGCACCCATTTGGATCCACCGGAGGAGTACACCTTTCTCCTTCCTTGTTTTGTCATGAGGGAAGTTTGCTTGTGGTCGTAGAGGTTGGGGAAGAGCCTGTTTCCCTTGGAACTCCTCCCGATGGCAATGGTTGCCATCTTCTCCTCGTCTTCGGAAGAGGAGGACTCATCGTTAGATTCCCATTCCTTGCCTAAGTGAGCATGACCGGAGGGCCTCTTCTTCTTGTATAACTTCTTCTCTTGCGACTTTCCCTCCTTCTTCTTCTTGCTCTCTTCATGTGGGCAATCTACAATGAAGTGTCCGTATTCACCACAATTGTAGCAAGCCCTCTTGGTTTTGGGCCTTGCCTTTTCTT
This sequence comes from Tuctoria greenei, assembly GCA_036927565.1. Lineage (NCBI taxonomy): Eukaryota > Viridiplantae > Streptophyta > Magnoliopsida > Poales > Poaceae > Tuctoria > Tuctoria greenei. Next base: position 14,688,993 of record JAYESD010000006.1, read on the forward strand.
TGCCCTTGCTCTCATGCTTGCATCCTCCTTTTCTTCTTCTCATCATCCTCTTGAAATCGTTGATGAAGAAGGCCTCTTCCTCATCGGTGTCAAGGATCTCCTCATCATCTTTGTTTTGCTCCTTTGAGGAGGATGTCGCTTTGAGTGCAACATCCTTCATCTTCGAGGAGGTGAACCTTTAGAGGTCATTGTAGAAGAGCGCCTCCTTCTCCATGATCTCGTGGTTGATGATCCTTCCAAGGACCTCCTTCGGGGTCATTTTGGCAAACCCCAGGCTTTTTCGGATCATGGAGCAAAGAGAGACGTTTTTAGGCATGAATGCCCGAATCATCCTCTTCACCACCTCGTGGTCCGTCCACTTGGTACAGCCATAATATCTACTATTGTTGATGAGTACCTTTAGGCAGTTGTATATATCTTGGGGAGATTCACCATCCATAATGGCAAATCTCCCGAGCTCTCCTTCAATGAGCTCAATATTTGCTTCTTTCATGACTCGGTTGCCTTCATGAGCCGTCTTGAGAGTGTCCCAAATATCCTTGGCCACCTCAAGTCCATCCACTCGGTTGAACTCATCTCTTGAGAGAGATGAGATGATCACTCCGACCGCTTGGGCATTGCGGTGAAGGAGCACGGCTTGCTCCGGAGTGATATCTTCTTCATTCTTCGGAATGTGCACCCCAGTCAACACGGTTTGCCATAGTGAGGGGTTGAGTGACACAAGGTGGATCTTCATGTTGTGCTTCCACATCCCGTAGTCGGTTCTATCGAATTGGGGAGGCTTCCCCAATGGGATGGAAAGGTAGTGATTGTTGGAGACAAGGCGTTCATAGGTGTAGCCTTGTTGGTTGTAGTTGATTGTGCCACCCGATATGGAGGTTGAGGTGTCAACCTTGGGAATCTTCAACTTCTCTCGAAGTTTTGCCTTGAGTTGGCAAATCTCTTCATCATCCGTTGACTTGTCTTGGTAGACAAGCACTTCCTCATGGGTCGCTTCGATCTCATTGGTCGAGACCTCGTCATACCCCACTCCGGCCATCTTCTCTCCGAGTTGTTAGACTCTTTGGGAGAGTCACGCTCTGATACCAATTGAAAGTTTCCTAGAGGGGGTGAATAGGCTAAACGACCTAAAATGACTTAATAAAACAAGATCAGTACTCAGGGGGCGGACTAGTCCGGTCCAGGGGCAGACTAGTCCGGTCCACCTGCAGGGAAGGCCTAAAAGGAGTTTCTAACAAGTTTTAGTCCAATTCTTGTGATGGAAAGTATGTTAGAATGACTTAGTGAGCCTTAACAGGTTATGAAGCAAATATGAGACTAAGGATCACGATGAAACAAGGGTGATGAACAAAACCGGTAAAGCTAACCCTAGCAGCAATGTGCGATAAGTGAAAGCTAAGAACACAAGGGACACAAGGATTTTATCCCGAGGTTCGATCCCACGAAGGAATCTATGTCCCCATTGAGGAGTCCACGAAGGACCGGGTTCAACAACCCTTCCCTCACCAAGTTTACCGCACGGGCCTAACTTGGTTCTCCACTATCACAAAGGGTGAATACAAGATTCGTTGGGGCTTCTCACAATCAGAGGCTCCCACCACAAATACAATCTCAAATCACAAAGATTAACTCAAGCCACATATCACAAAGATTCACAAAGTGCAAGAGATCAAACCGAGAGCCGAAGAGCGGTGTTCTTCCTCTTCTTCACCTCACCAAACCCTAATCCACACAAGAATTAGTTTTAGAGGAAATGTAGGCAAGAAGGAGGATTCTGGAGGATCAAGGTTGTTGTGGCGGCGCTAGAGTTTCAACTTGCTCAAAGGATTGGTTCAAATGAACCCAGGGGTCCTCTATTTATAGAGGTTCCCAGCCCATACTGCTGACTTCAGCAGATGGGTGGACTAGTCTGGCCTACCGCCCGGACTAGTCCGGCCTCGGGGACCACTGACATCCCTGATAACTATCGCACTGCGCGGCAATCATCACACTACCCGCCAAACTTCAAATTCAAACGGTCACTTCAAAACAGACTAGTCCAGTCACAACCGGACTAGTCCGATCTCACACAGAACCTGTTGTTCCATGTGAAAACGGACTAGTCTGAAGACCACGGACTATTTTGGCCCCCTAGGGCGGACTAGTCCAGTCTACCCAGACTTAGTCGCTGAAGCACCGACTTCTCCCAAACCCGGACTAGTCCGGCACCCTAGGGCGGACTAGTCCGATCTCAGTCAGGACCTTTTGGTTCGGACCAAAACGGACAAGTCCGTGGTTTTGGAACTTAGTCCCCAAAAACACTCCACGACTACCTGGACTAGTCCGTCCCACTACGGACTAGTTCAAACTCAGTCAGACCCTTCTGGTCCGGCTGAAAACGGACTTGGCCGGCCAGGAGCAGCTAGTCCGGCCACTTGCACGGACTAGTCCAGCTACTCCTGGCAGACTGCTTCTAACTCTCTTCTCTCAATAGGTTTGATCTCTAAACCGTTTTGAGCTCCCAACTTGATCTCAATGCACTTTACACACACACCCTCACACATATTTGGCTAGTCTAAACTCGACACACTAGAAACCCTAGTTTCTCCTTTTCGAGTTGACATTACTGTTTTCATCCTTTTCCTTTTTGAGGGATTGTGCTTCCACTTGAGTCCACACCTGTGCTTAAGATCACTGAGCTCATTAGTCACTTAATTGTCATCATCAATCATCCAAAACCCACAGGGATCCTAGATGCACTTTCAGTGCTGGATCAGGCTAAGTCTTTAGCCGACTCCGGACCTATCATTGGTGTTGTATTTCAGACGAGTAGGCCATTCAGCAGGCACGATATCCCAAATGAGAAACTACCAAAAATATCCAAAGACATCACAGGTACTTCAGGCTGCCCGTCTGCAGCAGGATAGCACAACTCCTACTGTGGGCAAACAGAAAGATGTAACAGAGCGAAAAAATGAATAATATGCATAATATTTAAGCATAATTATATGACATGGTGACAATATCCGGATTGTTTTTATTGCTTTGTACAGGAGCATGTGTATTTCAGTCCCCAGTATTGAACCGCAGTGCTGGGAGGAAGAGTGCGCTGGCTTAGGGTCACAAGGCACGACTTTGGATGCTCGACCAAGCTAAGCAATATGCACACTCTTGACCTCCCGCTGACATTAGTCTTTTGGAAGACGTCTGGCCCCAAGTACTCAGCCACAACGTTGGAAAGGTAGAGTGTGCATACTTAGGGTGCAGGACCAGGCTAAGCAGATAGCACACTCCAGATCCCCAGTATTCAGTTGCAAGAAAGGTAGAGTGCGCATACTTAGGGTGCAGGACCAGGCTAAGCAGACAGCGCACTCCGGACCCTCTATTGGCATTAGCCTTTCGTGGGAGTGACCGCTCAGCGCCATGGGACTCCAAACAGGAAAATAACCATGGAGACCGGATACGTCACAGGTACCTGGTGGCGTCTATGTTGTCGTGGTCGCAGGTAGTCGTCGCGTGGTTGCGGAAGTAGCCATGAGGCAAAGTGTACATGCTTAGGGTCACGAGGCACCGGCTTAGGATGCATGACCAGGCTAAGTAGGTTGCATACTTTGGATCTCCCACTAGCGGCGGTGGCAGTAGAAAGTTATCGTTTGGTGACAGTAGTAGCCACTGAACACAGAGCGTGTGTCCGCCGGGTCAGCCCGCAATGGAACGGGAAGTGGTGCCGTCTTCCTTGCTCCCTTCATGGTGCGAGGGTCGAGAAGAGCCGGCGATGGACTGAATTTTCACCATCGAGGTAAGGCTCGTCGATCCAAGAAAGTGCCCCCCTACCTGGTGCGCCAAAATGTCGAAGAAGTTTTGCGACACTTCCCCCGGAACTGCTAAGGAGCAGCCCGCGGAGGTTCGTATTTAGGCGGGACGAATTTTCTGGATCTACAAACTAGATGAACATGAAGGATTTTTACGTGGTTCGAACCGCCGGGAGGCGTAATACCCTACATCCACGGAGGTTGTGTTGTATTGCATGTACTCAGCCCATGGTGAGCGTGAGATGCGTATGAGCGAGATGTGAGATTCCTCCCTATAGTTCGTGGCTGCTCGACCCTTTTATAGGTCAAGGTCCGGCGGCGTACATTATGACTGGGGCACGACGGGTGGCCTCGGATTAATTAGTCATGAGAGTACATTAACATGCCTTGATGTCATGTTAATCTGTCTTGATGGTGCATTAACATGTCTTAATTACATTTTAATGAGTCTTGATGTCGTCTTGAAGCCGCGGTCTTGATAATGCATTAATGCTGTGTTGATGGCGCGTTAAAGCGGTCTTGAGTGCACACATCACCTTCCGGAACCGTAGGATGCGTGGCAGCTCCGGACCTCTCCTTAGCGGGGGGAGGGGGGGCTAGGTCCGGTGTGGTCGGGACGCGTGGCAGCACCGGACCTCTCCTCAGCGGGGAGGCTAGGTCCGGTGTCGTCGGGATGCGTGGCAGCACCGGACCTATCCTCAGCGGGGAGGCTAAGTCCGGAGCTGCAGGTTGTCGGAGCCTCCTTTCTTCCTTGTATGCGGGGGTACCCGGTCTGCAGGGTATCGACAGTCGTGTTCAATTTTAAATTAACCAAAATTATTTATTTTGAAATCTAGAAAGTAATACAAAATTATTTTAAAAACAGTAGGATTAATATATAAGAAAGACACAAAAGTTGCGTTATTTAACAAGTAGAAAAATAGTTCTAAAATAAGATCATGGATTGGAAATGCGGCTATATAAAACTATGAATATAATGTCATATACTCCCTTCGTTAATTTTTATTTAAGTTGGTTAGTTCATTTTAAACCAACCAAAGTTAGAATAAAAAAGAACGGATGGGGTAATTATTTTTACTTATGAGAGACTGATAGAATCCGTCTACAATTACAATTCGGCCCTCGACAACGCCCCTCGGCATCTCTCCCCACCGCATGGAAACAAAGAGAACTGATCTTGAAACCGCCTCCCAGGCAGACCAAGAAACATGAATCTTTTCAAGAGCCATCGGTGGTACATTAATCAAGCTGATATGCGCTCTAAACACGTTGAACGCACCGGCGAACGGCTATCGGGCATCGGCCGTAACTTCGTTGTAGAGAATGGGATCGAACGCTTTTGTCGCCGTCGTGGATGGTGAGGAAGGAGCAATCCTCTGCAATAACACTGTAGCAAGATCATTGTTTATGCATCATTGTACCCAAAAAATATGAGGCTGTCTAAATTTCAGGTGCCTGAAAATTTAAATAAATTTAGGCACCGGGTAATTATCACATAATTACTATCATTAATCACTAATTCATGTGATTAATCATTAACCCTTGATTCTATAGGTTAATAAAGCACAAAATTGTTTTATTTATTATTTTACAATTAACATAACCCTTACAAATTACAAATTAAAAGAACAAAAATAGTTAATCATCTATCTTCCTGTGACCCGACAGCTGCATCAGCGCGAGCAACCGTGCCGCTCGCGGTCGCCTGAAATTTGCCGACTTCTCCGCCATCTGACTTTTAGTATTCCCGAAAAAAATATTGTCTAACTGGTACGGTGTTGTATTACTGTAGCAACTCCTTTGATCCGTTCACTATTGATTGAACGGTGGAGATTTAAGCTAGTGCTGGTCACTGTAGCTTCCCTGCATTGAGACCTTCAATGTAGAGGATTTGGTTCCAGTGAATTCCCCAATCACTGACAACGAGCGCTCGAATCGAGTTTGTGGGAAGCATTCGCAATGGTTCGATGACAGTATCGTGTGACGTGGTGAGGCCCGCCCAACGCACAATAGAAGCAAAGTGTATCACTATTTTTGATCTGATATTTTCCTTCTTCCTCTTCTTTTTTTGTTTGCAGAATAAGTGTACTTCCGGTTCACCTATAACCTTGTAATATTCGTACTATGTTCTTCAGGATTTGTCACCCTTCTTATTAATATAAGCCGGCCTGATAGTATCTTTCGAAAAAAATGTAGCACACAACACACCAGTTGCCATGCAAGGTATTAAATGTAGATATGGCAATCACAATCGCGGGCTGGTCTGAGATTTTTTTACTCTTAGATATAACATGTACTTGACCCAATATGGCTTGGGTGTGAGTTTCATTTTTCATCCGTGGATGCTCGAAATAGTTTACCATGATCTTTTGGCATTTTTGGCCTATCCCACCGCGCAAAAGTCGCCCACTAGAGAGTACCCATTTTTAGGTATTCTCGTTACTCAATACTCAATTTATAAACCCAATTTTTACGATTGTCTTGCACATCATTTAGCTCAGCTGTTGAAGATGTTTGCCAACCACCAACATAGATATTTTACAAATGCCAATCTATTTGAGTCTCTCTTTTCAATGTTCGGTAAGTAAGGTAATTTGGGGAATTCTAGGGTTGTGTTTTAATAGTTCCATGAGACCTAAGAATGTCCAACAGTATTGGGCTTGGATAAAACAGGTTTTACCTGGTGGTAACAAAATTTATACCCTTGGTTTGGGTGTTGTGTGTTGGTCTATTTGGAAGGCACCAAACAGTGTGTGCTTTGAAGGAAAGTTGATTAAAAATCCAGGAAGTGTAATTTGCCATGTTGTTTCTTTGTTGAAGTATTTGACAGGTATGTACTCTGAAGATATGAAGCAAATGATACAGATCAATACAGATGCAATTATGCAAGCGGCTCTGATGGTGCTGAAAGAACAACAACAAGGAAGACTTCTCCTACCCGCCCCTGGTCAGAACAACAACACTGATCAGGAGCACGAAAATGAAGATGCCTGAAAAAGGAAAAAAGAAGAGGGGGGAGGTTGTTGGGAGTGATCCCGGTACAACCGGGTACCCCATCACTTTCTCCCGTAAGAAACGGGCGTGGGGGCAATAACCCACGCCCGAGTACCTATCAGCCATGCACGATACCTCCGGAGGGGGCGTAACAGACTCGTTCTGTTACGCCCCCCCCCCCACCTGGTACGCGTTTTATAAGTCCCAGGGGGACCTCAGGGCGTACACACTTCTATGAGCGCACGTTCCCGAGGCCCCCGCCTAATAAACAATTTTTTATCGTTGCCGCCGCCATCGTTTGGGAAGCCACCGCCGCCTGTCATCGCTGGCTACTGCACTAGAGCCTAATGGCATCTAGCGCTCCCTCTGAAGGTAATCTACACCTCTCACCACTTTCTCCTAATCCTAATCTCTCTGCCATGTTCACATGTTGCATGTTAGACTCTTTGCCTTAGGGTTAATGTTGTTGCAAGTGATTGATTATGTCTAAGTGTTCCCGGTTAGATGCTCATAGTGTAGATCATAAGTCAGACTAGATTCAACATTGGTATCAGAGCCACGCTATTGAACTTCTAATTGGTGAATTAGTTTCTGACTAAGTTTAATTGCTTTCTAATCATGTTAAGTAATTCAACTCTGTTGATTAAGATTAAGCAGTTAGAAGGAGGGGATTTCAATTTTAGTCCTAGATCAATTAGATATAAACTCAGAAATAAGAAAATAAAGAGAAGAGGAACTTATCTGGATCAAGGTGGCCTCCGCTCAGAGCCAGCGCGCGATGGTTTTCCTCGACGGAAACTGACCGACGCCATCGACACTGACTGACAAGCACCTCGAGGTGCTTGATCCTCGCCGGAGACGACGACGCGGCGGCGCCGGAGGTCCCGCGCGGCCAGCGCTCGCTTGTCGCCTCACTGCCGCTCTGCTGCTCTCGCTCACGCGGTTCGAAGAGAGAGAGGGAGCGGATGAGAATGACTTAGGGTTTCCCGGGGGGCGGCCAGCGGGCGGTTTTGTGTTCCCGATCTCCATGGTGAACCATCGGATCGCCAACGAACGGCTAAGATCGCTCCACGTTATTAGTCCCCGTCGATTCACAGCCGTCCGATCTGAATCGGACGCCCCTCAGCGTGTGCCGCCCATTGCATAAGGAAAATGGGCCCCGAGCCCATGCGGGAGGTCGATTTGGGCCAGCTGGGCTGCCCTTTCAATTTTCCCCATTTTCTAAGATTTTTAAGTAGGCTGTATTCAGTAGTAGGCCGAATTACTTAGTGGGCCGCGCGCGAAATTTTTTTCATTTTGTCAGAAACTTAATCGGTGGGCTTTGGGCCAATTTAGTCACTGGGTCAAATTTTAAGTTTACTTGGTCTGTTTTTCTTTTAAGGAATTTTTTCTCCTGGTGGGCTGGGCCATTTTTTGGTATTGGGCTGATTTCTGGGGGTTTGTTAATCCATTAAGGAATTTTCAGTTTTTCAATTTACAGAAATCAGTTTATATGGAATTTAATTCCAGAAAAATTGAGAAATGGTTAGAAAATTCAGTTAAATAGCTGGGAAAATATTGAGAAATTTTGTGTGATAATTGTGTGTATTTTGATTGCATTATCTCTGCATTTTATGCTATTTATTGTCAATAAGAGGATTTTCTCAATTATTTAAATATTATTAAGTGTTTTTCAAGCAATTCTCATTAATTAAGAAATTAAGTTTTAGCTTCCGCTGTGATTAAGTGATAAATTAATTGAGTAACCAAAGTGAAATTTTAATTTATCAAGTTTTGAGTTTAAGTTAAGTTATGTTTATTAGTGGTAATTTAAATGAGTAACCAACGTGAAAATTTGAATTTGCCAATTAATTTTTAAGTGCATTTATTTGAGTTTGTGCTTAAGCTTATATTTATGATTATTTAAGACTCATTGAGTAACCAACGTGAAAAATGATGTACTAAGTTAATTATGCATGGAATTTGAAAGTAACCAACGTGAAATTGAATTGTCATCTTTGAGTTTATCATATTAAGTTTTGTTATGATGCTAAGTTTTAATGTTTAAGGGCATTTTTTTGCTAAGTAACCAACGTGAAAAAGCAATAATGCCATTCTTAAGTCATGATTTATCATAAGTTTTGGTCATTAATCCTCAAATCTTTATTTTTTGAAGGATCAGGCTTGTCCTCAGCACTTAGCGATATCTTCGCAATTGAGACCCTCAATGGTCAAAATTACGGGGTATGGAAAGAGAGGCTCCAGATGGCTCTAGTAGTCTCTGACCTCGATTTTGCGATTACGTCGCCTCGACCCACTGAGCCACCTGTCCCTATTGCTGAGACTGGGGAATCTGAGGAGTCTTTCGCTACGCGGAAGGCTAAGTACCTAAGCTTGAAGGATCAGTATGAGAAGGATCTCCCTAAGTGGGACACTTCCAACAGGAAGTGTCTCGTGATCATTAAAAGCACCATAGCTGACTCAATTAAGGAAGGAATCTCTGATTGTGATACTGCTGCAGAGTACTTAGAGAGAGTCAGAGGTCAGTTCACTGGCTCCACTAAGGCGAATGCTAGCACTCTCATGAGAAAGATTGTCACTGAGAAGTACTCTGGAGGTGGTGTGCGTGAGCACATCAATAAGATGAGTCACTATAACTCTAAGCTTAGGGAGCTAAACATTGTAATACCAGATGAGATGCTCATTTATTTCATCCTAAGTACTCTTCCTAAGGAGTTTGAGGCCTTTGTTGTCAATTACAACTCACTACCTGAGACCTGGAACATTGATAAAATTGTTGCTATGTGCGTTCAGGAAGAGGAACGCATAAAGAGCTCTAAGAATGGTGATTACATCAATCTGGCTGACACTAAGGGTAAGGGAAAGACAAAGAGGTACTTTTCCTCTCCCAAACCACCTTCCTTCAAGGTTTCAGGCTCCAGTTCTTCATCAAATAAGTTCAAGGGCAAGTCCTCTCAAAAGAGGGACAAGGATAAGTGTCACTTCTGTGGCTCAGATGAACATTTCCAGAAGGACTGCGTTGGATTCATTAAGTGGTGTGCTAAGAAAGGTAATGATATAATTACTTTTGTAAATGAGGCCTTATATGTGAATTATTCACGGTCCACTTGGTGGATTGACTCAGGTGCCACTGTGCACATTTGTAATTCAATGCAGGCATTAAGTACGATGAAAACTATAAGAAGAAGGGAAAGAGTGATTAAGGTGGCAGATGGGCGCGAAGCCGAAGTCGAAGCCATTGGAGACTTATCTCTTAGATTACTTAGTGGCTTTGTACTTAGGCTAAATAATGTTCTTTATGTCCCTTCATTAGAAAGGAACTTGATTTCAGTTTCGTGTTTGGATGATTCAGGATACATTTGTCATTTTGGTAATGATAAGTGTTCTATCAGTTATAATAATAAGATTATTGATCTTGCCTTCCGACAAGACATGCTCTACTTATTGTCCACTCACGAGAATGTGTTTGCTATATGTGATGATCAAGTTTCGTCTAAGAACGACTTAGGACGTAATAAGCGCAAAAGAAGCGATTTAGATACTTCGTCGAAATTATGGCATTGTCGTTTATGCCATATTTCGAGGGGGAGGATCGAACAATTAGTATCTCAATCGATTCTTCCACACTTAAACTTTTCAGATTATGAGGAATGCGTTGATTGCATTAAAGGAAAATTCTCCAAAACTATTAAGAAAAACGCCAAACGTAGCTCGGGAGTCTTAGAAATAATCCACAAAGATATTTGTGGACCTTTTCCCGTGACATCGGTAGATGGTTATGATTCCTTCATAACATTTACAGATGACTTTAGTCGTTATGGCTATATTTATTCAATCAAGGAGCGATCCGAAGCGTTGGATAAGTTTAAGATATTTAAGGCTGAAGTAGAAAATCAGCACGACGTTAAGATTAAACTAGTAAGATCTGACCGTGGAGGTGAGTACTACGGTCGACACACCCCTTATGGCCAAGTCCCTGGACCTTTTGCGAGGTTTTTACAGGAAAATAGCATAGTAGCCCAATATTCTACACCGAGCGAACCTCAACGGAACGGTGTAGCGGAACGGCGAAATCGTATGCTTATGGACATGGTGAGAAGCATGTTAAGCTATTCTACACTACCAGTTAGTTTATGGATGGAGGCCTTAAAGACCGCCATTCACGTACTTAACCGTGTTCCATCTAAGTCAGTACCTAAGACACCGTATGAGATGTGGACGGGACGTAAGCCCTCACTAAACTATCTACATGTGTGGGGATGTCCAGCTGGGGCTAAGATGTTCAACCCGAACTTAGGCAAACTGGATTCTAGAACAATTTATTGGCTATCCTTAAAGGAGTAAAGGATTTAGGTTCTATTGTCCAGGTAGACACACTAAGTTTATTGATACTAGACATGCCATGTTTTTAGAGGACACTATGATCAGGGGGAGTACGGTACGGCGGGAAATAGAACTTGAGGAGGAACGGATTAGTCTACCCGTTCCGATGACTCAAGAGCCTTATTTCACCCTATCTGCTGTCGTTGTGCCACCCGCACCTGGTACTAGTGACACAACGCCTGTCGTTGCACCTCCGTCGGCCACAATAGAAATAAGTGAGGTTCCACCTCCTCAGCCTGTTGAAGATGCGGTCGAACAAGATGAGGAGCAACAACAGCCTCAACCCTTAGACGATGTGCAAATAAGAAGATCACAAAGAGTAAGACGATCGGCAATTCCAAGTGATTATCAGTTATACTTAAGTGAAGAAATTCATGTTGAGGATGATCCCACCTCTTTTGAAGATGCCATGAGTAGACCTCAGTCATCCGAATGGCGTAAAGCCATGGAAGATGAAATAAGATCTATGAGTGCCAACAAAGTCTGGGACTTAGTAGAGATTCCTAAAGGAGCCAAAACGGTAGGCTGTAAATGGGTCTACAAGATTAAGCGTGACTCCAAAGGGAAGATCAAAAATTATAAGGCTAGGCTTGTGGCTAAGGGATTCACGCAGCGTGAAGGTATTGATTATAACGAGACCTTCTCACCTGTGTCATCTAAGGATTCGTTTCGAATCATCATGTCATTAGTAGCACATTATAACTTAGAATTACATCAAATGGATGTAAAGACGGCGTTCCTCAATGGGGATCTTTATGAGGACGTGTACATGGCTCAACCAAAGGGTTTTGTCATTAAGGGTAAGGAACACATGGGGTGCCACTTGAAGAAGTCTATTTATGGACTTAAGCAAGCTTCAAGGCAATGGTACCTAAAGTTCGATGAGACGATAAGAAAGTTTGGGTTTAAGGAGAATGAGGAGGATAACTGCATTTATGCTAAGTTTAAGAATGAGAAATTTAGTTTTCCTCATACTATACGTAGATGACATACTGCTGGCAAGTAGTGATGTCAACCTACTCTTAGAAACTAAGAAGTGTTTGTCCTCAAATTTTGAGATGAAGGATTTAGGTGAAGCTTCCTATGTCCTAGGAATTGAGATTCACCGAGATCGAAGAAAGGGGGTATTAGGATTATCTCAGAAGGCATACTTAGAAAGCGTACTCCGAAAGTACGGTATGCAAGGCTGTAAGCCCTCGCCTATCCCAATAGTTAAGGGTGACAAATTTTCACAATCACAGTCACCTAAGAATCAGTATGAGGTTGATCAGATGAGAGGAATTTCGTATGCTTCTGCTGTCGGAAGCTTAATGTATGCTCAAACATGTACGCGCCCTGACTTAGCTTTTGTGACTGGGATGCTTGGCAGATATCAAAGTAATCCAAGTTTAGACCACTGGAAAGCACTTAAGAAGGCTCTAAGATACATTCAGGGTACTAAGAACCTCATGTTAAAGTATAGTAAGTCAGACCCATTAGAAATAGTGGGTTACTCATATTCAGATTACGCGGGTTGTGTGGATACTAAGAAATCCACGTCAGGCTATATATTCACCCTCGCGAATGAAGCTATATCGTGGAGAAGCTCCAAGCAAGTCATAACTGCATCTTCCACAATGTATGTTGAGTTCATAGCTTGTTATGAGGCCACTGGACAGGCATCTTGGCTTAAGAAATTTGTTCCCGGCCTAAGAGTGGTAGACAACATTCATAAACCACTTAAGTTATACTGCGATAATGAGCCAGCAGTTACATACTCTCACAACAACAAGTCAAGTGGTGCTGCCAAACACATCGATATTAAGTATTATGTTGTAAAAGAGAGAATCCAGGATAATTCAATTAGTCTCGAGCATATAAGAACTAATAAAATGCTTGCGGATCCGCTAACCAAAGGCCTCCCTCCCAATGTGTTCAGAGAACACGTAGCCGGCATGGGATTAGGGGAGAGCCTGTGAAACAAATCCTGGATACTAAGGGGACACCTAAGGATAAGGTTATTTCTAATTGTGAGACATATTATGGTCTTCGAGTCGAACAGTACGTAAATGGCTGTTTTCTGATGCGTCGTGCTCCTTATGTCAAAGCAAGAAGAAATATACATAAGTTTAGTAGTTAAGAATAAGAATAAGCTAAGTAAGAAATAAGTTGTCCCGTGATCAAGGGGGAGAATGTTGGGAGTGATTCCGGTACAACCGAGTACCCCATCACTTTCTCCCGTAAGAAACGGGCGTGGGGCAACAACCCACGCCCGAGTACCTATCAGCTACGCGCGATACCTCCGGAGGGGGCGTAACAGACTCATTCTGTTACGCCCCCCCCCACCTGGTACGCGTTTTATAAGTCCCAGGGGGACCTCAGGACGTACACACTTCTATGACCGCACGTTCCCGAGGCCCCCGCCTAATCAAACAATTTTTGATCGCCGCCGCCGCCATCGTTTGGGAAGCCACCGCCGCCTGTCATCGCCGGCTACTGCACTAGAGCCCAATGGCATCTAGCGCTCCCTCTGAAGGTAATCTACACCTCTCACCACTTTCTCCTAATCCTAATCTCTCTGCCATGTTCACATGTTGCATGTTAGACTCTTTGCCTTAGGGTTAATGTTGTTGCAAGTGATTGATTATGTCTAAGTGTTCCCGGTTAGAGGCTCATAGTGTAGTCAGACTAGATTCAACAGAGGTATCTGGAAGAGGATTGAGTCTTTTGCTCATCCAGTTGATAGATGAATTCTGAGTTTTTATGTCATGTTCTCATACTTTCGCTTAAAAAATACTCTTTCCGTATCTTTTTATCTATCACCAGCTGATTCATTTTTGAACTAACATGTAATAAATAAAAATATCTGGAGCGAGCAGTAGACTGATATTTGTGAGTTTGTCTAATGCAGGAACTTGTGCCCGGGGCAAAGTTTGCCGGTTCATTTTGGCATAGGGAAAGTGTTCTCCTGTTACTGAACTTTGTAAGGTTGTGATATCCATTTATCTTATGGTGGTTCGTAAGTGAAATGAATATTCCGAATGCAAAAAATTTGAGTCTCTCTTTGAAGTCAGTCTTAGACTGTCCGCAGTAGTATACTGTAAAACATACTAGATACACTGTTTCGTAGTGTAATTTAAAATATGTATTATAAAAATAGAATAAGAATAACGTATAAAGTATGCTGCCGCCGGTGTAAATAGGATTAGTCGAGTGACTCGCAAGTCGCTGGTGTTGACTTGTCCAGTCAACTAGTCAAACTACGCAGATGGATACCAGGCGCACGTGCCTTATCGTGGAAAAAAGTACTAGTAGCATTCATGGGACTTTACGCGGAGATAATGACAGTGCCAGTAGTGGTCAATCCTGCCAACGGAACATTTAAGTGTACATACGTGTTTTGACTGGAGAACTACCAAAATGCAGCAAGGATTTCTTGTTCTTGATTTTTTTTTCTTTTTAGGAGATAATTTATTTTTCTTGTTGGCTGTTAGCAATCGATGGGAAGCATTCGCGATTTTCTTAGAACGGGTTGTATTATTAAAATGATATATAACAAAATTTACATCCAGTCCTTCCATAGGGACCCCTGCAAGGACAAAAAATTGTGTTGATTGCTTCCTTATACTTAAGTAGGAATATAGTTCTAAAGTTAAGGCTATAATTGGCGATGTGGCTTGGCTATATATAACTATGCACATCATGTCATATGATTACTTTTTAATTGTCTCCTTTTTTCATCAGCCCATTTTTTCTAATACGTCGCCGATCGGCATCTCTACCCACCGCATGGAAGCGAAGAGAACCGATCTGGAAGCCGCCTCCAGGCAGACAACGAAACATCAGTTTTTTTAAGAGCCATCGGTGGCACGTTAATCAAGCTCTCATATGCGCTAAACAACTGCGAACCGCCATTGGCCGTAGTACCATCCAAAATCCAAAATATTTGTTAGTTTTTAGTTTATTTTTGAAATGAAAGAGTGACAAATATTTTAGAATGGAACGAGTAACTTCGTTGCAGAAACTCGAACGAATCGAATCCAACGCTTTTGTCGCCGTCGTTGGTTGCGAAATCCAATGGACTGGACAACGAGCACCCGAGTCGAGTTTGTGGTAAGCATTCGCGATGGCTCGACGATACTGTCGCGTTTCCTGGCGAGCCCCAACGCGTGGTAGACCGATGAATGGCCTAACATCGTCCTTGGTAAGTTAACTTTGGGCCCACACAACAGCTCACGTATGGAGCCCATGCGCATCTGTCTGTCATCCCCATGCTAACGGCCCGCTTTCATCCGCCTCGCCAATGCCGAGGGCCCAGCTCCTGCTTGACCGACCGCCGGCCACCACCGGGCCGGCGAGCCTCGTGGTGGCAGACCAGGAAGGAAATCGTCGCCGGCGCTGGAGCGGCTGTATGTAGCGGCACATGACGGCTACTGATACAGTTCCTTTCCTATGACCCAGCGACGAAAACGACCACAAACTTTAGATGGCCAGTGTGAAGTCGCAAACCTCCAACAGAGCGCCGGCCGCGAATTGGACAGGCTGACAGCTACTACGTACTTGAGCCTGCCTCCATCATTGAATTAAATTGTATTCGTAAGTCAAGCCCAATTAGCACACTCTTGTCTTCCTCTTCCCTCGCCGTAGCGAATGCGAAACAGATCCTGGGGATGGAATGAAGTGATTGCCCAGATCCTGATACAAGGCATGTTTACTGAGAATACCGAGCAACGAATGTTCTTGCTCATGTGTGATATTCAGACCTCAAGTGTGTTTGGATGTATTGTTCGTTCTTCAGGATTGCAGTTGTTACAGGCGGGAACAAAGGAATCGGGCTGGAGGTATGCAAGCAGCTGGCTTACAACGGCCTCAAGGTCATCCTGACGGCGAGGGACGAGGGAAGGGGATCAGCAGCGGTGGAGATGCTTCATGAGTCCGATTTGCCTGGCGTTCAGTTTCACCGGTTGGATGTCAGTGATCCATCCAGTGCTGCTCGTCTGGCAGAGTTTATCAAGGACAAGTTTGGCAGGCTAGACATACTGGTAACCTGCTTCTTCACTTTAAATTGCTACTATTAAGATGTCCGATCCAACTAACATTGTGATCCTTACTTCTTCGTTTTGAATGAACTGGATTGCTAAAGCATGGTACCTTTGCAGATAAATAACGCAGGAGTTATAGGTGCAACTGCGGAGATAGACACTACCAAACCACTTCAGGAAGTAGTAAGTCTAAGTGGTTACTTCTTCTCCAGTATCATATATGGATCTAAAGTGGTTAACCAAAAGTTTACTGCACGTATCAAAAAAGCTCCTAGGCAAACTCGCCACGGAGCGGCTCCAATGGCTGCTGCAGCACTCCAGTGAGAGCTACGAGGAAGCAGAAGAATGTCTGAAAATAAACTACTTCGGCACCAAATACGTCACCGAAGCGCTCCTTCCTCTCCTCCAGTCCTCCTCAGATGGAAGGCTCATCAACGTGTCCTCCAACTACGGCCTACTACGAGTATCCTCCCTCTCTGAACTGCTGCACATCATGGCATAGCTCGTGTTCGTGTGCTAACCGCTAATCCTCAAAGTCTTGTTCTGTTCTTCTGATCCAGTATTTCAGCGGCGAAAGCCTTAAGCAGGAGTTGAACGGCATTGACAACCTGACCGTAGAGAGGCTGGACGAGATGTCAGAACTGTTCCTGAAAGACTACAAGAACGGCCAGCTGAAACCTCGTGGATGGCCCGTCGATTCCGAGTACTTGGCCTACAAAGTCTCAAAGGCCCTGATCAATGGATATACTCGTATTCTGGCGAAGCGGTACCCGGAATTGCGCATCAACAGCGTGCACCCTGGCTATTGCAAGACTGACATCAACTTTGACACCGGAGAATACACAGCGGAGGAAGGAGCCAGCAGCATTGTTACAGTGGCGTTTTTATCGAAGAATGGCCCAACAGGTGCCTTCTTCTACCGCGACGAAAATGTAGCATTTGTGTAACACTTGAGCGTACTCAGACAATGGAGTGGATAGGATTGGAATTAATTATTTTTCTGTTGTGTGTGTATGCGTTCTTGTACTAGTGGGTAGCTTTTCATATAATTATAAATGTCATCAGGACGTACGGTTGTGCTGATACAAAATGTTTTCATAAGCTGTGTGCATATATATGGCTATGCTTGGAGACAAATCGCGGTTCTCATGAGCTTCGCATGGAATGGACAATGGAGGCATGCATCGTACAGTTGCAGCTTGACAAGCCAAGTTCACAAAACAAGAACAAAAAGGAGCGAAAAAAAATAAGGAGCAGATCGAAACTCCAGATGGCGCGTCGTCTTTACATATATATGCTCCTCCTTGGCTCCTAATTGTCCTCTACTTTGTCATGTTGAACGACTTCCTCGTCCTGCGCTGGTTGCTCCTCGGCCACGAGGTCGGGCAGCGCGTCCTGGGATCCGCTCTTCTTCTTCATGTGGTTGTAGCTCCCCTTCTCCATGAACAGCTGCGAGAAATGGATCTTGCAGTACAAGACGCCGTTGAGCGCGGCGTAGGAGGACGTCGTCAGGATGCAGCCTCCGTGAGAGCATTTGAAGCAGCTCTTGTGGTACGGCTCGCCTTCCAAGGTTAACTGGTGGACAATGGGACGATGGTTCAGTTTTACGATGACGTACGTTTCAATAATTTGATTGTTAATTTGGTCTTCGTAATTTTTTTTAGCGGAAGCCGGAAGTGCAGCGCTTGTTTATTACCTTCTCTAGCGGGTACACTGTTTTCTGGCAGGCTGCACACTTATCCTGAGTACCAGAGAATGCAGAAGATAGCTTGCTTGGTGCCCTTGCCTGCAGCAGAGGGATTCCAATTTGCGTTGCAAACGGTGATACAGTAGAATAAACGTACTGTGAAAGTGAAAGCAAACATGATGATGGTTTTGTGGTTAATTATGTACCAGTTCACCCTTCTCTGAAGATTTGCCGCCTGAGTTAACGCAAAAAAAAAAAAAGGTTAAAGATTGCGCTGTAAGAAACAGAAAAACGGTGTGGCGAGAGCGAGACTGGTCAAGTCGTGGGATTACCTGGCGTGAATTTTTTGGAGAAACTCCCCGTCTCCTTGAAGAGCTGCTCAAAGTGGGTCTTGCAGTACAGCACGCCGTCCATGGAAGAGTAGTTGCACATCTACAGGCAACAAACGGAAGCAGTTTGCAGCATCAGAGACTGTATCATCATTCTCCCTTCAGAAAGCAAGCGTCCCTCGTTTCTTCAGGGAGTACTCCGTATTTTCGCTGCCCTTTTCTAGGCCATTCGCATTCGCGCTACGCGAGGCAGGACCGTTCCGTTTGTCAGAGAGCACTACTAGTTCTGACGTACCGAGAGGATCCCTTTGCAGTGGCTGCACTTGAAGCATGTCTTGTGGTAGCTGACGCCGTCGGCAGTGAGGAGGTCGATGAAGTGGACGGTCTTGTCGCACGCGCTGCACTTGTCCTGGGTGCCGGTGAAAGACATGGTGCCGACGACCCCCTGCCTGCTGCAGACGCGCTCGCCCAAATCCCTGTCGCTTCTCTCCTCCGCCCGGGCGAGTGGGTAAATAGACGAAGAAGCGCTGAGCGTTCGCAATGCATGGTTAAGGGGGAAGAAAAACAGGACAGGGAACGAGAGCTTGGGCGGGAGCATCGGGCGCGGGCGGCCTCTGCGCCGCACAGACTACGTCAACGCACAAGCTCGATTTAGAGCGTCCATGCGTGCCATACATCGTGGCAGTGTCATGAAGGCCCATCAGATTGACCCGTGCTCACGGCTGGGTTGGGCCAAGCAGCGGTGTTTGGCATGAGGAACCTCTTCTGTATTTGCCAGTTAATTAAGCAGCTTTCTTGTGATTCCTGAACTTCTAGCGTATGAACATCCTACAGTACCGGTGATCATCGTTTGGAGAGAATTCAACAATATCATGCTGACCGAGTAAATATTATTATCATCCTCGTACATTCAAGAGGTTAAATGAACATCCTACTAATCATCCATTTCATCTTTCGAAAAAAAACAATCATCCATTTCAACATGAGAACTGTGACGTCCATCCAACGTCAGTACATGACCGTACGGACACTGAATAACCGGTATGCTCTATTACTTTTTTCCTTGTGCGAAGCGAAGAACTAACGGGCAATACAAGATGAAAGATATCGGAGCGCAACACAAGGCCGAAGCTCGAGACGGTTGACCAGGTCAGCAACGATCCTGCTTCCAGTTGACGCGAATTATTATTAGCGCCGTATTAAAACTCTTTAATACAAACTATCGTTGTTCGTAGGTACTCCTCCATCCCTAAATAAATAAATGAAAAATGTGATTTATTTGAGGATGGAGGAGTAGCTAGTACGCCCATATGCATATATATACTAGTATGTGTGTTCTCCACTGCAACAACTCTGAATTTTGTGTCTGACCAACGACGCGGAACCGCTAGTCGCACATCCAATAGCTATAAGCACATACTCTTTCCGTCGAAAAAAACTTGTCACTTTATGTTCAAAAATAAACTATAAAACGATAAGTTTTTTAAATAGAAGGGAGTAATTAGCTTGCTAGCCTACGTCCGTTGAGGAAGAAGAGAGCAAAAAACAAAGCAATCTAATGGTTGGGCGTGACGCGTTCTCAGCTGGCAAATATTCCCCCATCTTGTTCTTCGTTCTTCCTCGATGACGACTTCAATTGGCGCGTAACAATTTTATTCTCTGGGCATTCTGGCAAGTTCGTCATCCGCCACAGCCATGCATAGATGGCGCCTCGTCTCTCTACTTGTGGCGCCTAGTAGCTTCTGTACAAAACTTGGTACGATTTGTTGCGGGGGAACAACTAGATGCAATCAGCATTCTGTGTAATTGTGCAAAAATTAATAAAAGAAGGCTAGAATAATTGCTTGATTAAAAGAAGGCTAGAATAATTGCTTGATTAATCCATAGGTCTAGGTACATATTTATAGATACATAGATGTGCCGGTATACAGGCTAGGCCCAAACACATAACACAGTCCAACACCCCCCGCGGTCCCAACATCTAGCCACAACAGATGTTGAGACTGGACCAAAACTCAGAGAACAAAGTCGACGGGAGTCCCTTCGTGAAGATGTCGGCAAACTGTGATGTCGTTGGCACGTGGAGAACTCGAACCTCACCACGTGCAACCCGCTCACGAACAAAGTGAAGATCAATCTCCACATGTTTCGTGCGCTGGTGCTGGACGGGGTTGGTGGAGAGGTAAACGGCGCTGACATTATCACAGTAGACCAACGTGCTCCGAGCGACAGGGGAGTGGAGCTCCTGAAGTAACTGCTGGAGCCAAGACGCCTCTGCTACGCCGTTAGCCACGGCGCGGTACTCCGCCTCAGCACTGGAGCGAGAAACCACGGGCTGCCGCTTCGAGGACCAGGAGACAAGATTCCCCCCAGGAAGACGGCGTAGCCAGAGGTGGAGCGGCGGGTATCAGGGCACCCCGCCCAGTCAGCGTCGGTGTAGACCACCAACTCAGAAGGCGAGTCACGTCAAAGTAGAAGGCCGTAGTCGAGGGAGCCGCGCAGGTACCGAAGAATCCGCTTCATCGCCGTGAGATGCGTCTCCCGCGGATCATGCATGTGGAGACACACCTACTGAACCGCGTACGAGATGTCCGGCCTGGTGAAGGTGAGATACTGCAGGGCACCTGCAAGACTCCTGTAAGAGGTGGGGTCGGCGACCGAGGCGCCGTCGGCCGAAGCCAGCTTCGCCTGGGTGTCCACGGGAGTGGAGCACAGCTTGCAATCAGCCATGCCCGCTTGCTCAAGGATATCCAGGCAGTACTGGCGCTGGTGGTGGAACAGAGCGTCCGGACGGTGCTCGACCGCAACGCCCAGGAAGTGGTGGAGCTGGCCGAGGTCCTTCATCGCGAACTCGCGCTGCAGGGCGGAGATCGTGCGCTGAAGAAGAGTCGGGCTGGACGCCGTGAGGACAATATCGTCCACGTACAGGAGGAGGTAGATGGTGTCACCCTCATGCCTGTAAACGAAGAGCGAGGTGTGTGACTTGGCCTCGACGAAGCCAAGCGAGGCCAGGAAGGAGGCGAACCGTATTACCAAGCCCGAGGCGCCTGCTTCAGCCCGTATAGGGACTTGTTCAGCCGGCAGACCAAGTCTGGACGGGCTGAATCAACGAACCCTGTCGGCTGACTGCAGTACACCGTCTCTGTCAGCGTCCCGTGAAGGAAGGCGTTCTTTACGTCCAGCTGGTGGACAGGCCAAGAACGCGAGAGAGCCAACGACAGAACAGTCCGTACTGTCGCTGGCTTAACCACCGGACTGAAGGTCTCGTCGTAGTCCACTCTAGGGCGCTGAGTGAAGCCCCGAAGTACCCAACGAGCCTTATATCTCTCCAGGGAGCCATCCGCCTTCCTCTTATGCGTGAAAACCTACTTGCCTGTGACAACGTTGCCACGGGAGGGACGGGGAACAAGGTCCCACGTCCGGTTGGCAAGTAGGGCCGCATACTCCTCCTCCATAGCGCGGAGCCAGTGAGGGTCAGCGAGGGCGCTACGGACGGAGGTCGGTATAGGTGATACCGAAGAGGAAGTGGATGGTGTCGGTGTCGTCAAAGAGAGTACCCCTCCGGAAAACCTCTCAAGAGGCCGGAGAACCCCAGCGGCACGTCTAGTCACCATCGGGTGAACGTGTCCTGGGTCCCGGTGTAGCAACGGTGGGTGGTACACCGAGGGCTCTGGACGCGCAGGCGTAGAGGCACCAACCAGCTCTCGTCGCTGGTAGACAAGAGCAGGGTCGGCGAACCGTGGAACAGGGGCCGCGCGTGGCGCAGCAGGGGACGCGGGAGCCGGAGTAGTCGTCGGGTCCCCGCACGGCGCGGGAGTCGAGGCGGGAGACGCCGAGGCCGCGCGTGGCGCAGCTGTAGGGGTCGTCGGGGCCTCGTGCGGCACAGAAGTCGAGGTTGGAGACGCTGGGGCCGCGCGTGGCGCAGCCGTAGGAGACGTCGGGACCTCGAGTTGCGCAGGAGTCGAGGCCGGAGACACCGTTGCCGCGCGTGGCGCAGCTGTAGGAGGCGTCGGGGCCTCGCGTGGTGCAGGAGGCGAGGTCGGAGATGCCGAGGCCGCGCGTGGCGCAGCAGGGGACGTCGGTGCCACGCGTGGTGCGGCACTTGTCCTCAGGGTCGACGGAGCCTGGGCACCAACCCGCACTCGTCGCTGGTAGACGAGAGCAGGGTCAGTGAACCGCCGTGTCGTGGCTGTAGGAGGCACAGCCGGAGTCACCACAGGTGTCAGTGCTGCATAGGGTGCAGCTGGCGACGTCGTGGGAGCCACCTGGGAGCTGGTGGGTGATGTACTTGCAAAAAAAGGTCAAGGCAGCTGTGGTGGGGCAGCCTCGGTGTCAATAGAAAAAAGAGAGTCCAGCTCTGCAGCTGAACCAGAGGTGGAGGAAGAAAAGGGGAAGGATGACTCGTCGAAGATGACGTGCCGAGAGATCAAAATGCGGTGGGTAGAGAGGTCGAGGCACCGGTATCCCTTATGCTCAAGGGAGTACCCAAGAAAGACACACCTAGTAGAGCGGGACGCAAGCTTATGTGGAGCAGTGGCGGAAAGATTAGGGTAGCAAGCGCACCCGAAGACACGGAGGTGGTCGTAGAGAGGGGTAGTGCCATACAGGGCAAAGAAAGGAGTCGGTGCTCGAATCGCCTTGGTAGGAAGGCGATTAAGGAGGAAGGTGGCAGTGTGAAGTGCCTCTACCCAGTATCGAGCGGGGATAGATGCCTGAAACATCAAGGAACGCATGACATCATTAGTGGTGCGAAGCATGCGCTCAGTCTTGCCATTCTGGGGGGATGTGTATGGGCAAGACATGCGTAGCTGTGTGCCATGTGTAAGAAGAAAGTCACGAAGTCGCGAGTTGTCAAACTCTCATCCGTTGTCATACTGGAGAGCATGAACAGTACGTCCAAACTGTGTGGAAACCCAAGTGAAGAAGTGAGAGAGGGTATCAAATGTCTCAGATTTCAGACGTAAGGGAAAAGTCCAAGAGAAATGTGAGAAATCATCAAGTACCACCAAATAATATTTAAAACCCGAGACACTGATAACAGGAGATGTCCACAAATCGCAATGGATAAGATCAAAAATATGTTGCACATGAGACACAGAAGTGGGAAAGGGAAGCCGAACATGGCGACCAAGCTGACAAGCGTGACACAATGACTCATGTGTGCCCCTAGTACACGATATAACTGAACTACTAGACAACTTCAACATAGCATCAGCGCCAGGGTGACCAAGCCGACGGTGCCAAGTAGAGGACGAAGTTGTCGTAGCCAGAGCAAAGGACGAAGACACAGCAGAAGAAGGAAGTCGAAGAGTGTACAGGGCCCCCGGACTATCACATCGAAGAAGAAGAAGACGCCGGGTGGAAAGATCCTTCACAGACAAACCAAAAGGATCAAACTCAACAGAAATATTATTATCAGTGGTGAAACGACGAATGGAAAGCAAATTTTGAATAATGTCTGGAGCAACGAGAACATTATTAAGATGGAATGAACCCGGAGAAGCTGAGTCACCTACAGAGGTGACTGGAAGAACGGATCCATTGCCAACAATGATCGATGAAGGAAACGAGTGATGAGGTGGGTGGGTAGAAGAGAGAATACCAGCATCTGGGGTGGTGTGGTAGGAGGCGCCAGAATCAGCCACCCAATCAGTAGTCGGCGGTGTAAGGTGCATGGTACTGAAGGAAGACGCCAAGTCCTGACGGTCCCACCCCATGGGCGGCTCCTGGAGAGGTGTTGGTGGCTCCGAGTACCCAGCGGGGTAGGAAACACCGCCGTAGGCTGGAGTTGGCGATCCAGCCGCAGGGCGACCAGGTCCACCATAGCCCGGATGGGCTACGTACGCCACCTGAGGACGTGGCTGGCGCGGAGTGGAGGAAGTCAGTGGCGCCCCAAGAAGACCCAGAGACAGTCCAGGCCACATAGAGATCTGGCCAGTCCACGGGTTGTACGGTGTGGGCCAGGGCGCACCTCCCTAGCCAGTGCCACCAGTACCACTACCAGTAGGAGCAGTAGACGTAGGAGTGACGCCAGCACCTCGTCCTGTGCGCCTTCCATCGTGACGTCGACGAGTACCACCCCCAGAGCCAGCAGAGGCACCCGGGGCGGTAGGTGGAGTAGGTGGTCGCGATAGTGGTCCCCCAGAAGACGGTGGGCGTGAGGGCTGCCCAGAGCCATAGAAGGCTGAGGCAGACCCAGAGGTAGCAGATCCACCAGTCGTGATCTCCTCAAGCTCGAGATCAAACCAGACCTTCTCGAAGTCGGTGGCGGCTCCATATGGAGAAGCCAGAAGCGAAGATGGCTGAAGCGCTCGTTCAGGCCGTGAAGGACCCGAAGTACTAGAGTGCTGTCAGCGACCGGCTCGCCAAGGTCGCGCAAGGAGTCAGCCATGCCCTTCATCTCTCCACAGTAGGCCGTGATGGAGCGGTCTCCCTGCACTGTAGTCTGGAACTGTGCGTTAATGTGAAGAGCCCGAGTCGCACGGTTCCCCAAGAAGTGGTGCTCCAGTATCTGCCAAGCCCGGCGTGCGGTCCCCGCACCGCGCTGTCCGACAAGCTTGTACAGATCATCGGCGAGAGTGCCAAGGATCCAGGCAAGGACCAGACTGTCCATGCTGATCTAAGAGTCATCCCACGGGGCGTCGTCCTGCTGGACGTGGTCCGCAAGCTGGTACCGCCGTAACGTGAGGAGAAACTCGTTACGCCAGCGGGCGTAGGTGGTGGAGGTACAACTCAGAACAGTCGGCACTAGTGTCCGAATGTTCTGAACTCTAGCCGCCTGGACGTGTAGGGCGGCGGTGAGCGACGCCGAGTATGCGGAGTGCACACTGGTGTACGAGGTGGGCTCGTACGTCGTGCCCGGCGGTCAGTGAGCGCTCTCCTAGATCTGGTGCGAGAGAGCAGCCGCCGAGGCGCGCTCCTGCTCTAAGGCAAGAGCGAGTGCCCGCTCGCGATCGCGAGAGGCAGCCAGAGCCGCGAAGACACCGGAGGTGTCCGCGGCCGTCGTGGTGGTGCTAGCGACACCGTAGAGAGGATCAGTGGCCGCAGCAGATCCGGAGCCCGTCATGAAGGCAACGGCAGTGGGGCCGGCAAGTGGGCCGCCGGCGGCGGAACCAGTCGCAGTGCCGTACGCAGGCCGGGTCATGTCGATGAGGGGCGCGCCCGCTGCGGGACCAGTTGCAGGCGCACCAGCGCAGGGGAGGGAGCCGGCCAGGGACGAAGCGGCGCCGGCCAGAGACGCGCCGACCAGGGAGGGAGGAGCAGCCGGCGGCGGCCGGGCCAGGGGCGCGCCGGCCCAGGGGAAGGAGGCGGCCGGTGGCGGCTGGGTCAAGGGCGCGCCGGCGCAGGGAGGGGAGGCGGCCGCGGCAGGGGCGCGCCAGCGGCCAGGAGGGGGGTGCCAATGGCGGCGGTCGGGGGGAAGGCGCTGGCGGCGGCGGCCAGGGAAGGGGCGGCCCCGGCGGCGGCCAGGGGAGGGGCGGCCCCGGCGGTGGCCAGGAGGGGGTTGCCGGCGGCGGCGGCCAGGGGGATGGCGCCGGCGGCGGCCAGGGGGATGGCGCCGGCGGCGGCGGCTAGGGGAGGGGCAGCCCCGGCGGCGGCCAGGAGGGGGGTGCCGCCGGCGGTGGCGGCGGGAGGGGTGCCGGCAGCGGCGGCCAGGGGAGGGGCCAGGAGGGGGTTGCCGGCGGCGGCGGCCAGGGGGATGGCGCCGGCGGCGGCGGCCAGGGGAGGGGCGGCCCCGGCGGCGGCCAGGAGGGGGGTGCCGGGGGCGGCGGCGACGGGAGGGGCGCCGGCGGCTGCGGCTAGGGGAGGGGCGGCGCCCATGGGGGGCGGCAGCGGCTAGGGTTAGGGTGGTGGGGATTAGAGTTTGGCTAATGATACCATGAAAGAAGGCTAGAATAATTGATTGATTAATCCGTAGGTCTAGGTACATATTTATAGATACATAGATGGGCCGGTATACAGGCTAGGCCCAAACACATAACTCAACACAGTCCAACAATTAAATCTAAACCAGACGATCTATATTTAAGGGTTAGTGCATTTTACACTTAAACTCCTCCACCTAGCATTATATTTATGTTGTCAAGTGCGAGATTTTAAGTATAAAAATGTAATAATCATTGGATGTAGATCATGTAGTTTAGATTTAAATTTTACACAATTGCACAAGAATGTTGATTGCATTCTAATTGTTTTCTTGTCGCTGACCTTTTGGCCTGGCCTCTACGTACATTGCCTGCAGTGAGAGTTCGGAGCTCGCCGTAACCATTATACTGCTATTGTTCATGTGTCCAGACTGCAGACTCACAACAAATGCATCAACAACTGTTGAAAAATATGGTACTGTTCCGCGTGACCAATTTTTTTAGGCCGTCGTGGATGATTATTTGCAACAGGTCAATGTCCGTAGGTAGATTCCTCAAGCTCATAGGCTTGACTTGCCGCAAGACTCGGCTAGCTCACCATACACGTACAACAAACAGAACTTTTGCTGATACCGACAAGAGAACTACCAGTGGCAGCAGTTGAATACAAAACTGAACGCGCTGGTCAATTCAGCAAATTGCTACGGTTGTTCCGTAAACAAAATCGGAGCGGTTGATATACTCCCTCTGTTTCATTTTAATTGTCGTTTCAGACAACTAAATGTACTAGAAATGAACTAACGAAGGTTGTCCTAACGACAATTAAAACGAAACGGAGGGAGTAGCATTAGTTAACATCGAAGTCCATAATAATTGAAGCCAATAATAGCGTGCATTATTTTAATCCCAATCCTTAGTCATCACTAAACCATCTTTCAATGGTTTCAGCGAAATAACAGATACTGATAGCTCTGTAACTTTCTGAATTTTCGTGCCAAAGTCCCTGTCCATATTTTACACAAGATATGATAAAGTTAGTCCCGTTGCTGAACTCTGCCATCGAGAAACTCATGCGTTCACTTTCACAAGAGTCACATTGAAGAAATTATAGTGGTACGTACAATGTGTTTAGAATAATACGTACATGTACTACCTGCATTGGTGGGTCATCAAAGTCCACCATCCTTGTTTGAATTGAATATTGCCTGTTTCAAGAAAAATGACGAGGAAGCTTTGTACCCCATGGCTACAAATAGCGCTTTTCTACGGTATATTTCACCAACCACGGAATTAATTAATAAGGGCATCAGCATTTCCTCATGCAGAAGGGCTTCAGCAATCGTCAGCATTTCCTCGTTTGGATATAAATATAGGCTGTTCGTGTACCTACTACAAATAAAACCCCAAATAATAATTTTGGATTCATTTGATCCGTGACATTGTTATGTCATACTTACGCTAGGCTCTCTATGTCACGCTATTGTTATCAAGACTATAGATGGTCAAATGGGTCGGTCTTTTCGAGCCAGCCCGAAGCCCGACCGAATTGGCCCAACATGAACTCGGCCCGACACAGAAAGAACCTGACCCAGGCCGACCCGAAAGCACTGGTGTGTCATGTCTGGGCTCAGACGTCGGCTCAACATGCCACCCAGGCACGGCCCGAATCAAGGGCAGCCCAATCGGCCCGTCCCTTAGCCCATGTAGCCCGCTGGGCCTGGCATGGCATGGGCCCAATCCAATTAATCCTGATATATATAACAAATACCAAACCTTAAATCCTCCCTCACCATTCACCACAGTTGTCACCTCCCAGTTCCCTTATTCCCTCTTGCCATCCTCCCCGCCTCCGATTCCCTCTGTCCCTCCTCACCTCCCCAACGATTTCGCCAGGATCTCGCCGGCCTCCCCGCCTCATCCCCGACGGCGAGCTCCACCGAGCTCTCGCCACGTCCGCCTCCCCGCTGCGGCATCCTCACCCGCTCAGGCTCCCACACGGTCCCACCGCTCGCCCGTCCCCTCCTCTAACCTCGGCGGGTCGGTGTGACGGCCGGCATCACCAGCGCCCCATCTCAACGCGTCCGCAGCGGCCGACAGGGGGCTCTCGGACTCCCCGTCTCCCCCTCGAATCTCGTTTCGGCGCGGCGACGACGACATTCAGCCTTGACGAATCCGACACCAAGAATCGGATCTTGGGTCGGCCCGACACGGATGGCTCATCTCGAGCTCAGCACGGCCTGACACGGTTAAAAAATAGCTCGGGTCATACTTGAGCCGAGACGTAGGCCCGTCGTGCCAGCGCGACACGGCCCGGTGCCTCTTTCTGGCCATGTCGGGCCTAGGTTTTCCTGACCCGAGACCCGCCATGCTCGTGTTGTGCCGGCCGACATGGCCAATTGGCCTTCTATAATCAAGACCAATCAAAACGAACAGCAATATTCAGTTCAGTGAACCTTTCTGAAAATAAAAATAGTGCTTCAATTACTATGAATTTTGATATATGAGCTGGCCGGCGGACTATGTCCTAAACTAGTTGACTGAATGCGTTGCTTGTGAGGAGAAGAAGTTCGCATTAGCCTAAGCACAGGTGATATGATAAATAATTAGTAGTTTTATATTAAATTGGGAAATGAATATCTTCAAAAGCAACAAGATCCGATGGGAGACACACCTAGAGATAACGACAGGAAGTGGCTACATATTTTTACCGAGTGTCGACATCATTCTGTCAAGTATAACTGAGGGACAATTTAGTATTGTACACAGAACAATTATAATATCCTTGCAGATAAAATAATGTGATATGATAATGAATAAGTTGTTAGCTTATCATGCGTATTTATTATGAGAGGCACCGTGTTTCCAAGAACTCGAAATATCTTAAGCTACTTATTCCATTTTGTCAATGGAATATGATGACGTGTTAGCTGGAAGACAAAAGCACGCTATACCACCTACCACACGATGCGTAGTCCATCTAAGAACACAAATAAGCTCGTGCTGTTTTTAGAACGGAACAAAAAAATTTGGAGTTAACGATCACCAAGTGTCACCCTCAAAATAACGAGAAGATTATTGCCGAGTTGTTTCTATTACAACGTTGTCCGGGAGGGATGCTACCTGCTCGAGGCAGTTCGTTACATCGAATCATGAGGTTTGTCGCATTTGCTTGACCCCAATCATCCCTCTAAGCCTAGTAGCCTACAGTTGGAGTAAAATTCTACCTATATCTCATTCAAAATTTATTTGTCAAGTTAGTCAAAGTTAAAATAATCTCTTTTATCAAATTTATAGAAAAAATATTAACTTCCCTGATATCATATTAGTACCATTAGATTCACTCCAGTTGTATTTGCATAGCATACTTATATATTTTGTGTGGTAGAGGCTAATATTGTTTCTATAAGTTTTGTTAGAAAATATAAGACAATTTACTGAACAATTTCGGAAAAGCACGCAAAACACAACAACAATTAACACCGACAGACAAACGGACGAGTAATATCGCGTATCGATTTGAAGTCGGAGGAACTGTTGTAGATCTGACGGCGAACAGTCGTTGCAGACGCTGGTGACGACGTTGGGCTGCAGCGCCCGATCTTCTCGGTAGACGACCCGTGATGAAGAACGCGAGCAGTCGCGCGAAGCGCTTCCCAAAAACCTTATTCGCCCTCTCTCGGTGCAGGATCGCAAGGGGGAGCGGTTCTGGAGATCTGTTTTCCCGATCGTCGGTGCACGCTGGCGCTCGAGATGGAGTAGACTAGAAGCGACGCAAGGAACGCAAATGTGGGAACGATTTGATTGTGAGATTATCTGCCCTACCACATACGACCGTATTTATAGAGTTCCGCGGAGACAGTTCGACTACGATCCGAAGGATCCGTATCCGATCCGACTCTGCAGTCGTAGACGCGTCCGTCTCTAACGACTTGGACTCAGTCTCGGGAAGCCCGAAATTCAGAAGCCCCAAAACTCAAATTTAATTTTCTGCAAAAATATAAAATATAGGCTC
This sequence comes from Tuctoria greenei, assembly GCA_036927565.1. Taxonomy (NCBI): domain Eukaryota; kingdom Viridiplantae; phylum Streptophyta; class Magnoliopsida; order Poales; family Poaceae; genus Tuctoria; species Tuctoria greenei. Next base: position 14,719,072 of record JAYESD010000006.1, read on the forward strand.
GACTCGAATTCACACGAACACGCGCGCGTATGCGAAGTGAGGCGGGGCGTGGCGTGGTGAGTAAGGAGAAGGAGCGCACGTGGACTCATGTACTCTCTCACTCAAGGTCACGTCGGTCGTACTCGTACCTCGACTCCAAAGTTCATCCTTTCTAACGCGATGTACAGCCGGCGCATGTGCAAGCTCTCACCGGATGACGGCATCGTGCGCGCGGCGATTCCTGGCCGGGGCAGCCTACCGGCCGACGCCGCTCGCACAGTGTCGCAGAACTAATGACGCGCGCGCGCGCGCAGCGCACATGCCACATGGGCATAAGGATGAGACGACCCCAGAAGGCCGGAAGCCGAGGCCGATCGATCCGCCTGCTCCTGCCGTTCGCCGGCACTGTTTCATCAATCCCTTCAACAAACAGAGGCACAGAGCCAAGGTATTATACCTTGTTTTCTACGATTGAGCAATAAACTGAGCCAGATATGGGTTTGGAATACGCTGATACACAGCTTGGCAGCGTTGAAATGCGCTGTTTCTCCTTAGGAAGTCCGATTTTTTTTTTCGCAACAGGTGAGGTCTTGCATCTAGGAACACGCCAGCCGCCACTCGTTTGTCTTATTGTGCGGCTGTTAGGTGGCGGCCTCCAGGGCCCGAAAAGGTTCGAGTCGTTCCATCGAACAGACAAAAATCTAACCCCGTTTTTTATTAAAAGATAAAAATGGCATAGCCTCTCCATTTAAAAATAAATAATATTAGTTAGCTCAAAATTGAACTAATCAGCATCATTCATTTTAATACGAATAGAGCACAAGCGTTTGTTGTGTGTTACTAGCTTGTAAAATACAGGTTGTGAGCAGATGAATCATGGTAAAAAATGTCTAAATTAAAGATAAGGATGGTTATTTATAATGGTTGGTGTTTATAAAAGTTTTACAGGTCGTGAGCAAGTTTTTAGAACATTTTAACTGAATTTTACTAAAGATACAAAAGTGCTTGAAAATGCAATATGAAGCCAAATTGTATATTTGGAGGTTCCATGGTGTAGCTCTCGTCAAGAGGATTGAAAGTCTAATTTAGAATCCGGATGAGATAGTTATAATGATTATAAAATGCTCACAAATTATAAAACTAGAAATTCTGGTTCCACGTACATTTGAATTAAAAAAATCGGAGGTTCGCTGTTTTTGAGAATTTGATGTGAAAGTTCTTGTTTGGCACGAAATTATAAGAGTTTCGACTCTTAGCTGGATAAGACTATCTCATCCTGTAATTATAAAAGGAGTCACCACAAATTGAAGCATCCAATTTAATTCACTTTGATCTTTTCTACACTTTTTTACTTTTTACCTTTTTGCCTTACTTTGCAATTGTTGTTCGTGTTGACAGCGATTTGAGGATGTGTAAAACCACACACGCACCACCACCAGTGTCATTACCCGAATTTTAACAAATGATAAAAATCACTTTGAATTAAATTTTAAAAACCTCTAACAAATTCTGGTTGCAAATAAAAATAGAGACACATCTTTGTACCAATACAAATACATATACAGAAACACAAATCCCTACATAATTAAGTACAAAGCAAACTACAAAACAAATCTGAAATAAGTAACAACGCATGTGGAAGTATAAACAAAGTTGATGTATGCAAACATTTACGAACATGTGAACTCACCATTAATTAGAATAAAATCAATAAATGATACTGTGCCATAAATACCTTTGATCAGACCTAGATCAAAATACGCTAATGGGTACCCATAGACAATTTAAATTAAGTAATAGATGTATGATGACCAACCATAAAATAAAATAAAGGTAATATACATATGTGAATATGAATGAAAATACGTGTACTCAAAGTCAATGCAAGCCATCGAATAGATGAATAAGGGGGAACAAAACACTGATTAAACGATATAGGATTTTAAACCAAAAACGGAATTCAGACTTCAAATGCAAATGCCAAGCAAACCTAAAAATTACCCAAACTAGACTCAAATCCAAATCTGAATAATTCAACCACCTCGAAAAATTGTGAAATATAAATATTTAAATTGAGTGAACTGGGAGAAGGTCAGTTAAATCAAAACCATCTTTGAAATCAAACTCAAATTCAAATGGAAGTTAATAGACAATGGGGAAGAAAATCAGCCAAAAAATAAAAAAGGGGAATTTGGTCCAGTCCTCCAGCTCGACCCATCATTTCTCCCTCAAGCGGCCCATCTGACCTCCTCCCGCGCGGCCCAGCTCCCTACATTTTCCCACAGCAGGCCGCCCTTCCTCCTCTCTTCTTGCGCGTGGCCTGATCTGGCCCAACCGGCGGCGAACCGCCTTTCTTCGACCTCCCGACGCCAGCCGAGCCGACGGGACGCCCGGGAAAGCTGCGACAGAATGCGCGCCCATCGCGTCGCCCTGCGTCGCGCCAGCCCCGCGCAGGTCACCTTGCCGCCTGCCCGCCTCCGCTCTGCCCAGCCATCATGGCCTCGACGAAACGCACGCGCCACGGAACCCGCACCGCCCCGCCAGCTGTCCTCGCGAACCGCCTCAGGCCACCACCACGGGAACCGCTTCCTCGGCCTATAAAATGGCACCACTTATTCTCCCAGGAGATCGCACACCACCCCTCTCACTCCAACCGCACTCCACTGAACTCGCACGGCCGCCTCGAGCAGGAATTCGGGAGTTCCCCATGTTCTTCCCCAATCCCGGCAACTACGCCGTTCCAACACATCCAAGCCAAGGTAACAAAATTAAACTCTCTTACCGTTTAACCAATGTGTAGAACACGTGGAACACGTGTTGTTTGGTCACTTAGAACACTACTGGGTAGATCACGATGGTCCCTCGTCGGCGCCGCCGCGCGCCATTGTTGCCGGCGAGCTAGGAGCGCCCTCTACTCGAGCAACCTTGTCCTACGTGCTTGTGTTAGCTCGTAGCACGTGTAGGTGCAATTATTTGGAGGAGAGGACCACCAGAAGCGTGTTCCCGACATGCCGCCTCCAAGACCGCCGCCCTACCTCGCCGCCGGTCGCCGTGGGCCTCGCCCCGACCTACGCGGTCAGTCCACCACCTTCCACGCGTGCTAGAACATGCAGTAGGCCAGCTATCCTGTCGTTTTGGCAAACGCATGCGAGTCTCCTCGAGCTCCACCGCCGCTCGCCGCCCAGGGCACGTCGCAGGCCGCCGTGGGTACCACTCTGGCAAGGCTGAGTGCCCCACAACCTCGCACGCGCTCTAGAACACATCCATGGCAAGCTAGTTCATCGGATTACATCGCGCACGGGTAGATCGATGGTACGACACCGCACGCAGCCGCCACAGTCCGCCGCCAGCCGCCATTGATGCCGCCCATGCTCGGCCAATCCGTCCGACGAGTTCCTTGCATCCCCTGGCACCCGCCTAGCTCGTAAAACGGACGAGAACTGCGCGGGCGCACCTGCTCTGGCGAACTCCCCGCCTCCCCGGCCACTCGCCGCCGCCTCCCGGTCGGGCCAGCAGTCCCGCATGGCCGCCACCCTGGCAGCCCCGCCATCTTCACGTGCGCACGTGGCGGCTGAGTCAGAGCCCAGTCAGCGCCACCTGTGGGCCACGCACGCACCACCCCTGGCCCCGTTGGCTGCGCCCGACCCACGTAGACCACGCACCAAGCGGCCCGTAGACCGAACTCTGGTCCATATAGCACTTCTCGTTGCGCCACTGCCAAGGAGGCCCCACACGTCATCCCCTGCAAGCTAGTTAAACTGCTAAGTACACACACATACTCACACGATTAGAAAACCCCCAACCTGTCAGCCTCTGTTAGCTCACTGTAACTGCTACAACCACGCGATTAATGTACACAGCGGGTTGTAAAATACATTTTCATGTGCGGGAAAAATATCAAAAAAATCCCTAAATTAGTATTTTGCTCTTAAACATACTAGTAATAACTTGTTGCTCAGATGAATTATGAGAATGAGTAGAATACTGTTCTTTTTTTTGAACCATTTTAATTAACTAGGAATTTGAGGAAATTCACGTTTGGCCTCCAAAATTGATAATCCCTTAAAAAAATAATCTAAAAAGGTATGAGAAATATTAATTGATATTGATAAAATCATGAAAAGTATTGTTCAACCGATATAGGACATTGAGTCAAAAAATAATTATAATCCTTATATTAAATTACCAATAGTTAGAAGAAAGTCACATATAAACTTATAGATGTGCTAACTTCCTCACAAATAATCACCTAAAATTCCTAGAATATATTGCTTGACATCTAAAATACAACGTATGGAGTATTTTTTCTAATAAGAATGAGGGATAGGAAATCGATTATCATCCCCAGAGAAAAATCATATAAAAATACATAATTAGTAGAAGACATATAGAAGCCTCTAATAAAATAACGTCTTTACAAATGACACACTAAATATTTGTAAGCGTATGCTGTACAGGACTCCTGAATGTAGGCCTAGAGGGGGGGGGGTGAATAGGCCTTTTGAATTTTTGTCAGGTCCTGCAACACTCAACAACAAGTTCAATACCAGAGAAATCGGACTAGTCCGGTAAAGTGCGGACTAGTCCGGTGTTCACGAACTAAGTTGATCAAGATTAATCAATTAGGTTGATTCTTTAAAGTATGCAGCGGAAATATAGAATCAAACAACAGTTTAACAGTTATATATTGGATTGTGTCATAATTAAGGATTGTATTCAACAATTTAATGTAAATTGAACAATGAGTATCAAACCCTAGAGTAAGTAGATCAATTTGAGTGATGAACACAAAAAGGACAAGGCACACAATTTATCCCGTGGTTCAGCTACCACGAAGGCAACCTACATCCACGTTGAGGAGCCCACAAAAGGATCGGGTCTTCTCCAACCCTTCCCTCGTCGGATTGCCACGAAGGCCAACCCTCTTCCACTAATCACAAAGGGGTGAATAACCAAATTCAAGAGGCGTTCTCACACGTTGAGAGCTCCCTTAGATTACAAATCACAAAGCCACCAAAAACACACTCAAAAATTACAATTGAAACGTAGGAGTGTGTTAGAGATTCAAACCAAGAGCTCAATGATGTGTGCCAAGTGTCTCTCCAATGATCTAGAAGTGATCCTCAAAGGATTGATCGATTTTGCACTTAATTTCGTGGAGAGAAGTGATTTTTGAGTCTCTTGGGAGGTGTGACGGCGCTAGGGTTCGAGAGCTTATAAAAGTGGGTCGTGCACCTCTATTTATATGAGGTTTCTAAAAGTGACCGTTAGGGTTTAAAAAGATCGGACTAGTCTGTGGTGGTCACCGGACTAGTCCAGTGTGCTGTGTGTAGCAAACCCTAAGTGTCCCGAAATATCGGACTAGTCCGGTCGAAAACGGACTTGTCCGATTTCACTACTGGAAATCTTCGGACTAGTCCGATAGACATCGGACTTGTCCGGACATATGAAACCCTAAGTGTGTTGGATGACAAGTCCGCACTTGGAGGACTTTGTCCGATTTAGATCAGTGGGTATTTTGGACTAGTCCGTGTAAACATCGGACTTGTCCGAAGTGGATCAGAAGGAATATCAGACTAGTCCAATTGACAACGGACTTGTCCGATTTTGTGTGACTTGAGAAGTGTGTTGAGGACTAGTCCGCCCTGGGGAGGATTTGTCCGACTCAAGTCAGAAAGATATCGGACTAGTCCGACAGATATCGGACTTGTCCGATCTGGTGCAGAAAGGATATCGGACTAGTCCGGTTAACAACGGACTAGTCCGGTCCTGTGTAACTTTGTGCAGTATGTGTGTGTGCTTAAACATGATTGAGCTCTTGGGTGTGTTTCCTTAACACACTCCATACACAATAGTCTACTATTTCTTTTCCTTGAGCTCAAGTTCACTTTGCTCCTCATTATCCCTTCTTTTTGACATTTTGCTCATTTTTCATTATTGGCCTGCATTCATCTCAATCAAAAGGTTAGGATCCCAATTGCTTGTCATAAATCATCCAAAACCCACAAGGGAGTCCTAGATGCACTTTCAATTTCCCCCTTTTTGGTGATTGATGACAACCAATTGAGATTTCACAAAATATGACAAAAAGAGATGAGATTTTCATAAAGTATGCACATATGACTCAAAAATACATCAAGCAGTAAGAGAAATATCCATATGTGCATTCTTTATGGTGGGATGCATAACTAAGTGCATTGAAACTTGAGAATGACATAATTTACATTGATGAAACAATACAAAGTACATATGTCATTTCAGAAGCAAAATTGCAGATTTCAACACATACTTGCAAATTAATTAAGCATTTCAACATAGAACCATAGTTGATATGAAAACAGTGATAAAGCATTACAATCACAAAAAAAGAGATAAAGAGAACTCTCTCCTTGCATCCTACCACAACTAAAGCTAAGACTCGACTCCCCCTCAATCTCTCCCCCTTTGGCATCAAGACACCAAAAAGGAAGGAGAGGAGGGTCCTAGGGTCTTCACTCTTCACTGTCGGTCCTCTCGTCGTCGTCTTCATCTTCATCATCATCAGCTTGACGAGGAGGGGGAGGAGGAGGGACGGAGTCGCTCGAGCCCCCAATGCCAAAGTAGGCAAGCTCGGAGGGGTTAAGAGGCCCGAGCTCGGTGAAGTCCGGGTCGGACTCTTCAGAAATCACTGGAGATCCAATGGGGTCGATCTCCAGCTTTTGGCAGATTTGCTTCACATTAGCTTTTATATACTTTATGTCCTCCTTTCTTCTCTTGTTGAGCTTGTGGACCTTCACTTCGGTCTTTTTGCAGGAGGAGAATATGGCAGTCAGGTACTTGAGGATCCCACTAGCTGATCCTCTCTGAGGGGCTTCCCTAGAGGTAGGGACAGCCCTAGCATCGCTTCTTGATCTTGCCGGTGCCTCGGGACTGGAAGCCGGCGAGGGAGCAGCCTAGACACTCACTGGTTGAGGCTTCTGAGGCCTCAAAGGAGTGTGCTCCACATCCTTCACGAACTCAATACCTGTGACTTTCTCAATCATATACATGAGGTAGGGAGCATAGCCACATGACTTGTTAGGCGTGCAGGATATGTTGACCATATCATTCCAAATATATTCCGCCACATCAAATGGGCGGTCCTTGCTTATGACTCTCATTAGGGTTCGGAGGTAACCCTGCACGCTCCCAGCATCTCCATCTTTAGGAGCAATAGTCTTCCTCACCACTCTGTTGAGGACCACAAAGAATGGTTTCATGTACTTTGTAGAGGGAGGGACAAACTTTGAGTTCGGCTCATATAGGAATTTCATCCTATCCTTCTCCATGACACCTATGTTATGGATGATCAGCCTGTCATGTCCAGAGGTGTCCAGATGGAGCAGATTATCAAAGTCCTTCTGAGTGATACTATACTTAGATCCGTGTGTCATCCAAGTAACACTCTCTTCATCCTCACGTGAGAAGTGGCAAGTTGCAAAGAACTGTGCGATCACTTCATCATTCCAGTTATGCCTGAAGGCAAAGAGATCCTTCAGGCCATGCCTCTCAGCTGCTTCAATGACTTCATCAAAAGCTGAGCACTTCTTCTTCTCAAGGTGTGCCCAGTCAATCCACTGACTGTGCACCATGAGGGTCTTCATTGGTAGATACACCGATTTATAGAAGTCTGCATGGAAGTTGCACCAAAACCTTCCATCGACAGCTTGCTTTGGCCTGCCATACCAGTCAATGCTTCTGAACTTGGCTGCAGAATCACTGCCCTTGCCATTGAACTTCTCCTCAGTAGGGTCCCGGACCCCTTCCCTGGGAGCATGGAGCTTCAAAGGCCCGACTGGCCCCGTTGCAATCCCCTTGCCCTTGCCCTTGGCTTGGCGAGAGGCACTTGAGGATGCTGCTGCCTTCGACACTGGTGCCAGCACCTTTCTTCGAACCTGAGGAGGTGAAGGAGCTGACTCCGAGGGTCTTTCTTGACGTTTCTTGCCAAGACCCGTCGAGGACTGAGGTGCCACTTCTTGGTCCAACTCGGCCTCAAAGTCAGAGATTTCGTTGTTTGAGCTCGACATGATCTGAGAATGATTTTGCAAGAATGATGGTAAGTGATACAAGGCATAGGTATGGAAAGATAGCAGTGAATTGCATTGAGGAATTGAAAATTAGGTTTTCAGTTCAGAAACATCGGACTTGTCCGGTACACAGGCACGGACTAGTCCGGTTGACCAGACTTGTCCGTGCATGGACCGGACTAGTCCGGTGTTCATCCTCAAAAACCTAACAGATTGATCAAGTAATGATTCCTAATGCAAATCTAGTCTAGCATACACGTAGTACATCAAATAAGCATGTATCTAGTGAAGGATGCTAGGCTATACGATCAACAATGGAGAAAAACAAGATTTCTAGGGTTTTGAAGAAATTTACCGAAGAAATCGATTGACGCTTGAAGATTTGGGGGTTGGAGACCGGACAAGTCCGCTAGCTTCAATCCCCAAGAGGTCAAGCTTGATCTCCGCCCAAATGTGGACTTTTTCGACGGAGGGAGCAAGGAATCGCCTTGGTGGCTCGAGCGCAAGAGAGAGGAAAGCGTGAGCAAAAGTGGGGATGAGAAGATTAGGGTTTGATGGCGGATAGGGTTATGGACACGAAAAATCGGACAAGTCCAGACATGACCAGACTAGTCCGAAGTCATCTAGAGAGCTATATCGGACTAGTCCGTGGTCTATCGGACTAGTCCGGCCTAACCGGCACTCTGCGGACTAGTCTGCAGGAGCGGACTAGTCCGGGTAACCACGGACTAGTCTGTGGTCACCAGGAGAAAATGCATAGCCCATTCATATATATTTGAAGGTTCACTAATAGAGAATAGGAGGGGCAAAACAAATCAATTAATCCTGATGAATTTGACCAGTAAGCATACAACAATCACACAATGATCATAATTCATCAAGATCTAATAATTGACATAGTTTTTCGAGAAGAAATGGAGAGGGATGATTTTCACAATTCAGTCAAAATTTTGAAGAGTTCATACAGGTATGCAATTTTTCAAGCCACACTCCGAGAATCAAGGATATTTAGTTCATTTCGGAGTTCGCAAAAATGCTTTTCATCAAGTGGCTTGGTGAATATGTCGGCCAATTGTTTTTGGGTGTTGACATGTGAGATGGTAATGTCTCCTTTCATGGAATGGTCTCTCAAGAAATGATGCCTTATGTCTATGTGTTTAGTTCTAGAGTGCTCAACTGGATTGTGGGCTATTTTAATGGCACTCTCATTGTCACAAAGGAGAGGAATACGGTTCATATTGTAACCGTAATCTCTTAGAGTTTGTCGCATCCAAAGGAGTTGTGCACAACAACTCCCGGCTGCAATATACTCCGCTTCGGCTGTGGATAAAGCAATGGAATTTTGTTTCTTGGATGACCAAGAAACTAAGGATCTCCCTAGGAATTGGCATGTGCCGGAGGTTCTTTTTCTATCTATTTTGCACCCGGCATAAACTGCATCGGAGTAACCAATGAGATTGAATTTTGAGCCTTTTGGGTACCAAAGACCAAGGTTGGGTGTATGAACTAAATATCTCAAGATTCTTTTTACGGCTGTCAAGTGACATTGCTTAGGGTTGGCTTGAAATCTTGCACACAGACATACACTCAACATAATATCTGGCCTAGATGCACATAAGTAAAGTAGAGATCCAATCATGGAGCGATAAACCTTTTGATCGACGCTAGGTCCATCTTTATTGAGATCCAAGTGGACATTCGTTGCCATGGGGGTCTTTATGGGCTTTGCCTTGTCCATGCCAAACTTCTTGAGTATGTCCTGCGTGTACTTGGTTTGGCTTATGAACGTTCCTTCCCTTTGTTGTCGCACTTGGAATCCCAAGAAGTACTTCAATTCTCCCATCATTGACATTTCAAACCTGTCTGTCATGATTCTACTAAATTCTTCACAGAAGGATTGGTTAGTTGACCCAAATATTATGTCATCAACATAGATTTGACAGATAAAAAGATCATTATCTAAATTCTTTGTGAATAATGTATAGTCTACTTTGCCAATTTGAAAACCATTTTCAATTAAGAAATCTCTAAGACACTCATACTGTCGACTGTTGGAGTCGGCAGATCCCCTGACACTATGAAAGTGTTTGAAGGAGTTTGTGGTTCGGTTTGGGCGCGCGGAGATCTAAGAAAGTGAAATGCGATTTGGACACGGGTGACACAGTAGTTTACGTGGTTCGGGCCGCCTGAGCGTAATACCCTACTCCACGGGTGTGTATGTGTGTATTAACTTGTGAGCTTCAGAGTGTTCCTCCGTGTATCGTCGGTTTGTCCTTTTATAGCATAAGGACAAACCGTTACAAGTCAGCCTGGCCCGACATGTGGCCCTGGCGGTTATTAGTATTGATACACGAGATTAATTGTTGTTAATAACCCTGTAACGGCTCCGACAGTGCCGTTACAGGTGTTAAGATCGTCCGATTAATTATCATTAACGTGGAATTAATGGTAATTAATCGGGTCTTGAAGTCTGCGGCTATCCTTTGGAGATCCGGAGCCGTTACAACGTCTCCTGGGGGTTTAAAGCGGCCAGCTCCGACGTATGGACACGTGGCAGCTCCGGAGCTTGCTCGTGGAAACGGGAAGCTCCGGGGCGGCCTGCCACGTGTCACCTCCGGAGCTTCTCTCGGTCAGGGGTTACCTCCGGAGGTGCCGTTTCAGTACCTAGCCCGGAGCTTCACCCTTGTGGGTAATAACTCTGGTCTGTCAGTACACGTGGCAACCTAGAGGTTAACCATGTTGGAGAAGCGGGTCCGGTCACGTCTGGCGAGTGGGCCCCCGAGGGTCTTCAATTTGAGTAGATGTCCTTCCCTTGAGATCTTTGTAACCTCAGGGGGTGTATGGTTTTTAGGGTACCGACAGTGGCCCCCTGGACCTACCTCCGGGGAAGGCCAACGGGATGAAGTCATTCCGCCGGAGGTGGGTCCATACTTGCGACTCTTGAACTGGGTCTTCAAGGGTCTTCGGAGGTGCCTTTGGCGAGGCTTTACGGTTAAGTCCTGACGCGTGGCGCACCTAAGGCGGCAGATAAGATCTTTGACGTGCGGATCTCTCGCAATTGAAGGTCGTCGGTTCCCGATACGAAAACCGTATCGGTTCCGCGCGCCTTGTCAGTCCGCCGCCTTTGGGTTTCCCGCCTCGTGATGACAACTGTTCGCCTGGGTAAGAGCCTCGACTTGATCGTCGGGGTGGTCCCGGGCCCTCTTGTCATCGGCTGGGTTGAATTCTTGAGTAGTATGCTTGACCCTCCTGCAGTTTCCATCCAAGCGTTGCGAGGGCTTACTTAAGAAGGAAAGCGCACCGTCGGGAGTTCTTTACGCTTTCCATCTGTTCTTGCGCTCAAACTCCCAACTCGTGCTTTGCTTCCTTTCTCTCGCCTAGCCGTGCTGCGATGGAGTTGGGTCTGCGTGAGAGTCGTTTGAAGACGGAGAGCGATCTGAAGAAGGTCCGAGCCCTCATGGGGTGGTCGTCAGACTTCTTCAACCGTTCAGTCCGCGCCGGCGGGGAGCTTCCCTTTAAAAAGGAGCACTCCGGCGAAATGGTGTACTTTTCATCGTACGCCATGGTGGGGCTGATCCCACCGTTTTCTTCCTTCTTCTTGATGCTGCTGGACTTCTATGGTCTGCAGCTATACCACCTTGGCCCTCACTCTCTCCTCCTTGTGTCTATCTTTGTCCACTTCTGCGAGATGTGGGTGGGCATTCCTCCCTGCATCGAGCTCTTCCGCACCTTCTTCACCGTCCAAACCACCGGCCGAAGTGACGAGTACCTTGGCTTGTACTACTTTGTGAAGCGCAAGAAGTGCCCGTTCAAGTACCTCCGGTCGTTCCCTTCTGGGAAGTGGGATGACTGGAAGAAAGATTGGGTAGTCGTCCGGGTGGAGGAGCACGAGCGGTTGGAGCTGCCAGACGGTCTGCCCGGCATTGACACGTCGGTGTGGAGCGAAGTTCCGGTGCTGGCGGCAGCTTTCGACCCCGTCCTGTCCAGGATCCGCCAATGTGTGGAGGGAGGATTGACTCCCCAGGCGGTGTTCTGCAACTTCCTGTCCAACAGGTGGGCGCCGCTGAAGAGGATGGAGAAGCTCGCCTGGGCCCTCAACAGCGTGATGGACGAGGACCGGGTTGAGACCGGGTTGAAGTCCAACATGGTGGGGAAGTCCTTGGAGTTTCACCTCAAGAAATTCCAGCACGGCATCGATGTAGACGGAGAGTACTTGACTCCGCCACCGGCTTTCCTCCCCCTGAACGTGGAAGTTGAGTTCAGCAGGGAGCTCCGGCGGAAGATGCCCGCGCTTGATGACCTTGGCGTCGTCGAGAGAAGATCGACCGCTCGGTTGGCGATCCCCGGGTTGTCGGAAGGCGGCTCCGCCCCTGTCTCTCAGCCGAGAGCTGAAGTCACGAGCAAGGGCAAGGAGCTGGCGGAGGAGCCGGAGAGCCGGAAGAGGAAGCTGCGACATGCTGACGGAAGGTCCGTCGGGCTTGCTACTTCCCTGCCAGTTCCCCGTCCTCAGGAAGGAAGATCCTCCGCTGCTGTAGCGTCTGTCACCGTGGTGGGGTCCTTTGGGAGCGCTACTGTTCCGGCAGTGGGATCCTCCCGGAGTGCGGCTGTCCCCGTGATGGGTCCCTCCGGAGGTGCCAGCTCCGGACAGGCGACTCCGGTTCGAGAAGCGGTGAGGGCCTCCAGGTCTAGGAGTTCCTCCCGGTCAAGGAGAGCTCCGACCCGGGAAACGCCCGCAGCTACTGTAAGTCCTGGGAGTCCTCCCGGAGCTCCTACGCTGACCGTGGCCAGCCCGGAATGTCCGGGAAAGAGGTTCCGCGCAAGCTGGTGCGTGAGCCTCCCGAGGTAATTTTTCTTGCTTACCTCAATTAACTTTTAATTATAACATCTGTTTGCTCAATTTCTTCATTCTTCATCTGCAGCGTTCCCAAGAAGGGGAGTGAAGCTCAGCCCTCAGCCACAGTGTCTGAGGCTGCGAGGGCTTCTGCTCTAGCCCCGGTGCCGCCCCAGGCGGAGGCTGCGACAGCTCCGGCGCCGGCTGTCGTGGTCATGGACCTCGACTCGTCTCCAGAAGTTCCCGTGGTAGCGCCGGACCACGGGATTGAAGATGCGCCAGCGGCACCCGCTGCGGAGGTTGAAGCTTCGGGCCCCTGTGCTGCAGAAGTAGATGCTCCGGCTGTCGAGCCGGAGGAAGTAGCGGTCCCGGCTTCAGAGCCGGAAAGTGCTGAAGCCCCGGCGGTCGAGCCGGAGGTAGCTGAAGCCCCGGCGTGCGAGCCGGAAGTTGAAGTGGTTCCGGCAATTGAGCCGGTTACTTCTGAAGCTCCGGTCGCAGAGCCGGTAGTTATTGGAGCGCCGGCTGCAGAGCCGGTGATGGTGGAGGCGCCGGCTATAGAGCCGGTGGTTGAAGAGGCGAGGGAGCTTGAGCCTCCCTCAGAAGAAGCGTCCCGGCCGGAGCCATTGGAGGCGACGACGTCGATGGTACCCGTGGCGGAGCCAGAGTGCCTGAACGAAGTCGCCGGCCCCCAGCCTGAGGGGGCGAATGAAGATTTGGTGGCGGGACCTTCTTCGGTGGCGACTGAGGCCATCCCGGAGGAGGGCCCTAGTGCCTTGGAAGCTCGGGGTTCCGCTCTCGTAGAGTGGGACCCAATTTTTGTAAATGAAGACCCGCTGGAACCAGCGGAGGAGACCCCAGAAGGTCCGGAGCCCATCTCGCTGTCGATGTCCATCGACAACGCTTGCTCCAGTCTGCGCCAAGTCCAACTAGCCTTCTTCCACGACAGCAAGGTTCTTGAAGAGGAGCGCCAAACCCTTAGGAGGTGGCGTAATAGACTCCAATTCGAGACCAAGCTGGCGCAGTCGAGGATTGCTGAGGACAAGGAATGGATCAGGCGGGAGAAGGTCCGCCTGGAGCTCTGTGGTGAGATGCTGGACGAAAGGGAGAGCATGAATCACAACCTCGACGCCCAATCCCGGGAGTACCATGACCAAGCTAAGGCTGCCAATGATGCGGCCAACGCTCGGTTCGATCAACTCGAAGCCATCAGTACCGCACTCATCAAGCGCCGAGAGGCACTTGAGGGAAGGGAAAAGCGGCTCGAGGATGAGGAGCAAAAACTCCTGGAGCTACGGGATGACGTCTTGCGACGTGAAGAAGAGCTCGCCGAGAAGACAGCTCTGGCGGACAAAGGTATCGAGGAGCGCGCTAAAAAATTGGAAGAGCGCTGCCTCGAGGAGGAGGAGAAGACCTGGGTGCGAGGGCAGGAACTCTACGAGTATGAGTGTGCCCTCGTCGCCCGGGAGAAGAAAATAGAGGCTAGGGAGAAAGACCTGGTCGACCGCCGGAACAAGATCCACCTCCGGGAGGAGGAGCTCGGAAGACTCGAAAAGCGGGTTGCTGCGAAAATTCAGCAAAACGCCAAAGAAGTTGAGCGCCTCTCCCGCGAGAATTCGGAGCTGGCGGCGGCCCGGAGGTCCCTGGAAGAGATGAAGGGCCTGAGGAAGACGGACTCCCTGCAAATTTGGGAGTTCCTGAGCAAGGCCGACGATGCGCTGGCGCCTATGGGTTTCAGCCCCGTGCTTCCGGATGATCCGGAGCCGGAGCCGGACCTTGCATTGCAGGCGTTGAGCGCTGCGGGTGGCAAGCTCTCCAAGGTGAGCGACGTCATCGCGGACCAGCTTGAGGTCGAGGGGCAATCCCTGGCTAGAAACGTCACAGAGTATGTGTTGACGTGTTACACTAGCCGGAACCCTCGATTCTCTCTGGACCCGGTGCTTGAAGGTCCCGTCGAAGGAGAGGGCGAAGCTACCCGAGGCAGCGTGTCGGAGGTCGCCCAGAAGGTCGCCGAGTTCTTCCATAGGGTCTAGGACTATCTTTCCTAGCCTTTATTTGTATCTTCTCTTCTTCCTCAATTTTGTAATCCTTTGTCCCCAGATGTAATCTCCGGTCTTCAAATGAAATGAAATCCTCAATTTTTCGTGAATTTCATTTTTTATCTTCAACATCTTTGTCTTCACTTGGCCCCCTGGTAGATGTGCACAATTTGATTGTGGACATGTACCAAAAGGATGTTGATTTTTGTTGAAGACAGATTTGCTTCGAACTCGTATAGTTTTGGTCCGAAGTTTTCGATAGTGAAGGTCCCTTGAAATCGTCGGAGCTTAGAAGCTCCGGCATTGCCCATCGTCGGAGCTTAGTAGCTCCGGCAATAGCCTCTACCAACACGTTGAGTGTCGATAGTTAATACTTCAAGGTGTCGGAGCTTAGTAGCTCCGGCAATGACCTTTGCCACGCTTGGCTTGCTGGCAACAGACTCTAGTGATAGAGTCTTCTCACCATCTTTAAGTTAACGCCAGTGGGAGTCGGAGCTTGGTTAACTCCGATTTTTCTCCATCAATGTTGGGTTTATTTTTCCTGCACACTTAAGCCAAGAAAAACAGTAAAATTCGTTCCTTATCTATAACTTCGTCGCGGCTTACGTTTCTTAAGAGAATTTCAAGTTGAACACGATTTTTAGTACAATTGGATGAATTGTCTTTTCTTTTAGATCCAATTGTCCATGGACCCACCTTACTTTGGCCTGCCGGGATGTAGGTAGAGTGGCGTACTTAGGGTGCTTGACCAGGCTAAGTCGATAGCACACTCCGGCCCTAGAATGGCTTGGCGGCTTTCAGGCGAGTTGGCCACAGATGATATTTAAATCTAAAAAATCCGACAATTCATCTCGAATCGTACATAAATCGGTCTAACTAGAATTTCTTAAGAATTGCACGTTTCTGTTATAGACAAGAAAGAGGAAAATAAAAATGTCGAGCCTTATGCAAAAATGAATGCACGTGGAGTCTATTTCACATGAAGATGTCTTTCATTATAGGTCCGGGGTACAGGGGAAACAAGTACACTCTTAGGGTACGGAACCAGGCTAAGTGTGTTCGGTTTCTCGTTTAACCCAGGGTAATTAGCTACACTTCTAGTCCGGAGACTGTATCAAGTGTTGCATGAGCTTTCCAAACCTTTCGGGAAAGGTCCGGCTGCTCTCCCGGAGGAACTACCCGACTCTGTACAATGACTCTATAACATACATTTCAAGTTACTTAAGACTCACCTCCGTGGAATTAAGTGTAGAACTTACGGAGGTGCTCGATGTTCCAAGGGTTTGGGAGAGGTGTCCCATCCTCGGTAGCCAAGCGAACGCTTCCGGGACGGGATACTTTGATCACTCGGAAGGGCCCTTCCCAGCTGGGGGAGAGTTTGTTTTGCCCTTCTCTGGATAGTATTCTCCGTAGCACCAGATCGCCTTCCTCGAGCTGTCGGTTGCGTACATGCCGCTGATGATAGCGCCGTAGAGCTTGGCGGTATCGGGCATTCCGAACAGCTGCTTGGCACCTTCCCTCCTCGAGGAGGTCTAGGTCTTCACGCCGGAGCTGGTCCTGCGCGGCTTCGTCGAAGGTCCGGACTCGGAGGGAACCCAGGGTGATTTCCGGAGGAAGGATCGCTTCTGCTCCGTACACCAGGAAGAAGGGTGTTTCTCCGGTTGCCCGACTTGGAGAAGTCCTGTTAGCCCATAGAGTGGGCGGAAGCTCTTCGCTCCAATTAGCTCCGTGCTTTTTCAAACGCTCATAAGTGCGCGTTTTTAGTCCTTTAAGGATCTCTGCGTTTGCTCTCTC
The DNA here is from genome assembly GCA_036927565.1 of Tuctoria greenei. Taxonomy (NCBI): domain Eukaryota; kingdom Viridiplantae; phylum Streptophyta; class Magnoliopsida; order Poales; family Poaceae; genus Tuctoria; species Tuctoria greenei. The sequence continues at coordinate 14,735,757 of JAYESD010000006.1, forward strand.
GGCTTGCCCATTGCTGGCAGGATGAGCTACGGAAGCGTAGCAAACTTGTATGCCGAGGTCTTCGCAATATCCTTGAAATGCGGAGCTTGTGAATTGAGTCCCATTATCAGTGATGATCTTGTTTGGGACTCCGAATCTGCTCACGATAGATTGTAGAAAATTGATTGCAGATTGTTTGTTGATCGTCACAACAGGAGTAGCTTCCGGCCACTTGGTGAACTTGTCGATGGCGACATACAGGAACTTGTAACCTCCGACGGCTCTTGGGAAGGGTCCCAAGATGTCCATCCCCCACACAGCGAAAGACCATGTAGGAGGTATCATTTGTAAGGACTGAGCAGGTGTATGAATTTGCTTTGCATGAAATTGACATGCTTTGCATTTCTTCACTAGCTCAGTAGCATCCTGGAGCGCTGTAGGCCAGTAGAAGCCATGCCGAAAGGCTTTTCCGACCAGCGTGCGGGAAGACGCGTGGTTCCCACACTCACCTCCATGGATTTCTGTGAGGAGCTCGCAGCCTTCTTCCCTTGTGATGCACCGCATTAGGATGCCGTTGGCACCGCGCCGGTAGAGATCCCCTTCTACCAACGTGTATCTTTTAGCCAATCTGACTACCCGGTCAGCGGATACATCGTCATCAGGAAGGATGTTGTCTTTCAAGTAGTTCCGGATCTCCGAGATCCATGCATCGGAACTGACTTGAGCATTTGAGTCTTGCGTGTTGGGTTGCTCGGAGCTTCCGGCAGCACCTACGACCCTTGATGGCTGCCATGGTAACAGGGCCATCGGGACTGTCAGCTTAGGGATGCTGATCTCGCCCCCTTCGTTCAGTTCGGCAGGCTGAACTGTGGGTTTTGACAACCTCCGGACAAAGGTTCCGTCTGGAGCCGGAGCTCCGGTTGACGCCTTGGTCGAGAGTTCGTCAGCTTCAGCGTTGTGAGCACGCAGAACATGGTGAAGGTTTAGGACTTCGAAGTCCCTCTGAAGCCTCTGGACTTCAAGGAGATAAGCAGCCAGCTGGAGATTATTGCAGGAGCATTCACCCTTCACCTGTTTGATGACAAGTTGTGAATCTCCTTTGACCAGCAACTGCTTGACACCATATGATAGTGCCACCTTTAATCCATATATGAGTGCTTCGTACTCCGCCATGTTGTTGGTTGCCTTGAAGTCAAGGTGCACCATGTATTTCACCTTCTCCCCGGTTGGTGCGAGGAGAAGGATTCCAGCTCCGGCTCCCTGCTTCTGCATGGAGCCGTCGAAGTAAAGGGTCCAGTGAGGCTTAGTGAAAGCCGGAACTTGTGGTTCCGTCTTCTGCTCGCTGGGGCCCCCAGGGTTTAATGGAGAGGGAGTCCATTCTGCCACGAAATCTGCCAACGCTTGACTCTTGATTGCTTGTCTTGGAATGAATTCAAGGTCGAATTCAGCCAGTTCCGCTGCCCACTTTGCTATATTCCCAGTTGAATTGGGATTATGCAGGATCGCTCGAAGTGGATATGAGGTTACCACCGAGACTTTGTGAGCTTGGAAATAGTGTCGAAGCTTCCTTGAGGCAATAAGAACTGCGTAGAGCAGCTTATGCACCTCTAGGTATCGAGTCTTGGCATCATGTAACACTTCACTGATGAAGTATACTGGGCGTTGAATGGTCTGGACCCTCCCGGAGGGGTCCGGAGCTTCCTCTCCATTGATCCGGACCCTGTCGGAGGGGTCCAGACTATCTTCGGGGACCTCCGGGTTCTGGGTGGAGGAACCCGGAGCTTCTTCAGGAATGACCTGGATCCTATCAGAAGGATCCGGGTCCTCTGAAGTGGCTTCTTGAGGGTTCAAGTCCGGGAGCTGGGACCCAGACCCGCTTTCAGGAACCTCCGGATCCTCCCGAAGGGATCTGGATTCCTGAGTATTGGGTAGTTCTGGTCTCTCCGCAACCAGAACCATACTGACGACTTCGTCAGCTGCTGAAATGTAAAGCAATAAAGGCTCACCAGGGTTCGGAGCTACCAAGACGGGTAGGGTGGTGAGGAACTGTTTCAGCTCCTGGAATGCCTTCTCTGCTTCTTCAGACCATTGGAATGGTCCGGACTTCCTCAGTAACTTGAAGAAGGGAAGTGCCCTTTCCGCCAGTCTTGAAATGAACCGGCTAAGGGCTGCTAGACATCCGGTTAATTTTTGGACGTCTTTGATGCGGGTTGGTGGCCGCATGTCTTCAATGGCTTTTATCTTCGCCGGATTAGCCTCTATGCCCCGGTGACTTACCAGGAAACCAAGAAGCTTTCCGGAACTAACCCCGAAGACGCACTTGTCTGGGTTTAGCTTCGTGCGGGTGGCCCGCAGCTTGTCGAAGACAGCCTGTAAGGTGTCCAAGAGGGACTCCTTGTTCTTGACTTTGACCACGATGTCATCAACGTACACTTCCACTATGTCTCTGATGAGTTCTTCGAAAGTTTTGTACATTGCTCGTACAAAAGTTGAAGCTGCATTCTTGAGACCAAAAGGCATGGCTGTGTAACAATACAACCCATCCACTGTGATGAATGAAGTATGTTCTTCATCTTCCCTAGACATCCGGATTTGATGATATCCTGAATATGCGTCTAGAAAACACAGCAACTCACACCCGGAGGTGGAATCCACTATCTGGTCTATTCTAGGTAGTGGGAATGGATCTTTTGGACATGCCTTATTCAGTGTGGTGTAGTCGATGCACATCCGAAGTTTCCCGCCGGCTTTAGGCACAACGACTGGGTTTGCCAGCCATTTTGGATGGTAGACTTCTCGGATGAATCCGGCTTCGAGCAACTTCTTCACTTCTTGTCGGATGAAGTTCTGTCGCTCTACCGATTGCTTCCGAGGTTTCTGGTGCACAGGCCGAGCGTCGGGGTAAATCTTCAGATTGTGCTCAATCACTTCCCTGGGGATCCCAGGCATTTGTGACGGTTGCCAAGCAAACACGTCAACGTTAGCCCGGAGGAAAGTGATGAGCGCGAGTTCCTATTTGTCGTTTAAGCCACCCGATATTCGGGTAGTTTGGGTGACATCGGAACCAATTTGGACGACTTTGACGGGAATGTCGGTGTCGCCGCTTGGCTGCACACGAGGTGCAGAGGTCGAGCCTCGTTGACGAATGCTCGGAGGTTGTGGAGCTTGCTTCTGTCTGGAGTCCTCTTCTTGCGCTGTAGTGAGTGCGTGGAGTTCCTCCAGAGCAGTTACTCCGGCAGTGCGATCTCCACGGATCCGGAGAACGCCTACTGGTGTTGGCATCTTCAACACCAGGTACCCATAATGAGCAGCTGCCATGAATTTGTACAAGGCAGGTCTACCCAAAATGGCGTTGAATGGTAAGTTGATCTGAGCGACGTCGAAGATCAACTTTTCGGTGCGATACTTCTCCCGGGTCCCGAAGGTAACAGGGAGAGTAATAGCTCCGAGTGGAGTTATGGCCCCCGGACCTACTCCGGAGAAGGGTCGAGAGGGCTGGAGGTCCGAAGGTCGAAGCTGAAGCTTAGTGAAAGCTTCGAAGCTAATGAGATTAAGCCCCGAACCTCCATCTACTAGGACATGATGGAGCTGGATGTTGTTGATGGTGGGAGATACCATCAAGGGTAGCTGGCCAGCTCCGACCATGCTTTGAGGACAGTCCGAAGCATCAAAAGTGATGGGTGTGTCCATCCACTTTCGTTGTGGCTCCGGTCTAGCTGTAGGAGCTACTGCAGCCATATCCCGTCGCATAGTCTTGATGACACGACGAGAGGTGATGTCCCATGATCCACCAAAGATGGTGTTCATGGTTTTTCGACGCTCGTTGTCGGAGACGTCGGAATCATCGTCGACGGAGGTGTAGACGGCTTTCAAGACCTTTTTGGGGTCCTGAAACCCCAACTCCTCTTCAGCCGGAGCTTCATCGACCTTTTGTTTTCCCTCCCTCTGTCGGAAGGGAGACCCTTCCCGGCGCTTATGGTAGCGCTCGACAAGGTTTTGGACCTCCCGGCAGTCCTCCAGTCTGTGGCTGCCCGTTTTGTGAATGGGGCACCACATCTTGGATTTGCCACCGTCTTCGGAAGACGGTCGAGGTCGCTTCTCGGGGCGTGGCCCCCGGCCACCAGGATTTGCAGCGGCTGCAACGTTGGATGTGCCGGCCGACGGCTTCTTCTTGCCGTTGGTCTTCTTTTTCTTCTTGCCACTCCCGGAGGTAGCGGCTTCTTCTTTGGAGGATTTTTTATGATCCTCCAGGGCTGGTTTGGAGTGCATTTCACGGCCCTCCGCAGCTCTGGCACATTTATCAGCCAGGCTGAAGAGCTCCGTGACGCTGGTGATCTCTTTGATCGCCAGCTTCTCCAACATCTTCTTGTCTCGTACACCCTGTCTGAATGCCACAATGACAGAAGCGCTTGAGATAGAAGGGATTGTGTTACGTACCTGAGAGAATCTCTGGATGAATGACCGCAAAGATTCTCCTCCTTTTTGCACGACCGCAAAAAGGTCCAGTTCAGTGCCCGGACGGGTGTATGAACTCCCGAAATTGGCAGTGAACTGACGGCACAGCTCCTCCCAACTGTCGATAGAGTTGGGTGGAAGGCTCATAAACCAGGACCTGGCGGTCCCAGTTAAGGCCACTGGAAAGTAATTGGCCATTACAACCTCGTTTCCTCCAGCTGCTAGGATCGCAGTGGAGTATATTTGTAGAAATTCCACGGGATTAACAGTCCCGTCGAATTTTTCCGGCAAGTGTGGCTGGAACTTCTGTGGCCATCTAACCATGCGCAGGTGCATGGCTAGGGCGGAACAGCCTCCTCCTACTCCTTCCAGAGTAGAAAGGTCTTGGGCATCTCGTCTTTCTCGAGCTCGCTCGATGTGGACACGCGCCAACTGTTGGCGGTATCGGCGATCAAGCTCCGCCCGGAGGTCGTGTGTCGAAAGCCGAGATGCAGTATGGGCACGTCGTGCTCCAGAGGGCAACGACGTCACTTGCTGTGACACAGCTCTTCTCCGGTTGTTGGAGACATGTGGACCAAGTCTTCCAGACAACGTTCGTCGCTGTGACGGGGCCCGCCCTGAAGGAGGTGGACCCTGATTGTTGAGGCGTTCGGCCGCTGCTGCGACCAAATGCTCAATATCAGCTCTCCATTGCTCCATGGCACCTTGAGATGCGTCCGGAGGCGGTGGTCGCTGAAGGAGAGCACACGCTGCATGGAGCGCGTGTTCTGGGTTGTCACGACTTGCCGGCGCAGAATGTGACGCCGGTGCACCATCATGTCGTTCGGCATGTCTTGCTGGAGAAGATGGTGGTGGTGGGAGTGTGACTCCCGCTGGAACTGAGGCTCCTGCCGGTGGTTGCATGTTGGAGGGATTGCCTCCGACAGCCTGAGCAGCAGGTTGCCCGTTGGATGATCCAGCCGCAGAATTCACCATTCTTGAAGATCTCAGGCCCCCCCTACCTGGCGCGCCAACTGTCGACTGTTGGAGTCGGCAGATCCCCTGACACTATGAAAGTGTTTGAAGGAGTTTGTGGTTCGGTTTGGGCGCGCGGAGATCTAAGAAAGTGAAATGCGATTTGGACACGGGTGACACAGTAGTTTACGTGGTTCGGGCCGCCTGAGCGTAATACCCTACTCCACGGGTGTGTATGTGTGTATTAACTTGTGAGCTTCAGAGTGTTCCTCCGTGTATCGTCGGTTTGTCCTTTTATAGCATAAGGACAAACCGTTACAAGTCAGCCTGGCCCGACATGTGGCCCTGGCGGTTATTAGTATTGATACACGAGATTAATTGTTGTTAATAACCCTGTAACGGCTCCGACAGTGCCGTTACAGGTGTTAAGATCGTCCGATTAATTATCATTAACGTGGAATTAATGGTAATTAATCGGGTCTTGAAGTCTGCGGCTATCCTTTGGAGATCCGGAGCCGTTACAACGTCTCCCGGGGGTTTAAAGCGGCCAGCTCCGACGTATGGACACGTGGCAGCTCCGGAGCTTGCTCGTGGAAACGGGAAGCTCCGGGGCGGCCTGCCACGTGTCACCTCCGGAGCTTCTCTCGGTCAGGGGTTACCTCCGGAGGTGCCGTTTCAGTACCTAGCCCGGAGCTTCACCCTTGTGGGTAATAACTCTGGTCTGTCAGTACACGTGGCAACCTAGAGGTTAACCATGTTGGAGAAGCGGGTCCGGTCACGTCTGGCGAGTGGGCCCCCGAGGGTCTTCAATTTGAGTAGATGTCCTTCCCTTGAGATCTTTGTAACCTCAGGGGGTGTATGGTTTTTAGGGTACCGACACATACCAAGCTCTAGGAGCTTGTTTGAGGCCGTAGAGAGCCTTACGCAATTTATATACGTGGTTGGGAAATTCCCCATCTTCAAACCCGGGTGGTTGCTCCACGTACACTTCTTCCTTTATCGGTCCGTTGAGGAAGGCGCTTTTCACGTTGTCGGTACCCTAAAAACCATACACCCCCTGAGGTTACGAAGATCTCAAGGGAAGGACATCAACTCAAATTGAAGACCCTCGGGGGCCCACTCGCCAGACGTGACGGGACCCACTTCTCCAACATGGTTAACCTCTAGGTTGCCACGAGTACTGTCAGCCCAGAGCTATTACCCGCAAAGGTGAAGCTCCGGGCCAAGTACTGAAACGGCACCTCCGGAGGTAGCCCCTGACCGAGAGAAGCTCCGGACCTGACACGTGGCAGGCCGCCCCGGAGCTTCCCGCCTCCCTCGAGCAAGCTCCGGAGGTGCCACGTGTCCATACGTCGGAGCTGGCCGCTTTAAACCCCCGGGAGACGTTGTAACGGCTCCGGATCTCCAAAGGACAGCCACGGACTTCAAGACCCGGTTAATTATCATTAATTCCACATTAATGATATTTAATCGGATGATCTTAACTCCTGTAACGGCACTGTCAGAGCCGTTACAGGGTCATTAACAACAATTAATCTTGTGTATCAATGCCAATAACCGCCAGGGCCACATGTCGGGCCAGGATGATTTGTAACGGTTTGTCCTTGTACTATAAAAGGACAAACCGCCGATACACGAGGAGAGAACTCTCGGACATACTCAAGCTCACAAGTAAATACAACTCACACACACACCCGTGGAGTAGGGTATTACGCTCAGGCGGCCCGAACCACGTAAACCACCGTGTCATTCGCGTCCAAACCGCATTTCACTTTCTTAGATCTCCGCGCGCCCAAACCGAACCACAAACTCCTTCAAACACTTTCATAGTGTCAGGGGATCTGCCGACTCCAACAGTCGACAGTTGGCGCGCCAGGTAGGGGCGCCTGAGATCTTCAAGAATGGTGAATTCTTCGGCTGGATCATCCAACGGGCAACCTGCTGCTCAGGCTGTCGGAGGCAATCCCTCCAACATGCAACCACCGGCGGGAGCCTCACTTCCAGCGGGAGTCACACTCCCACCACCGCCATCTTCTCCGGCAAGACGTGCCGAACGACATGATGGTGCACCGGCGTCTCATTCTGCGCCGGCAAGTCGTGACAACCCAGAACACGCGCTCCATGCAGCGCGTGCTCTCCTTCAGCGACCACCACCTCCGGATGCATCTCAAGGCGCCATGGAGCAATGGAGAGCTGATATTGAGCATTTGGTCGCAGCAGCGGCCGAACGCCTCAACAATCAGGGTCCACCCCCTTCAGGGCGAGCCCCGTCGCAGCGACGAACGTTGTCTGGAAGACTTGGTCCACATGTCTCCAACAACCGGAGAAGAGCTGCGTCACAGCAAGTGACGTCGTTGCCCTCTGGGGCACGACGTGCCCATACTGCATCTCGACTTTCGACACACGACCTCCGAGCGGAGCTTGATCGCCGATACCGCCAACAGGATGGCCGTGTTCACATCGAGCGAGCTCGAGAAAGACGAGATGCTCAAGACCTTTCTACTCTGGAAGGAGTAGGAGGAGGCTGTTCCGCCCTAGCCATGCATCTGCGCATGGTTAGATGGCCACAGAAGTTCCGGCCACACTTGCAGGAAAAATTCGACGGGACTGTCAATCCCATAGAATTCCTACAGATATACTCCACTGCGATCTTAGCAGCTGGAGGAAACGAGGCCGTAATGGCCAATTACTTTCCAGTGGCTTTAACTGGGACCGCCAGGTCCTGGTTTATGAGCCTTCCACCCAACTCTATCGACAGTTGGGAGGAGCTATGCCGCCAGTTCACCGCCAATTTCGGGAGTTCATACACCCGTCCGGGCACCGAACTGGACCTTTTTGCGGTCGTGCAAAAAGGAGGAGAATCTTTGCGGTCATTCATCCAGATATATTCTCAGGTACGTAACACAATCCCTTCTATCTCAAGCGCTTCTGTCATTGTAGCATTCAGACAGGGTGTACGAGACAAGAAGATGTTGGAGAAGCTGGCGATCAAAGAGATCACCAGTGTCACGGAGCTCTTCAGCCTGGCTGACAAATGTGCCAGAGCTGCGGAGGGCCGTGAAATGCACTCCAAACCAGCCCTGGAGGATCATAAAAAATCCTCCAAAGAAGAAGCCGCTACCTCCGGGAGTGGCAAGAAGAAAAAGAAGACCAACGGCAAGAAGAAGCCGTCGGCCGGCACATCCAACGTTGCAGCCGCTGCAACTCCTGGTGGCCGGGGGCCACGCCCCGAGAAGCGACCTCGACCGTCTTCCGAAGACGGTGGCAAATCCAAGATGTGGTGCCCCATTCACAAAACGGGCAGCCACAGACTGGAGGACTGCTGGGAGGTCCAAAACCTTGCCGAGCGCTATCACAAGCGCCGGGAAGGGTCTCCCTTCCGACAGAGGGAGGGGAAACAAAAGGTCGATGAAGCTCCGGCTGAAGAGGAGTTGGGGTTTCAAGACCCCAAAAAGGTCTTGAAAGCCGTCTACACCTCTGTCGACGATGATTCCGACGTCTCCGACAACGAGCGTCGAAAAACCATGAACACCATCTTTGGTGGATCATGGGACATCACCTCTCGTCGTGTCATCAAGACTATGCGACGGGATATGGCTGCTGTAGCTCCTACAGCTAGACCGGAGCCACATCGAAAGTGGATGGACACACCCATTACTTTTGATGCTTCGGACTGTCCTCAAAGCATGATCGGAGCTGGCCAGCTACCTTTGATGGTATCTCCCACCATCAACAACATCCAGCTCCATCATGTCCTGGTAGACGGAGGTTCGGGGCTTAATCTCATTAGCTTCGAAGCTTTCACTAAGCTTCAGCTCCGACCTTCGGACCTCCAGCCCTCTCGACCTTTCTCCGGAGTAGGTCCGGGGGCCATAACCCCACTCGGAGCTATTACTCTCCCTGTTACCTTCGGGACCCGGGAGAAGTATCGCACCGAAAAGTTGATCTTCGACGTCGCTCAGATCAACTTACCATTCAACGCCATCTTGGGTAGACCTGCCTTGTACAAATTCATGGCAGCTGCTCATTATGGATACCTGGTGTTGAAAATGCCAACACCAGTAGGCGTTCTCCGGATCCGTGGAGATCGCACTGCCGGAATAACTGCTCTGGAGGAACTCCATGCACTCACCACAGCGCAAGAGGAGGACTCCAGACAGAAGCAAGCTCCACAACCTCCGAGCATTCGTCAACGAGGCTCGACCTATGCACCCCGTGTGCAGCCAAGCGGCGACACCGACATTCCCGTCAAAGTCGTCCAAATTGGTTCCGATGTCACTCAAACTACCCGCATATCGGGTGGCTTGAACGACAAATAGGAACTCGCGCTCATCACTTTCCTCCGGGCTAACGTTGACGTGTTTGCCTGGCAACCGTCACAAATGCCTGGGATCCCCAGGGAAGTGATTGAGCACAATCTGAAGATTTACCCCGACGCTCGGCCTGTACACCAGAAACCTCGGAAGCAATCTGTAGAGCGACAAAACTTCATTCGACAAGAAGTGAAGAAGTTGCTCGAAGCCGGATTCATCCGAGAAGTCTACCATCCAAAATGGCTGGCAAACCCAGTCATTGTGCCTAAGGCCGGCGGGAAACTTCGGATGTGCATCGACTACACCACACTGAATAAGGCATGTCCAAAAGATCCATTCCCACTACCTAGAATAGACCAGATAGTGGATTCCACCTCCGGGTGCGAGTTGCTGTGTTTTCTAGACGCATATTCAGGATATCATCAAATCCGGATGTCTAGGGAAGATGAAGAACATACTTCATTCATCACAGTGGATGGGTTGTATTGTTACACAACCATGCCTTTTGGTCTCAAGAATGCAGCTTCAACTTTTGTACGAGCAATGTACAAAACTTTTGAAGAACTCATCAGAGACATAGTGGAAGTGTACGTTGATGACATCGTAGTCAAAGTCAAAAACAAGGAGTCCCTCTTGGACACCTTGCAGGCTGTTTTCGACAAGCTGCGGGCCACCCGCACGAAGCTAAACCCAGACAAGTGCGTCTTCGGGGTTAGTTCCGGAAAGCTTCTTGGTTTCCTGGTAAGTCACCGGGGTATAGAGGCTAATCCGACGAAGATAAAAGCCATTGAAGACATGCGGCCACCAACCCGCATCAAAGATGTCCAAAAATTAACCGGATGTCTAGCAGCCCTCAGCCGGTTCATTTCAAGACTGGCGGAAAGGGCACTTCCCTTCTTCAAGTTACTGAGGAAATCCGGACCATTCCAATGGTCTGAAGAAGCAGAGAAGGCATTCCAGGAGCTGAAACAGTTCCTCACCACCCTACCAGTCTTGGTAGCTCCAAACCCTGGTGAGCCTTTGTTGCTTTATATTTCAGCAGCTGACGAAGTCGTCAGTATGGTTCTGGTTGCGGAGAGACCGGAACTACCCAATACTCAGGAATCCAGATCCCTTCGGGAGGATCCGGAGCTTCCTGAAAGTGGGTCTGGGTCCCAGCTCCCGGACCTAAACCCACAAGAAGCCACTTCAGAGGACCCGGATCCTCCCGATAGGATCCAAGTCATTCCTGAAGAAGCTCCGGGTTCCTCCACCCAGAACCCGGAGGTCCCCGAAGATAGTCTGGACCCCTCTGACAGGGTCCGGATCAATGAAGAGGAAGTTCCGGACCCCTCCGGGAGGGTCCGGACCATTCAACGCCCAGTATACTTCATCAGTGAAGTATTACACGATGCCAAGACTCGATACCTAGAGGTGCATAAGCTGCTCTACGCAGTTCTTATTGCCTCAAGAAAGCTTCGACATTATTTCCAAGCTCACAAAGTCTCGGTGGTAACTTCATATCCACTTCGAGCGATCCTGCATAATCCCAATTCAACTGGGAATATAGCGAAGTGGGCAGCGGAACTGGCTGAATTCGACCTCGAATTCATTCCAAGACAAGCAGTCAAGAGTCAAGCGTTGGCAGATTTCGTGGCAGAATGGACTCCCTCTCCATTAAACCCTGGGGGCCCCAGCGAGCAGAAGAAGGAACCACAAGTTCCGGCCTTCACTAAGCCTCACTGGACCCTTTACTTCGACGGCTCCATGCAGAAGCAGGGAGCCGGAGCTGGAATCCTTCTCCTCGCACCAACCGGGGAGAAGGTAGAATACATGGTGCACCTTGACTTCAAGGCAACCAACAACATGGCGGAGTACGAAGCACTCATATATGGATTGAAAGTGGCACTATCCTATGGTGTCAAGCAGTTGCTGGTCAAAGGAGATTCACAACTTGTCATCAAACAGGTGAAGGGTGAATGCTCCTGCAATAATCTCCAGCTGGCTGCTTATCTCCTTGAAGTCCAGAGGCTTCAGAAGGACTTCGAAGTCCTAGACCTTCACCATGTTCAGCGTGCTCACAACGCTGAAGCTGACGAACTCTCGACTAAGGCGTCAACCGGAGCTCCGGCTCCAGACGGAACCTTTGTCCGGAGGTTGTCAAAACCCACAATTCAGCCTGCCGAGCTGAACGAAGGGGGCGAGATCAGCATCCCGAAGCTGACGGTCCCGATGGCCCTGTTACCATGGCAGCCATCAAGGGTCGTAGGTGCTGCCGGAAGCTCCGAGCAACCCAGCACGCAAGACTCAAATGCTCAAGTCAGTTCCGATGCATGGATCTCGGAGATCCGGAACTACTTGAAAGACAACATACTTCCTGACGATGATGTATCCGCTGACCGGGTAGTCAGATTGGCTAAAAGATACACGTTGGTAGAAGGGGATCTCTACCGGCGCGGTGCCAACGGCATCCTAATGCGGTGCATCACAAGGGAAGAAGGCTGCGAGCTCCTCGCAGAAATCCATGGAGGTGAGTGTGGGAACCACGCGTCTTCCCGCACGCTGGTCGGAAAAGCCTTTCGGCACGGCTTCTACTGGCCTACAGCGCTCCAGGATGCTACTGAGCTAGTGAAGAAATGCAAAGCATGCCAATTTCATGCAAAGCAAATTCATACACCTGCTCAGCCCTTACAAATGATACCTCCTACGTGGCCTTTCGCTGTGTGGGGGGTGGACATCTTGGGACCCTTCCCAAGAGCCGTCGGAGGTTACAAGTTCCTGTATGTCGCCATCGACAAGTTCACCAAGTGGCCGGAAGCTACTCCTGTTGTGACGATCAACAAACAATCTGCAGTCAATTTTCTACAATCTATCGTGAGCAGATTCGGAGTCCCAAACAAGATCATCACTGACAATGGGACTCAGTTCACAAGCTCCGCATTTCAAGGATATTGCGAAGACCTCGGCATACAAGTTTGCTACGCTTCCGTAGCTCATCCTGCCAGCAATGGGCAAGCCGAGAGAGCAAACGCAGAGATCCTTAAAGGATTAAAAACGCGCACTTATGAGCGTTTGAAAAAGCACGGAGCTAATTGGATCGAAGAGCTTCCGCCCACTCTATGGGCTAACAGGACTTCTCCAAGTCGGGCAACCGGAGAAACACCCTTCTTCCTGGTGTACGGAGCAGAAGCGATCCTTCCTCCGGAAATCACCCTGGGTTCTCTCCGAGTCCGGACCTTCGACGAAGCCGCGCAGGACCAGCTCCGGCGTGAAGACCTAGACCTCCTCGAGGAGGGAAGGTGCCAAGCAGCTGTTCGGAACGCCCGATATCGCCAAGCTCTACGGCGCTATCATCAGCGGCATGTACACAACCGACAGCTCGAGGAAGGCGATCTGGTGCTACGGAGAATACTATCCAGAGAAGGGCAAAACAAACTCTCCCCCGGCTGGGAAGGACCCTTCCGAGTGATCAAAGTATCCCGTCCCGGAAGCGTTCGCTTGGCTGCCGAGGATGGGACACCTCTCCCAAATCCTTGGAATATCGAGCACCTCCGTAAGTTCTACACTTAATTCCACGGAGGTGAGTCTTAAGTAACTTGAAGTGTATGTTATAGAGTCATTGTACAGAGTCGGGTAGTTCCTCCGGGAGAGCAGCCGGACCTTTTCCCGAAAGGTTTGGAAAGCTCATGCAACACTTGATACAGTCTCCGGACTAGAAGTGTAGCTAATTACCCTGGGAAACCAAACACGCTTAGCCTGGTTCCGTACCCTAAGAGTGTACTTGTTTCCCCTGTACCCCGGACCTATAATGAAAGACATCTTCATGTGAAATAGACTCCACGTGCATTCATTTTTGCATAAGGCTCAACATTTTTATTTTTCTCTTTCTTGTCTATAACAGAAACGTGCAATTCTTAAGAAGTTCTAGTTTAACCGGTTTATGTACAATTTGAGTTGGATTGTCAGATTTTTTAGATTTAAATATCGTTTGTGGTCAACTCGCCTGAAAGCCGCCAAGCCATTCTAGGGCCGGAGTGTGCTATCGACTTAGCCTGGTCAAGCACCCTAAGTACGCCACTCTACCTACATCCCGGCAGGCCAAAGTAAGGTGGGTCAATGGACAATTGGATCTGAAAGAAAAGACAATTCATCCAATTGTACTAAAAATCGTGTTCAACTTGAAATTCTCTTGAGAACCGTAAGCCGCGACGAAGTTATAGATAAGGAACGAATTTTACTATTTTTCTTGGCTTAAGTGTGCAGGAAAAATAAAAATGATATTGATGGAGAAAAACCGGAGTTAACCAAGCTTCGACTCCCACTGGCGTTAACTTAAAGATGGTGAGAAGACTCTATCACTAGAATCTGTTGCCAGCAAGCCAAGCGTGGCAAAGGTCATTGCCGGAGCTACTAAGCTCCGACACCTTGAAGTATTAACTATCGACACTCAACGTGTTGGTAGAAGCTATTGCCGGAGCTACTAAGCTCCGACGATGGGCATTGCCAGAGCTTCTAAGCTCCGACGACTTCAAGGGACCTTCACTATCGAAAATTTCGGACCTAAACTATACGAGTTCGAAGCAAATCTGTCTTCAACAAAAATCAACATCCTTTTGGTACATGTCCACAATCAAATTGTGCACATCTACCAGGGGGCCAAGTGAAGACAAAGATGTTGAAGACAAGAAATGAAATTCACGAAAAATTGGGGATTTCATTTCATTTGAAGACCAGAGATTACATCTGGGGACAAAGGATTACAAAATTGAGGAAGAAGAGAAGATACAAATAAAGGCTAAGAAAGATAGTCCTAGACCCTATGGAAGAACTCAGCGACCTTCTGGGCGACCTCCGACACGCTGGCTCGGGTAGCTTCGCCTTCTCCTTCAACGGGGCCTTCAAGCACCGGGTCCAGAGGGAATCGAGGGTTCCGGCTAGTGTAACACGTCAACACATACTCTGTGACGTTTCTAGCCAGGGATTGCCCCTCGACCTCCAACTGGTCCGCGATGACGTCGCCCACCTTGGAGAGCTTGCTGCCCGCAGCGCCCAACGCTTGCAGCGCAAGGTCCGGCTCCGGCTCCGGATCATCCGGAAGCACGGGGCTGAAACCCATCGGCGCTAGTGCATCGTCGGCCTTGCTCAGGAACTCCCAAATTTGCAGGGAGTCCGTCTTCCTCAGGCCCTTCATCTCTTCCAAGGACCTCCGGGCCGCCGCCAGCTCCGAGTTCTCGCGGGAGAGGCGCTCAACTTCTTTGGCGTTTTGCTGAATCTTCGCAGCAACCCGCTTTTCGAGTCTTCCGAGCTCCTCCTCCCGGAGGTGGATCTTGTTCCGGCGGTCGACCAGGTCTTTCTCCCTAGCCTCTATTTTCTTCTCCCGGGCGACGAGGGCACACTCATACTCGTAAAGTTCCTGCCCTCGCACCCAGGTCTTCTCCTCCTCCTCGAGGCAGCGCTCTTCCAATTTTTTAGCGCGCTCCTCGAGGCCCTTGTCCGCCAGAGCTGTCTTCTCGGCGAGCTCTTCTTCACGTCGCAAGACGTCGTCCCGTAGTTCCAGGAGTTTTTGCTCCTCATCCTCGAGCCGCTTTTCCCTTCCCTCAAGTGCCTCTCGGCGCTTGATGAGTGCGGTACTGATGGCTTCGAGTTGATCGAACCGAGCGTTGGCTGCATCATTGGCAGCCTTAGCTTGGTCATGGTACTCCCGGGATTGGGCGTCGAGGTTGTGAGTCATGCTCTCCCTCTCGTCCAGCATCTCACCCCAAAGCTCCAGGCGGATCTTCTCCCGCCTGATCCATTCCTTGTCCTCAGCAATCCTCGACTGCGCCAGCTTGGTCTCGAATTGGAGTCTATTACGCCACCTCCTAAGGGTTTGGCGCTCCTCTTCAAGAACCTTGCTGTCGTGGAAGAAGGCTAGTTGGACTTGGCGCAGACTGGAGCAAGCGTTGTCGATGGACATCGACAGCGAGATGGGCTCCGGACCTTCTGGGGTCTCCTCCGCTGGCTCCAGCGGGTCTTCATCTACAAAAATTGGGTCCCACTCTACGAGAGCGGAACCCCGAGCTTCCAAGGCACTAGGGCCCTCCTCCGGGATGGCCTCAGTCGCCATCGAAGAAGGTCCCGCCACCAAATCTTCATTCGCCCCCTCAGGCTGGGGGCCAGCGACTCCGTTCAGGCACTCTGGCTCCGCCACGGGTACCATTGACGTCGTCGCCTCCAATGGCTCCGGCCGGGACGCTTCTTCTGAGGGTGGCTCAAGCTCCCTCGACTCTTCAACCACCGGCTCTACAGCCGGCGCCTCCACCATCACCGGCTCTGCAGCCGGCGCTCCAATAACCACCGGCTCTGCGACCGGAGCTTCAGAAGTAACCGGCTCAATTGCCGGAACCACTTCAACTTCCGGCTCGCACGCCGGGGCTTCAGCTACCTCCGGCTCAACCGCCGGGGCTTCAGCACTTTCCGGCTCTAAAGCCGGGACCGCTACTTCCTCCGGCTCAACAGCCGGAGCATCTACTTCTGCAGCACAGGTGCCCAGAGCTTCAACCTCCGGAGCGGGTGCCGCCGGCGCATCTTCAAACCCGTGGTCCGGCGCTACCACGGGAACTTCTGGAGACGAGTCGAGGTCCATGACCACGACAGCCGGCGCCGGAGCTGTCGCAGCCTCCGCCTGGGGCGGCACCGGAGCTGGAGCAGAAGCCCTTGTAGCCTCAGACATTGTGGCTGAGGGCGGAGCTTCACTCCCCTTCTTGGGAACGCTGCAGATGAAGAATGAAGAAATTGAGCAAACAGTTACTATAATTAAAGTTAATTGAGGTAAGCAAGAAAAATTACCTTGGGAGGCTCACGCACCAGCTTGCGCGGAACCTCTTTCCCGGACGTTCCGGGCTGGCCACGGTCGGCGTAGGAGCTCCGGAAGGACTCCCAGGACTTGCCGTAGCCACGGGCGTTTCCCGGGTCGGAGCTCTCCTTGACCGGGAGGAACTCCTAGACCTGGAGGCCCTCACCGCTTCTCGAACCGGAGTCGCCTGTCCGGAACTGGCACCTCCGGAGGGACCCATCACAGGGACAGCTGCACTCCGGGAGGATCCCACCGCTGGAACAGTAGCGCTTCGAAAAGACCCCACCACGGGGACAGACGCTACGGCGGCGGAGGATCTTCCTTCCTGAGGACGGGGAACTGGCGGGGAAGTAGCAAGCCCGACGGACCCTCCGTCAGCATGTCGCAGCTTCCTCTTCCGGCTCTCCGGCTCCTCCGCCAGCTCCTTGCCTTTGCCGGTGACTTTAGCTCTTGGCTGAGAGACAGGGGCGGAGCCGCCTTCCGACAACCCGGGGATCGCCAACCGGGCGGTCGATCTTCTCTCGACGACGCCAAGGTCGTCAAGCGCGGGCATCTTCCGCCGGAGCTCCCTGCTGAACTCAACTTCCACGTTCAGGGGGAGGAAAGCCGGTGGCGGAGTCAGGTACTCTCCGTCTACATCGATGCCGTGCTGGAATTTCTTGAGGTGAAACTCCAAGGACTTCCCCACCATGCTGGACTTCAACCCGGTCTCGACCCGGTCTTCGTCCATCACGCTGTTGAGGGCCCAGGCGAGCTTCTCCCTCCTCTTCAGCGGTGCCCACCTGTTGGACAGGAAGTTGCAGAACACCGCCTGGGGAGTCAGTCCTCCCTCCACACATTGGCGGATCCTGGACAGAATGGGGTCGAAGGCTGCCGCCAGCACCGGAACTTCGCTCCACACCGACGTGTCAATGCCGGGCAGACCGTCTGGCAGCTCCAACCGCTCGTGCTCCTCCACCCGGACGACTACCCAATCTTTCTTCTAGTCATCCCACTTCCCGGAAGGGAACGACCGGAGGTACTTGAACGGGCACTTCTTGCGCTTCACAAAGTAGTAGAAGCCAAGGTACTCGTCACTTCGGCCGGTGGTCTGGACGGTGAAGAAAGTGCGGAAGAGCTCGATGCAGGGAGGGATGCCCACCCACATCTCGCAGAAGTGGACAAAGATGGACACAAGGAGGAGGGAGTGAGGGCCAAGGTGGTATAGCTGCAGACCATAGAAGTCCAGCAGCATCAAAAAGAAGGAAGAAAATGGTGGGATCAGCCCCACCATGGCATACGATGAAAAGTATACCATTTCGCCGGAGTGCTCCTTTTTAAAGGGAAGCTCCCCGCCGGTGCGGATTGAACGGTTGAAGAAGTCCGACGACCACCCCATGAGGGCTCGGACCTTCTTCAGATCGCTCTCCGTCTTCAAACGACTCTCACGCAGACCCAACTCCATCGCAGCACAGCTAGGCGAGAGAAGAGAAGCAAAGCACGAGTTGGGAGTTTGAGCGCGAGAACAGATGGAAAGCGTAAAGAACTCCCGACGGTGCGCTTTCCTTCTTAAGTAAGCCCTCGCAACGCTTGGATGGAAACTGCAGGAGAGTCAAGCATACTATTCAAGAATTCAACCCAGCCGATGACAAGAGGGCCCGGGACCACCCCGACGATCAAGTCGAGGCTCTTACCCAGGCGAACAGTTGTCATCACGAGGCGGGAAACCCAAAGGCGGCGGACTGACAAGGCGCGCGGAACCGATACGGTTTTCGTATCGGGAACCGACGACCTTCAATTGCGAGAGATCCGCACGTCAAAGATCTTATCTGCCGCCTGAGGTGCGCCACGCGTCAGGACTTAACCATAAAGCCCCACAAAAGGCACCTCTGAAGACCCTTGAAGACCCAGTTCAAGAGTCGCAAGTGTGGACCCCCCTCCGGCGGAACGACTTCATCCCGTTAGCCTTCCCCGGAGGTAGGTCCAGGGGGCCACTGTCGGTACCCTAAAAACCATACACCCCCTGAGGTTACGAAGATCTCAAGGGAAGGACATCAACTCAAATTGAAGACCCTCGGGGGCCCACTCGCCAGACGTGACGGGACCCACTTCTCCAACATGGTTAACCTCTAGGTTGCCACGAGTACTGTCAGCCCAGAGCTATTACCCGCAAAGGTGAAGCTCCGGGCCAAGTACTGAAACGGCACCTCCGGAGGTAGCCCCTGACCGAGAGAAGCTCCGGACCTGACACGTGGCAGGCCGCCCCGGAGCTTCCCGCCTCCCTCGAGCAAGCTCCGGAGGTGCCACGTGTCCATACGTCGGAGCTGGCCGCTTTAAACCCCCGGGAGACGTTGTAACGGCTCCGGATCTCCAAAGGACAGCCACGGACTTCAAGACCCGGTTAATTATCATTAATTCCACATTAATGATATTTAATCGGATGATCTTAACTCCTGTAACGGCACTGTCAGAGCCGTTACAGGGTCATTAACAACAATTAATCTTGTGTATCAATGCCAATAACCGCCAGGGCCACATGTCGGGCCAGGCTGATTTGTAACGGTTTGTCCTTGTACTATAAAAGGACAAACCGCCGATACACGAGGAGAGAACTCTCGGACATACTCAAGCTCACAAGTAAATACAACTCACACACACACCCGTGGAGTAGGGTATTACGCTCAGGCGGCCCGAACCACGTAAACCACCGTGTCATTCGCGTCCAAACCGCATTTCACTTTCTTAGATCTCCGCGCGCCCAAACCGAACCACAAACTCCTTCAAACACTTTCATAGTGTCAGGGGATCTGCCGACTCCAACAGTCGACACACGTCCATTTGATACAGCTTGAAATCATGGTGAGTAGCATATGCAAGTAATATTCTAATAGATTCAAGCCTAGCTACTGGAGCAAAAGTCTCATCGAAATCCAAACTTTCGACTTGTGAGTATCCTTTGGCCACAAGTCGCGCCTTGTTTCTTGTTACCACTCCGTGTTCGTCTTGTTTGTTGCGGAAGACCCACTTGGTACCCACTATGTTTGCATTGGGTCTTGCCACAAGTTCCCACATCTCGTTCCTCTTGAAGTTTTTCAATTCTTCTTGCATTGCCACCACCCAGTCCGGATCCTTCAATGCATCCTCAATCCTGCGTGGTTCCAAAAAGGAGACAAACGAGTAATGCTCACAAAAGTTAGCTATGCGAGATCTAGTGGTCACTCCCTTTTGGATGTCACCGATGATGTTGTCGATTGGGTGATCCCTTTGAATGCATTGGTGTACTCTTGGGTGGGGCACTTGGGGAGTTGTGTCTTCATGATCGTTTTCTTCTCCCCCTGAGTGGTTGCCATCGTTGACTTTTTGATCATCCTCATACTCTCGTGCTTGTGTTGAAGCTCCCCCTTGATTGTTGGTCTCCTCTTGTGGTTCATTTTCCTCATTTATGTGTGAAGGTGATTCTTGTGGTCGAACTTCACCTAGAGCCATTCTTTTCAATGCTAGACAAGGAGCTTCTTCTTTACCTAATTCACATGGATCAACTTGCTCCTTTTGGGAGCCGTTAGTCTCATTGAACACTACGTCACGTGCTACTTCAACAAGTCCGGAGGCCTTGTTGAAAACACGATAGGCGTAGGTGTTCGAATCATAAACGAGCAAGAAACCTTCATCGGACTTCGAAGCGAACTTTGAAGTTCTGGGCTTCTTGTTCAGGATATAACATGGAGAACCGAAAACTCGAAAGTAAGAAATGTTTGGTTTGTTACCGGTGAGTAGCTCATAGGGAGTTTTCTCGAGTAGTCGATGAAGATAAAGCCGATTTGCAGCGTGGCAAGCGGTGTTAATCGCTTCCGCCCAAAATCGATCCGAAGTCTTGTATTCATCGAGCATAGTTCTTGCCATCACTATGAGTGTTCGGTTCTTCCTTTTGGGAAACTCCATTTTGTTGTGGTGAATATGGCGCTGAGAATCCGTGCTTGATGCTCTCTTCATCAAGGTACTCCTCCACTTGTATGTTCTTGAACTACGTGCCATTGTCGCTTCGAATATTCTTGATTGACAATGAAAACTCGTTTTGAGCTCGCTTGAAGAATTTCTTGAGTGTTCCTTGTGTTTCTAACTTATCATGCAAAAAGAAAACCCAAGTGAAGCGAGAAAAATCATCAATGATAACCAAACCGTATTTGTTACTGCCGATGCTTATGTAAGCAACTGTACCAAACAAGTCCATGTGAAGTAGTTCGAGCGGTCTTGTTGTAGTCATGATGTTCTTTGTGGGATGATGTGCTCCAACTTGCTTCCCGGCTTGGCATGTGCTATAAGGCCTGTCTTTCTCAAAAACAACATCTTTCAAACCTCGGATGTGATCGCCCTTGAGTAGTTTTTGAAGATTCCTCATACCAACATGCGCTAGCCGTCTATGCCACAGCCAACCCATGTTGGTTTTTGCAATCAAGCATGTGTCGAGTTCGGCTTTATCCTTGTTGAAGTCAACAAGGTAAAGCTTTCCCTTCAACATACCCTTGAAAGCAATGAAACCATCACTCCTCCTTGAGACAGTCACACCCTCGTTAGTGAACAAGCAATTATAACCTTTGTCACAGAATTGAGATATGGACAGCAGGTTATAATCTAAAGATTCGACGTGTAAGACATGAGAAAGCGTGTGTTCAGAGGATATTGCAATTTTACCGATACCGAGCACCTTTCCTTGACTATTATCTCCGAAGTAGATGCCTTCGTTTGGATCCTCGTTTACTTCATATTCCACGAACATCCTCCTTTCTCCGGTCATGTGGTTGGTGCATCCACTATCTAGCACCCATTTGGATCCACCGGAGGAATAGGCCTGCAAAAACAATTTATGCTTTGGTTTTAGGTACCCAAGCTTGCTTGGGTCCTTGGAGGTTATTTACAATACATTTGGGCACCCACACATGGGATTTTGTGTTCCCATGGCGTGGCCCAACATAATAAGCATAAACCTTACCAAGATTGTTTCTCATTAATACATAAGAGGCATCAAAAGTGTTAAATAGAAGCTGCTCTTGTTTATGAATCGGATTAGTCTAGGTGGCCAGACTTGTCTGGATGACCGGATTTGTCCGGATGACCGGACTTGTCCGGACACCGACCGGACTAGTCCGGTATTCATGCGAGTTCAATTTCTTATTCTTTAACTTATCAGATTGAGAGGGTCTTCCCTTCACAAAGGAGATCATTCCCTTGTTATTCTTATGACTTCCAGCATGTTGCTTTTCATCATAAGAGTAACTAATGCCATATTTGACATTTGGAGGTCTTTGGACCAAGTATGCACTACGTGCATAGTTGATCTTCTCCTTGTCAAATATTCCACATTGGGTAGGACTTTTATCTTTTGTGGAGGTTGACTTCTCCTTCAAACTGGTGTTGATTTTACTACATGTGCACATATGAACAAGATCAGTTTTAGTTTGTTGAGAAGGTGAACTTGAAGAGGAGGAAGGTTCACTTAGCTTGAGTGAATCAACTTGCACTTCAAGTATTTTGTTAACCTTGATCAGGTCAGCAAGTTGGTCCTTGATTGCAACATTTGATTCGGTTAACTCCAAGCAAGTTTTCTTGCTTGAAGCTAGCTCAAGCTCTAGTGAACTGTTTTTCTCCTTTTCAAGCTCTAGGAGTTTGTCAAGTTTGACATACTTCTCCTTTTGGGAGATAATCATGTCCTCTTGACGATCAATTAACCTCTCCTTCTCAACAAGTTGGTCAAGTAAAAATCTCATTTTAGAAGCAGTTTTCCTATCTAGTCCATTTAGCATGTCCTCATCATCACTATCTAGTTCATCATCACTAGAGTAGGAATGCATGGAAGGGGTTTTGATGTTTACCTTGCGTTTACCTTCCTTTGCCATGAGACAAGTGCTATTTCCCTTCTTTGCATCGAGTGTGGGGAAGAGTGTGGATTTCTTGGATGTGCTTTCTATGGCTATGCTAGCCATCTCTTCTTCATCGGATGATGAGGACTCATCGTTTGAGTCCCACTCCTTCCCAATGTGTGCTTGTTCGGCTTGTTTGTTTTTCTTGAAGAATTTCTTAGGTTGAGGCTTGGTTTCTTTAGTTTTCTTCTTGTTGTCCTCATACGGGCAATCGACTATAAAGTGGTTATACTCACCACAATTATAGCACGCCCGCCTCATCTTTGGCTTCGTCCTTTCCTTGTACTTTCCTTCACTTGATTTTGTTCCTTGTCTCTTCTTCATTATTCTCTTGAACTTTTTCATGAACAAAATCATATCTTCTTCATCTAGCTCACTACTCTCATCATCACTGTCCTCCTCTAGTTGTGCTTCTCTTGCTTCTTTGAATAGAGGCTTGAGAGTGGATTTTAGGGCAACTCCTTTCTTCTTGGCCGAGGTGAGGTCGACAATTTCTTTGACGTGCTTGGCTTGTTTCTCCATCATTTCAAAGTTGATAATTTTACCAAGCAATTCATCTGGAGTCATCCTTTTGTAACTGGGGCTCTCTCTGATCATTGAGCATAGCGTGACATTGCGAGGCATAAAAGCTCTAAGGATGAGCTTTACCACCTCTTGGTCATTCCACTTCTTGCTCTCATATGATCGAACCTTGTTGACAAGTGTCTTCAATCGGTTGTACATGTCCTGGGGTTACTCGTCTTCCTCAATTGCGAATCTTCCTAGTTCCCCTTCGATCATTTCAATTTTTGCCTCACGCACATGTCGGTCACCTTCATGTGTTGTTTGTAGTGTATCCCATATCTCCTTAGTAATTTCGAGTCCATCCACATTGGTGAACTCATCTCGACTGAGAGAGGAGGTGATTACGGCTGCGGCTTGAGCGTTTCTATGGATGGCCTGCTCTTGACTTGGGGTGAGCTCTTCGTCGTCATCCGGAATATCTATCCCTGTACATACAACATGCCATAAACTTGGGTTGAGGGAAATCAAATGCATCTTCATATTCTGCCTCCACATGGAGTAATCACTCCCATCAAAGTGTGGGGCTTTTCCAAGTGGGATAGATAAGTAGTGATTGTTATTGGAATTTAGACGATCATAATTAAAAGGATATCAGGAGTAGTCGGTGTGACTACTCCCCTTCTTCTTCTCTTCAACTTTCGCTTTCCCTTTGGAAAATGCCTTCTTTCTGAGGAGCGCCTTTAGCTACAGCGTCTCCTCATCGTCGTCCTCGAAGTCTTGAATGGCTTCAAGGTACTTCTCCAGTTTTTGGGTCTTGTCGTTGTTGACTTCATCTTGGTAGTTGATTTTGTGGACGTCCTTCATGTCCGACATGATCTCTTTGAGTGGTTAAACTCTTTCTTGAAGAACCTTGCTCTGATACCAATTGAATGTAGGCCTAGAGGGGGGGGGTGAATAGGCCTTTTGAATTTTTGTCAGGTCCTGCAACACTCAACAACAAGTTCAATACCAGAGAAATCGGACTAGTCCGGTAAAGTGCGGACTAGTCCGGTGTTCACGGACTAAGTTGATCAAGATTAATCAATTAGGTTGATTCTTTAAAGTATGCAGCGGAAATATAGAATCAAACAACAGTTTAACAATTATATATTGGATTGTGTCACAATTAAGGCTTGTATTCAACAATTTAATGTAAATTGAACAATGAGTATCAAACCCTAGAGTAAGTAGATCAATTTGAGTGATGAACACAAAAAGGACAAGACACACGATTTATCCCGTGGTTCGGCTACCACGAAGGCAACCTACATCCACGTTGAGGAGCTCACAAAAGGACCGGGTCTTCTCCAACCCTTCCCTCTTCGGATTGCCATGAAGGCCAACCCTCTTCCACTAATCACAAAGGGGTGAATAACCAAATTCAAGGGGTGTTCTCACACGTTGAGAGCTCCCTTAGATTACAAATCACAAAGCCACCAAAAACACACTCAGAAATTACAATTGAAACGTAGGAGTGTGTTAGAGATTCAAACCAAGAGCTCAATGATGTGTGCCAAGTGTCTCTCCAATGATCTAAAAGTGATCCTCAAAGGATTGATCGATTTTGCACATAATTTCGTGGAGAGAAGTAGTTTTTGAGTCTCTTGGGAGGTGTGACGGCGCTAGGGTTCGAGAGATTATAAAAGTGGGTCGTGCACCTCTATTTATATGGGGTTTCTAAAAGTGACCGTTAGGGTTCAGAAAGATCGGACTAGTCCGTGGTGGTCACCGGACTAGTCCGGTGTGCTGTGTGTAGCAAACCCTAAGTGTCCCGAAATATCGGACTAGTCCGGTCGAAAACGGACTTGTCCGATTTCACTACTGGAAATCTGCGGACTAGTCCGATAGACATCGGATTTGTGCGGACATATGAAACCCTAAGTGTGTTGGATGACAAGTCCGCACTTGGAGGACTTGTCAGATTTAGATCAGTGAGTATTTCGGACTAGTCCGTGTAAACATCGGACTTGTCCGAAGTGGATCAGAAGGAATATCGGACTAGTCCGGTTGACAACTGTCGACTGTTGGAGTCGGCAGATCCCCTGACACTATGAAAGTGTTTGAAGGAGTTTGTGGTTCGGTTTGGGCGCGCGGAGATCTAAGAAAGTGAAATGCGGTTTGGACGCGAATGACACGGTGGTTTACGTGGTTCGGGCCGCCTGAGCGTAATACCCTACTCCACGGGTGTGTGTGTGAGTTGTATTTACTTGTGAGCTTGAGTATGTCCGAGAGTTCTCTCCTCGTGTATCGGCGGTTTGTCCTTTTATAGTACAAGGACAAACCGTTACAAATCAGCCTGGCCCGACATGTGGCCCTGGCGGTTATTGGCATTGATACACAAGATTAATTGTTGTTAATGACCCTGTAACGGCTCTGACAGTGCCGTTACAGGAGTTAAGATCATCCGATTAAATATCATTAATGTGGAATTAATGATAATTAACCGGGTCTTGAAGTCCGTGGCTGTCCTTTGGAGATCCGGAGCCGTTACAACGTCTCCCAGGGGTTTAAAGCGGCCAGCTCCGACGTATGGACACGTGGAACCTCCGGAGCTTGCTCGAGGGAGGCGGGAAGCTCCGGGGCGGCCTGCCACGTGTCAGGTCCGGAGCTTCTCTCGGTCAGGGGCTACCTCCGGAGGTGCCGTTTCAGTACTTGGCCCGGAGCTTCACCTTTGCGGGTAATAGATCTGGGCTGACAGTACTCGTGGCAACCTAGAGGTTAACCATGTTGGAGAAGTGGGTCCCGTCACCTCTGGCGAGTGGGCCCCCGAGGGTCTTCAATTTGAGTTGATGTCCTTCCCTTGAGATCTTCGTAACCTCAGGGGGTGTATGGTTTTTAGGGTACCGACAACAACGGACTTGTCCGATTTTGTGTGACTTGTGAAGTGTGTTGAGGACTAGTCCGCCCTGGGGTGGATTAGTCTGACTCAAGTCAGAAAGATATCGGACTAGTCCGACAGATATCGGACTTGTCCGATCTGGTGCAGAAAGGATATCGAACTAGTCCAGTTAACAACGGACTAGTCCGGTCCTGTGTAACTTTGTGCAGTATGTGTGTGTGCTTAAACATGATTGAGCTCTTGGGTGTGTTTTCTTAACACACTCCATACACAATAGTCTACTATTTCTTTTCCTTGAGCTCAAGTTCACTTTGCTCCTCATTATCCCTTCTTTTTGGCATTTTGCTCATTTTTCATTATTGGCCTGCATTCATCTCAATCAAAAGGTTAGGATCTCAATTGCTTGTCATAAATCATCCAAAACCCACAAGGGAGTCCTAGATGCACTTTCAACTCCCAGTGTAGAAGTGTAAATAAATAAATTAAGTGTTCGTAAATTAATTACCCACATTATAGAAAGACCAATAAGAAGTCATTAATTGTTAAAATATCACAAGCAAAGCCTAGATAAGAAAATGACACCAATAGTAGTTGTCGGTACCCCGCGGACCGGGTACCCCCGCGCACAAGGAGAAAACGGCTAAGGACTCGGACTCTACTTGAGAGGACGAATCCGAGGCTGCCACGTCGTGGAGGGAAGGACCAGAGCCTCCCTCTCCGCTGGGGTAAGCTCCCGGGCTGCCGCGTGGCCGGCAGAACTGGACCCTCACCTCCCCGCTGAGGCGGGCTCCGGGGCCGCCACGTGGCCAATCGGAACCTCGGGGCCAGGCCCACTTCCTCGCAGGGAGAGGCACCAGAACTACCACGTGGCCCGCAGGGCTGAGCCTCCACCCCTCCACAGGGGTGGGCTCCGGATGCGCCGCGTGGCCTGTACCATCAAGTGTCCGACTCCCCACAGAGGCAGGCTCCGGCGCAACCACATGGCGGACGGCCAAATCAGTGCGGTAGGAGGCTGCAGTAAAGGAATACGTGTGCTGCTCAGCCAGGCATTAAAGTACGCGCGCCTTCCCCAGGCAAAGAGGAGTCGCGCATGCATAAGTCAAGGCTTCAGTGTCCTGTCTTGTCCAAGTAGCCGGTACAGACCCGCGCCGCAAGAGGGACGAATGAGCCGCAAGGTCAAGACGGGCGGGAGGTGCACCGCCATCATCACCAACTATGTGTATCCCTGGCGCACGACGCGGCGGGACGGCACATTGACGCCCCTAACAAAGGGAAGTAGATAGCATTTAATCCTAGATCTTGTATAGGATTTGGCTCTCCCAGGGACCACCTGTTGGGCCCCAGGGCCCATCTTGTGACTGCAGAGTCTTTGAACTATAAAAGGACTCGGCAGACGACCTTGGGGAGGGATCCAAAAATCAGACTAAGACTCATACACGCTCAAGCAAGGCAATACACAAACTCTCCCGTGGACGTAGGGTGTTACGCTCCGGTGGCCCGAACCACGTAAAACCCTTTGTGTTCACCATCCTGCTGTGCTCAATCTCCTGGGACTAGCCCTCGTGAATCCAAAAAACCTCCGCGGGCTGCTCTCTAAGCAGGTCCGGGGGAAGTGTCGTTTAAGACCTTCGACAGTAGTCATCTGAAAAACTCTATTGAACATGTAAAAGAGGAGTTTTAAGATATACTTAAGACTTCTAGAGCATACTAAGAAAACAATGGAATAATAAATGGTATAAGTAACGAGTCATACACTAGTCGTTGCTAAAAAATATTGAGTTGGCTCAAGATTAGAACCAATGCTTAGACTCTAAAATAAGCGAGTCTTGCATTACAAGAATTTTAGTGAATATACTATGGTGAAAATAGAGTAAATGTAAAGAAGGTTCATATAAATTATGGTCAACTCATAGACCACGATATAGACAATTTATAGAATAAGCTAGTGAGTTCACCTTAAATGTCATAAACCATGTAAATAACTAAGAAGACTGATAAAACATTTATATTCTTTCAAAGACCACTTAGTTGACCAATGATACAGTAATATTTCCAAATATCCACCAGTAGAATGGCGTAATCCTCGATAAACCTTCTACGAAAACAATAGCGTTTCCAAATAGCCACCAATAGAATTACGTATTTCCAATAAACCTTATAAGAATCTTACTAACCACGTTATTGAATGATTGTTCGTGTTTATTGGATTTCTATTTGGATTTCTCGGATCTTTATCGATGTTTCATATGTTATTCGCGTAGCTACATACCTAGTAAACGGAGAGTTTGCGAAGGATATATTCAAGACCTGGACCTCGAAGAACAGGACAAAGGCTCTGGTAAACCATCATAAAGGCAAGCTTTAACTCCTTGATCATATTTCACCTATGCTTTGCAATTGCACCTATGGTCTGTTTTCATTGCATGACTGTATGTCTATTTTAAAATATTATTATGCTATGAACCACTTGATGTGGTAGCATGAGCTATGTTGATGACTGAGTATTGGTGTTAGCTACTAGCCAACGATAAACAGTAACCTAGTAGTTACTCGCTATCAATGGCTTAAAACAAGACATTGTATCAGTTACAATAATGGCAGTGACTATCACAATTCCCTCCTTGACCTTGACAACACAACCCCTTGACAACCTAACAGCTTCATCACTGCGCTATAGCAGCGATGTGAGCACCTTTTTGTTAGTACTATGCTTAGGAACCCCTGCGATGTTCGCATCGCGAACCACTACACACTGTATACATGATTGTGAAATGTGTGAAATGGTGTTTGGTGGTGTGAGTTAGGATATGGGTGGGATATTAATGAACTGTGTGTGTGAAGGGGATGGATGGTCGAGGCGGGTATGGTGATGGGATGTTGCGACCTCCCTAAGAGGTATACCAACTGCGGCTGTGTATTCGGTGTAATCCACCGATCGACGCTGAGTGCTTGAGTAATAGTCCGATGACCATGCTTTCTGGACTAGGCTTGTGCTGAGTACTTCAGTTTAGTTCGATGTTGTGTGTTCCGAACTAGTCCTCTTGCCAAGGACAGATGGAGCCGCCTCACCAATGTAAGGACTGGTTCATTTGACCTCAACATAGTGATTTCGTACAACCACATTACCTGTATGGGCGGGACTCGCCCTACCTTTCTGGTAACTGCCACATGAGAAAACCTGTAGAGCCATGAGGGGCACGATGGACCAGGAAATGGCACGGAGACCGAGGGTCGTCCAGTTTCTAGCTGGGTAGTGAATGACCGAATAGCCCCTGCATCGAGCCGAGGTGTGAATGTGGGGTTACTCGGGAAAGATGGGATGAGCGTTGTGTTACTCTCTGATCCGGAGTACGTAGCATGTGGGTAAAGTGTACAAACTTTGTAGAGCCTTGATCTATCTGGATAGCTGTTGTCACAGTCTTGGCATACTATGCTTTGGGCTCTTATTGATTAGCATTAGTACAACTCCTTGAAGTGTGTGTGGGTGGCCGAGGCCGCTGTGTTTTGGGAAAGTGATGGCATGCGTGCCAGAGTCATCAGGGCCTTGGGTTCGAAGAATCATATAAAAGTGAGGGAACTAGTGGATGGTCTGAAACCTCCCTAGGGCCTGCCAACTATAATAATACTGATTCAACTACCTCTCCCTCTTATTGCAAAACTCTTTTCAAAGAGAACCTGCATAAAATGCTTTTCGGCAAAACTAAGCCGTATGGCCTCTCCTTGCTACAAGCCCCAATGCATGATACACCTCCCCTTGAGTAGTGTTAGTTCTTGCGAAGTACCTTATGTACTCACTCTTGCTTTATATGTGGTTTTATCAGCAGACAAAGAAGCTGAAGCGTGTGAGAATGACGACTAGGTCTAGTCCTACTTCCTAAGTCTGCCTGTTGGGCATGGCGCCGTTCTGCTCCGCTATTTTGAAGATTTTTCTATTTTGGTGGTCATCTCCGACCACATCCAATGTAGTTTAACACATGGTTGTAAGACTTTTATTGATTATAAATGAATAATCCTTGTATGGATCTCGATCTATTCTATTGTGCGTACCAACTACTGATCCATGGATTGGTACGAGATGCACAAGTGGACCCTCGGAAGGCGGGTCCTGACAGAGTGGTATCAGAGCCATATTTGACCGTAGGACGAAACCTTAGAGTGATCCTATACCCGGAACATATATTTTGAAAAGTATAAAACTATTTTTGAAAGATTCTCTCTCTTCTCTACGTTCCTTCTGAACTTACTTCCTTCAATGTTGGAAACTTAATTTATTTTAATCGATGGTATCACCAACCCTCGCAATACACTTTGATCATTCAAGAATAAGATGGACACCAACACAACATGCAAGGTTGGAACCATGCAACATCCGCACCGGACCATTTGAAGACTCGATCAGTCAAACAACCTTCTAATCAACTCAAGGGAGTATGTAAAGATAAAGGGAGCAATTACTCTACTAAGACTACTCGAAGACGTCATCGACACATGTCAAGAACGACACCATGATCGGTGGAAGAGTAACCAACATGCAACCCTACATTTCTCAGTCACATCGATAGAATCCTAGGATGATCGTAGTGTCCATGAGTAGAATGGCTTAGCTTCTAGTGACCTAGAATGAGTCACGAATAGAACGATTAATAGTATAATATATAAGTTTGTAATCTAGATATGTTTCGGTATGATTCGCTGGTTTTCATTTGGTTCTTTGGTTGAGTGCAATTGTGTGCCCTAATACAAACACAGATCAATAATAGAATGAAAGAAGATAAGTTGGCTGTTTATTAAAATAAATACATATATGTTACGTCTATTTATATACCCACATACGTATGCATATATGTATATCAAATATAATGCACCAATAAGAATACACGATATAAAACTTAATATATATGCAAACGAACATATATACGTGAGAATTATAATAACGACCAAAATAAAATCTTCCACTCCTCTCTTCCTACCATATCAACGAAATACCAATTCAGAAGACTATCCCTGTTCAAGCTCACCATGAGCACACTGCTCATGCAGGAACACCGTCTCGATCCAAAGTACTCCAGTTAACCTTCAAAGTCAATAAATAAATAATTAAATACATAAATAAACCAAATAAAAATATACTAATAATAAAATATAAATATACCAATAATAATAGTAATAGAATTAATAATAAATCCACACTAACAAAAAAAAATAGAAGTTAAAATCTTATTTAAGTGGGGTAGGATCTTAACAGAACTAAGACTCATAAGACAAACGGTGTGGATCATACCCTCATGGATTGGTTGACACACCGGCAAGGATTTACACCCTGTGCCAACCGAAAGGTCACCACGGTAAATCATGTTGAGATAACGGTAAGAGGTCAGCCGCAAGAGCTCCCATGGAATTCATGACACGTAGTTTGGAAGTTACACCCATAGAACGAGTGTCGAAAATGTGTACATGCTCAGATATAGATCTAGAAGGATTACAAGGAATGGAACCATACATAAGCGTGAAGTTTCCGATCACGTCAACACCCAAAGCAACATTGATGGCAAAGAGATCCTATCAAATGGACACATGTTGATTGATCAAACACAAGAGACATACCCGTAAGCTACAAGAAGAGATTTCTTGACTAATTTTATCACTTCAGAGAAACCCAGTGTGTGGTCAAGCAGAAAGAAAACAACTCAGGATGCGCATCATCTGCCGAACATCGGATGAAGTAGTGGAAATACCTGTCACCTTGACTCGATGACTTGCCTAACCAGTTAAGAGACTTAGGCACACCTGTGATGCGGGATCAGGTTAATACCAATTCAGGACCCTATATGCTCAGACCATGAAGTCGGTGCTCGTGACCCAATGTGGAAAAACACGAGTTTTCACGGCAACACCCTTCGTACTGACCAATACATCAGTCTGTTTCTGGAGTCATATGCGCAAGATAGCAGTAGAGGAGCTAGCAGCAAACTTTACTTGGACAAGCCCTAAAAGCCAAAGTTATGGTAGTGGACCTCACAAAGTCTAAAGATGTCACCTCCCGAGACATTGTATGATATAGAATATCGAGCAACACTAGTACGATCAGGGATGAAAGAACGTCATTATGTGGCTCCGCGTGTAGTAAGGACCCTAAGAGGCAGAAATCAGAACCAGAGGCAGTCAACGGTAAAAATAAACAAACAACCACTGTGAGAATTCACCACCATGGTAGTAACTGCGTGTACCCTAGGGAGACACCAGTGTGGGGTACAAACGAATTTTTGGAACTAAGGCAGGCTGCCTCCATGACCAGTCGGACCAATTAAGACAATAGGAGTCACAACCTAATACCGTGAGTACCAGACAAGGATGTTAGATACACACACCCCTCAAGGTGGGCAATCACACACAAGACACATATAAATTCTAAAGGGCAACTGCATTACAGTAATGTCAAGATCAAGGAAACAACCGTCCCAAGTCAGTAAAGATAACTTTAGAAAATAAATCCGTCTTACCTAAGACAATCTTCGAATCTCGAAGACGAGATTCTATTTAAGTGGAGTAGATCTGTCACAGCCCAAATTTTAACAAATGGTAAAAATCACACTGAATTAATTTTTTTAAAACCTTTAACAAACTCTGGTTGCAAATAAAAATAGAGACGTATCTCTGTACCAATACAAATACATATACAGAAACACAAATTCCTACATAATTAAGTACAAAGCAAACTACAAAACAAATCTGAAATAAGTAACAACGCATGTGGAAGTATAAACAAAGTTGATGTATGCAAACATTTACGAACATGTGAACTCACCATTAATTAGAATAAAATCAATAAATGATATTGTGCCATAAATACCTTTGATCAGACCTAGATCAAAATACACTAATGGGTACCCATAGACAATTTAAATTAAGTAATAGATGTATGATGACCAACCATAAAATAAAATAAAGGTAATATACATATGTGAATATGAATGAAAATACGTGTACCCAAAGTCAATGCAAGCCATCGAATAGATGAATAAGGGGGAACAAAACACTGATTACACAATATAGGATTTTAAACCAAAAACGGAATTCAGACTTCAAATGCAAATGCCAAGCAAACCTAAAAATTACCCAAACTAGACTCAAATTCAGATCCGAATAATTCAACCACCTCGGTAAATTGTGAAATAAAAATATTTAAATTGAGTGAACTGGGAGAAGGTCAGTTAAATCAAAACCAGCTTTGAAATCAAATTCAAACTCAAATGGAAGTTAATAGACAGGGGAAGAAAATCAGCCAAAAAATAAAAAAGGGGAATTTGGTCCAGTCCTCCAGCTCGACCCATCATTTCTCCCTCAAGCGGCCCATCTGACCTCCTCCCGCGCGGCCCAGCTCCCTACATTTTCCCACAGCAGGCCGCCCTTCCTCCTCTCTTCCTGCGCGTGGCCCGGTCTGGCCCAAGCGGCGGTGAACCGCCTTTCTTCGAGTTCCCGACGCCAGCCGAGCCGACGGGACGCCCGGGAAAGCTACGGCAGGACGGGTGCCCATCGCGTCGCCCTGCGTCGTGCCAGCTCCGCGCGGGTCACCTCGCCGCCTGCCCGCCTCCGCTCTGCACAGCCATCATGGCCTCAACGAAACGCACGCGCCACAGAACCCGCACCGCCCTACCAGCTGTCCTCGCGAACCGCCTCAGGCCACCACCACGGGAACCGCCTCCTCGGCCTATAAAATGGCACCACTTCTTCTCCCAGGAGATCGCACACCACCCCTCTCACTCCAACCGCACTCCACTGAACTCGCACGACCGCCTCGAGCAGGAATTCGGGAGTTCCCCATGTTCTTCCCCAACCCCGACAACCTCGCCGTTCCAACACATCCGAGCTGAGGTAACAAAATTAAACTCTCTTACCGTTTAACCAATGTGTAGAACGCGTGGAACACGTGTTGTTTGGTCACTTAGAACACTACCGGGTAGATCATGATGGTCCCTCGTCGGCGCCGCCGCGCACCATTGTTGCCGGTGAGCTAGGAGCTCCCTCTACTCAAGCAACCTTGTCCTACGTGCTTGTGTTAGCTCGTAGCACGTGTAGGTGCAATTATTTGGAGGAGAGGACCATCAGAAGCGTGTTACCAACATGCCGCCTCCAAGACCGCCGCCCTACCTCGCCGCCGATCGCCTTGGGCCTCGCCCCGGCCTACGCGGTCAGTCCACCACCTTCCACGTGTGCTAGAACACGCAGCAAGCCAGCTATTCTGTCGTTTTGGCAAACGCATGCGAGTCTCCTCGAGCTCCACCGCCGCTCGCCGCCCAGGGCACGTCGTCGGCCGCTGTGGGTACTACTCTGGCCAGGTCGAGCGCCCCACAACCTCGCACGCGCTCTGGAACACATCCATGGCAAGCTAGTTCGTCGGATTACATCGCGCATGGGTAGATTGATGGTACGACACCGCGCGCGGCCGCCACAGTCCGCTGCCAACGGCCATTGATGCGCCCATGCTCGGCCAAGCCGTTCGACGAGTTCCTTGAATCCCCTAGCACCCGCCTAGCTCGTAAAATGGACGAGAACCGCGCGGGCGCACCTGCTCTGGCGAACTTCCCGCCTCCCCGGCCGCTCGCCGCCGCCTCCCGGTCGGACCAGCAGTCCCGCGTGGCCGCCACCCTGGCAGCCCCACCATCTTCACGTGCGCACGTGTTGGCTGAGTCAGAGCCCAGTCAGCGCCACCTGTGGGCCACGCACGCACCACCCCCTGGCCCCGTTGGCTGTGCCCGGCCCACGTAGACCACGCACCAAGCGGCCCGTAGACCGAACTCTGGTCCATATAGCACTTCTCTCTGCGCCACTGCCAAGGAGGCCCCACACGTCATCCCCTGCAAGCTAGTTAAACTCCTAAGTACACACACATACTCACACGATTAGAAAACCCCCAACCTGTCAGCCTCTGTTAGCTCACTGTAACTGCTACAGCCACGGGATTAATGTATATAGCGGGTTGTAAAATACATTTTCATGTGCGGGAAAAATCTCAAAAAATTCCCAAAATTAGTATTTTGCTCTTAAACATACTAGTAATAACTTGTTGCTCAGATGAATTATGAGAATGAGTAGAATACTATTCTTTTTTTGAACCATTTAATTAACCAGGAATTTGAGGAAATTCACGTTTGGCCTCCAAAATTGATAATCCCATCAAAAAAACAACAATCTAAAAAGGTATGAGAAATATTAATTGATATTGATAAAATCATTAAAAGTACTGTTCAACCGATATAGGACATTGAGTCGAAAAATAATTATAATTCTTATATTAAATTACCAATAGTTAGAAGAAAGTCACATATAAACTTTTAGATGTGCTAACTTCCTCACAAATAATCACCTAAAATTCCTTATATTGCTTGACATCTAAAATACAACGTATGAAGTATTTTTCTAATAAGAATGAGGGATAGGAAATCGATTATCATCCCTAGAGAAAAATCATATAAAAATACATAATAAGTAGAAGACATATAGAAGCCTCTAATAAAATAACATATTCACAAATGACACACTAAATATTTGTAAGCATATGCTGTACATGTATCCCAGTGTAGAAGTGTAACAAAATAAATTAAGTGTTCGTAAATTAATTACCCACATTATAGAAAGGCTAATAAGAAGTCATCAATTGGTGAAATATCACAAGCAAAGCCTAGATAAGAAAATGACACCAATAGTAGTCATCTGAAAAACTCTATTGAACATGTAACAGAGGAGTTTTAAGATATACTTAAGACTTCTAGAGCATACTAAGAAAACAATGGAATAATAAATGGTATAAGTAACGAGTCATACACTAGTCATTGCTAAAAAAATATTGAGTTGGCTCATGAATATTAGAACCAATGCTTAGACTCTAAAATAAGCAAGTCTTGCATTATAAGAATTTTAGTGAATATACTATGGTGAAAATAGAGTAAATGTAAAGAAGGTTCATATAAATTATGGTCAACTCATAGACCGCAATATAGACAATTTATAGAATAAGCTAGTGAGTTCACCTTAAATGTCATAAACCATGTAAATAACTAAGAAGATAGATAAAACATTTATATCTGTCGACTGTTGGAATCGGCAGATCTCCCTACACTGCTAAAG
Source organism: Tuctoria greenei (assembly GCA_036927565.1). Taxonomy (NCBI): domain Eukaryota; kingdom Viridiplantae; phylum Streptophyta; class Magnoliopsida; order Poales; family Poaceae; genus Tuctoria; species Tuctoria greenei. Next base: position 14,771,673 of record JAYESD010000006.1, read on the forward strand.
TGATTGGGGAGTTTGAAGTTCGGTGTGGGCGCGCGGAGATTCAAGAAGGTGAATAAGAGTTTGACACAGGAGACACAAGAGTTTACGTGGTTCGGGCCGCCTGAGCGTAATACCCTACTCCACGGGTGTGTTGGTGTTGTATTAGCTTGTCACGAGTGTATCGGGTGCGTGAGTTCGTCTGTCCACGTTGTGTCCGCGTGTATCGTCGGCCTGTCCTTTTATAGTACAAGGACAGACCGTTACAAGCTAGCCTGACCCGACATGTGGCCCCGGCGGTTACTAGTATTGATACACGATTAATTGCTGTTAATGATCCTGTAACGGGCTCCGACAGTGACGTTACTGGTGTTAAGATCGTCCGTTTAAGTGTCATTAATATGGCATTAATGACGCTTAATCGAGTCTTGAAGTCCTTGACTCTCCTTTGAAGATCCGGAGCCGTTACAAGGTCTTCCGGAGGTTAGAGGCTGTCAGCTCCGACGTTTGGACACGTGGCAGCTCCGGAGCTTGCTGTGGGAAGCAGGTAGCTCCGGGGTTACCTGACAAGTGTCAGGTCCGGAGCTTCTCTCGGTCGGGGGTTAAGTCCGTAGGTGCCGTTTCGGTACCTGGCCCGGAGCTTCCCCCTTGTGTGCGGTAGCTCCGGTTTGGCAGTACACGTGGCGACCCAGGGATTAACCATGTTGGAGAAGCAGGTCCGGTCATGTCTGACAAGTGGGCCTCCGAGGGTCTTCAAACAAGGTAAATGGCTTTCCTTTGAAAACTTTGTAACCTCAAGGGGTGTGCGGTTTTTAGGGTACCGACAGTGGCCCCCTGGACCTACCTCCGAGGAAGATCACTGGGGTGAAGTCGTTCCGTCGGAGGTGGGTCCATCCTTGCGACTCTTGAACTGGGTCTTCATGGGTCTTCGGAGGTGCCGTTGGCAGGGATTTACAGTTAAATCCCGCCGCGTGGTGCACCTCAGGCGGCAGATGAGATCTTTGACGTGCGGATCTCACGCAATTGAAGGTCGCCGGTTCCCGATACGAAAACTGTATCGGTTCCGCGCGCCCTGTCAGGCCGCCGCCTTTGGGTTTCCCGCCTCGTGATGACAACCGTTCGCCTGGGTAAGAGCCTCGACTTGATCGTCAGGGTGGTCCCGGGCCCTCTTGTCATCGGCTGGGTTGAATTCTTGAGTAGTATCTTCGACTTCCCTGCGGTTTCCATCCAAGCGTTGCGAGGGCTTACTTAAGAAGGAAAGCGCGCACCGTCGGGAGTTCTTTACGCCTCTCATCTGATCTTGCGCTCAAACTCCCGACTCGTACTTCGCTCCTCTTCTCTTGCCTAGTTGTGCCGCGATGGAGTTGGGTCTGCGTGAGAGTCGCCTGAAGACCGACAACGATTTGAAGAAGGTCCGGGCCCTCATGGGGTGGTCCTCGGACTTCTTCAACCGCTTGGTTCGTGCCGGCGGAGAGCTCCCCTTCGAGAAGGAGCGCGCTGGCGAGATGGTGTACTTTTCTTCGTACGCCATGGTGGGGTTGATCCCACCTTTTTCTTCTTTCTTCTTGATGCTGCTAGACTTCTATGGTCTACAGCTATACCACCTTGACCCTCACTCCATTCTCCTCGTTTCCATCTTTGTCCACTTCTGCGAGATGTGGGTGGGCATCCCCCTGCATCGAACTCTTCCGAACCTTCTTCACCGTCCACACCACTGGCCGGAGCAATGAGTACCTTGGCTTCTTCTACTTCGTGAAGCGCAAGAAGTGCCCATTCAAGTACCTCCGGTCGTTCCCTTCTGGGAAGTGGGATGACTGGAAGAAAGATTGGATTGTTGTCAGGGTGGAGGAGCACGAGAGGTTGGAGCTACCAGACGGTCTGCCCGGCATCAACACGTTGATCTGGAGTGAAGTTCCGGTGCTGGCGGAAGCTTTCGACCCCGCCCTGACCAGCATCCGCCAATGCGTGGACGAAGGATTGACTCCCCAGGCGGTATTATGCAACTTCCTGGCCAACAGGTGGGCGCCGCTGAAGAGGAGGGAGAAGCTCGCCTGGGCCCTCAACAGCGTGATGGACGAGGACCGGGTGGAGACCGGGTTGAAGTCCAACATGGTGGGGAAGACCTTGGAGTTCCACCTCAAGAAATTCCAGCACGTTATCGACGTCGACGGAGATGACTTGACTCCGCCGTCAGCCTTTCTCCCTCTGAACGTGGAGGTGGAGTTCAGCAGGGAGTTCTGGCGGACGATGCCCGCGCTTGACGACCTTGGTGTCGTCAAGAGAACATCAACCACCCGGGTGGCGATCCCCGGGATGCCCGAAGACGGCTCCGCTCCTGCTCCACAGCCGAGGGTCGAGGTCATCGGCAAGGGCAAGGAGCTGGCGGAGGAGCCAGAGAGTCGGAAGAGGAAGTTGCGACACGCGGACGGAAGGTCCGTCAGGCCCGCTACTTCCGCCTCAGTTCCTTCTCCCCAGGGGGGAAGACCTTATGCCGCTGTGGCGACTGTCCCCGTGGTGGGGTCCTTCCGGAATGATACCGTTCCGGCAGTGGGATCCTCCCGGAGCGCGTCTGTCCCCGTGGTGGATCCCTCCTGGGGCGCTAGCTCTGGGCGCACAACTCCGGCACCTGGGACGGTGGGAGCCTCCAGGTCTAGGGGTTCCTCCCGATCGAGGAGAGCCTCGACCCGGGAAGCGCCCGTGGCTGCGACAAGTTCCGGGGGACCTTCCGGAGCTCCTACGCCGACCGTGGCCAGCCCGGAACATCCGGGAAAAAGGTTCCACGCAAGCTGGTGCGGAAGCCTTCCAAGGTAATTTTTGATCTTTACCTTGGTTAACTTTTTAATTGTAGCAACGGTTTGTTTATTTTCTTCGATCATCATCTGCAGTGTCCCCAAGAAGGGGAGTGAGGCTCCACCCTCGGCCACAGTGTCTGAGGTCGTGGGAGCTTCTACTCCTGTCCCGGTGCTGCCCCAGGTGGTGGATGAGGCTGCGACAGCTCCGGCGCCGGCTGTCGTGGTCATGGACCCTGACTCGTCCCCGGAAGTTCCCGTGGTAGCGCCGGACCACGGGAGTGAAGACACGCCAGTGGCACCTGTCCCGGGGGTTGAAGCTTCGGGTCCTGGTGCTGCAGTGATGGAAGCTCCGGCGGTTGAGCCGGGGGAAGCGGTAATTCCGGCCTCAGAGTCGGAAGTTGTTGAAGCCCCGGCGGTTGAGCCGGAGGTGGTTGGAATCCCGGTAGACGAGCTGGGTGTTGATGAAGTCCCGGCAGTTGAGCCAGTTACCTCAGAAGCACCGGCCGCTGAGCCGGTGATTGTTGGAGCTCCGACCTTAGAGCCGGTGATCGAAGAGGCGAGGGAGCTGGAGCCTCCTTCGGAAGAGGTGTCCCGGTCGGAGCCTGTAGCAGCTCCTGCTCCGGAGGCGACGACGTCGATGGTACCTACGGCCGAGCCGGAGTGCCTAAGCGAAGTCGCTGGCCCCCAGCCCGAGGGGGCGAATGAAGGCTTGGCGGCGGGGCCTTCTTCGATGGCGACCGAGGCCATCCCGGAGGACGGCCCTAGTGCCTTGGAAGCTCGGGGTTCCGCTCTCATAGAGTGGGACCCAATTTTTGTATGTGAAGACCCGCTAGAACCAGCGGAGGAGACCCCAGCACGTCCGGAGCCCATCTCGCTGTCGATGTCTATCGACAACGCCTGCTCCAGTCTGCGTCAGGTCCAACTGGCCTTCTTCCACGACAGCAAGGCTCTTGAAGAGGAGCGCCAAACCCTTAGGCGGTGGCGCAATCGGCTCCACTCGAGACTAAGCTGGCGCAGACGAGGCTAGCGGACGACAAGGAGTGGATCAAGCAGGAGAAGATCCGCCTGGAGTACTGGGGCAAGCTGCTGGACGACAGGGAGAGCATGACTCATGCCCTGGATGCCCAATCTCAGGAGATATACAATCAAGCCAAAGCAGCCAACAGTGCGGCCGAGGAACGCCATGAAAGGCTGGAGGCCATTAACACTGCACTCATCAAGCGCCGGGAGGCACTTGAAGAGAGGGAGAAACGGCTCGAGAATGAAGAGAAAAGACTCCTTGAGCTGCGGGATGATGTCCTGAGGAGGGAAGAGGAGCTTGCCGAGAAGGTAGCTCTGGCGGACAAGGGCCTCGAGGAGCGCACCAAGAAATTGGAAGAGCGCTGACAAGAGGAGGAGGAGAAGACCTGGGTACGAGGGCAGGAACTCTATGAATACGAGTGTGCCCTTGTTGCCCGGGAGAAAAAAGTGGAGGCTAGGGAGAAAGACCTGGTCGATCACCGGAACAAGATCCACCTCCGGGAGGAGGAGCTCGGAAGACTCGAGAGGCGGGTTGCTGCAAAGATCCAGCAAAACGCCAAAGAAGTTGAGCGCCTCGCCCGTGAGAATTCGGAACTGACGACGGCCAGGAGATCCTTGGATGAGATGAAGAGCTTGAGGACGGCGGACTCCCTGCATATTTGGGAGTTCCTTGGTAAGGCCAACGACGCGCTGACGCAGATGGGTTTCAGCCCCGTGCGCCCGGATGATCTGGAGTCGGAGCCGGGCCTTGCGCTGCAAGCGTTGAGCGCAGCTGGTAGCAAGCTCTCCAAGGTGGGCGACGTCATCGCGGACCAATTGGAGGTCGAGGGGCATTCCCTGGCGAGGAACGTCACAGAATATGTGTTGACGTGCTACACCAGCCGGAACCCTCAATTTCCTCTAGACCCGGTGCTTGAAGGCCCCGTCGAAGGAGAAGGCGAAGCTACCCGAGACAGCGTATCGGAGGTCGCCCAGAAGGTCGCCGAGTTCTTCCATAGGGTCTAGGACCATCTCTTTTAGCTCTCACTTGTATTTTCTCTTCTTCTTCCTCAATTTTGTAATCCCTTGTCTCCAGATGTAATCTCCTGTCTCCAGATGAATGAAATCCCCAAAATTTTTGAGAATTTCACTTTTTGTCTTCAACACTTCAACACCTTTATCTTTACTTGGCCCCCTGGTAGATGTACACAATTTTATTGTGAACATGTACCAAAAGGATATTGTGTTTTGTTGAAGACTCATTTGCTCCGAACTTGTAGCGTTTAGGTCTGAAGTCTTTGATAGTGAAGGTCCACTGAGGTTGTCGGGGCTTAGAAGCTCCGGCATTGTCCATCGCTGGAGCTTGGTAGCTCCAGCAATAGCCTCTATCAACACGTAGAGCGTCGATAGTTAGTCCTCTGAGGTGTCAGAGCTGAGTAGCTCCGGCAGTGACCTTTGCCAACACTTGGTTTGTTGGCAGCGGACTCCGTTTACGGGGTCTTCTCACCATCTTATACTTAGCGTCGATGGTTGGCCCCCTTGGGGGAGTCGGAGCTTGGTTAGCTCCGGCTTTTCTCCATCAACGAAGACTTTATTTTTCCTGCACACTTAAGTCAAGAAAAATAGTAAAATTCGTTCCTTGTCTATAATTTCGTCGCGGCTTACGATTCTCAAGAAGATTTTAAGTTGAACGCGGTTTTAAATACAACCGGATGCGTTGTCTTTTCCCTTAGATTCAATTGTCCATGGACCCGCCTTACTTTGGCCTGCCGGGGTGTAGGTAGAGTGGCGTACTTAGGGTGCTTGACCAGGCTAAGTCGATAGCACACTCCGGCCCTAGATTGGCTTGGCGGCTTTCAGGCGAGTTGGCCATAAACGATATTTAAATCCAAAAGATCTGACAATACAACTCGAATCGTATATAAACCGGTCAAACTAAAAATTTCTTAAGAATTGCACGTCTTAGTTATAGACAAGAAAGAGAAAAATAAAAATGTCGAGCCTGTACAAAATAAATGCACGTGGAGTCTATTTCACATGAAGATGTCTTTCATTATAGGTCCGGGGTACAGGGGAAACAAGTACACTCTTAGGGTACAGAACCAGGCTAAGTGTGTTTCGTTTCTCGTTTGACCCAGGGTAGTTAGCCACACTTTTAGTCCTGAGACTGTGACAAGTGTTGCATGAGCTTTGCGGACCTTTCAGGAAAGGTCCGGCTGCTCTCCCGGAGGAACTACCTGACTCTGTACAATGACTCTATAACATACACTCCAAGTTACTCCAGACTCACCTCCGTGGTATTAAGTGTAGAACTTACGGAGGTGCTCGATGTTCCAAGAATTTGGGAGAGGTGTCCCATCCTCGGTAGCCAAGCGAACGCTTCCGGGATGGGATACTTTGATCACTCGGAAGGGCCCCTCCCAGCCGGGGGAGAGTTTGTTTAACCCTTCTCTAGATAGTATTCTCCGTAGCACCAGATCGCCTTCCTCGAGCTGTCGGTTGTGTACATGCCGCTGATGATAACGCCGTAGAGCTTGGTGATATCAGGCATTCCGAACAGCTGCTTGGCACCTTCCCTCCTCAAGGAGGTCTAGGTCTTCACGCCGGAGCTGGTCCTGCGCGGCTTCGTCGAAGGTCCGGACCCAGAGTGAACCCAAGGTGATTTCCGGAGGAAGGATTGCTTCAGCTCCGTACACCAGGAAGAAGGGTGTTTCTCCAGTTGACTGGTTTTGAGATGTCCTGTTGGCCCACAAAGTAGGTGGAAGCTCTTCATTCCAGTTGGCTCCATGTTTCTTCAAGCGTTCATAGGTGCGCGTTTTGAGTCCCTTAAGGATTTCTGCATTTGCTCTCTCGGCTTGGCCATTGCTGGCTGGGTGAGCTACGGAGGCGTAGCAAACTTGTATGTCGAGGTCTTTGCAATATCCTTGGAATGCAGAGCTTGTGAATTGAGTCCCATTATCAGTGATGATCTTGTTTGGGACTCCAAATCCGCTCACAATGGATTGCAAAAAGTTGATAGCAGATTGCTTGTTGATCGTCACAACTGGAGTTGCTTCCGGCCACTTGGTGAACTTGTCAATGGCGACATACAGGAACTTGTAACCTCCGACGGCTCTTGGGAAGGGTCCCAAGATGTCCATCCCCCACACAGCGAAGGGCCATGTAGGAGGTATCATTTGTAAGGGCTGAGCCGGTGTATGAATTTGCTTTGCATGAAATTGGCATGCTTCACATTTCTTCACCAGCTCAGTGGCATCCTGGAGCGCTGTAGGCCAGTAGAAGTCATGCCGAAAGGCTTTTCCGACCAGCGTGCGGGAAGATGCGTGGTTCCCACACTCGCCTCCATGGATTTCTGTGAGGAGCTCGCAGCCTTCTTCCCTTGTGATGCACCGCATTAGGATTCCGTTGGCATCGCGCCGGTAGAGATCCCCTTCTACTAGCGTGTATCTTTTAGCCAATTTGACTACTCGGTCAGCGGATACATCATCATCAGGAAGGATGTTGTCTTTCAAGTAGCTTCGGATCTCCGAGATCCATGCATCGGAGCTAGCTTGAGCATTTGAGTCTTGCGTGCTGGGTTGCTCGGAGCTCCCGGCAGCACCTACGACCCTTGATGGCTGCCATGGTAACAGGGCCATCGGGACCGTCAGCTTCGGGATGCTGATCTCGCCCCCTTCGCTCAGTTCGGCAGGCTGAGCTGTGGGTTTTGACAACCTCCGGACAAAGATTCCGTCAGGAGCCGGATCTCCGGTTGACGCCTTAGTCGAGAGTTCGTCAGCTTCAGCGTTGTGGGCACGCTGAACATGGTGGAGGTCTAGGACTTCAAAGTCCTTCTGAAGCCTTTGGACTTCAAGGAGGTAAGCAGCTAGCTGGAGATTATTGTAGGAGCATTCACCCTTCACCTGCTTGATGATGAGCTGTGAATCTCCTTTGACCAGTAGTTGCTTGACACCATATAACAGTGCCACCTTTAGTACGTAGATGAGTGCTTCGTACTCCGCCATGTTGTTGGTTGCCTTGAAGTCAAGGTGTACCATGTATTTTACCTTCTCCCCAGTCGGTGCAAGGAGAAGGATTCCAGCTCTGGCCCCCTGCTTCTGCATGGAGCCATCGAAGTAGAGGGTCCAGTGAGGCTCGGTGAAGGTTGGAGCTCGATGCTCCGTCTTCTGCTCGCTGGGGCCCCCAGGATTTGATGGAGAGGGAGTCCATTCCGCCACAAAATCTGCCAACGCTTGACTCTTGACGGCTTGTCTTGAAATAAATTCAAGATCGAATTCAGCCAATTCCGCTGCCCACTTTGCAATATTCCCAGTTGAATTGGGATTATGCAGGATTGCTCGAAGTGGATAGGAGGTCACCACCGAGACTTTGTGAGCTTGGAAGTAGTGTCGAAGCTTCCTGGAGGCAATAAGAACTGCATAAAGCAGCTTATGCACCTCTAGGTATCGAGTCTTGGCATCATATAATACTTCACTGATGAAGTATACCGGGCGTTGAATGGTCCGGACCCTCCCTGAGGGGTCCGGAGCTTCCTCTTCATTGATTCGGACCCTCTCGGAGGGGTCCAGATTCTCTTCGGGGACCTCCGGGTTCTGGCTGGAGGAACCCGAAGCTTCTTCAGAAATGACCTGAACCCTCTCAGAGGGGTCTGGGTCTTCTGAAGTGACTTCTTAATTGAGTCTGGGAGCTGGGACCCAGACTCACTTTCAGGAACCTCCGGACCCCCCCCCCCCCGAAGGGGTCTGGATTCCTGAGTATGGGGTAGTTCCGGTCTCTCCGCAACCAGAACCATACTGACGACTTCGTCAGTAGCTGAAATGTAAAGCAACAAAGGCTCACCAGGGTTCGGAGCTACCAGAATTGGTAGGTTGGTGAGGAACTGTTTCAGCTCCTGGAATGCCTTCTCTGCTTCTTCGGACCATAACATGATGGAGCTGGATGTTATTGATGGTGGGAGATACCATTAAAGGTAACTGTCCAGCTCCGACCATGCTTCGAGGACAGTCCAAAGCATCAAAAGTGATGGCTGTGTCCATCCACTTTCGATGTGGCTCCGGTCTAGCTGTAGGAGCTACAGCGGCCATATCCTGCCGCATAGTCTTGATGACGCGACGGGAGGTGATGTCCCATGATCCACCAAAAATGGTGTTCATGGTCTTCCGACGCTCATTGTCAGAGACGCCAGAGTCATCGTCGGCGGAGGTGTAGACGGCCTTCAGGACCTTTTTGGGATCCTGAAACCCTAACTCCTCTTCAGCCGGAGCTTCGTCGACCTTCTGTTTTCCTTCCCTCTGTCGGAAAGGAGACCCTTCCCGGGGCTTGCTGTAGCGCTCGGCAAGGTTTTGGACCTCCCGGCAGTCTTCCAAACCGTGGTTGCCCGTTTTGTGAATGGGACACCACACTTTGGGTTTGCCACCGTCTTCGGAAGACGGTCGAGGTCGCTTCTCGGGGCGTGGCCCCCGGCCACCCGGAGTTGCAGCAGCTGCAACGTTGGATGTGCCGGCCGACGGCTTCTTCTTGTCGTTGGTCTTCTTTTTCTTCTTGCCACCCCCGGAGGTAGCGGCTTCTTCTTTGGAGGATTTCTTGTGATCCTCCGAGGTTGGTTTGGAGTGCATCTCACGGCCCTCCGCAGCCCTGGCACATTTGTCTGCCAGGCTGAAGAGTTCCGTGACGTTGGTGATCTCTTTGATCGCCAGCTTCTCCAACATCTTCTTATCCCGTACGCCCTGTCTGAATGCCACAATGACAGAAGCGCTTGAGATAGAAGGGATTGTGTTGCGTACCTAAGAGAACCTCTGGATGAAGGACCGCAAAGATTCTCCCCCTTTTTGCACGACCGCAAAAAGGTCCAGTTCAGTGCCTGGTCGGGTGTATGAATTCCCGAAGTTGGCAGTGAACTGACGGCACAACTCCTCCCAACTGTTGATAGAGTTGGGTGTAAGGCTCATAAACCAGGACCTAGTGGTCCCAGTTAAGGCCACTGGAAAGTAATTGGCCATTACAGCCTCGTTTCCTCCAGCTGCCAAGATTGCAGTGGAGTATATCTAAAGGAATTCGACGGGGTTGACAGTCCTATCGAATTTTTCCGGCAGGTGTGGCCGAAACTTTTGTGTCCATCTAACCATGCGCAGGTGCATGGCTAGGGCTGAACAGCCTCCTCCTACCCCTTCCAGAGTAGAAAGGTCCTGAGCTTCCCGTCTTTCACGAGCTCGCTCAATATGGACACGGCCATCTTGCTGGCGGTATCGGCGATCAAGCTCCGCCCGGAGGTCATGAGTCGAAAGCCTGGATACCGTATGGGTGCGTCGTGCCCCAGAGGGCAACGACATCACCTGTTGTGAAGCAGCTCGTCTCCTGTTGTTGGAGACGTGCGGACCAAGTTTACCAGACAAAGTCCGCCGCTGCGACGGGGCTCGTCCCGAAGGAGGAGGACCCTGGTTGTTGAGGCGTTCGGCCGCTGCTGCGACCAAATGCTCCACATCGGCCCTCCACTGCTCCATTGCATCTCGAGATGCATCCGGAGGTGGTGGACGTTGGAGAAGAGCACGCGCTGCATGGAGCGCGTGTTCCGGGTTGTCATGACTTGCCGACGCAGTAAGTGACGCTGGCGCACCATCACGTTGCCCAGCGCGATTTGCTGGAGAAGATGGTGGTGGTGGGAGTGTGGCTCCTGCTGGTGCTGAGGCTCCTGCTGGTGGCTGCCTGTTGGAGGGGTTGCCCCCAACAGCCTGGGCAGCAGGTTGGCCATTGGATGATCCAGCCGCGGAGTTCACCATTCTCGAAAATCTCAGGCGCCCCTTCCTGGCGCGCCAACTGTCGACTGTTGGAGTCGGCAGATCTCCCTACACTGCTAAAGTGATTGGGGAGTTTGAAGTTCGGTGTGGGCGCGCGGAGATTCAAGAAGGTGAATAAGAGTTTGACACAGGAGACACAAGAGTTTACGTGGTTCGGGCTGCCTGAGCGTAATACCCTACTCCACGGGTGTGTTGGTGTTGTATTAGCTTGTCACGAGTGTATGGGGTGCGTGAGTTCGTCTGTCCACGTTGTGTTCGCGTGTATCGTCGGCCTGTCCTTTTATAGTACAAGGACAGACCGTTACAAGCTAGCCTGGCCCGACATGTGGCCCCGACGGTTACTAGTATTGATACACGATTAATTGCTGTCAATGATCCTGTAACGGGCTCCGACAGTGCCGTTACTGGTGTTAAGATCGTCCGTTTAAGTGTCATTAATATGGCATTAATGACGCTTAATCGAGTCTTGAAGTCCTTGGCTCTCCTTTGAAGATCCGGAGCCGTTACAAGGTCTCCCGGAGGTTAGAGACTGTCAGCTCCGACGTTTGGACACGTGGCAGCTCCGGAGCTTGCTGTGGGAAGCAGGTAGCTCCGGGGTTACCTGACACGTGTCAGGTCCGGAGCTTCTCTCGGTCGGGGGTTAAGTCCGTAGGTGCCGTTTCGGTACCTGACCCGGAGCTTCCCCCTTGTGTGCAGTAGCTCCGGTTTGGCAGTACACGTGGCGACCCAGGGATTAACCATGTTGGAGAAGCAGGTCCGGTCATGTCTGACAAGTGGGCCTCTGAGGGTCTTCAAACCAAGTAAATGACTTTCCTTTGAAAACTTTGTAACCTCAAGGGGTGTGCGGTTTTTAGGGTACCGACAATATCCTTTCAAAGACCACTTAGTTGACCAATGATACAGTAATATTTCCAAATAGCCACCAGTAGAATGGCGTAATCCTCGATAAACCTTCTACGAAAACAGTAGCGTTTCCAAATAGCCACCAATAGAATTACGTATTTCCAATAAACCTTATAAGAATCTTACTAACCACGTTATTGAATGATTGTTCATGTTTATTGGATTTCTATTTGGATTTCTCGGATCTTTATCGATGTTTCATATGTTATTCGCGTAGCTACGTACCTAGTAAACGGAGAGTTCGCGAAGGATATATTCAAGACCCGGACCTCGAAGAACAGGACAAAGGCTCTGATAAACCATCATAAAGGCAAGCTCTATCTCCTTGATCATATTTCACCTATGCTTTGCAATCGCACATATGGTCTGTTTTCATTGCATGACTGTACGTCTATTTTAAAATATTGTTATGCTATGAACCACTTAATGTGGTAGCATGAGCTATGTTGATGACTGAGTATCGGTGTTAGTTACTAGCCAACGATAAACAGTAACCCAGTAGTTACTCGCTATCAATGGCTTGAAACAAGACATTGTATCAGTTACAATAATGGCAGTGACTATCACAATCCCCTCCTTGACCTTGACAACACAACCCCTTGACAACCTAACAGCTTCATCATTGCGCTATAGCAGCGATGTGAGCACCTCTTTGTTAGTACTATGCTTAGGAACCCCTGCGATGTTCGTATCGCGAACCACTACACACTGTATACATGATTGTGAAATGTGTTAAAAGGTGTTTGGTGGTGTGAGTTAGGATATGGGTGGGATATTAATGAACTGTGTGTGTGAAGGGGATGGATGGTCGAGGCGGGTGATGGGATGTTGCGGGCTCCCTAAGAGGTATACCAGCTGCGGCTGTGTATTCGGTGTAATCCACCGATCGACGCTGAGTGCTTCAGTAATTGTCCGATGACCATGCTTTCCGGACTAGGCTTGTGCTGAGTACTTCAGTTTAGTTCGATGTTGTGTGTTTCAAACTAGTCCTCTTGCCAAGGGCGGATGGAGCCGCCTCACCAATGTAAGGACCGGTTCATTTGACCTCAACATAGTGATTTCGTACAACCACATAACCTGTATGGGTGGGAATCGTCCTACCTTTCTGGTAACTGCCACATGAGAAAACTTGTAGAGCCATGAGGGCATGGTGGACCAGGAAATGGCATGGAGACCGAGGGTCGTCCGGTGTCTGGCTGGGTAGTGAATGCCCGAATAGCCCCTGCGTCGGGCCGAGGTGTGAATGTGGAGTTACTCGGGAAAGATGGGATGAGCGTTGCGTTACTCTCTGATCCGGAGTACGTAGCCTGTGGGTAAAGTGTACAAACTCTGCAGAGTCTTGATCTATCCGGATAGCTGTTGTCACAGTCTTGGCACACTATGCTTTGGGCTCCTATTGATTAGCATTAGTACAACTCCTTAAAGTGTGTGTGAGTGGTCGAGACCGCCGTGTTTTGGGAAAGTGTTGGCATGCCTGCCGGAGTCACCAGGGCCTTAGGTCCGAAGACTCATATAAAAGTGAGAGAACTGGCGGGATGGTCTGAAACTCTCCCAGGGTCCACCAACTATAATACTGATTCAACTACATCTCTCTCTTATTGCAAAACTCTTTTCAAAGAGAACTTGCATAAAATGCTTTTTGGCAAAACTAAGCCGTATGGCCTCTCCTTGCCACAAGCCCCAATGCATGATACACCTCCCCTTGATTAGTAATAGGGCTTGCGGAGTACCTTATGTACTCACTCTTGTTTTATATGTGGTTTTATCAGATGACAAAGAAGGTGAAGCGTGTGAGGATGACAACTAGGTTTAGTCCTACTTCCCAAGTTTGTCTGTTGGGCATGGCGCCGTTCTGCTCCGCTGTTTTGAAGATTTTTCTATTTTGGTGGTCATCTCCGACCATATCCAATCTAATTTAGCACATGGTTGTAAGATTTTTATTGATTATAAATAAATAATCGTTGTATGTATCCCGATCTATTCTGTTGTGCGTACCAACTACTAATCCAAAAATTGGTACGGAATGCACAAGTGAACCCTCGGAAGGCGGATCCTGACAACCAGGGCATCATGACGTGCCCCTTGGTCTCCTGACTTGAGAAACATCCAAAAACTCACACCCTGCTCCGTTGGACGTGGAATTGTGGATACGCAGTGAACGATGGCATGTACTCCGCAAATGGCTACAAGAGATGAGAGAACGACCTAATGTCTTTATTTTAAGCCACTAAGGTTGGTAAATCACATAAGGTTGCAGCCCGTTTATAAGCACACACAGAGCTCTCTGCGCACCCCCAATCTCCCTCTCCCGTGCGATTCCACGCTGCCAGCGCTTCCTTCTCGGCGTTCTCGCCCTGCCCTGCCCAGAGCTCTCAGCTCTTCCTTTCCCTCCGTGACATTTCTCCTCCGCCAATCAATGGGGTGCAATGCCTGCCAGAAGCCCAAGGTGCAGTACCGGAAGGGCCTGTGGTCGCCGGAGGAGGACCAGAAGCTCCGCGACTTCATCCTCCGCTACGGCCACAGCTGCTGGAGCACCCTCCCCTCGAAGGCCGGTAAGAACTGCATCCATTCACGCATCTTCAGAAATCGATCTCCCTCCAAAGGAACCGAAGGAATTTGATCAAATTGCGTTGCGCTGAGCTCTAACAAGTCCGCAGCGACATGCGTCATATTTCTTCTGCTGCCTGTTTCTGCTCTCAAATGCAGTACCTCCGCTTTTGGGAAACCGAAAAAGCGGCAAGTTTGCTCAGCTTTCGGAACAGTGTAGTACTAGCTCTTCAATTTCGCGTGCTTGCATGTTCGGTTTTAGCAAAGTGTTTTGTGAAATGCACCTTAATTGGCTTTTATGCGCTGAACTGTGAATTGGCCGCGCGCGCAGGTCTACAGCGCAACGGCAAGAGCTGCAGGCTGAGATGGATCAACTACCTGAGGCCAGGGCTGAAGCACGGCATGTTCTCCCGGGAAGAAGAGGAGACCGTTATGAACCTTCACGCCAAGCTGGGTAACAAGTAAGGAGAGCATTAGACCGAGCTTAGGATTTTACAACGACCAGATTGATTCTTTTTTGGATGAGAGAATTTTATTAATCTCATGTCAACCGGATTGATGCTGTCAACACGAGAACATAATCGACATCCATTTGAGATTGAATTACTCTCTCCCTTTCAAACTAAAATTGAACTAACCAATGTCAAATAATTCGAAACGGAAGGAGTACTCCCTTACTGTTTCTTCACTCGCTGTTTCTTTACTTTGCAAAATTGTGGGGTTAATCTGGCAAATCCATTTTTTAGAATAGAAAAAAGGAGAAATCGGTGAAAAGGAAAGGAGAAATGCTGATGTTTGCCACAGACACCGCTTTAATTGGTGGACTTGATGCTGACATCTACGCTCCATATCGAGACACTCGATTGCATCTTTCCCGAGTGCACGATTGATGATTGTGAATAATAAGAATTTTTTTCTTTTCATTTGTTTACTTCCTCTTTGGAGAGGAGTGGTAACTGTTTAGCTTTGATTTTTGCCACATTTCATTAGCTTTGATTTTGTACCTGAAACGAAACATGATTTCAGATTTTTTATTGTAGCCAAGTACAAAGATTTTATATGAATACAAATGTCAACTGGCCAGCCCAATGAACTTTTTTTTTTCCGAAGAAACCAGTCCAATTGAACTTCACCTGCGATTTTATAAGACCCTGCTTCTACTTGACAATCTGAACGATGACTTGTAGTGGTACACGATGGTATTAAACCTACGCAAGAAAGAATTATAGAACTGCAATTAACAGTACTTCCTATTCCTATTGACTGCCTCTCTAACACGATGAATAAATTTTTGCGCTGCAGGTGGTCTCACATCGCGCGACACCTGCCTGGCCGGACCGACAACGAGGTTAAGAACTACTGGAACACGTACCTCAAGAAGCGTGTCGAGGGCGCGCAGGCCAGCAAATGCACGGCGGCGGTCGCGCCGACAGCGGACTTCGTCGACGTCCGAAGCAGGCCGAACCCCAGCGAGGCTACCACCCATGATGAACGCCTCAACCGCCCGGCGAGCTCCGACTCCTCCGAGCAGAGCTGCCTCACCGTCACGGAGCCTGCGACCGCCGCCGCTGCTGCCGTGCGTCCGCACGCGCCCGTGCTCCGCGAGCTCATGTTCGCGGACTGGCTCGACATGGACTACGGTACCGGCCTGATGGCGCCGGGTCTGGATCACGCTCACGCTGGCGTCTTCGACGTGATGAACGGGAGCAGCCCCGGAGAGGGCCTGAGCCGCCACGACCAGGGGTCCGTGCAGGTAGACGGGCCGTGCAGCGCCGTCGATTCCCTGCACGGGCTCGACGGCGGCGGCGGCAGCGTCTGCTGGGGTTTCGACGCGGCGGCGGACCAGTTGGACGTGCAGGGAGGAGGGTTCTGCGATTTGCTCTCCATGAGCGAGTTTCCTGGGATCAACTAGGCATATGCATGTCCGCCGCCCGGCCGGCACGAGTTACTGAGCGTTCTTTCGGACGGTTCATTGCGAAGCAATCAGTGCATTCTGTTAATTAATAAGTTTCCGAGGCCTAAGTGTAAATCAATTACTGTATTTCGTATATCTTTGTGCAGTGTAAAGCATAGCATGCATGCAGCATTGAGTTAAATCATGACATTGTATAATCAATAGAATAATCGGCCGGGGCGTGGACTGTGGCTGGAAGCCTGGAACCAGAGCGAGCCGGCGCCCTCCGCCAATCGATCGGGTCGTGGACTGATTCCTCTCAAATTCACTCTAAGACCGTTCGCACCAGACGTCTCTATATGCACCTCTACTGTAAATTTAGAAGTCGGGCGTCTGCAGGTTGCCCGCACCGGCGCCTCTATACGCACTACCAAAATACCGTCGTCCACAGTCCGCCTCCAAAGGTACCGAGAGGGTGTCCGATGGTTGGCTTCGCGCGCATCTGGGCAGCGGCGACGACGAGATGGAAGAAACAGCGAGGCATATCTGGGCGCGCGGCAACGGAGGAGGCGCGTGGCAGAGTTGGTGAACGCACCCTAGCCATCGACGCGAGGACGAGGCGGCGCTCGACGGCCGCAGAGCTCGGTGCGTGGACCAGCGCGGGCATCTTGAGAGAGGATGTGCTCGAGAGAGGACCGAGGCAGGAGAAGGTTGTGGGAGCGACAGCCATCGGGCGAGCGTGGGGAGAGGGGCAGGGCTGTGGCGAGAGACGTCGCCGGAGTGGCTCCTGGCCATGGAGCAGCGGGGATAGGAAGATGGAGCCGAAGAAGAAAGTGCCGTGGAATATGGATCGGAAGAAGAGAGTTTGGGAGAGAAATATGGCGAGGAAAGAAAAAATCGAGTGGGTCCAGGTGCCGGGAAGGTTCTAGAACGGGAGAGAAGGACCAGGAAAGAGAGAAAAAAGGAAAAAAGAAAAATAGAAAAAAAAAGAATATAAGATTGTGAATTAAGGAGAGGAAAAAATAAAAAAATAACTGTACTGTCTTTTTCTAGATAGTAACACAAGAAAAATATAATTAGTTATATGATAAATAAAAAAAGAGTTGGAATGAAATGATATAATATAGATGTTAGTTGATATAGATGTTCGATATAGAGATGAACGAGTGCAAGAAGAGAACTGTAAAGATGATAATACTTTAGAGGTGACTGTAAAGAAGGTGAATATTCCTTTTAGAGGTGAATTTTAGAAGTAGACGAGCGCGAACGGTCTAATGTTTGGTTTCAAACTGGACAAAAGTCATTTGGAAAGCTGCTTGCTACGTGGAGACAGCAAAAAAGGGGAAGGGCCATTCCGTAACTTCCAGCTGTATCATGCATTTCATCCCAATCCAGTTCGTCCGCCGTTGCCCTAGCCTGCCTTCATCGCTTTTCCCTTCCGCCGTTCGAAGGCGCTTCCACTTCCAGCCTCCCATCCCCACCCACAAATTTCCCAATTCGAGCATTCGTCACCGCGATCCCCCTCCGCAAGCCGTCGTCTCCTGCCGGATCTATCCGCCAGCCCCAGCTCGCCTCGACGCGCCCACTCTCTCGTCCGATCTGAGCGCTCCTCGCGGCGATGGATCCGCGGGCAAGGTACCCTCCCGGCATCGGAAACGGTCGCGGCGGGAACCCGAACTACTACGGTCGTGGCCCTCCGCCGCCGCAGCAGCATCACCAGCAGCAGCAGCCGTCTCAGGCATACCACCAGCAGCAATACGCGCAGCGGCATCCGCAGCACTACAGCCAACAGCAGCAGCAGTGGCTTCGACGGAACCAGATCGCTGGCGAGACCGCCGGAGCCAGCGCACCGAGAGCGCCGCCTCCCGCAGACGGCGTCGATTCAAGGTGAGAGGCGTGTGAAATGTCTGGCGCTTGCTTGGTGTTGTTGTTATATGGTTTGTGGGCTGAGAATTTTGTTAGGTGTGGGGTAGGAAACCTAGAGGCTTGATCGTCGGTCAGATTGACGTTATTCCGTGTAGGCTTCTGGCACAACCTTAGTTCTCCAAGCGTAGCAATCTTTTTGGCAAATAATATGGAAACGACTTCTCATGAAGTTGTTTCGTCGATAAGATTTGTTTGCTGCTGGACCACTGATGGAACCCACCCACTGTATGTTTTATATAGGTGGTGTGTTTATCAAGAGACATTTGCTATTATAGAACTCATATCATTGGGCTTCGACAAAATATAACTTTTACCGTGGGCTTCGATAAAATAACACTTACAACGTTGGCGCCCTGTTAAAATAGGATTCTCACATTTTTTAACACCTTTTTGTGTATTTTCTTTATATATATATATTCCCATAGCACTTGAAGTTCAATATTACCCTTCAATTTTAACAATTAGTGTTTTCCTTTCACTGTTCGTTTACCTCAATATCACCTGAATACACCGAACAATCCCGCCGCTGAGATCCTGCTCCATCCGCCTCCTACCCTACATTGTCACCAGCAGGCAGCAGCCGCCGTCGGTCGACCCGGAGCCTGCTCTTGATGTCGGCGACCCTTGATCTCACCCCCGGTTCCTGCTCTCACCACCACAGCTAGCCATGGGATCTGTTTACGCCGCTGGCGTTCATGATGTAATCCCCGGTGCATGCCCTCGCCGCTGCCGCCGACTTCAGCTGCTGCTCCTGCCCCGTATCTGCATCAGTGCTAGCCAGAACCATTTGGAATCAGGAGTCTAAAACTGTATCTGTGGTAGCCAGGAGGCACCGACTGTGCTGCTGTGTTGCTATTAAACATGGACTTGTATTCATTCGTGCGGTGCTTACTCCAAATCTCAAAAGATGCATGCGAGCCTCGGTTTGATCTTCTACACTACATACAGGCTACAATTACATACAGATGATGAATGAATTCTCCAGGAGCTCTTTTTATATATTAACCGATTGGCAATGCTCAAGTCAGCAGCGTTGATGGAGATGTCTCAAGAACTGTGTCATGTAATTGATTAAAAGATCAATTGTAGGGCTGAAGGGTAATATTATCATTTCAGATGCTAAGAAAAGAGAAAATACACAAAAGGTGTTCAAATATGTGAGAATTCTATTTTAACGGTGCGTCAACATTGTAAGTCCTATTTTATCGAAGCCCACAGTAACAGTTCTATTTTGTCGAAGCCCAATGATATGAGTTCTATAATAGCAAATGTCTCGTTTATCAATGGAGAAGCATGGTTATTATTCTTCCCAATTTAGTGTTGCTGATATGTCATGTAGGGTCACTGGACTGATGGAAGTGCATTATGGAGACACTAGTAGATATGATTAATTTGTGGTCCGCGATGAGGCCAGTTAGTTCTGTTATTGTTAATAAGTGGGGCTGTTTAGTTACATGGTTTTCTAGTTGGAATTTGGAAAAATACCTCAATGTGTGGTAGTTGAATGACTGTTATTGTGGTGCAGTAGGTACCCTAAATTTCCTGATGTACGTGAGACATCTGCAATTGAATTCTTTTCTGGAATTTTATGGCAAATGTCTGTAACTGTATAATGGAGGGACATAGATTAATTTTTATCCTTCTGCAGTTCACAAGATTGGAAAGCCCAACTGAAGCTTCCATCTCCAGATACACGCTACAAGACAGAGGTACTTCATGGAACCCTCCCGCTCTTCATATCACTTCTGGATGCTGATGATTGCTATTTACTGTTGTTTTTTGACGTAATTGGCATCTATAATGTCAAGGCTGTCTTATATTTGTTCTATTTTATTTGTTATGGACAATGTGCCTTCTTGATTCTCAACGCGGTATGCTACGATAATTTTTTTTCTCTTGCTTACCTTTAAAAAAATTCTTTGTGCAGGATGTTACTGCAACCAAGGGAAATGAATTTGAAGACTATTTTCTGAAACGTGAACTCCTTATGGGGATATACGAAAAAGGATTTGAAAGGCCTTCTCCTATCCAAGAAGAAAGCATTCCTATTGCATTAACTGGTAGTGACATTCTTGCAAGAGCGAAAAATGGAACTGGCAAAACTGCTGCATTTTGTATTCCTGCACTAGAGAAGATCGATCAAGACAAAAATGTTATTCAAGGTGCTTTTCTATATGAAATCCTTAATCGTCCTTCATTAGGCTTATGTTTGATGTGACAATTTAAGTTCTAACCTTTTTGCTTCTCATGTCCAGTTGTCATATTGGTCCCCACAAGGGAGCTGGCTTTACAAACTTCACAAGTCTGCAAAGAGCTTGCGAAACACTTGAAGATTCAAGTAATGGTGACAACAGGAGGAACCAGTTTAAAGGATGACATTATTCGTCTTTATCAACCTGTTCATTTACTTGTCGGGACACCTGGTCGTATTTTGGACCTTACAAAAAAAGGTGTTTGCATTCTGAAGGATTGTTCGATGCTTATAATGGATGAGGTATGCATATTTATCTTTAGTTTTTCATGTGGGATTGCTTGTTCTTCTGAAATGAACATAAACTTTATTTTGGAAACCCTTTCTAAAGTATTATGATATAGTATTCTAAAACTCTTAGCACTTCGTGAGATCTATTCACATTTAGTTTTGACACTTATTGTTTTCCTTATTAACCATGTTCTCGGTTTACTCAGCCTATTTGGATTAAGAAATTGCCTTTTATGTCTCTGCTTCTTCCTAGTTATTGATAGCATAACACTAAACTAGCAACCAAATATTGCAAAATCTCCTTCATTGTTATTAAGGCGTCGCTAAAGCGTCCGGCGAGGTTAAGGCGCCCTGTCGCCTTGGAAATCCTGGGTAAGGCGGCATGAAGACGGCGGGAGCAGGGAAGTGAGGCGGCGGCGGGAGCAGGGAAGGCGGTGGAGCAACCTACCTCGACGAAGATGGTAACAGCAGCGGAGCAGGTAACACAGATCCGGAGGAGCAGAGGCTGCGGGCCCTCCTGTCAAGGAGGGGCGGCGGCGGCATGCAGTGTCGGCGGCAGGACGCGTGGGCGGCGGCGGCGGGGTGCCGCGGCGGCGGCAGGACGCGGTGTGGGGTGCCGCAGGGGGCAGCTGAGTCCGGGCGTCTGCTGATGGGGTGGCTGAGAAGATATGACACTAGGGTTTAGTTAATGGGCTGGTGTGCTTGGTTATTGGGCTGAGCCGGTTGTTACATAAGTAGAGAGGGGAAGTGGGTCAGGGAAATAAGCAGGACGTATATATACACATATATTTCTGTATTTCTTTATTTTATTTTCCTATTTCTACATACTACTAAGTATTTTATTAAGGCGCCGCCTCGCCTTACGCCCAGGCTTGTAAATTGCCGCCTGGAAGCCTAGGCGCCGGCCGAGCGCCTGGACGCCCAGGCGCCCGCCTAGGCGCCTAGGCGACCAGCCAGGCGAGGGGTGGCAGCAGGCTGAGGGGGAGGGACGGCGGCGAGCTGAAGAGGTGGCGCAACGGCTGATAGAGGAGGGGAGGTGGGGCGGCAAGTCGAGGAAGGTGAGAGCGGGGGGAGGGGGGGGGGAGGGGAGCCGCCGGACAATCGCCGACGGTGGTGCGGCGCCAGGATCGTGGATGCGCCGCCGAGATCTAGTCGCATGTGGCTCCGTATCAGCTGGGAGTTGGAAGGTCACGGGCAGACTTATTGGGCTGGGTCAAGTTATTGGCCAATGTTGGCCACCCAGCCGCCTTATTGGGCAAAGAAACGGGTCTCCTCCTCAAACCCTACCCTTTTTTCCCAACCTAGCCGCCGACTTTTCTCCAGTGCGTGTCTCCTCCGCCGCCCGCCGCCCCCAACGTCCTTCGGACTCCCGTCGCCACCACCGACCTCCTCCGGCTCCCAACGTCAACCCCGAGCTTCTGCCACCCTCCCAGCGGCGTCCTCGACCTTCTCCCAACCTCCCACCGTCCGCCTGATCTCCTCCCAAGCTCCCAGCGCCGCGCACGACCTCCTCCAGGCGAGGCGACCGACCATGGCGTCCGGGCCGGAGCGCCTGGACGCCTAGTCGGCGACTAGGTGTCGCCTAGGCGACGCCTTAACAACACTGCTTACGCCTTACTGCTTAAAAGATAAAAAGGGGCCTGTCACCTTAAGTCGCCTTACCGCCTTAACAACTATGATCTCATTACATGGGACTGTGGCCCTATCTCATTCTGTATTATGCATAACCTTTGAATTCTGCAAAGTAGACTACAATATAGAGCAGTACATGATAGGGTGGCAAAAAAGGAGAGATGAACAAAACTAAGTAGTTAGGTATTTAATGTGGTGGAGGTTTTGTCAATAACAGCTGATATTTTCTCCTTATAGGCGGACAAACTTCTATCTCCTGAGTTCCAACCTTCCATTGAACAGTTGATTAGGTACCTTCCATCCAATCGCCAGATTTTGATGTTCTCAGCCACATTTCCTGTCACTGTCAAGGAATTCAAGGATAAGTACCTGCCTAAACCTTATGTTATCAACCTTATGGATGAACTTACGCTTAAGGGAATTACTCAGTTCTATGCTTTTGTTGAAGAAAGGCAGAAAGTCCATTGTCTTAATACTCTTTTTTCCAAGGTTCGTTCTTCTTCTTTCTATGAGCACCTTTACTTCACAGAACATGTCTTTTTGTAACTTTACATGCATAGCTAATGCATATAATGCTCATTTGATACAGCTGCAAATAAACCAATCGATAATATTCTGTAACTCTGTAAATCGTGTTGAACTGTTGGCAAAGAAGATTACTGAGCTTGGCTACTCTTGCTTCTACATCCATGCTAAAATGCTGCAAGATCATCGTAATAGAGTTTTCCATGATTTCCGCAATGGTGCATGCAGGAACCTTGTGTGTACAGGTATTGGACTTTCCTCTTTTAGGATCTGCCTTTATATTTCATCCCTTCTTTTTGACTGAATGCAAGTATTTTGTAGCCCAAAAGAACATTTTACTTTTCTAAACTGTAAAATATGATATAGAACAGAACAGAGCAGTTACTTCTTTGTTGCATTCTAAGAATTTGCTTTTATATTGTTATTGTTCATGTTACGTCTTGCTTCAAATAAAATACCACAACATCAAAGATGTTATTTTCGTTTCTGAACGTATTATTTCTGTACTAAAAAACTGGATTGTTTTTAGTAATATGCTGTTTTTCTCCTTGCAGATCTTTTTACTAGGGGAATAGATATCCAAGCAGTCAATGTTGTTATCAATTTTGATTTCCCCAAGAACTCGGAAACATATCTTCACCGGGTATGCATCGGTGAACTGAGTATTTGATGTTAAAACTTTTATTAAAATGCTGCATATTTTCCTCAGAGAAATAATATGCTATTAAGATGACTGTACGCATTTGTATAGACATAATAATATAAATAACCAGTACAGTCACTTAATTCCATTTATCACTGTCACCATTTCAATGGATCTTCATTTTCTATGATGTCTGGGCATGTGGCTTGGATTTGCTTGGATTTTGTTTGAAGTTTTCTTGGCGCGATTCTTTTACAGGTTGGTAGATCTGGAAGATTTGGCCACCTTGGTCTGGCTGTGAATTTGATCACCTACGAGGATCGGTTTAACTTGTATGCAGTCTCTCTTAGAACTGTATATTCTCCCCTTTGTTTACCTTTTGTATATGCCGTAATATATGTTTTTGGTACAGGTATCGGATTGAGCAGGAACTTGGAACAGAAATAAAACCAATTCCTCCTCAGATAGATCAGGCTATATATTGCCAATAGTGATGGGGTAGAATGATATTGTGTGCCACTCTAAGGAAGTAATGAGACAACTTGTGTAAATGTCAACTCACTTCAAATGCTTATTCTGTCTTTTAGTGCATGCCTATGTCACTAAGTTGCTACAGTTTCGGTCTCATAGAAGTGAAACTAGTTAACGGTGATTTGCAGCTGTTGGTTTTATTTCTATGAGACCACTTTAAACGGTAACATGCCCACAGGAAATAACAATTATTTTGGCTTTGACGTTCCGTGTTTCTTTTGTGTAGCTTGATGGATGCCTTCTACGTATTCCCTCAGCCCTCGAATGTTTCTTCCAATGTTAAACATTTGGGACGGAGGGAGCGAGTACCTAATTTCACGGGACAGTTTCTATCTCAACGATGCCACTTTCAATCTCCAGCGTTTGAGTCTGATTGAGCTGGAGCTTCTAGGATACAATTACCGTTTTGGTGTTATTGTGCTCGTGAAAGCAGCTCCTTAACTATCATAATCTGCATCCTATTGTCTACAATTTTTTTTCCCTCAAAGCCTCTTTAAAAACACAAACTAAAAATAAAATAAAGTATGAAAATCGTAGTTAAGTGAAGGAATTTAAGTGAAAAATACAATGACTCTAAGACTAAGATGAAGTCATGAAGATCATGTCGATTTGAGGAACTACTTGCACGGTTACACCAAAATGTTAGTTGTACGTGATTCGCGCTCAAGCTGAAAAAAAATGTACCCACTCCACATAGCTCTTCAATAGGCCTTGCATATCTATTGGGCCCAACAGTGTCTAACCCAAAAGAAGCTATCTGGGCCTGTAGTAATTCCTTATTGGGCCATAATTCTCCAAGTCCGTAATCAGAGTACGTACTCTGTACTCTCGCATCCTAGCCCGCATGGCCTGACGCCTAACCCACGCGACGACACTCGCCGCCACCCACACCCCGCGGAAAGGTGACTGAGCTCTATTCCCCATTCTCGTCTTCCATCCGCGGCACACACCAACGAATCGCCGGAGCAGATCGCGAGCCGCGCCGGAGGAGATGAAGACGTTCGATCCGTGGCCAGTGTTCTTCCGCCGCGAGTGGAACCGTAACTGGCCGTTCCTTACGGGCTTCGCCATAACCGGATACCTCATCGTCAAGATGACGGGCAACTTCACCGAGGAGGACCTAAAGAACTCCAAGTTCGTCCAGGAGCACAAGAAGCACTGATTGGACCCACCATCGCGGGTGAGCCTCGTCGTATTCGCTTCCCCCGTCCCTGTTCGATCGATCATCCGTCTCCACCCCACTTAAATCTGGTCTTTTACAGATCTGTCGTTTCAACCTTCGCCTTTTGTTGTAGTTTAGGCACTTGATGAAATGGCTCGTTGATCTGTCTAATCCAGAGGCGATTCGATTTTTTTGGCTTTTATTAAATGGTTGGGATCCAATGGTTGGGGATTGTTGATTGCACGATAGCACCATAGTTCATTGCATTCTAGTTGTTGCCTTTATTAAATGGGCCATGTGCGAGTGCAAGAATAGGGTGGTTGATTTGACATGATCCAGCTTGTTTTTATGGTTCTCGCCGATGGGTGGTACCCCGAATCGCAGCAACCTTTCTAAGGTGATGCTTTACTAGTTTGATTGATCTGCAGAGATATCAGCAGATTAGCTCAGTAAAAGGTCGAAAAAGAGATCTTTAGTTATTTTTTTGTCAATAGAGTGCCTGCCGTTGTGTATTCCTTATTGCTCTCAATTGCAACATCTACATTGTGAATTTTGAGATTGATATTATGCTATCTTATTCTTTGCAATAGCAGTCTTAATATTGTATTATGTCTCTGCACTATTGTCAATTGTTGTAGCACCAGTGCTTAAGGTATCTGTGATGTTAGAGACTATGTTTACCAATACCTCCCCTGTGCTTGCCATGGCACTTATCCTGTATAATGTTATTGCCTGATCAGTGATGCACACGGGCTTCTTCAATTAGTATAGTCCACGTACAAACTATGTTCTTGTACCCTCTTGATTGCAGAGCTTATGTTGATTGATGCTATCAATATTGTGATTGGGTAACAAAGTCTGCAATCAAGATAAGCTCTGCGGTCAACATGGTTAAATTAACTCCTATGTTCTTGTACCATTTTATGTATGGTTGCTACCTGAGAGTGAATTCTTATTGCACAACCATACATAATATCCCTGTGCAGGAGAGTTAATTTATTCTGCCCACAGTATATATTCTTGAGTCTCACTTTTGATGCCTGCATGAGAGCTTATCCCTTAGCGTAAGGTTGTATTTAATTTTTGGTACTAATGTCCCATTAATGTTTCTATAAGGGGCTAAGGGCATAGGTTAATAGGTTCAGCAACAGTTTCTTGAACTAGTTTTTTCTGTGTTGCAGTGCTAGAATTTGTGTTAAGCTACTATGCGCTAACCGGTTGCACCCAAAAGCTTACGTTGATGCAGAAGGGTAGGCAATTCACTTATACACTCCAACAATCCGGTCACGAAAACGTTGATTCTGACATTGGGATGGAATAGTTTTGTATGACCATATAAGCAGATGTCATGCTTTGACACTGGCACTTCATTCTATTTATGGCCCCTTTTTTGCCTTTGGGATATTAAATTCCATACAGTGCAAATGTTGTTACATTCTGCTAGTGTTATGAATTCCAAGTTCTTAACACGTTCACTCACTATCCCTGCAGGTGAAGGAACAGCTGATTTCCTTTGAAGTTTACCCCGTCGTCTGTGTGGCCAGCCAGCTCTGTTATGCTGCTTGAATGAAATTAGGTCCCCCTTTTTTTTTCTGCTTTTCCCCAAATGTGTGCGTTTGATGCTCCATTTGTAATCATATCATAGACAAATGAATTGTTGGGCCACAAAATTTCAGCTTCCGTTTATGGTACTTGAAGGTTAATTCATGTACATTGAGTCGCTCTTGTTACAATGTGCTTGCAACTTTGATATATTTGTTAGTATCTATTTGTTATCTTATTTGTTTCACGAACAAAAAGAACCACAAACAAGTCTAGCCCCTCGTGTGATTCGAATAGTATCAGCTGACAACTAGATTTAGTTTGCACAAATGCCAAAGCAAAGATAATATAAAAAGAGTAATATCGAAGCATGGCCTGATAATATCAAACTGAATAGAAAAAGTTATGCTTACTACATCTTCTGCTAGCTTGACATTTCACCAAACTATTTTAAGGGCATGGAGGCAAACAGTAAAGAGGTTAACATACATTGATATAAATCATTATAGTTTGCAATTAGTTTGATATGCACTCTATCGAACAATGGAAGGAAGACACAAATCAACACCATGAGAACAACAAAATGTCTGCTTGAATGTCAACAATAACAGCAATAATGTGACTTCTTAACTACACATAGGAATGTTTGCTTGTCCAAGCATCAAGATGTACACCAACAAACTTCTGTCTTGGAAGTAATAATGTATATATACAGCAACTCTAGACTTTACACACCAGGAACAATTTTCTTGCAGCCAAGACACACTACACACATTTCATACTGTAAAATAAGCAAGCAACCACAGATGGGCATCTTCACTTCTGCCCGCTGGCTTGACATTTCTCAGGCTCCGAAGCACCCGATGAGCTTCTTGGGAGCGTGGCCGGTCGCACGGTACTTCGCTGCCATCTCCTCAGCCTTCAGGACTTCCTCACCACGCTTTGCCTCGACCATTGCTCTCTTCTCTTCGGCTTCCTTGTGGATTATTGCAACCTTGTTCTTCATCTTCTCAGCGTATTCAGCCTTCTTCTTCTCTAGTTGCTCCTGAATGTGTAAATTGTATTAAGATTTAACTCACAGCATGTCACATATGTGAGAAGACCTACATGACTCTAATCAAGCTATCCTTCTGGTCTACCAAAGCAAGAGCCCAGAAGCAGGTAATCAGAGTCCTTCCACCAAAGGAAAAGCAAAAGAGAGAGAGAGAGAGAGAGATCAAATTACCTCAATCTTCTTTAGTTGAGCTTCTATGTTCGCCTTTTTTGTATTCTCCCATGAGAGTATAGCAGCTATTTTCTTAGCAGCCCTGTGATGATTGAGCCAATTGATTCGAGTTAGGAATTTACATATCACTTAATGAAGAAAATGTACTCCCTCCATCCCCAAAAGTTTGTTGTTTTGTAGTTCAAAAATAAACTACAAAGCGACAAACTTTTGGGGACGGGAGAGTATCAAGTTGTAGTGTTTTTAACAATAAAATTTTCGATGTTCAATATGAATCATTTACACTCTTTTACCCCACTTCCAATTTGTTTATCCTTATCTTTTGGATTAAAAATAATACTCCATCTGTTCCGGATAAATTGTCGTTAGGACAGGCTTTCACAGTTCATTCTAGTTTACTTTTCATGTCCGAAGCGTCAAATAATAAAGAACGGAGGTAGTAATATTATGTCCATTTTACATACTCTTATATCCTACTTGGTCTCAAGTATTTTCTCAATATTGTTTAAATTAAATTGAATTCATATACCCTCAATGTCCTGAGAGTACTCCAAAAAATATCAGTTATAGCAAGTTGTACAGAGCTCCATATTCCACGGATGAAACAAACCATTCCAGATTACCGAAGAATGCTTTGGCAACATGACCATCTATTGTAATGGGTACATAATGTTTCCACTGAAAAGGCACGCTGTGGTTGTAGTTTTGGTTGCAAAGCATGGATGTTTGTGTTTATGCATGGAGGGGCAAGGGGCATTGTTGTACAAAAACTACTGTCTGTAAAGTTGTTTTCTCGAGGAAGAAAAAAAAACAAACTGAAGCACTTATAAAAGTCAGGAACTTACTTGTTCTCCGATTTACTCTTCTCATTCTCCTCCCATGCTTTGATCAAAGAGTTCCTCTTCTCTGTTTCTACCCTTGCAAGAGCGATATCTGGAGTTCAGGTGTTAAATTGTTAGAAGGTATAGTTGTACTTGCATGACATTAATGAAAATAAGATATACTTACCTCTATCATTGGAGCCCCCTTTCTTCTCATCTGCAGGCTTCTCAGCAGTAGGTTCATCTGCAACCTCTGTAAAGCAGAAAAAAGGAGAAATCTGTATGAGTGATACTGATATATAAAACTATTTTATTTTTTTCCTAAAATTACATTCATGACTCATGAGCGAAATCAGACACTTCATTCTATGAAAAATAATTGGCAGGGCTACGCTTCTATCTTTGCAGGAGCATACTAGCTATACTTCTGGAAATGGTTAAATAATCGGATAGATTGCGACAGGCAAAATATTCCTATCATTGTTACTTGTGCAACTTCTGCTCAGACAGCATCTGTACCAGTAAGATTGTACATTTCCCTTGCTCTTGATTGACTAGTACGCATTTACCTGTGTAGGATCAAACTTATTCTAAAGTATACCAGCTAGGAAAGTTAGCAATGGAGAAATTGAGATATACTCTTTGAGATGTACCCCAGCTCCTTCCAGAAAGGAATGATCAAATGATGACATACTATACCAACTTAGAGCATCCAATGGACTATCTTTTCCGAGATCGTTGACCGGGCCTCCAGCTGGTCAGTGCAATATAATTTTCACAGAACTAGTGCCTGCAAATCTTCATTTATATATTGTGCTGTGGTTAACAGTTTTTTAAATATAGTTGGTGTATTTACTCTATCTGTCAAATAGGAGGTTTTCATGTTTATCTTCACGGCTTTCAGAGTTTTTATTCCCTTTAAAAAAAGTTCCTGCAATGTGTCGTTATTCACAAGTAGTTGGGTTTTGTATTCACAAGTAGTCCAGGCTTTGTATCAACATCATAAAAGAGATGAGTTCCACAAGAGGAAGTGAAAGTTTTCCGGTTTACCAGCTCATATTTGGCCACCCATTTATGTTTCATAGGTTACTACTTAAAAATTAATGCCCGCACACTGAAATAGCATGACTTGTTATCGTATCTAATTATTAGGGAAACTGAATGCTTCAAACACATGGTTTCATCATTTGCCCAGATATGCAAGGAATCCATGTACATCCTTCAAGACGTAACAGCAACACAAACCAACAGACTAGTTGCTTTAAAGTCCAAACTGTGATTTGCCGTTTCAATATAAAACTCTATTCATTACAGAGTAACATGAGTAAAATTTATCATATCATTATTGCAGTACTGATGGCAAGGGCTAATCTAAATTTAATTTCAAAAGAGGGGCAGGAATTGACAGAATTTTATTCGTTTGAACATCTAAATAATTCTCGAAAAATTGAAGAAATCTGCAAGAACTGTCAGATAATTCAGAATAAAGAACCCAAGGGCCAGTAGAAAGCTGTTCTTTTTTTTTTCTCACAGCACAATGTTTAAAAAGGAAACTGGGTGGATAACGATGGAAAAAAGAGGAGGACAGGGCAAAGTGGAGGAGTGAGGAATTCAGGAAAGTTCCGAATACCATATTTTTTCAGTAAAAAGAAATTGCAACCAAAGTTACCACTACCTTTTATCAAACAGTTACCTTACTGTCCTCCTCAAGATTTTGAGTTCAAGAAGGGAGGCAAAACACCTCAGAGTGTTCTCGGGGAGGACTACTACTCCCCCTCACCCCCAAAAAAATTCGCAAATACTGATTTTGCAACCAACAAAGAGAATTCTGATTTACTAAGAAGGAGGGTTTATGATTTGCAACGAAACGTACTCGAATTAAAACCAAGTACTCACGAAACAACCAGAAAATCATGTCAACAACAAACCGTAAACAATGAGCACCTTGTACTGGCCACTGTACGACTACCAGAAAGTACATAGAGGAAGCAGCACAAAGAGGAAATTTTGGTCCTGATTCCCAGGAGACGTACACACACCACTACACATCATCAACTTTTCCATACGATATGGACATATGGCCAGTGCAAGAGAAAAAAAAAAAGCTTCTATCAACAGCAACAACAAAAAAAAAAAAGTAAACAAGCAGAGATGGTCGTTGTACTCACTCTCGACGATGACCAGGGCCTTGGAGTCGTCGGCCGGAGGCTCGGGCGAGGGGATGACGGCCTTCTCCTCGGCGACATCTTCCTTGGGCGTCTCGGCCACCGGCGCCTCCGAGGGCACGGGGGCTGGTGGCGCTTCCGCCGCCGCCGGCGCGGTCTCCTTCGTCGCCTCCGTCTCCACCTTCTTAGCCTCCTCCTCGGCCATGTTGCTGTCTTGTGCGTGGGTGGGCTTAGCTTAGCTGTTGCTGCTGAGGGTGCTTTGGGTGGGGAGCAGCTACAGCTTGGGGTCGCTTCTCGCTATAAGCTTGCGCGCGTACTAAATAATATCAGCAACCGGTTTAAGTAACTGTTGTTGGTCGTGCCTGGACGAAGCTGGCGTTGGTTTTCCCCCGAATTGGGCTGTGCGGCTCACTCAAGCTTCCTCGGTTTTATTATATAGCCCGAGTCGGTGGCGTTTGCAGGTGGGTCGGTAGTCCGTTGTTGCAGAGATTCATCATGTCTTAGCGTAAATAGAAAATTTGTTAAACTATTTCCCTCATCCAGTTCAGAATATTTCCGTATGTGCGTTGTCTGCGTATATGGGTAGTTAGTATGCAAATAGTGAGGCTTCGAAGGGGCAGGTAAGCAAATACGGAATGTCCATATCCGGTCCGAGTTGCCGAGATCAGGTGGAGGAGCGCGTAAGCGACGTCGTTATTTTTTCTTTCGAAAGTTAGGCGTAAGCGACGTTAAAGGCGATCCGGCAAGGAACCCATGGGCGCATACGGTGACGGCGACACGGCCCGCGCATCGCGCATGGGCATGGACCCTCGCCTCGCGCGGCCAACGCGACGTGGTGGACCAGCGGCCCCCCGCGCCCCGTGGCGGCGGGAGTGGCTCGGATCCCGTGAGTGAGCGCGGCGGCGATCCATATCGACCCTGGTGGCCGTTTTCGAACGGCGCGCGCCTCGCCCTCGCCACGACGTAACGTTCCCTTCGCTGTCATCAATCAACAACCCCCACGGCGCGCGGGGCGCTGCTCACGATTGGCGAACGTGCGGCGTGACGCAGAGCGCACGGGCGAGCCGGCTCCGTATAAAAACCGTAAAAACATGGCGAAACACGGGCTGGCTGAACACGTTAGCCGGGCGGGCGGCATCAATGTGGACGGTGACGTGGTTGGGCTGGGCGGCAAAGGACCCATCCTTTTTCATTCCTTCCTACCGGAGCGGCAGGCACCAAACCAACCTGGCCGCTACGGGCGCTGTCGGCACGGGAGTGAAGACGGGCTGTTTTGGGGCCCTCTGGTTCCATCCTACTATCAAGTTCGGTTCCAAATTCCAATAGCTCTATCGTTGCCGATGCCAAGTCATAGACTAGCTGGCCAACTAAATCCTGTCGTTTCCAAAACGATGGTCCCAACTCCTCCTGTGTGCAACTGTCCAACGCCGCGCTGGACAAATCATTCAGCGGACAGATGGACAAGCACAGAAGATGCTCCGCTGGTGACCGGTGAGTGCAGTCACGGACACGCGATGCGTTCAATTATCGCGAACTGGCTGTTACCAGCAGAGTAAGCGCGAGTGAATCTTGCTTAAACAACCAGTAGTATCTCCCTCGCTGCGTACGTATGGAATCTCTCTCGTCGGATCGTCGACTCTCTCTATCGTATTCTCCCGAAACTTGCCAATATATCTTCCTTTTTTGACTGAAGGGGCTGACGCAGGACAACGACCAAATGGTGCCAAGAAATTCGCAAGCAAGCACATAAAGACAGTTGATATTGAAGCAGGCAAGCGGTGCGCGCAGCCAAGTTACTAAAAAATCTCCCACATCCATGTCGTCGCGGTCCCGTCCGGCGTGTGGGATGCCCCTCGGGGCAAGGGGCATCGTGGCTCGAAAGCGACGCGTGTCGGTAAGCTACCAACCCCATCGTCCACCTCTTATGCGATTGCTTTTTACAACTTGATGCGTATCCTACTGCTTCCATTGTTCAGCTTAATATCCATTCCGATACGCTGCAAACGTTGCAGCCACAAGCTGCGCCCCATTTGGAATTCGTTTAGTCTCGTCTCTCGATCGGCCTCACGCACCCCAAATCCAATAAATCCCTATCACCCTCCCACCTACAATTGTTGGCTTCATTCGTTGGCCTCAAGTAATCCATCCGTTCTGGAGTCAAGGGAGAGAGGGTTGTTTTCAGCGGCGTACAAGCACCACGGCCACCTGGCCCATCCTGTCCTGGTGCCTTCCGGAGATTTCCTTCTCAATCAGTTTCTCAAATGTTCTGTCGCCGTGTTTGATGACTGCACGATGTCTAGAAAAAGGGCGCGTTTCCGTTAGTGGGCTGAATTGTGCCTTAATTTCTCGTGGAAAAGATACGCGGCTTGCCATTTTTTTTATGTTCGGGCAACGGTTTACAGATGGAGCGACGATCTGTAGGATAATAATGGGTTAGTTGTGCGCTTATACACCTGGACCAGCACCATTCCCCTCCCAATTATATGTACTCCCGGAGATTCTGCCAACCCGGAGGCCGGAGTCCATCTCACACTCACCAACCGCACTGGCAATTAGAGGTGAAAATGATACAATAATTTTTCAGACCATCCGAGGCATCCGAGGC
Source organism: Tuctoria greenei (assembly GCA_036927565.1). NCBI lineage: Eukaryota > Viridiplantae > Streptophyta > Magnoliopsida > Poales > Poaceae > Tuctoria > Tuctoria greenei. The sequence continues at coordinate 14,804,837 of JAYESD010000006.1, forward strand.
GAAGGCCTCGACCCTGGAAAAAAATTTGTCGCATACCGTATGCATAGCCGATGTTGTGCATACCCGCCTGGATCTCTGACGTGTGGCCAGATGAACGGCGTACGTTCAATGGTACTCGATCCCACTGGGCGGACGCGGCCTTCTTTGACGCGCCTCCACACGTGCGGCTCGCGCTTGCGCGCCTGCTACGGGCTCGCGCGGCTCTGCGCATGGCTCCGGGAGCGCTCCTTTCAGCCTCGGTCTCCGTGACCGTTGTGCGTCCCTTAGCGCGTCCCTTAGCGCTCGTTTCACGATATTTTTTTAGAAAGCCAAGCGCTAGTTTCACGATCGGTTTCGAATCTTGGATTGACGCCACCGCTTTCTCGATTCTTGATCGGTTGCGATAAACAACGTCTCCATTGATGTAAACATTGGTTCGTCATCCTCGATAGGCAGAAGCCTCCACTGCACATGAAACAGATAAACGAAGTCGAAGATCCACGATCGTATTGCACCTAGTTGGCCTCTACAACTGTGGCACCCGGACATTAGAGGGTGGCTACCAACAATAATAGATGTTCTTCATCGTCCAAACATGAACTTGAAGCAGAAACATGTTCAGAAGATCGTGAACATGAGGAAGCGATGGACATTGATTGCGTCAATATGACAACTCCATCATCACCATCATCTCCAAAGTCATCACTAAATAAGGTAAATAACATGTACAAAAGGACACTTATTTTTCATAATATTCACAACAGCGATTAAATTTTATATATTACATCGTAGGAGGACAGTACACACTGTCAAACTGTGATTATTCCTAAAGTAGACATGCACTTCGAGTCAAAAGATGATGCGTATGATATGTATAACTCTTATACCAGATCTGTTGATCTAAATACTCTCTCATTTCTCAAAAGTTTGTCACCTTCTAATTCATTTTTGAACTAGAAAGTGACAATTTTTTGAGAAAGGAGGGAGTATCAGAAAAGGCCTCACAAAACATAAAGTGTATGGATCAATATCTATGAAACTGAACTTTTTAGGCAGCGCGATATTTATCCACGCGTCTGAAACTTGCTGTCCAGCCTGATCTGAACGTGTCCGACATCTGCGATAACATAGTCCTCAGCCCAGCAGAGGAATCGAGCCAATTGTGGGTAAATACGCCATGCAACTCGATCCTCTGTCTCCTTTAGCTCGTGCTTGGCTCCATTTTAAAAATTGCACAAGTCTGGGGTGTCCTCCAGCTAATGGGGTGTCCTCCAGCTGCTCCGCCGCTACCCCGGCCGCGTCTCCGACCTCGACCTCATGTTCGACTGTGTCAACTGGCCCGTCGTCCGCACCGACCTCTACCGCGGGGAGAACGGCAGCATCACACCGCCCCTGTTTCGGTACCGCGGGGATGATAGCACACTGGATATCGTCTTCCTGGATTGGTCCTTCTGGGGATGGTAATTTTTCTTGCATTCTTATGTTACGATTATGGATTCTGTTGCAGTAGAAAGATAAATGATGAATTGATCATAACTTTTTTTACGGATCCATATATTTTTGGATTTTTCCTATGATATTTCAAAATCACCAGTCATGATCCATATCATTTCTATGTTGTAAACTTGTCTGGCAGTTTGATAAGCAATCTTCTCTGGCAGGCCAGAGATCAACATGCAGCTTTCTTCGTGGTTACCTTAGCGAGATCGTCGAGGCGGGGAGGAGATGCAGGTGGTGGAGATGAGACGACAGAGCAGGCCGGGTCTGTTCGGTATATGCGATATGAGTAAGTGACAGGTGGGAGCCACAATTCCAGCCCCACTAGTCAGAGACACATGCAGCTGCTTCTTAATACATCATTAGACAGGTGGGCAAAGTCTGGAACGCGAAGAGGTGGGACCAATGGGAGAGCAGTAGCGCGTCACACAAGCGCCATGTCACCATTGCAATTTTGTCAAAAAGGTTTTCTTGATAGCCTTAGGTAGTGTAACATCCTAATTTTTTTTTGCAATATAATTAAGCACGCTTACATGATCAATCACCAATGGTATTCGTGTACAACAATATAATTACACTCTCAAGAGAGAGGTATTAATAAATATAAATAAAGTGAAAGAAAAAAGGTAAATATTAAATAAAGTCTTGAACGCACGCCCTGATCAACTGAGCTCCCATTATCAGCCAACACGTCATCTCCCCGTGCACCAGACCTGCCCACCTGCTCATGCCAATTTCCACCCACCCCCTCCTCTTTTCTTTAAATCACAAAAGTACCCTTGTATCTTTCTTCTTCCTCCAGCCAAACAGCAGCAGCAGCAGATCGTGTGCAAGCATGGCAGAGCCAGGCACCCTGCCTCCATCTCCATGTTTCTGGAGGACGCCCGAACAAACCAGACGTTTACCCCGCGCACCATCCGTTCCTCCTAGCCAAGAACAGCACCCTGTACCCTGTACTCTACTAAACAGCAGCAACAAATATTCCATGGCAGTGGTGAAGCTCACCTCCCTTCTCTCTTTGTTCCGTCTAGCTCACCTAGAAGACTCCCGAAACATTGGGCACTGCATGCCCTTGAAACGACCTGCCATCTACCTCCTTCATTTGCATCACGATGAGGAAGCCAGACGGCGAGCGTCCTCTCGAGCAGGACACTGCGCGGCCGGACGACGTGACCCGTCGGGCAAGCACAGCGCAGTAGGGGCCGCCTGACCCCGCTTTTCGTGCGTGTGCTGCATGGATGTCGCGACGCGTCGGGCGACACAAATTTACTTCGTGTCTGCGAAGTCAGCCGCCTACCACCATTGGACCGCCTATAAAGCCGCCGGCCCGCCGAACTCCTGGAGAGCACCCCCCCCCCCCCTTGTAGCAGCGCCGAGCAACCACGTGACCGCGCAGGTGAGCATCTGCCATCCTTCCCCTCTTCCCCTTCCCCTTCGCGAACTCCAGGCGCCATGGGTGTTCCTCCCGACCGCCGTCCTCCGAAGTAGCTCCATTCCTCAGGGCCCCTCCCCAAATTGATATCTCAACCAGACGAGTCATAGCGCTGCAGTCATTTTCCCCTCCTCCCTATCCGTTCTCTCCCCCGATTTCCCCTGCCAAATTGAGTTCCAGTGACCCTCCATGGAAGCAGAAAGAGAAACAGGGAAAGTGGCCAGAGGAAGACGAAGCTGCTGCCGTTCCTTGCTGGGTAACGGTTCAGCTAACCAGGCCTTGACCACTACCGTAAAACCATAAGCTACAGCCCATTAGCCCATAACCTTGTAAATTCATTTTCAAAATTAACTTAGTTCTCACTTTATAAAATCCATATCTCATTCATACGACCTCCGATTAACCTGATTCTTTTTCTAAAATTCATATAAAATCATAATCTATTTAATACGACTAAATTGATATGATGTATTGATGTGTGTATTTATTGTTTGTATGATTACTTATGTGTGCGCTGCGGAACAGACCCAATCCCGAAAGAGAACCCAGAGGGGCCAGCTGATCAGGAGAATGACACAGTCGACAGTAGCGAAGGCAAGTTCCACTAACCCCTTTTGAGCATATTGTTCCTATGTGAGATTCATCCTTTGTGGCCAGTAGATTAGGTCCTTGCATTTGTTGCTCGTGAGATAGTTGAGGGACAGAGGGAAGCCATATTACCTTTTAATCTTGCATATTGTTATAATGAGATTATACATGATGATAATGCTCCTTGTGTTGTTGTATGGGTGGTGAGCGTATAAGTTGTGACCGGGGCAGACGGGTTAGTGCTACTGTAAGTGCTACCGTGGTGGTAGACTTACGACAAATTCTATCATGAGGGTAGACTCGTGTGTTGAGTATAGAGGTTGCCCTGGTGAGCCTTAAGGACCAAGTTGTTTTGACATCTCACCTAGCTTCCTTCAGTACGACCACATGCCCCTGTATGGGCGGGGCTTAGCCTAATCCCGGTGGCTAGCCCGACAGTCGTCCACGGTGGAGAGAGAGAGAGAGATTTATGCTGAGATTATATTGAGATATGTCATGACACAGGGTTTGGGACGACTGGTTTGGGTGATGTTTCGATTGGGTGTTGGTTATGACGAGTTGTGAAAGTTGTCTAGAGGGGGGGGGGGTGAATAGGCTAATCGACCTGAAATGACTCAATAAAACGATATTAATACAAAGGGGGCGGACTAGTCCGGTCCAGGGGCGGACTAGTCCGGTCCACCTATAGGGAAAAACCTAAAAAGGGTTTCTAACAGATTTTAGTCCAATTCTTGTGATACAAAGTTTGTTAGAATAACTTAGTGAGCCTTAATAAGTTATATTGCAAGTATGAAGCTAACGATCACAATGAAGTGAAGGTGATGAGCAAAACCGGTAAAGCTAACTCTAGAAGCAATATGTGATGAATGAAAGCTAATAACACAAGTGACACGAGGATTTTATCCCGAGGTTCGATCCCACACAAGGAATCTACGTCCTCGTTGAGGACTCCACAAAGGACCATGTTCAACAACCCTTCCCTCACCAAGTTTATCGCACGGGCCTAACTTGGTTCTCCACTATCACAAAGAATGAATACAAGATTCGTTGGGGCTTCTCACAATCTGAGGCTCCCACCACAAATACAATCACGAATCACAAAGATTGACTCAAGCCACAGATCACAAAGATTCACAAAGTGCAAGAGATCAAACCGAGAGCCAAAGAGCGGTGTTCTTCCTCTTCTTCACCTCACCAAACCCTAATCCACACAAGAATTAGTTTTAGAGGGAATGTATGCAAGAAGGAGGCTTTTGGAGGCTCAAGGTTGTTGTGGCGGCGCTAGGGTTTCAATTTGCTCAAGAGTTTGTTCAAATGAACCCAGGAGTCCTCTATTTATAGAGGTCCCAAGCCCATACTATTGGCTTCAGCAGATGGGCGGACTAGTCCGGCCTACACCCCGGACTAGTCCGGCCTAGGGGACCACTAACGTCCCTGACAACTGTCGCACTGCGCGGCAATTGTCACACTACCCACCAAACTTCAAATTCAAATGGTCACTTCAACAACGGACTAGTCCGGCCCTTACCGGACTAGTCCGATCTCACACAGAACCTTTTGTTCCGTGTGAAAACAGACTAGTCTGAAGACCACGGAATAGTCCGGCCCCATGGGCGGACTAGTCCGGCCTTCCCAGACTTAGTCTCTGAAACACCGACTCCTCTCAAACCCGGACTAGTCCGGCCCCTAGGGCGAACTAGTCTGATCTTAGTCAGGACCTCTTGGTCCGGACTAAAACGGACAAGTCCGTGGTTTTGGGACTTAGTCCCCAAAACCCACTTCACTTCTACCCATACTAGTCCATCCCAATACGGGCTAGTCCAATCTCAGTCAGACCCTTCTGGTCCGGCCAAAAAAGGACTTGGGCGGCCAGGGGCGGACTAGTCCGGCCTCCTGCACGGACTAGTCCGGCCCTACTGCCAGACTACTTCCAACTCTTTTCTCTCAATAGGTTTGACCTCTAAACCACTTTGAGCTCCCAACTTGATCTCAATGCACTTTACACACACATCCTCACACAAATTTGGCTAGTCTAAACTCGACACACTAGAAACCCTAGTTTCTCCTTTTCGAGTTGACATCGCCGTTTCCATCTTTTTCCTTTTTGAGGGATTGTGCTTCCACTTAGTCCACACCTGTGCTTAAGATCACTGAGCTCATTAGCCACTTAATTGTCGTCATCAATCATCCAAAACCCACGAGGATCCTAGATGCACTTTCAATCTCCCCCTTTTTGGTGATTGATGACAACACATTAAGTCTTCATATAAGAGAGTATAAATTTGTGGTTTTCATAACGTGCGGGTGTATGAGTGACTCCCCCTCAATGAATGCATCATAAAAGAGAGATTGAGGAAGTCCTTCATACATGCACACATTATGGTGGGGTGCCTACGTGTTGTGCTCAACAATATGTGACAAGACATAATAAGCATTAATATGATCAAAAGATAGACATTCAAAGCATCATATTGATATTGAACATTCAAAACATTCAAAACATAGTCTTGCACAAATTTAAACATTCGACATAACATAGATATTACAATAAGGAGTGCAACATGTCCACGGATCCAAAATAAGAACTACATTCAACTCTCCCCCTATTTGACTATCTCTACTCTCCCAACTGACACCCAACTACTCTCCCCCTTTGGCATCAAGACACCAAAAAGGGAAAAGAAGAAGGGAAACACGACCTCGAAAGTCTAGTCGTCGTCTTCCTCGTCATCGTCATCGTCGTGGGAGTCGCTCTCCGTGGCCTCCGGGTCCTCTTGATCCTCATCGTCGTTGTCGGAGACCCGTGCCGAGGTAGCAGCCCGGGAGGAGCTCCCATCCTCTTGGAGTTGGGCGAGCTCGTCGACGGTGAAGCTTGGGAATGGAGTGATATCCCCATCGCTCACCTCCGGAGAGGACATAGGGACCTCCAGCTTGTCGCACACCGCCTTAAGATACTTTTCTTGGCGCTTGTGTGCCCTCTGAGCCCGAATCTCTTGCTTCCGGCAGGAAGTGAAGATCGCCTTGAAGCACTTGAAGAAAGCGCTCATCGATTGAGGCGGAGGCGGAGAAGGAGGCACCACGGGGCGAGATGGAGGGTCTGCGTTCTTCTGGCGTGGGGGAGCCGACACATTCGGGGGCTGCTGAGGACGAAGCGGGCGATGCGACACGTCCTTGACAAAGGACAAGCCCGACACCTTCTCTATGAGGCACATAATGTAGGGGGCATACCCGCAAGCACGGTTGGGGGTATGCGAGATGTTGAAGATATCGTCGAAGATGTAATCGACGAGGTTGAATTTCTCCTCCCCATCAACAAGAAGTAGCAAGTGCCTCAGGTTTCCTTGAATCACCCCAGCATCACCATCCTTTGGTGCTATTGTCCTTCTGAGGATCCTGTTCATGATGCTGTAGAAGGGCTTGATGTTGCGAGCATGTCTGGCACTATATGGGACATGACTGGGGTACATGTATGCCAGCTCATCATGGTCCACGGCCTTGAGGTTAGAGATTATGATCTCATGGTCCAAATGTGCCTCAAGCGCTAGAATCTTGGCAAACTCTGCAAAAGTGACTGAGTATTGCTCGCCATGTGTCATCCATATGATCCTCCTGTCACCTGAGGTGGTGAAGTAGATAGTGGAGTAAAACTGCAGGATCACTTCGACGTTCCAGTCATACTTGAACCCCATGATCTCCTTGAGCTCATGGCGCTCAGCAGCTTCAATGACGGCGTCAAATGCAGAGTGTTGCTTCTTGGCCATGTACTCCCAGTCTACCCACTGTGCTTCAATCACAGGCTTCTTCATGCCTTGGTAGACTAGACGGTAGTAATCACAATGAAAGTCCCACCAAAACCGAGGGTCGGCAGTGCTCCTTTCAAACTTGTACACCTTGTCCGTCCGGAGCCTTCTTGCTTTCTCAGCTCCCTTTCCATGAAAGATATTTGCAGCTACGTCACACTGCCTGTTGGGATTCCTCTCCGGAGTGTGCACTTCCAGGGGACCAATTGGTTTGGCTTTCCCCTTCTCCTTGATAGCAATGCCCTTGGCCTTCACAGCCGAGGCCTTCACCGAGGGCTTCTTTTTCTTTGGCTCAGCAGGAGCTGGGGCCTTGCCCTTCTTTGGATCTCGTTCGATCCACCGTTCAGCAATGTCTTCTTGGGATGGTTCCTTGCCCTTGTTCTTCTCTCCAAGAGTCACAAGTCTCTTCCTCTTGGAGACTTGTGGAGCAGCAGCCTGAGAGTTATGAGCCTCTCGCTCCTCTCTCTTCTTTTTCCGGAGATCCTTCCGTGTCTCCTCAATGGCCCGAGCCATTGCTTCATCCTCGTCGTAGGCCAAAGTTGCGGCCCAAGCAACTTGTTGCTTCTTGGCTGCTTTTGCTTTCTCATGCTGCTCGAGATACTTCTCCACAGCTTCAACTTTGGCTCTTGCTCGTTATTCGGCGAGACGAAGTTGCTCCGCCTCCCACTCGGGGTCAGTGGGGGGAGAAGCGGAACGGCGAGGAGCGGCCATTTTAGCTGAAAGGAATAGAGTCCATAAGATAGAAGGTCAAGGAGTTGGAATAATGCGAAAGAATTCATGAAAAACATCCAAAGTGTGAGTTTGACCTGTGCAGACCGGACTTGTGCGCTCCCGGGGCGGACTAGTCCGCTGGGCGGACTAGTCCGCCTGGCACCGGACTAGTCCGGTTTGCACAGACTAAACCCTAACTCTAACGGTTTTTCGAGAAAGTTTGGAATCAAGTCGCAATACTCCTAGGCTATGATCGCAAGGTCACTAGAAACAACTTTAATGAAGAGGCATCTATCAAAAACTCAATGATTTAAGAATGAGGCTAGTTTTTGAAAAAGGAGGAATACCTCTTCAAATCTTGAAAAATTGACAAGATCGAGAAGGGATCGCATTGAGGACGTTTGGGAAAGGTCTCCCTTGCCTCCAAAGAGTCCAATGCACGGATTGGAATCGGTTTTTGGTGGAGGAAAGTGAAAATCGCCGAAAGGGGACGGTTTCGCGCGCGTGGTAGAGAGAGAAAGCTAGATGAGGAAGTGGAGGGGTCGACCGCTTCCTGGGAGGTTTAAGTCCCCAGGGGCCGGACTAGTCCGGTAGAGGAGCCGGACTAGTCCGGTCAGCGGACCAGACCTGGACCAGTCCGGATCCGGACTTGTCCGGCCATAGGGTGGACTAGTCCAGTCCTAGGAGGCTAAAAACATATATATTTGAGTTTTAGCCACTATAAAAGATCCTTTTGGACATATTGCACAACAAAACCTTGTGAATATGGTCAGTAAGCAATCAACATTCAAACTATGACCATAACTCACAAAGTCACTAGTTTTTCAAATATTTCGAAGAAAATTGAGATAGAGATGAATTTTTCAACCACATGCTTCCTTTTGAATAAGGCAAAAATAAACATACAGATGTGCATGTTTCAAGCCACATTTCGAGAATCTAAGATATTGAGCTCACTCCTAAGCTCACAAAATTGCTTCTCATCTAGGGGCTTGGTGAATATGTCGGCCAGTTGGTTTTTGGTTCTCACATGTGAAATCACTATATCCCCCTTTAAGGAATGATCTCTCAAGAAGTGGTGTCTAATGTATATATGTTTGGTCCTTGAATGCTCAACTGGATTATGAGCTATTTTGATGGCGCTCTCATTGTCACATAGGAGAGGAATATGACACAAGTTTATACCATAATCCCTTAGAGTTTGTATCATCCAAAGAAGTTGTGCACAACAACTTCCGGCTGCAACGTACTCCGCTTCGGCTATGGAAAGAGCAATGGAATTTTGTTTCTTAGAGGACCAAGACACTAATGATCTACCCAAGAATTGGCATGTCCCAGATGTGCTCTTTCTATCAACTTTGCACCCTGCATAATCCGCATCGGAATAACCAATGAGGTTGAACTTGGATCCTTTGGGGTACCAAAGTACTAGGCTAGGTGTGTGAACTAGATATCTAAGAATTCTCTTCACGCCGGTCAAATGACACACCTTTGGTGCAGCTTGAAACCGTGTACACATACACACACTAAGCATAATATCCGGTCTAGATGTACAAAGATATAACAAGGAGCCAATCATGGAACGATATACCTTTTGGTCCACACTTGGACCATCTTCGTTGAGGTCTAGGTGTCCATTTGTTGCCATAGGAGTCTTGATGGGTTTGACCTTGTCCATGTCAAACTTCTTCAATATGTCTTGAGTGTACTTTGTTTGACTTATGAACGTGCCTTCTTTGAGTTGCTTGACTTGGAAACCTAAAAATAACTTCAACTTCCCCATCATGGACATCTCAAATCTTTCCGTCATAATCTTAGAAAACTCATCACAAAACACTTTGTTAGTAGAACCAAATATAATGTCATCGACATATATTTGGCACACAAAAAGATCATCATTGAAGTGCTTTGTAAATAGAGTGTAATCATCTTTTCCTATCTTAAAACCATTTTCAATTAGAAAGTCTCTAAGACACTCATACCAAGCTCTAGGAGCTTGTTTGAGGCCATAGAGAGCCTTACACAATTTGAAGACATGGTTTGGGAATTCTTGGTCTTCGAAGCCCGGTGGTTGCTCCACATATACTTCCTCCTTGATTGGGCCATTTAGGAACGCACTCTTGACGTCCATTAGATAGAGCTTAAAATCATGGTGAGTGGCAAAGGCAAGTAATATTCGAATTGACTCTAACCTAGCTACGGGAGCAAATGTTTCATCAAAATCCAAACCTTCGACTTGTGAGTACCCCTTGGCCACAAGTCGTGCCTTGTTCCTTGTCACAACACCATGTTCATCTTGCTTGTTGCGGAACACCCACTTGGTGCCCACAACATTTGCTTGTGGACGCTTGACAAGCTCCCAAACTTTGTTCCTCTCGAAGTTGTTAAGCTCCTCTTGCATGGCCACCACCCAATCGGGGTCTCTCAAGGCATCTTCAACCCTATGGGGCTCCAAAGAAGAGACAAAGGAGTAATGTTCACAAAAGTTTGCAACACAAGAACGAGTGATTACCCCTTTGGTAATGTCTCCTAGTATGTTCTCAGCGGGGTGATCCCGTTGAACACTTTGATGTACACGAGGATGTGGAGGTTGAGCTCTTGAGTCATCAACGTCTTCTTCTTCTTCTTGATCTCCCCCTTGATTAATGCCTCCCCCTTGACTTTCGTCTTCTTGGTCGTTTTGAGGTCCCACTTGACCGTCGTCAACTTGATCGCGTGGGGGATTACTTGCATCATCTTGTTGTTGGTCACTTGAGCATTGAGGTTGTTCTTGTGGTCGAACATCTCCAAGTGTCATTCTTCTAAGTGCTTCTTGTGGAGAGTCTTCTTGATCTAGCACTGTCGGTACCCTGCAGACCGGGTATCCCCGCGCACAGGAGAAAACCGCTAAGGACTCCGCCTCTACCTAAGAAGCCGAATCCGAGGCTGCCACGTAGAGGAGGGAAGGACCCGATCCTACCTCCCCGTCGGCGGAGGCTCCCAAGCTGCCACGTGGCTGGCAGGGCCAAACCCACGCCTCCCCGCTGAGGAGGGCTCCGGAGCTGCCACGTGGCCAATCGGGACCTCAGGGCCAAGTCCGCGCCCGCGCGGGGAAAGGCACCGGAGCTACCACGTGGCCCGCAGGGCCGAGCCCCCACCCCTCCATAGGGGTGGGCTCCGAATGCGCCATGTGGCCTGATTCCGTCAAGTGCTTTACTTCCCGTAGAGGCAGGCTCCAGCGTAACCACGTGGCGGACGACCAACTCAGTGCGGTAGGAAGCCGCAGTAAAGGAATGCGTGCGCTGCTTAGACATGCATTAAGTACATGTAACACCCTCATTTTCATGCATCATGCCCTACATGCACTCATATACATGTTTAACATTAGCCCACAACAAGAGGAACGCGTTTAAAATTGATTCGGAGCATTTAAAATTGATTTGGAGCAAAACCGCACTTAAAACGCAGGAAAGTGCGGACTAGTCCGATTTTACTGAGGACTAGTCCGATTTCTCTCTGACTAAAAACGGACTTGTCCGTTTTTGCTGCGGACTAGTCCGATTTTGGCTCTGGAAACTTTCGGACTTGTCCGATTTTGTGCAGACTAGTCCGATATTCCATGAATCCTTGAAAATTTGCTAAGTCCCTGGACTTTTCCGGACTAGTCCGGTGTTCCAGCGGACTTGTCCGTTTTTCCTCTCCGTTCAAATTCGGACTTGTCCGATTTTTGGCCAGACTTGTCCGATTTTCTCTCTGGACGACTTTGGACAAGTCCGGTCCTATCCGGACTTGTCCGATATTTCGCGACTCCGAGTTGATCTTTTGTTTTACGACTTGTTTCTTGGGTTTCACGTTAAGTGGGCCTAGGGACGTCGTGCCTAACTCTTTTAGAGCCCATGTGGGACTCTAAACCGGCCTCTACTCATCCCAAAACTCGAAATCCATCTAACCCTAGCCTCCACCTCTATATAAATAGCCCCACCCCTTGGTTTGACATCTATTTGTAATTTTTCCACCCACCCAAACCCTAGTTCGTGGGGAGCCACCATCAAGGAGGGAGGAGAAGATCCCAAGCAAGAGGAAGAAGAGGAGGAAACGAAGGAGGATCAAGATCTCCACCAAGTTTCGTCCTTCACCACCAATTCATCTCCAAGTTCATCACCAACCCTAGATCATCAAGATCCAAGTGTTACCTCCAAGTTTCTTGGTTCATTGGAGTTCTAAACACCTGGTATACCTTCTATTCTCTTTTCCTTATGTGAATTCAACCCCTAATCTCCAAATTCATGTCGATCTAGAAAACCCTAATCTGCTGATCTCGTCAAGTGCGGACTTGTCCGGTCCCTAGCGGACTAGTCCGATCTTTCTGGTTAAATTGTGTTGAATTAATTCTAAAATTTGATCTAATCGACCCCAAACCTGTATAAACTTGTTAAAATCTATTAGAGCTAGTTAGTGATCACTAAAAGCAATCTAGTAACAAGTTCTACCTTGCATTTGCATCAATCATGCATGTCATGTCATATTGAGTAATATTTGTGCACTCTTTGATTGTGTTTCTTGTCTTGTATGTTTATTGTGTGGATTAGACGGATTTGCGCTAGAGAGTGCCACGGAGGATCTACAACATCAAGAGTTTGAAGGCTTTGACCCTAATCAACAGCAAGAGCAAGGCAAGTGTCCTTGAAGCATATTGATCCTGTTTAAAAATAAATGTTTTGTTTGCAAAACTGCATGCTGTGTCAATTTGATGGGAATCCTATGGTAGGAAGTTTACTAGTTTTGTTTGACCACCCTTGTCACCTGGAATTTATGGTAGAGAGTCGGGAAGGGTTTTTACCTTTTTGCTTCGCTTAATTAATTGGAATGGAAAAAAAACCACACTACACAATTAATTATGCATCAATGATATTCTGGTTAATGTGAACTGGTCAATACGACAGGTGATCTAAGCAAGCCTGGTATGTGGATGGGTTGGATTTCATGGTGGATTTGCTTGCTTTAGATCTAAGGACCGGCTCATGCGAGAATAAGCCAGGACTACAGTGCCACCACGAGGCCAAGTATGGGTGCGGCGTAGCTGATTAATTAGGGCTTTGCTAGTGCTGTTTGGACCATTGGGGATGCTCGGGGAAGGGGTAGTCGGATTGGGTTTGTTGATGATTGGTGGGACTACCCTGGGATCCGAATGGCTCAAGAGGGGGCCCTTGGTTGAAGATGTGCTCAGTTGGAGGCATCGCCACCGGTGAAACCTCAGTGGGATCTAAATAGGCTAGTAGTCCCTTTGTAAAGGCTATTTTGTTATCTCTTGGCCATACACCAAAGGAAGTGTAATTGGCATAAGAGAGGTTTCTTTAGTCGCCGACGGGTGATGAAATCACAGACACGTGGGTAAAGTGGTACAAACTCTGCAGAGTTAATTAAAACTATCATGATAGCCGTGCTCCCGGTTATGAGCACCTGGACAACTTCCATGATTAGAGAGAAATTGGGATTTGGGATGGTTATGGTTTGGTAATGGTTATGGTTGATATTATGGTTATGGTTATGGTTATGGATGGAATTATGGTTTATGACATTGATTATGGTTATTGGTAATGGTGATTTATGGACTCGTATTATTATGGTTACATGGTTTATGATGGGTTTACTTCACATAATATGATATATTGCTTTTCAAATGTTTTACTGTACTTTTCAGCACTTTGCCATTATTATTGTCGTCATTTGAATCAGCCACATGTAATACTTTCCACACTTGCTGAGTACGACATGTACTCACTCTTGCAATCCCCCACCCCAACAGTTGCAGGTCAGGATTGGGAGTTTAATGGCGATAATGCGGAGTTCTAGGTCGTGTCTACCGTCAGCTTTGCCTGTGGTGTTGATTGGAGCTGCGCATATATACCTTGTCACTTATGCTGCATAGTTGCTTTAGTTGCTTAATTAGTTTATTTCCGCTGCATTAGTTGAACTTATCATTAATATTCATTAGAGCTTGTATTCGAGGATATAATGAATTATGTAATAAGAGTACTTAATTAATAATTTGAGCTGTGGCAATTTTCTGTATACTCTTTTGTGAATAACTCGTGTATGTGTGTTGAACATCCTGGGCACACATATGCGTTAGCTTGGTTCAGTTTCCGGAACCGGGCGTCACAGATTGGTATCAGAGCCACAGGTTGACCGTAGGATGCAACCTAGATAGAATGGACACTTTAGGACACATAGGAGCACTCAGGAATCGATGTGTTTTTGCTTGGAGTGCTGTTTGCTATATATATTGGTTGCTTGTGTGCTTAATAGAGGATTTTGGGATGCTTTAGCATTGCCATGTCCACCTAGGCTAGTGTAGCTAGTTGTTTAGTTTCATATCCCTTGATGCATATAGTTGGGGACGTTTTCTAATTCTTACCTACTGCTTTTCTTCAGATGGTGAGGACTCGCAACCAGAGGGATGGCAATGATGAGGAGGAGAACAATGGAGTACCTCAGAACAACATCGGACAAGGATCTACTCAGGGAGCTATCAACATCGAGCAGCTATTGGCCATGCAAAACCAGCTCATGCAGACCATGATACAGACTATGGGACAACTGCGGGCTGACAATATCAACAATCAGCCCCACATGCCTCCACCGCCACCCCCACCTCCTCATAACCGATTGGGAGAGTTTATGAGGACTAGGCCGCCAACCTTTGCTCAAGCCGCATACCCTATGGATGCGGATGATTGGCTCAAGTCCGTGGAGAAGAAGCTAGCCATTGTCCAATGCAGAGACCGGGAGAAGGTGCTATTTGCTTCTCATCAACTCGTTGGAGCAGCTGCAGATTGGTGGGATTCTTATTGCAATGCTCATGAGAACCAGGAGAGAATTACCTGGGCAGAATTCAAGGAGAGTTTCCATTCTCATTATGTGCCGGAAGGTGTTATGATCTTGAAGAGGCAAGAATTTGAGAACTTGAGACAAGGAAAATCAAGCGTGAGTGAATACCTCAATAAGTTCACTCAACTCTCAAGATATGCGCCTGAGGATGTTAGCCGAGACAGCCGGAAGCAATACTTGTTCATGAGGGGATTGAACAATACGATCCAAGTGCAATTGCTCAACTGTGATTATGTCAATTTCCAGAAGCTTGTGGACAAAGCAATTGTGGTTGAGAACAAGATCCGTGAGATGGAGCAAGAAATCAAGAGGAAGGCGCCGTATCAAGGACAACAACAAGGAAGTAATGTGTGCCCTCGCTTTGCGCCGCCCAATGCGCCTCACTACAGCTCCTCTATTCCTGCTCAGCGCCCTGGTTATGCACCGCGCCCAACTCAGTTTGTGCAGCAGCGCCCTGTTATGCAAGCACCTAGGCCTCCAATGCCTTATGCACCTCGTGCTGATTTTCCTGGAGCCAATGCTCAAAACCAAGCTCGTCCCAACAATTCTGGTGGGGTTAAGAAGTGTTATACTTGTGGAGAAGCTGGACACTTTGCGCATCAATGTCCTAGGTCGGGCCTTGGTCAAGGAAGCAATGCATCAAGGCAAAACCCAAGACCTAATGGAGGACAACCACAAGGAAGCCGTGGACAGCAGCATTTTGCTCGTGGCAACGTGAACCATGTCTCTACGGAGGATGCTCAACAAGCGGATGACGTGGTCATTGGTATGTTTCTCGCCAACTCCAACCCCGCAACTATGTTATTTGATTCTGGAGCATCACATTCATTCATTGCATCGAAGTATGTTGCCAAGTATAGTTTGCCTATCTCTCATATGAAGTTTACTCTGTTGGTTAAGTCTCCTGGAGGAGAGATGAGGACAAATATAGTATGTCCGAAAGTAAGCCTTAGAATAAGGGGGGTAGACTTCTCCGCTGAAAGCATCTAGGCCCCCGTGAGGTATGGTTTTGGTGATTAATGACAACCATTCGTAATTACTAATGAGTTTGTGGATGCGAGGTTTCACATATATCACATCAAGCGTTAACGACTATCTATTAAAATCATCTACCACTCATTGGATACGAATGGAGACCCCTCAAACGACCTATTCTAAGGGGGTTATTCAATTCTCATGAAGGCTAAATGAAGAACTCACACAACGACTCTATTCTATCAAAATTGGCAACACAAGAAGATCAATATTCACCAGAACATTATTTGCAACAAGTGTCAAAGAGGTCACTCGAGAATCTTCTAAAAGTTCAACTCGAAGCAAACAAATTACACTCACCGGATCGTCCGATGGTCTGGAAAATGCACACATCGGTCGATTGGGGCTCAACAGAAGAAGAAGACCTCAGAATGAAGTGCACACCGGATCATCCGATGCTAGAGACAAGTGGACATCGGTGAAGTTCAACAGAAAGATTATTTTGTCTCAACAATTGTGGAGAAACACTCACCGGATCATCCGATGCAGAAGCAAAGTGTACATCGGTCTAATTCAACAGAAACATTATTTCTGGACCAAATCTGAAGACAAAGCTCACCGGACCATCCGATGATTGAGAAGGGGCAGCATCGGTCGAATAACGGTCACTTCTGACACAGTGACGTCAGCTAATCTAATTAGACCGATGCTCAGAAAAGGTGGTCATCGTATCATTCGATGTACACAGAAAAAGTAATCAGCCAACTTTTTCAACGGCTAATTCAGTTGGGCTGGCTATTTAACCCCCTTCCACCAGTCATTTCGACAACACTTGACAACCAAAGCCTGCCTACACATCCTCAAGTGTCCAAGACCTAGAACAATCATTTACACACCCTTTTCGTCCATCTACACCTCAAGATATAGGCTAGATCTAGCTAGAGAGAAGCTCGTGTGCGTCCTCTCTGGGTGAGTGGAGTCTCTAGACCAGTGAGAGCCGTGAGGGAGTGCATTCTTGGTGATTGCATTCATCTTGTATCAAGAGGAGAGTAGAGAGATTGCTCCGGAGCTTGCCGAGACAAATTGTGGAAGCCCGGAGCATCGAAGTTGTACAAGGTTTGAGCTCCACCTTGCCGGAGATGGCGAACGGAGAAAGTTAGTGGATTCCCTCGTCTTGGTGACTTGGGAGTGGCAATACCCTTTGGTGGGTGCCACAACGTGGATGTAGGAAGATCCTAGTGATCTTACCGAACCACGGGAAAAATCGTCGTGTCTCCGCGTCTTCGAGCGTTTGCATTCCTCTCCCTACCCCTTTACGATTACGTTTTACTATTCCGCACTTAACTCTCTTGATTGCGTAGTTGACTTGCATAGGGAATTGGGCTTAACAATTAAAGTTTTTAAATTGCCTTAAAATTTGAAAAAGCCCAATTCACCCCCCCTCTTGGGTGTTTCGATCCTTACAATTGGTATCAGAGCAAGGTTGCTCATAGGATCATTCTAGCTTCACCGCTAGAGAGCTTAAATGGCCAAGAATGGGGGTTCGGTTCCCACCTTCGAGGGCAAGAACTTTGCCTATTGGAAAGCACGCATGCATGCCTACCTAGAGGCTATTGCTCCCGAAGTTTGGGAAGCGACCCATGCGGGATTTGGTGATCTCAATTATGTTGGTGATCAACTAAAATGGGATGCTAAGGCTAGAAATGCTATCTACGAATGCATAAGTCAAGACGTATTTGCTAGAATTTCTAGTAAAGAGAAAGCATGTGAAATTTGGGAATGTTTAATTGAAATACATGAGGGCTCATCTCGTGTCAAAGAACTCAAATATCACTTGCTTAAATCCAAGTATGATGAATTCAAAATGCTTCCTCATGAGAATGTTAACCAAATGTTTTCCCGTCTAAATGTACTCATTGAGGAGATTAACGCACTTGACATTGCCTCTCTTGGTAAGGGACTTATTAACCGCAAGATCCTCATGCTTCTACCCAATCCCAAGTACAACATCATCAATTCAATGCTCCAAAAGGAATCGCTTGACAACATTGAAGTCTCGGAGCTTATTGGAGAAATTCATGCTCATGAGATGAGCGTTCTTGGAATGATGGAGGAGTCATCGTCAAAGACCATTGCTCTCAAGGCCTCAACCAAGAAGACAACTCCCAAGAAGAAGAAAGTAGTTGAGCCTAGCTCAAGTGAAGAAGAGCAAGCAACAAGCGAAGAGGACGATGACGAGCTTGCATTGATGATGAGGAAATTCTCACGGTTAAACTCCAAGATTGCAAAGAAGGGTTACTCTTTTGATCCCAAGAAGAAAGCCTTACTTCCAAGAAAAGATGAAAACAAGATATGCTATAATTGTGGTGATCAAGGCCACATATCGTATGATTGTCCAAAGCCGGACAAGAGGAAGGACAACCACAAGGGAAAGCATCGAAAGCTAGAAGAAAGTGATGAAGATGAAGAAGAGGTCAAGCCCAAGCACTCCTTTGGAAAGAAGAAATTTGACAAAGGCAAGAAGACCAAGCTCTTTCCAAAGAAGAGAAGAGGGCCTCAAAAGGTCTTCATGTGCGAAGCCAATGAGTGGGTCACCGATGAGGAAACAAGTGACGATGATAGTGAATATGAGGAAGAAAACTTGGCAAGCCTCGCTATCGTCAACAAGGATGACTCACCTCTTCCCCCACCGCCCATGTGTCTCATGGCGAAAGGTAACACCAAGGTATGTGATGACTCTAGTGATGATGATGAACTTTCTCCCGATGAATTAGCATCTATGATTAATGAATATCATGTCATCATAAAAAGGGAAAAGGGCAAGGTTAAGGCACTTGAACAAGCTCGTGCTAAGCTTGAGAGTGCTAACCTCAATTTGCATGACAAGTATGAAAGCATACTTAAGGAGCATGACATGCTCAAGTCTCATGTCAAGCAAATTGAGGAAGAGAAGGCTCAAATCAAGCTTGATCACCATGAGCTTGACTTAGCTCATCAAGCACTCTTGGGCAAGCACAATGAGTTGGTTCAAGAGCATCAAGTACTTAACCTTGCTTATGAAGCTATTGAACTAAAATTAAAAAACTTGAAGAAAGAAACCCTTGATGGCAAAATATCCGCTAGTTCACATGCCACTAACAACTTGCATGAGTCTTTGCCGTTGAAAGCAAATGCTAGGGAGAAGGAGCTAATGGACGAGATTGAAAGTCTCCATGCTAGCGTGGCAAGACTAACCAAGGGAGAGGACAAGCATAAGGAAATCCTCTTCCAACAAGCCAAAGTCTTCAACAAGAGAGGACTTGGATCCTTCCCGGTGCCAAACAAAGGGAAGGTGCCCTCACCGGAGCTTAGGACAAGCTTCATCAAGGAAGTTGGTTCCTATTGCCAACACTGTGAGGTCATCGGACATCACACAAGGGAGTGTCCTCTTCCTAATCATCCTTCTCCCAAATTGCCTCCTAACTATACATCTACCTTTGATAATCACTATTATCTATTGAGCAAAGTAGGTGGGAAGGTGAAGGCAAAGTTCATCGGCAAAGACATCAAGGGCATGAAGGGGAAGCTCCCCAAGCAACTTTGGGTCCCAAAATCACTTGTATCACACATACAAGGACCTAAGTTGGCTTGGGTTCCTAAACTCAAAAACTAACTTCATGTGTGTAGGTGAACTATAAAGCCGGAGGAAAACATTGGGTACTCGATAGTGGGTGCACTCAACACATGACCGGCAATGATGGTATGTTCACCTCCATAGAGGACCCCGGAAATCACGAACAAGTCACCTTTGGTGATAACTCAAAGGGGAAGGTAATTGGTTTAGGTAAAATTGCTATTTCTAATGATTTGTCTATCTCTAACGTGCTTTATGTTAAGTCTCTTAGTTTCAATTTACTCTCTATTGCTCAATTGTGTGATCTTGGACTAACATGCACATTTGACAAGAATGGTGTTGTGGTGTCTAGTGAGTCTAGCAAAGAACTAATCTTCAAGAGGTTTAGGCATGAACATCTTTACTTGGTGGACTTCTCCAACAAGAACGCTAGCTTGACCACTTGTCTTTTCACCAAGACAAGTTTGGGTTGGCTATGGCATCGACGCATTGCTCACATAGGGATGAGCAAGCTCAAGAAGTCATTCAAGCTTGGGATGGTGACCGGCGTGAAGGACGTCACATTTGAGAAGAACAAGCTTTGTAGCGCATGTCAAGATGGGAAGCAAGTTGCCTCGCACCATCCGATGAAGACAATGGTGTCAACCTCCAAGCCACTTGAACTGCTTCACATGGACCTCTTCGGACCGTCCACATACCAAAGTCTTGGCGGTAACCTCTATTGTCTCGTTATTGTTGATGATTATTCTCGATATGCTTGGACTTTGTTTCTAGGTGACAAGGGTGAAACTCCGGAAGTCTTCAAGACCTTTGCAAAACGAGCTCAAAGGGAATGTCAACTTCCCATCATCAAGGTCCGGAGTGACAACGGCACCGAGTTCAAGAACTACAACATTGGGGAGTGGTGTGACCGTGAAGGCGTGAAGCACGAGTTTTCGGCCACATACACCCCTCAACAAAATGGTGTCGTTGAAAGGAAGAACAAGACTCTCATCACCCTTGCAAGAGCAATGCTTGATTACTATGGCACGTCGGAGAAGTTTTGGGCCGAAGCAATCAACACGGCGTGCCATGCCGCTAATAGGATCTATCTTCATCGACTACTTCAAAAGACCCCCTATGAGCTCCTCATTGGGAGAAAGCCCAACATCTCTTACTTCCGAGTCTTCGGATGCAAGTGCTACATCTACCGCAAGAAGAGGCTCGGTAAGTTTGAAAGAAGGTGTGATGTTGGTATTTATCTTGGTTATGCATCAAACTCAAAAGCATATCGAGTATTCAACCAAACCTCCGGGTTAGTTGAAGAAAGTTGTGATGTTGAGTTTGATGAGACTAATGGCTCCCAAGAGGAGAGTTTTGGTCATGATGATATAGATGATGAGCCTCTACGAGAAGCTATGAAGAACATGACCATTGCAGACATCAAGCCTGAAGTTGAGGAGAGCCATGATCAAGGGGAAGCCTCAAATGCTAACATCGACACCTCCATGGCGCCTCAAGTTGACGAAGAAGAAGAAAAAGATGATCCATTGCCTACGCAAGATTCACAAGTCCTACAACATCAAGATGAAGAAGAAGAAGTCCAAGATCAAGTCCATCCACAAGACGAGCAAAACGCATCACCACCGCCAAGTGCGTCACAACCACTCATGAGGCATGGGCGCATCTCCAAGGCGCATCCGATGGATCAAATCATCGGAAGTCCGTCACGGGGAGTAAGTACTCGTTCTCGCCATGTCGCTTCGTTTTGTGAGCACTACTCGTTTGTTTCGTGTGTAGAACCCACTCGCATCGAGGAAGCACTTCAAGATCCAAATTGGGTGATGGCAATGCAAGAAGAACTCAACAACTTCACCCGCAACGAAGTTTGGGTGTTGGAGGAGCGACCCAAGGACAAGAACGTCATCGGAACGAAGTGGGTGTACCGCAACAAGCAAGATGAGAATGGCATTGTGGTCCGCAACAAGGCAAGACTTGTGGCCAAGGGTTTTGCGCAAGTTGAAGGACTAGACTTTGGAGAGACATTCGCTCCGGTCGCTAGGTTAGAAGCTATTCGTATACTCCTTGCTTTTGCTTCACATCATAACATAATGCTTTATCAAATGGATGTGAAAAGTGCCTTTCTTAATGGCTATATTAACGAGCTTGTTTATGTTGAGCAACCTCCCGGGTTTGAAGATCCGAGGAATCCTAATCATGTGTATAGGCTACACAAGGCGCTCTACGGACTCAAGCAAGCACCTAGGGCGTGGTATGAACGACTAAGGGATTTCCTAGTCATGCAAGGATTCAAGATCGGGAGGGTGGATACTACACTCTTCACCAAGGACATCGACGGAGATTTATTTCTTTGTCAAATTTACGTTGATGACATTATTTTTGGCTCAACTAACAAAGCTCTTAGCCATGAATTTGGCAAAATGATGTCTAGGGAATTCGAGATGTCAATGATTGGAGAGCTCAACTTCTTCCTAGGATTTCAAATCAAGCAACTTCAAGAAGGGACCTTCATCCATCAAGAGAAGTACACAAAGGACCTCTTGAAGAAATTTGAGATGGGAGATTGTAGCTCAAGAAGCACTCCAATGGCAACAAATTGTCATCTCGATGCGGACATGGACGGTAAACCTATTGATCAATCTCATTACCGTTCCATGATTGGCTCATTGTTATATCTTACCGCATCTAGGCCCGATATTATGTTTAGTGTGTGCTTGTGTGCTCACTTTCAAGCGGCACCTAAAGAATCGCACAAGAAGGCGGTCTTTAGGATACTCCGGTATCTCAAGCATACCCCAAGTGTAGGTTTGTGGTACCCCAAGAACGCTAGTTTTCATCTCTTAGGCTACTCGGATTCGGACTTTGCCGGATGTCGTGTGGACCGCAAGAGTACCTCCGGAGGGTGCCACCTACTTGGGCGTTCCCTAGTATCTTGGTCTAGCAAAAAGCAAAATTCCGTGGCTTTGTCCACCGCGGAGGCGGAGTATATAGCGGCCGGTGCATGTTGTGCCCAAATTCTATATATGAAGCAAACCCTTTTGGACTTTGGAATTAAGTTTGGTTGTGTGCCTCTCCTTTGTGACAATGAAAGTGCGGTTAAGATAGCTAGAAACCCCGTTCAACACTCCCGCACCAAGCACATTGATATTCGCCATCACTTCTTGCGGGACCATGAGGCTAAGGGAGACATCTCATTGCAAGGTGTTAGGTCCGAAGAACAATTGGCGGATATCTTCACCAAACCACTTGATGAGAAAACTTTTTCTAGGCTTAGAAGTGAATTAAATGTGCTAGATGCATCTAACGTCATGTAAGTTGCCATGTTCATGTAAGGTTGCATATCATATAGGTCTTGCCTAACTCCCAAAGGATAGGGGCGAGCTAGAAATAGTTTTCCCTGAGGAAGCCTTTGGAAGGCTTAAACTTGGCAAGATAGATTTATCTTATGCCTTGCATGATTCCTGCCATATAAACTTGCACTCATTTAATATCTTGCATTAACTTGTTTGGCATTGCATACGGTAGATTGTCACAAAGGGGAACCCACATCATGAGAAGAAGACTTGTTTGAAATGCAATATCTTAACTCATATGATGTGGAAAGAGCAAAACTCTAAAGGAACATGCTTTAAAGAGATAGAAGTCTCCATACTCTAGCTCACAAAGCATGGACCTTACATTTTCTTGGTTTTTCCCTCCTAATTTTCCTTGTGTGCTCTATTTGTTTAAGGGCTTAGCCAATATGTGGCACTATATTGAAAAGCCTATTTTTTAGGGGTTAGGAGGTGCCCAAAAGGTCCTAAGACTCATTTTATCTTTGTGTGTTTTTAGTCAACGGACATATATGGGCATTCTTAGGTTTTCTGTAATCATCGGACTATCCGATACTAGGGTCAGCAGCTCATCGGATCAATTGTTGCTTCAGTTCATCGAACAGATCAGTCAGAACCAAGAAATTGACCGATGGGTTCCTTTCAGGAAACATCGGAGCATCCGATGTTCAATCCTCTGTTATCCTGCAGAATTCGACCGATGATCGACGTAGCAACGTCGGATCATCCGGTGTGCAAAGAGAGTTTTTGGACCAACTCTCTGTTGAACTCGACCGATGACCCCACTCGATGCGCATCGGTCGATCCGGTGTTCGCGTAACCGTTAGGTCATCGGGTTCCCATTTAAAGACGTACGGCGCTTCGTCTTCCTCACCCCGCGCCGCCACCTTCTCGCACCGCCGCCGCGCCTCCCGCCGCCACCTTCTCGCACCACCGCCGCGCCTCCCGCCGCCACCTCCTCGCGCCGCCGCCGCGCCTCCCGCCGCCGCCGCGCCTCCCGCGCCGCCACCTCCTCGCGCCGCCGCTGCGCCTCCACCGCCGCCGCGTCGCCACCGCCACGCCTCCATCGCCGCTGCCTCAGACCACGCCGCCGCCGCCGCCTCTTCAGTGTGCCGCCTCGTCGTCTCTCCACCTCACCGCCGGCAGCCTTACGACTTTCGTCGCTAGGGTTCCCACGAATCGCGCGACATCATCCCGATCGCTGCGTCGCCGTTCATCGTTCGCGTGATCCTTTTCGTCGCTAAGGTTTGTACCGTACCGTGCGACATCCATCCTTGTTTCTCGTCGATCATGTTTCCACTAACCCTAGGCCTCTCTTTTGCATCAAGATGGGCCGTGATCGCAAGGGAAAAGGCAAGGCCATCGAGGAGCCCGCAGCGAAGAAACAAAAGCTCTCGAAGGAAGCTCGCCGGGCAGAGTTGGCCACTCGCGCTGCTGAGGAGCGTGAGCGCGGCCATCGCGGTTCCTTGCGGCTCCGCGAGTCTCGGCAGAGGCAGCAGCGGCCCACAGTGCAGCCCGTGCCGCCCGACGACTCTGAGGATGAGGAGGATACTGCGGTGACGCCACTGGTTCGTCGGCGCACCGTCAGGACCCGAGGGGGAGGTCAGACCCCCACCGCGAGTCAGCGCCCCACTGCTGCCGACCGCGCAGAGGACAGAGAGGCCCAGAGGGCCATCTACGAGATGGATACCGCTGCCAGAGTTGCCGAGGATGTCAGGCTTACAGACTATCGCAAGTTCAAGGCAAAACAACTGAAGAAGCTCAGATGGACAGCGTTGCCAGAGGAGTGGTTCCCGCAGCCCAGGGACACTAGGGTTGATCCCCGCTTTTGGACCCTGACACAGGCGTCCCTGTACGAGACGTACAGGCGTCGGGGCCATAAGCTGTTCCAGCACACTTACATCGACTGGAATCAGCTTGCATCAGCAGTTGGACACGGGATCAGGCCATTCTTCGAGAGGTACAGAGGCCTTGTGGAGCTGCTCTCACGCCAGAGGAGCGCTTACGTGGAGGAGTGGGTTCGAGTCTTCTACGCCACTCTCTATATCTCAGAGGGTCGGCGCTCGATCCACTTCATGTTTCTGGGGCAGCAGCACACCGTGTCTCGAGAGCGTCTGGCACAGCTGCTTGGAGTGGACACACACCTCACTTGTCTGCACGAGGTGGTCTACGGAGGAGCCGACCCGCCGAGGAGGCCGCTGACAGGGGGAGTGTCACCGCCGTTTGAGGAGATCAGAGGTCTGTTCACCCCTCCTTTCACACCAGACCAGCCGAAGGTGCCAGCTCTCCTCACTCCAGCCGCTCGGACAGTTCACCACATCCTCAAGCGTACCCTTCTACCGAGGTCCGGCTACCTAGAGGGCTTCACGAGCCTCCAGCAGACCATCCTGTTCTATGTGATGAACGGGATGGAATTTGATATCGTAGACATCTTGATCTGCGAGATGGAGGACGTGATCACTGACGGAGTCGAGATGTTGAGGCAGTTGGTCTACGGGCATTGGATCTGCCGTCTGCTGTTCTTGCTGGCACCTGAGGACTCGCCAGCCACTGCTCCTCTGACAGAGCTCCACGCCACTCGTTTCGGCCACTACCGAGTGCCCACTCCTGGAGACCGCCGCCTTGGCCGTCCAGTCGAGCGACAGGTCAGAGCCCGACTCTCCGAGGAGGACTGGACCGAGCTAGCCCAGGAGGACAAGGCGCTCGCCCAGGCAGAGGCACAGGGTGAAGGACTGGAGCACGTCTGGTCGGACAGCGACACCAGCGACAGCGTCGAGGAGTACTTCCCTCCTCCGCCTCCTTCTCCGAGGCAGCACGACGCGGAGGCGGGAGGTTCGACTGCTCCACCACCTCCAGTGTCCGAGGCTCAGGTGTCACAGCCGTCAGAGCCCACCTCGCTGCTCCAGCAGATGGTCGAGCACCAGCGCCAGGACAGGCTTGCAGCTGAGCAGGCCCGAGCGGAGCAGGCTGCACGGCTCGCGGAGCTACAGAGACAGCAGCAGGAGATGCAGTTGGAGATCGCCCGCCAGAGGCGAGAGGACACTGACCGCTTCACGAGCCTGGTGGATCAGATGCACCGGAGGACCCTGGACCAGCAGCAACAGACTCAGCAGGCGATGATGGGCATCCTGGGGTTGATCACCAACCTCTACCAGCAGACTGGGATAGTCCTTCCGCCTCAGCAGCCGGGTCTTGGTCAGGCTCCAGAAGCTTCTCCACTGACACCTACTGCAGCTCCAGCACCGGCGTCGCCTATACCAAGCTTCAGCATGTCACCTCTACTAGCCTCGACAGTGCCATTCCAGTTCTCACCTCCCCCAGCAGTACCTTCTCCGCTGGCGCCAGCAGTCCCAGCAGATCCCCCAGCAGCGTCAGCAGCTCCAGTTCCCCCCGCTCCAGCGCCAGCACCTGCGACCTCCACCTCGAGCAGCTCCGACGACAGCACCGCCGACGTCGACCGCTTCACCGTCGCCCCAAGTGCTTCGGAGTCCTAGGTACTCATCTTCCCTTTTTGGTGTCTTGATGCCAAAGGGGGAGAAGAGTTAGAGTCAGGGGGAGTTTAGCTCTAGGGGGAGTCAGTCTTGGTTGAGTCAGTCTTGGTCTTAGGGGGAGTTTGGGGAGTTTTACCTTTATCTATTTGGTCTTATTGTCATTTGCTTCTATTGTAATTCAGTGTGCTATTTCATGTCTTATTTGATCACTGTTTGAGCCTTCGAGCTCCTTGTGTTGCATTTTGTTCCAGTTACAATCTTTATGAGCATTATGTTATTAAATTCATTTACTTCTATGCTCTACTCGTTGTGTTGTCATCAATCACCAAAAAGGGGGAGATTGAAAGCATCTAGGCCCCCGTGAGGTATGGTTTTGGTGATTAATGACAACCATTCGTAATTACTAATGAGTTTGTGGATGCAAGGTTTCACATATATCACATCAAGCGTTAACGACTATCTATTTAAATCATCTACCACTCATTGGATACGAATGGAGACCCCTCAAACGACCTATTCTAAGGGGGTTATTCAATTCTCATGAAGGCTAAATGAAGAACTCACACAACGACTCTATTCTATCAAAATTGGCAACACAAGAAGATCAATATTCATCAGAACATTATTTGCAACAAGTGTCAAAGAGGTCACTCGAGAAGCTTCTAAAAGTTCAACTCGAAGCAAACAAATTACACTCACCGGATCGTCCGATGGTCTGGAAAATGCACACATCGGTCGATTGGGGCTCAACAGAAGAAGAAGACCTCAGAATGAAGTGCACACCGGATCATCTGATGCTAGAGACAAGTGGACATCGGTGAAGTTCAACAGAAAGATTATTTTGTCTCAACAATTGTGGAGAAACACTCACCGGATCATCCGATGCAGAAGCAAAGTGTACATCGGTCTAATTCAACAGAAACATTATTTCTGGACCAAATCTGAAGACAAAGCTCACCGGACCATCCGATGATTGAGAAGGGGCAGCATCGGTCGAATAACGGTCACTTCTGACACAGTGACGTCAGCTAATCTAATTAGACCGATGCTCAGAAAAGGTGGTCATCGTATCATTCGATGTACACAGAAAAAGTAATCAGCCAACTTTTTCAACGGCTAATTCAGTTGGGCTGGCTATTTAACCCCTATCCACCAGTCATTTCGACAACACTTGACAACCAGAGCCTGCCTACACATCCTCAAGTGTCCAAGACCTAGAACAATCATTTACACACCCTTTTCGTCCATCTACACCTCAAGATATAGGCTAGATCTAGCTAGAGAGAAGCTCGTGTGCGTCCTCTCTGGGTGAGTGGAGTCTCTAGACCAGTGAGAGCCGTGAGGGAGTGCATTCTTGGTGATTGCATTCATCTTGTATCAAGAGGAGAGTAGAGAGATTGCTCCGGAGCTTGCCGAGACAAATTGTGGAAGCCCGGAGCATCGAAGTTGTACAAGGTTTGAGCTCCACCTTGCCGGAGATGGCGAACGGAGAAAGTTAGTGGATTCCCTCGTCTTGGTGACTTGGGAGTGGCAATACCCTTTGGTGGGTGCCACAACGTGGATGTAGGAAGATCCTAGTGATCTTACCGAACCACGGGAAAAATCGCCGTGTCTCCGTGTCTTCGAGCGTTTGCATTCCTCTCCCTACCCCTTTACGATTACGTTTTACTATTCCGCACTTAACTCTCTTGATTGCGTAGTTGACTTGCATAGGGAATTGGGCTTAACAATTAAAGTTTTTAAATTGCCTTAAAATTTGAAAAAGCCCAATTCACCCCCCCCCCTCTTGGGCGTTTCGATCCTTACATCTGCCAACCTCATTGTTTTAGATTCTCAAGGGTTGGATATTATACTTGGTATGGACTGGTTGAGGAAGCACAATGGAGTTATTGAGTGTGCCACGAAGACGGTGAAGTTGACCAATGAAGAAGGGATCACCATAGAATTTGAAGCATCTCAAACCGCACTGAAGCAATTGGAATTGAATCATATGGACGGTGCCGCAATTGAGGAGATTCCGGTAGTGTGTGAATTTTTGGATGTTTTTCCGGACGAGTTGCCAGGTATGCCACCCGATCGAGACATTGAGTTTGTTATTGATTTAATACCTGGAACTGCACCTATAGCTAAGAAGCCGTATAGGATGCCTCCTATGGAATTAGCAGAGCTCAAGAAACAAATTCAAGAGCAATTAGAGAAGGGTTTTATTCGCTCTAGCTCTTCACCTTGGGGAGTGCCCGTTCTATTCGTGGACAAGAAGGATGGATCCCAAAGGATGTGTGTGGATTACCGAGCTCTGAACGAGGTAACAATCAAGAACAAGTATACCTTGCCCCGTATAGAGGACTTGTTTGATCAGATGAAGGGTGCTTGTGTCTTCTCTAAGATTGATTTGAGGTCAGGTTACTTCCAAATGAATATTAGACCGTCGGACATACCCAAGACAGCTTTTAGGACACGGTATGGATCTTATGAGTACACTGTGATGTCTTTTGGATTGACAAATGCGCCTGCCTACTTTATGTACCTCATGAATAAAGTGTTCATGGAGTACTTGGACAAGTTTGTTGTGGTGTTTATTGATGACATTATGATCTACTTGAAGGATGAGAAGGAACACGAGGAACACTTGAGGCTTACGTTGCAAAAATTGAGGGAGCATCGATTGTATGCCAAGTTCAACAAGTGTCAGTTTCAGTTGAAAGAGGTGCCATTCTTGGGTCATATAATCTCAGGAGGAGGAGTATCAGTTGACCCCGGAAAAGTAAGAGATGTGTTGAAGTGGGAACCACCGCAAAACGTCAAGGAAATAAGGAGTTTTCTTGGGATGGCTGGATATTACCGTCGGTTTATCAAGGATTTTTCCAAGATAGCCAAGCCTATGACGGAGTTGCTAATGAAGGGAAAGGCGTTCCAATGGACTGAAGCTTGTCAAAACAGTTTTGAGGAGTTGAAGAAGAGGTTAACAACAGCCCCAGTTTTGGTATTGCCGGATGTAAGCAAGAGTTTCGACATCTATTGTGATGTAGCAAGACAAGGACTTGGGTGTGTATTGATACAAGAAGGTCAAGTGGTCGCCTATGCATCAAGACAATTGAAGAAACATGAGCAGAATTACCCCACGGATGATCTTGAACTAGCAGCCGTGGTACACGCATTGAAGATTTGGAGACACTATATTCTGGGACATAGGTGTGAAATTTACACGGATCATAAGAGTTTGAAGTATATTTTCACACAAACGGATCTGAACTTGAGGCAACGAAGATGGTTAGAGCTCATCAAAGATTATGATTTGGGGATCAACTATCATCCGGGAAAAGCCAATGTAGTGGCCGATGCTTTGAGTAGAAAAGGAGTAAGTCATCAACTCACGGTTCGAGAGTTACTATTCGAGTTATGTAAGGAGTTTGAACGGTTGAACCTTGGGTTTGTAAATGAGATGGCGATGATGGAGTTAAAACCAACCTTGGAGCAAGAAATTCGAGAGGCCCAAACCGCAGATGAAGAGATCAATGAAATCAAGGAAAGGACCGAAGAAGGGAGAGAATTCAGATTTGATGAAGACGAATATGGTACCTTATGGCTTGGAAAGAGAATCGTTGTGCCTAATGTAAAACATATTCGGGAGACAATATTAAAGGAGGCACATGACTCGCCTTACTCGATTTACCCCGGTTGTACGAAGATGTACAAGGACTTGAAGACTTGCTATTGGTGGGATAGCATGAAAAAGGACATAGCCGAATATGTTGCATTGTGTGATGTGTGCCAACGAGTGAAGGCAGAACATCAAAGGCCAGCCGGATTATTGCAACCGTTGAAGATTCCAGAATGGAAGTGGGAAGAAATTGGAATGGACTTCATAGTTGGGTTACCATGTACTCAGTCCGGGTATGACTCAATTTGGGTAATTGTGGATCGCTTAACCAAGTCAGCTCATTTTGTCCATGTGAAGACCAAGTATACAGCTGCACGATTGGCCGAAATATACATGGAGCATATTGTGTGTCGACATGGAGTCCCTAAGAAGATAGTCTTGGATAGAGGTTCTCAATTTACCTCCAGATTTTGGCAAAAATTGTATGAAGCTTTGGGAACGAGGTTGAATTTTAGTTCAGCATATCATCCTCAAACGGATGGACAAACCGAGAGGACCAATCAGATTTTGGAGGACATGTTAAGAGCTTGTGCTTTAAAGCATGGGAAAAGTTGGGACAAAAGCTTGCCATATGCAGAATTTTCATACAACAATAGTTACCAAGCAAGCTTGAAAATGACACCATATGAAGCGCTTTATGGGAGGAAGTGTAGGACGCCTTTATTCTTGAATGAGGCAGGAGAAGCTCAAGTATTTGGTCTGGACGTGTTGCAAGAAGCCGAAAAGCAAGTCCAAATAATTCGTGAAAACTTGAGGGCTGCCCAATCAAGGCAAAAAGGCTATGCGGATAATAGGAGAAGGAAATTAGCCTTTGAAATAGGAGATTTTGTTTACCTCAAGGTGTCACCAATGAGAGGTCATAAGAGGTTTAACATTAGAGGCAAGCTCGCACCTCATTATATTGGACCATTCAAGATTTTGGACAAACGAGGAGAAGTAGCATATAAGTTGGAGATGCCAGCTCATCTTTCAGACGTACATGATGTGTTTCATGTTTCCCAACTCAAGAAGTGTCTCAGGGTACCGGAAGATCAAGTGCCAATGGAAGAATTGGAACTAGAGGAAGATTTGACGTATGCCGAGCAACCGGTCAAAATCTTGGAAACCAAGGAGAGAGTCACAAGGAACAAGGTGATTCGATGGTGTAAAGTCCAATGGAAGCACCATACCGAAAAAGAAGCAACTTGGGAGCTAGAAGATGATCTCAAGAAGGAATTTCCCTATCTCTTCTCTTCCGCGTCGAATCTCGAGGGCGAGATTCATTTTAAGTGGGGTAGGTTTGTAACACCCTCATTTTCATGCATCATGCCCTACATGCACTCATATACATGTTTAACATTAGCCCACAACAAGAGGAACGAGTTTAAAATTGATTTGGAGCATTTAAAATTGATTTGGAGCAAAACCGCACTTAAAACGCAGGAAAGTGCGGACTAGTCCGATTTCTCTCTGACTAAAAACGGACTTGTCCGTTTCTGCTGCGGACTAGTCCGATTTTGGCTCTAGAAACTTTCGGACTTGTCCGATTTTGTGCGGACTAGTCCGATATTCCATGAATCCTTGAAAATTTGCTAAGTCCCTGGACTTTTCCGGACTAGTCCGGTGTTCCAGCGGACTTGTCCGTTTTTCCTCTCTGTTCAAATTCGGACTTGTCCGATTTTTGGCCAGACTTGTCCGATTTTCTCTCTGGACGACTTCGGACTAGTCCGGTCCTGTCCGGACTTGTCCGATATTTCACGACTCCGAGTTGATCTTTTGTTTTACGACTTGTTTCTTGGGTTTCACGTTAAGTGGGCCTAGGGACGTCGTGCCTAACTCTTTTAGAGCCCATGTGGGACTCTAAACCGGCCTCTACTCATCCCAAAACTCGAAATCCATCTAACCCTAGCCTCCACCTCTATATAAACAGCCCCACCCCTTGGTTTGACATCTATTTGTCACTTTTCCACCCACCCAAACCCTAGTTCGTGGGGAGCCACCATCAAGGAGGGAGGAGAAGATCCCAAGCAAGAGGAAGAAGAGGAGGAAACGAAGGAGGATCAATATCTCCACCAAGTTTCGTCCTTCACCACCAATTCATCTCCAAGTTCATCACCAACCCTAGATCATCAAGATCCAAGTGTTACCTCCAAGTTTCTTGGTTCATTGGAGTTCTAAACACCTGGTATACCTTCTATTCTCTTTTCCTTATGTGAATTCAACCCCTAATCTCCAAATTCATGTCGATCTAGAAAACCCTAATATGCTGATCTCGTCAAGTGCGGACTTGTCCGGTCCCTAGCGGACTAGTCCGATCTTTCTGGTTAAATTGTGTTGAATTAATTCTAAAATTTGATCTAATCGACTCCAAACCTGTATAAACTTGTTAAAATCTATTAGAGCTAGTTAGTGATCACTAAAAGCAATCTAGTAACAAGTTCTATCTTGCATTTGCATCAATCATGCATGTCATGTCATATTGAGTAATATTTGTGCACTCTTTGATTGTGTTTCTTGTCTTGTATGTTTATTGTGTGGATTAGACGGATTTGCGCTAGAGAGTGCCACGGAGGATCTACAACATCAAGAGTTTGAAGGCTTTGACCCTAATCAACAGCAAGAGCAAGGCAAGTGTCCTTGAAGCATATTGATCCTGTTTAAAAATAAATGTTTTGTTTGCAAAACTGCATGCTGTGTCAATTTTATGGGAATCCTATGGTAGGAAGTTTACTAGTTTTGTTTGACCACCCTTGTCACCTGGAATTTATG
The DNA here is from genome assembly GCA_036927565.1 of Tuctoria greenei. Lineage (NCBI taxonomy): Eukaryota > Viridiplantae > Streptophyta > Magnoliopsida > Poales > Poaceae > Tuctoria > Tuctoria greenei. The sequence goes on from JAYESD010000006.1 coordinate 14,837,534, forward strand.
GTAGAGAGTCGGGAAGGGTTTTTACCTTTTTGCTTCGCTTAATTAATTGGAATGGAAAAAAAACCACACTACACAATTAATTATGCATCAATGATATTCTGGTTAATGTGAACTGGTCAATACGATGGGTGATCTAAGCAAGCCTGGTATGTGGATGGGTTGGATGTCATGGTGGATTTGCTTGCTTTAGATCTAAGGACCGGTTCATGCGAGAATAAGCCAGGACTACAGTGCCACCACGAGGCCAAGTATGGGTGCGGCGTAGCTGATTAATTAGGGCTTTGCTAGTGCTGTTTGGACCATTGGGGATGCTCGGGGAAGGGGTAGTCGGATTGGGTTTGTTGATGATTGGTGGGACTACCCTGGGATCCGAATGGCTCAAGAGGGGGCCCTTGGTTGAAGATGTGCTCAGTTGGAGGCATCGCCACCGGTGAAACCTCAGTGGGGTCTAAATAGGCTAGTAATCCCTTTGTAAAGGCTATTTTGTGATTTCTTGGCCATACACCAAAGGAAGTGTAATTGGCATAAGAGAGGTTTCTTTAGTCGCTGACGGGTGATGAAATCACAGACACGTGGGTAAAGTGGTACAAACTCTGCAGAGTTAATTAAAACTATCATGATAGCCGTGCTCCCGATTATGAGCACCTGGACAACTTCCATGATTAGAGAGAAATTGGGATTTGGGATGGTTATGGTTTGGTAATGGTTATGGTTAATATTATGGTTATGGTTATGGTTATGGTTATGGATGGAATTATGGTTTATGACATTGATTATGGTTATTGGTAATGGTGATTTATGGACTGGTATTATTATGGTTACATGGTTTATGATGGGTTTACTTCACATAATATGATATATTGCTTTTCAAATGTTTTACTGTACTTTTCAGCACTTTGCCATTATTATTGTCGTCATTTGAATCAGCCACATGTCATACTTTCCACACTTGCTGAGTACGACATGTACTCACTCTTGCAATCCCCCACCCCAACAGTTGCAGGTCAGGATTGGGAGTTTAATTGCGATAATGCGGAGTTCTAGGCCGTGTCTACCGTCAGCTTTGCCTGTGGTGTTGATTGGAGCTGCGCATATATACCCTGTCACTTATGCTGCATAGTTGCTTTAGTTGCTTAATTAGTTTATTTCCGCTGCATTAGTTGAACTTATCATTAATATTCATTAGAGCTTGTATTCGAGGATATAATGAATTATGTAATAAGAGTACTTAATTAATAATTTGAGCTGTGGCAATTTTCTGTATACTCTTTTGTGAATCACTCGTGTATGTGTGTTGAACATCCTGGGCACACATATGCGTTAGCTTGGTTCAGTTTCCGGAACCGGGCGTCACAGTACACGCGCCTTCCTTAGGCAGGCTGAGCCGCGCTTACGAAAGTCAAGGCTCCAGTGTCCTGTCTTGTCCAAGTAGCCGGTACAGACCCACGCCGCAAGACGGACGAATGGGCCGCGAGGACAAGACGGATGAGACGTGCACCGCCATCATCACCAACTATGTGTAGCCCTAGCGCACGACGCGGCGGGACGGCGCATTGACACCCCTGACAAAGGGAAGTAGATAGCAATTAATCCTAGATCTTGTATAGGATTTGGCTCTCCCCAGGACCACCTGTCGGGTCCTGGGACCCAGCTGGTAACTACAGAGTCCTTGAACTATAAAAGGGCTCTGCAGACGACCTTCACAGGGGACGGACAAAAAATTAGACCAAGGCTCATACACGCTCAAGCAAGGCAATACACAACACTCCTGTGGACGTAGGGTATTACGCTCCAGCGGCCCGAACCACGTAAAACCCCTGTGTCCATCATTCTGCTGTGTTCGATCTCCTGGGACTAGCCCTCGTGAATCCAAAGAACCTCCGCGGGCTGCTCTCTAAGCAGGTCCGGGGGAAGTGTCGTTTACGACCTTCGACAAGCACACTTTGATCAACTTGCTCCACTTGGGAGCCATTAGTTTCATCAAACACCACGTCGCGTGCTATTCCAACAATTCCGGAGGTTTTGTTGAAGACATGGTAGGCGTGGGTGTTTGAGTCATAGCCAAGCAAGAAACCCTCATCGGACTTTGAAGCAAACTTCGAAGTCCTATGCTTCTTGTTGAGAATATAGCACTTGCTCCCAAAAACACGAAAATAAGAGATATTGGGTTTCTTACCAACTAGAAGCTCATAGGGAGTCTTCTTGAGGAGGCGGTGGAGGTATAATCGGTTGACGGCGTGGCAAGCGGTGTTAACCGCCTCCGCCCAAAACCGATCCGATGTCTTGTACTCATCAAGCATTGTCCTTGACATCTCGATGAGTGTTCTATTCTTCCGTTCCGCCACCCCATTTTGTTGAGGGGAGTATGGAGCTGAAAATTCATGCTTGATGCCCTCCTCATCCAAGAATCCTTCCACTTGAGTGTTCTTGAACTCGGTGCCGTTGTCACTTCTTATAGCTTTGATTCTTGAGGCGAACTCATTTTGAGCTCTCCTCAAGAACCTCTTGAGGACACCATGGGTTTCACCCTTATCATGCAAGAAGAACACCCAAGTGAAACGAGAAAAGTCATCAACAATAACAAGACCATATTTGTTACCGTCAATGCTTATGTAGGTTATTGGCCCGAAAAGGTCCATGTGTAGCAGCTTCAACGGTCTTGTTGTCGTCATGATGTTCTTCGAGGGGTGTTGAGCTCCCACTTGCTTCCCCGCTTGGCAAGAACTACATGGCCTGTCTTTTTCGAAGACAACATTCTTCAAGCCATGGATGTGCTCGCGCTTAAGAAGCTTTTGTAAGTTCCTCATGCCAACATGGGCCAGCCGTCTATGCTAAAGCCATCCCATGTTGGTTTTCGCCATTAAGCATGTGTCAAGTTGAGCTTTATCCAAGGCAAAGTCCATAAGATAAGGCTTTCCCTTGAGCACACCCTTAAAAGCGATTGAGTTGTCACTTCTTCTAAGGACGCTCACACCCTCATTAGTGAAAACACAATTATAACCCTTGTCACATAGTTGTGATATGGACAAGAGGTTATAGTCTAAAGAGTCAATGTGTAGAATGCTAGAAAGAGTGTGTTGAGGGGAGATGACAATTTTACCGGAGCCAAGGATTTTTCCTCGGCTATTGTCTCCAAAGAGGATTCCTTCATTTGGATCATCATGTTCTTCATACTCCTCGAACATCGTCCTCTCTCCGGTCATGTGGTTTGTGCACCCACTATCGAGCACCCATTTGGATCCACCAGAGAAGTATTCCTGTAAAACAAGATTATGCCTTCCTTTTAGGTACCCAATCGGAGTTGGGTCCTTTGATGTTAGTGGTAAGGCATTTGGGCACCCACACGCAAGGCTTGGGGCACTTGCGGACTGGCCCAACATATCTAGCATATACTTTGCCATATTCGTTCCTCATCAAAACATATGATGCATCGAAATCATGAAATAGAGGATGCAGTTCAGCTTTAGGCGTGTAAGTGCTAGTTGAGGTGTTCTTCACAATTTTAGTTGGAGATGAGCTTCCTTTGACAAAGACAATCAAGTCTTTGCCATACTTGAAGGTTTTAGCATTTTTCCTTCCACCTTTAGTATAACCAAGACCATCCTTGACATTGGGAGGTCTTGTGTTGGTGTATGCGCTTCGTTCACACGCCACTTTCTCTTTGTCAAAGATGCCACCCTTAGGTGCTTGCTTGTCTTGAGTCAACTTAAGCTCATCCTTTACCTTAAGAATCAAGTTAGAACATTTGCAAGTTGATATTGCTTTGGATGCAACTTTTGAGGAGGATGAGCTTGTGGAGGAAGAGGCTACATTAGTCTTAAGGGACTCAACTTGAGTCTCAAGGATCTTGTTAACTTTTGTCAAGTTGCCAAGTTCGTCCTTGAGCTCAATGGTTGTCTCCTCAAGACTTGAGCTTGTTTTCTTGCTTAGAGCAAGTTCATGCTCTAATGCCTTGCTCTTCTCTCTCTCAAGCTCAAGGAGCTCAATGAGCTCTTTAAATCTTTCCTTTTCTTGGATAAGCAAGTCCTCTTGCCTATCTAAGAGCTCCTCCTTCTCAAAAATCTCATCCGAAAGCAATTTCATTCTTCGCAATGTGCTCTTGCTTATATCCTTAAACATGTGTTCATTTTCGCTAGCACTATCAAAATCATCATGGGAGGATATGGAAGAGGATGAGTTAGAATTTACCTTTCTTCTTCCCTGTTTTGCCATGAGGCAAGTTGGTTTATAGTCGTGGAGATTTGGGAAGAGCTTGCTTCCCTTGGAGCTCCTCTCGATGGCTATAGTTGCCATCTTCTCCTCATCTTCAAACGAGGAGGACTCATCGTTAGAGTACCACTCCTTGCCTAAGTGAGCATGACCGGAGGGCCTCTTCTTCTTGTAGAACTTCTTCTCTTGTGGCTTGCCCTCCTTCTTCTTCTTGCCATCTTCATGTGGACAATCTACCATGAAGTGCCCGTACTCGCCACAATTGTAGCAAGCCCTCTTGGTTTTGGGCCTTGCCTTTTCTTTGCCTTTGCCCTCATGCTTGTATCCTCCTTTTCTTCTCCTCATCATCCTCTTGAAGTTGTTGATGAAGAAGGCCTCTTCCTCATCGGTGTCAAGGCTCTCCTCATCATCTTCTGTTTGCTCTTTAGAGGAGCATGTTGCTTTGAGTGCAACATTCTTCATCTTCGAGGCGGTGAACCTTTGAAGGTCTGTAGAAAAGCGCCTCCTTTTCCATGATCTCGTGATTGATGATCCTTCCAAGGACCTCCTCCGGGGTCATTTTGTCAAACCCCAAACTTTCTCGAATCATGGAGCAAAGAGAGACGTTCCTAGGCATGAATGCCCGAATCATTCTCTTCACCACCTCGTGGTCTGTCCACTTGGTACAGCCGTAAGATCTACTCTTGTTGATGAGTATCTTTAGGTGGTTGTACATCTCTTGGGGAGATTCACCATCCATAATGGCAAACCCCCCGAGCTCTCCTTCAATGAGCTCAATCTTTGCTTCCTTGACGACTCGGTTGCCTTCATGAGCCGTCTTGAGAGTGTCCCAAATGTCTTTGGCCACCTCAAGTCCATCCACTCGGTTGAACTCATTTCTTGAGAGAGATGAGATGATCACTCCGGCCGCTTGGGCATTGCGGTGAAGGAGCACGACTTGCTCCAGAGTGATATCTTCTTCATTCTTAGGGATGTGCACCTCGGTCAACACAATTTGCCATAGTGAGGGATTGAGTGACACAAGGTGGATCTTCATGTTGTGCTTCCACGTCCCGTAGTCGGTTCCATCAAATTGGAGAGGCTTCCCCAATGGGATGGAAAGGTAGTGAGTGTTGGAAACAAGGCACTCATAGTTGTAGCTTTGTTGGTTGTAGTTGATTGTACCACTCGATGTGGAGGTTGAGGTGTCAACTTTGGGAATCTTCAACTTCTCTCGAAGTTTCGCCTTGAGCTGGCGAACTTCTTCGTCATCCTTTGATTTGTCTTGATAGAAGAGAATCTCTTCTGGAGTTGCTTGGATCTCACTGGTAGAGACTTCTTCGTACCCCACTCTGGTCATCTTCTCTCTGAGTTGTTAGACTCTTTTGGGAGAGTCCCACTCTGATACCAATTGAAAGTTGCCTAGAGGGGGGGGGGTGAATAGGCTAATCGACCTGAAATGACTCAATAAAACGAGATTAATACACAGGGGGCAGACTAGTCCGGTCCACCTATAGGGAAAAACCTAAAAAGGGTTTCTAACAGGTTTTAGTCCAATTCTTGTGATGCAAAGTTTGTTAGAATAACTTAGTGAGCCTTAATAAGTTATATTGCAAGTATGAAGCTAACGATCACAATGAAGCGAAGGTGATGAGCAAAACTAGTAAAGCTAACTCTAGAAGCAATATGTGATGAATGAAAGCTAAGAACACAAGTGACACGAGGATTTTATTCCGAGGTTCGATCCCACACAAGGAATCTATGTCCTCGTTGAGGAGTCCACAAAGGATCAGGTTCAACAACCCTTCCCTCACCAAGTTTACCGCATGGGCCTAACTTGGTTCTCCACTATCACAAAGAATGAATACAAGATTCGTTGGGGCTTCTCACAATCTGAGGCTACCACCACAAATACAATCACGAATCACAAAGATTGACTCAAGCCACAGATAAAAAAGATTCACAAAGTGCAAGAGATCAAACCGAGAGCCAAAGAGCGGTGTTCTTCCTCTTCTTCACCTCAATAAACCCTAATCCACACAAGAATTAGTTTTAGAGGGAATGTAGGAAAGAAGGAGGCTTTTGGAGGCTCAAGGTTGCTGTGGCGGCGCTAGGGTTTCAATTTGCTCAAGAGTTTGTTCAAATGAACCCACGGGTCCTCTATTTATAGAGGTCCCAAGCCCATACTGCTGACTTCAGCACATGGGCGGACTAGTCCGGCCTACAGCCCGGACTAGTCCGGCCTAGGGGGACCACTGACGTCCCTGACAACTGTCGCACTGCGCGGCAATCGTCACACTACCCGCCAAACTTCAAATTCAAACGGTCACTTCAACAACGGACTAGTCCGGCCCTTACCGGACTAGTCCGATCTCACATAGAACCTTTTGTTCCGTGTGAAAACGGAATAGTCTGAAGACCACGGACTAGTCCGACCCCATGGGCGGACTAGTCCGGCCTTCCCAGACTTAGTCTCTGAAACATCGACTCCTCTCAAACCCGGACTAGTCCGGCCCCCAGGGCGGACTAGTCCGATCTCAGTCAGGACCTCTTGGTCCGGACTAAAACGGACAAGTCCGTGGTTTTGGGACTTAGTCCCCAAAACCCACTTCACGAATACCCGGACTAGTTCGTCCCAATACGGACTAGTCCGATCTCAGTCAGACCCTTCTGGTTCGGCCAAAAACGGACTTGGCCGGCCAGGGGCGGACTAGTCCGGCCTCCTGCACGGACTAGTCCGACCCTACAGCCAGACTACTTCTAACTCTTTTCTCTCAATAGATTTGACCTCTAAACCGCTTTGAGCTCCCAACTTGATCTCAATGCACTTTACACAAACATCCTCACACAAATTTGGCTAGTCTAAACTCGACACACTAGAAACCCTAGTTTCTCCTTTTCTAGTTGACATCGCCGTTTCCATCTTTTTCCTTTTTGAGGGATTGTGCTTGCACTTAGTCTACACCTGTGCTTAAGATCACTGAGCTCATTAGCCACTTAATTGTCGTCATCAATCATCCAAAACCCACGGGGATCCTAGATGCACTTTCAGGTTGTCATTGATGGCCCGTGCGTGTGGGTAAAGTGTACAACCTCTGCAGAGTGTAAAACCCATTCAGATGGCCGTGTGCTCGGCATAGGGTAGGTTATGGTGTGGTCCTAACAACTAGAAAACCTCCTTCTGTGAGTTTGAGTTGAGAGATGTCTTGGGTAGAGAAGTGCGGTTGCATTAGCTTGCATTAGGTTGCATTATTCTTTATTTTATGCATTGCATTTATAACTGCTTTAATCCCCTCCCGTAGGGCGAGGTGGAGCTTGTTGAGTACTTTTGTACTCAAATGTTGTTGATATGTTTTTTCAGAGGATCCTGACTTCGTGGCGGAGGATTTCGAGTAGGGTCGCGTCCGCACCCAAGTCATGTGTAGTGGATTGGATGACGCGGAGCTACTAGTCCTGTTGTCGACTATTATAGCTATGTTGCTAGCCGTTATAGTGTTTATCCATAAGGCTATGCCATTGAAATAAAGCTATGTATGGTTGTGGTTCCACTTGTATTGTAATATAATGTACCGAACTCTGTTGTTGGTAATAATATTACATGTTTACTTCCGATCTTAAGGGTCGGGATGCTTCAAGTGGTATCAGAGCCATACTTGGCTGTAGGATGTGAACCCTAGGGCATAGGTGATTGTAGGAGACCCTAGAATGGTTTTTCTGTAGGATCTTTGAACGTAGGACCTTAGTGATAGGTTTTGCTCTCATCTAACCCTCGTGCATTGTTTTAAGCTAGATGTCTGACGACTGTATCACCACCTTCTACATCAACAAAGACGGCTTCCCCAAGGTGCTCTATGCCGCCACGGTGCGACTCGGTATTTCGGACCGTCCGAAGTACGTGGGTCACGAGTTCGTGGAGCATGGCACTGAAAGCTGTGAGGTCACTGTGCACATCGGCGCCAGTGAGAGGTTCTTGGAGATGAAGCCATGGAACGTCACCGCCACTGGATGCCGCATGAAAGACACTTGCCAACTTGTGGCCCGCAAAGCTTTGAAGTACATGTGCCACATGTTCGACTGGCACCTAGGTTCCACGCCCATGAAGTACTTTCCACCGCTGGATCGTAGTCGTCCTGCTTGGATGGCTAGGATCCACAACCTTGAAAGCCTTGGATCAACTGAGGATGACCCCACCGTTGTCGCCATGTTAGGATATTTATTGAGCCTAGACGATATGTGCGGCCAATTGAACCAGCGTGTGAAGACCCTCGTCAAGCGTGCAAAGACCTTGGAGGCGCATTGGCGAAAGGCTAAGCTAGCCTTAGCGTAGGCTGAGGCCCGTGTTGCGAGCGTCGAAAGTCGTGTCGCCTTGGCAGAGGAGAACCTTAGGGAGCAGGCCGACCGCCATAGCCAGCTCCTCAGAGGTGTCTACCTCATAGACCGAGCCAAGTGCAAGGATCGTCAGGCTTGTGAAACGGCCAAACCGCTTGTGCTGGAAGGAACTCCGGTGTACCCGTTGTCCAACCCTCGAAGGAGGATTTGTGAGCTTGTACCGCCCACTCCTCCAACATCACCCCGGGGAACCAACGAGGACCCCGAAGACCAGGATGTAGGACCTAGTACTCAGGCAGAGGTCCCGGCTGACCCTTAAGGGGATGGACTTAGGGACGACATGCCCAATGTACCATGTACCCGTTTGCTTGAATGAATGAATGTTTGGTGTGTTGTTTGCAGTGTTTGATGTTTGTGTGGTTTGTATGGTATAAAAGTATATACTTATATATTACTAAATTAATATGTGTGTATATATATACATACAGATACACATGCATAAAATAATAATAATTATAATAATAAAATAAAAATAAAAATAAAAATACGTAGATAATAATAATAGTAATTATAAATTAATAGGATTCACAATAATATACCCTAATAAATATAATCTAAACCCCACGTTTTCCACGTCACAGATGTCTCGCCCCTCGAGCCGGGTCAGGAATGGACACGAGGCGGAACAAGGACCGTGTGAGATACCGTCTGCACTGCACGAGCATGAGACAACAGAGAGTGCACCCGTTCCGCCAGCCCCACATGCACCTGCCTATGACCTGACTGCCATTTTGGACTGCCAGACTCGACTCCTCGAGATGCTGGCAAACACACTTGCTGCTCAGGGCAACAATGGCATCAACAACTGCCAGCCAGCACCTCAAAAAAATCACCAGATTGCGGACTTCAACAGGATGAACCCACCCAAGTTTGCTGGATCTGAGGACCCTATTGAGGCAGATGACTGGTTAAGAGAGATTGAGATGAAACTTGAGGTGGTCCATGCTAATGAGCAGGATAAGGTTCTACTTGCAGTCCAGCAGTTGAGAGGACCTGCTTTAGCATGGTGGCACAACTACAGAGAGATGCATGCAGACGCCAAGACCATGATTTGGGATGAGTTTGTGAAGTTATTTAGGGAGCACCACATCCCTAGTAGCATTGTGAAGCTAAAGAAGGAAGAGTTCATGAACCTTAAGCAGAAGGGCTTGACTGTAACAAAGTATATGCATAAGTTCACTGGATTATCCCGTTATGACCCTCATGCGGTTGATACGGAAGAGAAAAGAAGCAGGAAGCCTTCCTTCGTGGGATAAACACTGAGATTAAGAAGTTTCTGGAAGCATTTGTGTATCCAGATTTTAGTACCATGGTCAACAAGGCTATCACCACGGAAAAGAATATAGAGGATGAGCTTCAGGAAAAGAAAAGGAAAATTGAGGGGAAGAAGGTGTTCCAGCAGTCGAAGTTTCAAAGGACTATTCAACCTACTTATTCAGGACAGAGGACCCAACAGCCAGCTTAATTTACACAGAAGACCCACCAACCTACTCATTCTGGACAGATGAGTCAAAGTGATGTATCCTACAAGGCACCAACTACTACCTTCAAGCAACCAGTGCAGCCTGCTAAACCCCAGGGCTCCTTCCGCCCTCAGCAGTCTGGAGTGAGTCACACACGTGACCAGAGGATTTGCTTCAGCTGTCGTGAGCCTGGCCACATTGCCATTAACTGCCCTTACAAGAACAAGCCAGCACCATCCGTCGTCTCCAACTCTGTTAATGGACCGAGGCAACCAGTTGGAGGTAACCGTGGAGCACCATCAAGAACCCAACAATAATTTGGAAAGGCCATAGTGAACCATGTCTACGCCGAGGAGGCAGATGCAGCACCAGGAGTTCTGCTTGGTGAGTTCTTGGTTCAGTCAGTTTTGGCTTCAGTATTATTTGATTCTGGTGCATCACATTCCTTTATATCATCACACTTCGTAGAGACACATGATATATCTACGGTAGCTCTTAAGAGGCCCTTAATAACCCGGTCACCGGGAGGTTTTATACCCTGCCACTTAGGAGTTAACAACATCCCTTTAAACCTAAGTGGGGTAGTATTCTTGGTTAACCTAATAGTGCTTGACTCCCATGGGATAGATGTGATCCTTGGTATGGATTGGTTAGCCAAGTGCAACGGGAGCATAGCTTGTGCACAGAGGGTAGTGACAGTGACAAACCATGAAGGAAAGACTATCACCTGTCACGTGAAGCCTAGCCTATCTGAGTCGGTAATAAATCACATAAAGGCAGAAACACCCCAAGAAGTGCCAGTAATTAAGGAGTATGTTGATGTGTTCCCTAAGGAATTACCGGGCATGCCGCCAGAAAGGGAAGTTGAGTTTTCCATTGATCTAGTTCACGGGACTGCCCCAATAGCTAAGAGACCTTATAGGATGGCAGCCCCATAACTGGCAAAGTTAAAGAATCAGTTGGATGAGCTACAGGAGAAAGGATATATCAGGCCTAGTGCATCACCATGGGGTGCACCAGTCCTCTTTGTGGAAAAGAAGGATGGAAGCAAGAGGCTCTGCGTAGATTATCGAGCTCTTAATGCAGTGACCATCAAGAACAAGTATCCTCTACCTCGGATTGATGACCTATTTGACCAGTTAAAGGGGGGAAAGTTCTTTTCGAAGATTGATTTAAGGTCCATATATCATCAAGTGTGGATTAAGCCTGAAGATATACCCACGACATCATTTGTGACTCGCTATGGACAATACGAGTTCACAGTGATGTCCTTTGGATTAACCAATGCCACTGCCTACTTTATGAACTTGATGAACCGAGCGTTCATGCAAGAGCTAGATAAGTTTGTTGTTGTCTTCATCGACAACATTTTGGTATATTCACGAAGTGAGGAAGAGCATGCTCAACACTTGCGTGTTGTTTTGGATCAACTTAGGAGCCATAAACTCTATGCCAAGTTTAGTAAGTGTGAATTTTGGTTGCAAAAAGTCAGCTTCCTTGGACATGTGCTCACAGCCGAAGGAGTTGCAGTTGACCCAGAGAAGGTTAAAGCAGTATCATCTTGGAAGCAACCAACATCGGTCTCAGAGATTCGTAGTTTTCTTGGTATGGCGGGCTATTATAGAAGGTTCATTGAAGGATTCTCCAAGCTAGCCCGACCGATGACCGAGCTTCTCAGGAAGGATAAGAAGTTTGTATGGACTGAAGCTTGTGAGCGAAGTTTTCATGAGCTAAAGGAGAGACTCACAACAGCTCCAGTCTTAGTCCTACCGGACATTCACAAGAGTTTCTTCATTTATTGTGATGCTTCTATACATGGCCTAGGATGTGTGCTGATGCAAGAAGGAAGAGTGGTATCCTATGCCTCTTGTCAATTAAGGCCACATGAGCAAAACTACCCGACTCATGACTTGGAATTGCAGCGGTAGTGCATGCTATTAAGATTTGGATGCACTACTTGATCGGTAACAAGTGTGAGATCTATACAGACCATAAGAGTCTTAAGTACATCTTTACCCAACCTGACCTCAACCTAAGGCATTGAAGATGGTTGGAGCTAATAAAGAATATGACCTGGAAATCCACTACCATCCTGGTAAAGCAAATGTGGTAGCCGACGCTATTTGTAGGAAAGCATATTGTCATCACTTGGTGACTCAAGTACCACAACTATGCGATAAGATGATGAGTTTGAACCTAAGTGTGGTACCTCACTCATAGAACTACAACCTTAATGTTCACCCTGTTCTGGATGACCAAATCAAGAAGGCCCAACATGAGGATGAAAAACTGATGGAGATCAAGGCACATACCGGTGAAGGCAAAGCTCCAGATTTTAGAGTTGATAGAGATGGTATTTTGTGGTTCAAGAAACGGTTGTGTGTGTCTTCACAAGGTCATTATCAGAATACCATTATGGATGAAGCTCATAACTCTGCATACTATATTCATCCTGGAGCAACTAAGATGTATGTGAATCTTAAGCAAAAGTATTGGTGGATTGGTATGAAAGGTGACATAGCTAAATTTGTGGCATGTTGTGATGTGTGTCAGAGAGTAAAGGCGGAACATAAAAAGCCAAGTGGCCTACTATAGCCTCTACCGATTCCGGTTTGGAAATGGGATGAAGTAGGTATGGATTTCATCACTGGGTTACTAAGGACCAAGAATGGCAATGATTCAGTATGGGTAGTGGTCGATCGTCTCACCAAGGTTGCACACTTTATTCCCGTGCGCACTACCTACGATGGAGAAAAATTGGCCAAGTTGTATATAGACCGTATTGTGAAGCTACATAGAGTACCCTTAAGGATAGTCTCAGATAGAGTTACCCAGTTCACATCAAGGTTTTGGAGGAGTCTGCAGAAAGCACTTGGAACTAAGTTGGATTTCAGCTCGTCTTATCACCCTCAGACTGATGGTCAGACAGAAAGGATCAACCAAATTCTAGAGGACATGTTGAGAGTTGCCGTTCTCACCTATGGCAAAGATTGGGAAGATAGTTTATTGTATGCTGAGTTTTCCTATAACAACAGCTATCAAACTAGTATTAAGATGTCACCTTTTGAAGCTCTCTATGGAAGGAAGTGTCAGACTCCGCTTATGTGGTCAGAGATTGGAGACCGCATTATAGAGCGACCGGACTTCATTATGGCAGCAGAAGATAAAGTAGCAGAGATCCGGGCAAATTTAAAGGCAGGCCAGTCACGCCAGAAAATCTACGCAGACAAAAGAAGGCGTGAACTCAGTTATGAAGTCGGGGACCACGTGTATTTGAAGGTGTCTCCAATTCATGGCACGCGCAGATTCCAAGTACGTGGAAAGTTGACACCGCGATATATTGGTCCATTTCTGATCCTAAAAAGAGTAGGGTCAGTCGCTTATGAGATCCAACTACCCGAAGAGATGTCATGAGTGCACAACGTCTTTCACGTGTCCCAACTAAGAAAATGTCTACACGTTCCAGAAGAACAAGTGGTACAAGATACCCTAAACCTACAAGATGATCTGCGCTATCAGGAGGTGCCAGTAAAGATTTTAGATACCGTCACCCGAAGGACATGGACAAATTCTGTCAAGCTTTGTCGAGTACTGTGGAGCAGATATTCGGAGGCCGAAGCTACATGGGAAAGGGAAGATGCGCTTCGTGTTAAATTTCCCCATCTTTTCGAAGACCAGCCGAATCTCGAGGACGAGATTCCACCTAAGTGGGGTAGGTCTGTAACATCCTATTTTTTTATTGCAATATAATTAAGCACGCTTACATGATTAATCACCAATGGTATTCGTGTACAACAATATAATTACACTCTCAAGAGAGAGGTATTAATAAATATAAAGAAAGTGAAAAAGGTAAATATTAAATAAAGTCTTGAACACACGCCCTGATCAACTGGGCACCCATTATCAGCCAACATGTCATCTCCCCGTGCACCAGACCTGCCCACCTGCTCATGCCAATTTCCACCCACCCCCTCCTCTTTTCTCTAAATCACAAAAGTACCCTTGTATCTTTCTTCTTCCTCCAGCCAAACAGCAGCAGCAGCAGATCGTGTGCAAGCATGGCAGAGCCAGGCACCCTGCCTCCATCTCCTGTTTCTGGAGGACGCCCGAACAAACCAGACGTTTACCCCGCGCACCATACGTTCCTCCTAGCCAAGAACAGCACCCTGTACCCTGTACTCTACTAAACAGCAACAACAAATATTCCATGGTAGTGGTGAAGCTCACCTCCCTTCTCTCTTTGTTCCGTCTAGCTCACCTAGAAGACTCCCGAGACGCTGTGCACTGCATGCCCTTGAAACGACCTGCCATCTACCTCCTTCATTCGCATCGCGACGAGGAAGCTGGACGGCGAGCGTCCTCTCGCGCGGGACACTGCGCGGCCGGACGACGTTACCCGTCGGGCAAGCACAGCGCAGTAGGGGCCGCCTGACCCGACTTTTCATGCGCGTGCTGCACGGATGTCGCGAAGTGTCGGGCGACACAAATTTACTTCGTGTTCGCGAAGTCGGCCGCCTACCACCGTTGGACCGCCTATAAAGCCGCCGGCCCACCAAACTCCTGGAGAGCACCTCCCCCTTGCAGCAGCGCCGAGCAACCACGTGACCGCGCAGGTGAGCATCTGCCATCCTTCCCCTCTTCCCCTTCCCCTTCGCGAACTCCAGGCGCCATGGGTGTTCCTCCCAACCGCCGTCCTCTGAAGTAGCTCCATTCCTCCGGGCCCCTCCCCAAATTGATATCTCAACCAGACGAGTCATAGCGCTGCAGTCATTTTCTCCTCCTCCCTATCCGTTCTCTCCCCCGATTTCCCCTGCCAATTTGAGTTCCAATGACCCTCCATGGAAGCAGAAAGAGAAACAGGGAAAGTGGCCAAAGGAAGACGAAGCTGCTGCCGTTCCTTGCTGGGTAACGGTTCAGCTAACCAGGCCTTGACCACTACCGTAAAACCATAAGCTACAGCCCATTAGCCCATAACCTTGTAAAATCATTTTCGAAATTAACTTAGTTCTCACTTTATAAAATCCATATCTCATTCATACGACCTCCGATTAACCTGATTCTTTTTCTAAAATTCACATAAAATCATAATCTATTTAATACGACTAAATTGGTATGATGTATTGATATGTGCATTTATTGTTTGTATGATTACTTATGTGCGCGCTGCGGAACAGACCCAGTCCCGGAAGATAACCCGGAGGGGCCAGCTGGTCAGGAGAACGACGCAGTCGACGGTAGCGAAGGCAAGTTCCACTGACCCCTTTTGAATATTGTTCCTATGTGAGATTCATCCTTTGTGGCCAGTAGATTAGGTCCTTGCATTTGTTGCTCGTGAGATAGTTGAGGGACAGAGGGAAGCCATATTACTTTTTAATCTTGCATATTGATATGATGAGATTATACATGATGATAATGCTCCTTGTGTTGTTGTATGGGTGGTGAGAGTATGAGTTGTGACCGTTAGTTTTTACTATGTTGATCTACCTACTGCTCTGTAGAGTACGCGTTGCAGTATTGAATATCTGTAAAACTTGCCTCAATATTGAATCTGGATTTAGAATAATACGCAATATTACAACACCCACAACCTCTCCCATGCCGACGAAACGCCGAAGCAAGCCTTGCATACCATCGCCCGCGCTCTCTCCTCTCCGTCCTGTCCCTCCTCCCACATCCACCACACGGCCCACACCCCACCGCCCGCCGCCTCAGCCTCCCCCTCCTCCTCCAACAACAACTCGTGCCCCTCTTACTACCGCTTCATCCACAAGGACCTCCGCCTATGGTGCGCTGCGGCCGGGATAAGCCGGGCCATGCTCGACCTCGCCCGCCTCACCGCAACCTTCCGCCTCGTCGCGCTCGGCGGCCGCGCCTACATCCAGCGGTTCCGCCCGGCGTTCCGGACCCGAGACCTCTTCACCGTCTGGGGCATCCTCCACCGCGGGGAGAACGCCAGCATCATGCCCCCCTGTTCCGATATTGCGGGGATGACATCACGCTGGATATCGTCTTCCCGAATTGGTCCTTTTGGGGATGGTAATTTTACTTGCATTCTTATGTTACGATTATGGATTATGTTTCAGTAGAAAGATAAATGATGAATTGATTGTAACTTTTTTTACGGATCCATATATTTTTGGATTTTTCCTATGATATTTCAAAATCACCAGTCATGATCCATATCATTTCTATGTTGCTAAACTTGTCTGGCAGTTTTGATAAGCAATCTTCTTTGGCAGGCCAGAGATCAACATGCAGCTTTCTTCGTGGTTACCTTAGCGAGATCGTCGAGGCGGGGAGGAGACGCGGGTGGTGGAGATGAAACAACGGAGCGGGCTGGGCCTGTCCGGTATATGCTATATGAGTAAGTGACAGGTGGGAGCCACAATTACAGCCCCACTAGTCAGAGACACATGCAGCTGCTTCTTAATACGTCATCAGACAGGTGGGCAAAGTCCTGGCACGCGAAAAGAGGTCGTACCAATGGGAGAGCAGGTGCGCGTCACACAAGCGCCATGTCACCATTGCAATTTTCCCAAAAAGGTTTTCTTGATAGCCTTAGGTAGTGTTTGGTTCCTGGATTAAAAGATATATAGATGAAGGACGTGAATCCTCTAACTCTAACTGAAACACTTTACTGCATGTGATGCAGTAGACTTCACCCACCCTTTATTTTGCATCCAAAGCGTAGCATTCTGATTTTCATACGCACACACTAAGTCAACATTTAACACTGCTAGATTTAGATCCAAGGGAAGACAAGCTTCACTGCACGGTGTGTAGTAACGGGCCGTAGGTCAGAGGATCTCCTTCCATAGATGAAATGGTCTTTGATATATTTAGGTTTGAATGTTTAGTTAACTACACTCTCTTGTATCAAATTATTTATCGTTTTAGACAAATAAAAAGAATTTAAAATAAAATAACTATGAATGTTCTAACGACAATTATTTTGATGCAGGAAGGAGTAAGTTGTACTAACTCATCCAAAATGGAGTGGTTTATATTCTAAGTATATTACAGTATCATTCCATTTAAGTAAAATGGTCAAAATGTTAGCTCTCAGAATTACTTACGATTAGCGACTATTAGTGTTATTAAGGGTTATCATCTAATTTTTAATTATAAATAAATATTAAATATTATTAGATATAATTTTTAAATATTATATGTATTTAGTGATGATTAGTGACATTCCATTATGTTCAATGATAAATAATATGGATTAGTATTAATTAGTATTTTTATAGATGGTTATGAATATAAAATGTATTATTTTTGAAAAATTTCCGTGTTACTACCTTTAAGTATCTCCATTCTTCGCTTAACCCCTAATAAAATTTTATTTTACTTTACTCATCAAAATTTTATTTAGATCGGTTGAAAGTTTTTTGTTTCTATATTTGGATATCATCTTTGAGGGTAAAAATTTTATGAGGTTATAAGTCACAACATATGTCATAAATATTTTAATATAATTTTGTATGTTGAAAGCGTGTAATAAAAATCTATTATGATTATGAAAGATGGGATAATGCAACAAATAGGAAAAAGATGGGATAATGCAACAAATAGGAAACTCTTGAAAAAAATTCTAGCCGTAGGAAATATCAGAGAAGTCTCGCATGTTGAGCATTTATATGGTAATGCCTGAGGAAAAGTTGTGTACAACACAAAAAACCCGATATCAACCTGCATGGGCATGACCATGACGTCATTCGCTCTCTAGATGATCGTGATCGCCAGATGTGAATCTTAATGGGGTGATTCGGCCGGAGGGTCACAAAGTTAAGACTTCGCGGGAATGTATTGAAACATCGCAGCCCGTTCTGCATTAGGAACGGGGACGAAAGTTTAATTTACTATAATTGGCAGGGGCCGCGCGAACGCGTACCCCCTCTACCACAAATTATGACGTCCACTCTCCCAATTGGGGAGATGGTAAACCAGCGCACCCTCCAAGTGCAATGTGGGCCACTGATCTAGGCCATGGGCCTTCTTGATCTCCCATCGACCCCGTCCAGGTAAGTATGGTTCAAGGTCGCACCCGGATCTTGTTATGTAGGAATTCGTCCGCGCTCGTCTGGCTGGGTCGGTGAGGTGGGACTAAACCCCGCGCTCCTTCTGGCAAAAGCAACGGACAACGTTGCCGTCGGATTTCGTACCGACGGTTCAGGGCCTTTCTCAGCGGCTGGATCGCAGCGTTCATCTGGGCCAACAGGAGCGACTGCATGGGCCAGGCGGCCAGGCCTCGTAGTTTCTTTTCTTCGAGGTTTAGAGAACATTACATACTTATTACAGTTTCGGAATAGAGATTAAAAGTGGCCGATGGATCGATCTCAGCAGTCCAAAGTAACACGAGTAGCGGGCATTGTTATCTCAGTTGGGCAGCGGGCAGCTGTGTGTTGTTGGGATCGCGAGAGGCCCAACCGAGTCGCGAGGCGGCGCCTCTGCTGTTGAAACGTCGGTCGGATTCATCAGCGCGGAGGCGAGAGGTCGGACTTGTGCGCCGCCGGGCGCTCTCCACGCCGGGAGCATCGCGGTCATGAGGACCTTCCGCCGTCGAGTAACAAACAGGTGATAACAACACGGCACCTGCAACAATAACCTCGTTTGGACGCAGAGTAGCAGATTTGTTGTGCCTGATGAATACTCTGTATTTACGTGATTCATCTGAAACTTCGATTATGGAAAAGATATATCGGATTCTAGAACACTGATGAAAGATACCATCTAGGTTCAGCCTTGGAAAAAATCTAGCATTCCCGCAAATAGTTGCATGGACAATCGCGGGAGGGGAAGCATGGAAGGGACCATATTCTGTTTTCTGGCATCGCAATCCTTTAAAAAGAGAGCGACTGATAATCTCAACGCAATAGAGAGGACAAACGAGCAAGGAATAAGGGAAAACGTAAAATGGTTGACATCTTGACCCCATTGCTTGCTTTGTGTATACTTGCATGGGAGCATAAGACATCGGCATTGGTGCTGCCAAAGACGGATAAACGAGTGTTATTTTTTTTCTGATAAAGAAACTAGTGATGTTTTGGCAAATTGCAACAAACATATGGTATCAAATACTACTTCCTTTCTAAAATACAAGCATTTCTATCTATATATTAGGCGATAGAAGATGTTATAAATCTAGATAAATACATAAAAAGGTATTATGAATTTAGACATTCAGAAACATACCTACAAACGTTTATATTCTGTAATGAAGGCGATAGTTTCTTATATTATACTGAACATAACAAACTAGATACTGTAAAGCCTCAGCTAAACACTCCGGTTTTTAATTACCATTGTCAGGACATTCCACAACGACGCCGAAGCAATCAGGGGTTGAGTGCCACTGAAGGCTAGACAACACTCGGTCGTCAGGACAACGCTAGTCCCATTGATAAACCCTTATTTCAAGAAAACCATACTCTTTAAATGTCAAGTTACATATACAAGACGAAGGGAATAGTTAAAATTCAGACTTCAAGTCAAGAATCATTCCACACTTTGGCATTCAGCAATCAGCACAGCAGCAGCTCTTTCGACGTCAGCCTCCATCTCTAATGGCAAGCCTTCGGAGTTTGGATCTGAGCACTAAAATAAGTCCCATTTGTCGATCTGTTCCAGATGCAAGCCAGAATATACGAGCCTGCTACTGACTGACTGACTCTCACATGCAAGTCCATTGATTCTCATATCATTTCCTCCTCAAAAAGGATTGGATCTTGATGTCTGTTTTTTTTTGCCCCCGAAAGTAAGATGCATAACTCTTTTTTTACTCATATCCACTTTGGATTGATTCTTACATGTCACGCCCGGTCATCGTGAAGATGAACAGACGCTAATCACATGTACGCCAGGATCAGTTGAATCGTACATGCGTCAACGAAAGTGAAATACCATTACATTGCCATGTTCGATTACATAAATAGTCTTACAGTACGACCCGAAGGTCTACAAATACACTCCACAAATATTTACATCAACAACAAGGTTAACAAAGTCCAAACTACAGCAGAAGGCTAATAGGTAAGAGCAGCTCCAACTCCACAGGCAGCCGTTGCGCGTGAGGTCGCCAGCCTAGACCAAGTCCTCCGGATTGACGTAGAAGTCTTCTGGTGCCGCCTCTTCCTCTTCATATTCTAAAGGAGAATTAAACGCTTGAGTACATAGAGTACTCAGCAAGTGCGGGAAGAGATGACATGAATGGCTAAAGCAAGGAAAGGCCAAATATGGCTTAGCACTATGCTTAGAACCTATCCTTAGCTTCCAATTATCAATATCATAATTCAATAAATATTCAACACATGATTAATGATAATGAAAGTACTTGAACCATAATGATCCATAATTACCCAACCATAGACTAATTATGAACTGGCCCCAAGCCGCTCATGTCCGTGAGCACGGCTGTCATGACAGTTTTACCAAATCTCTGCAGAGAGTGTACCCTTTCCCCACAAGCAGTGATTTCATCCCCTGTTGCCAGGTGGACTAAGTGAACCTCCCTGATTGCCCGTGGTAGCTAACCACATTACACACTTCCTTTGGTGTGAGGCCAGGAGATCACAACATGGTCTTTACAAAGGTACTCCCGATTAGTGCTAGCCCTCTAAGGTTTCCACCACTGAGGATTCTCGGAGTAACCCTCCGCCCCAGAGCCCCCTCTTGAGCCTTGCGGTTCCAAGAGCAGATCACCCGCCTCATTCCCCGCACCATCCAACCACTAGCAGTTCATCGGGAGAAACCTAATTAATTGACCAAGCTGCCCCATCTCAGTCTCGTGGTGGTACTATAAAGCTTAGTGGCTTCCTCCATAAACCGGTCCTTAGAATCCGGTGGTAACAAACCCCAATCCCGGGTCTCGTGCAAAATACACCATACCAAAACTAACCAACCACCAGATTCCTATCCACTAACATTATGTATATTCATCACCAAATTAAAGTAACCATAAAGTTGAGCATAGGACATTTGTATGAAATCCCAATCCCAACATCTAAGCATGGCTAAGCATAAATAAAGCCTATCTACTTCCCAACCCATTTCAGGTAACAAGGAATTATATGGAACAGGGCATGTAAACATGAAGTAGGACATCAAATTAATTAGCATGCAACTAGCTAAGTTCCTAAAATAGGTACAAGATGGTCAAGGGCACTTGGCTTCGTTGAAGACTTGGGTGTTGTCGAAGTCTTGGTCTTGGAGGTTAAGATTAGGGTCGTAGTACGACTCTAGACATATGCCCAAGCATGGCAAGAATAGGATAAAGCTAAAATAAGTAAAAGCACGCAAAACAATACATCACACATACACATAGGCACAAACTCCTACACTAATGCGTCCCTACGAGGTATTTATCACTTAACATGGCCAAAGTATGCATTTTATATTTTTCCTAGAATTTTGGGATTTTATTATAGCCTAAAACCATTTTTATTGAATTTTCTATAGCAAAAATGTATTTTAAAACCTTTATAATAATTATTCCAGGGACCAAATATATTTTATCTGAACACTACAATTAATTCACAGCATAAAATAATTTATAACAATTTTTCATAACATTCCTACACTTAATTACCATTTTTATCTAATTTCTACACCTCAAAATACCATTAAAAACCCTATTCAGCAATTAAATAAAAGTCCAGGGGCTAAATAAATAGTTTTCTACCCTGTACAGAGTCTAAATACATTATTCTACAAAATTACAGGGGTTAGAATGCTTAATGAAATGTTAAAAACCAATTTTTAGGGTTCCAGGGGCTAGTCTGCGAATACTGGGGGCTAGACTCAAATTACAGAGAAGCTCCAGGGGTAGCAACGAAGTTTCCAGGGGCTTGGGTGCAAATGCGCAGGCGGGAAAGAGGGATTCAACGTGGGCCGTTGGATTCTAAATGGACGGCTGGGATTTTATTAACCGAAACGTTACGGGGTTATAATCTCAGCCGTTGGCCCCCAACCGAGGGCTGAGATTGAGCCACGTCGGCTCTAACCGGCGCCACAGCAGTGCGCGGCGGCGTCCGACGGCCGACGGCGGCGCTCTCGCCGGAGTTGGCCCAAACGGCGAATTCCAAGCCGATTCTATGCGCTACTTGCATGGAACGGAAGAGGGGGAGTAGGGGAACTCACCTAGGGGAGTAGCTAGCCTTGAAATCGGTCGGAGGACGGCCGGCGACGAGGAATGGCGGCGGTGGCGTCGGTGCTCGTCGGTCTTGGCAATTTCCCGGTGATCTCCTTGCTCAACCGTGTCCGGCGTGCTCCTGGCGACACGGCGACGAGGTTAGAGAAGGAAGGAGCGGGGGCTAGGCAATGGATCGTCGGGAACACACGGAACATACCCAGTGCAGCGGTTGCTAGGGTTCGGGCGTGGGGGAGCGAGAACAGAGGGGGGAAGGGGGAATTTTATGGAGAGAATGGGTGCGGCGGTTGATGACGCGCGCGAGGGAGGTTTCCCCGGGGTGATCACGTCGTGGGAGGGCGGTTTGGAGAGGGGGGGTGCGGAGTGGGCGCGGGGGTGGCGGTTGCATGCGCGGCGCGGGAAAGAGAGGGGGGGAGGTAGGGGATGGCGCCGACATGTGGGCCCCGCCCGGCAGAGAGAGGGAGAGAGGGGAAAGGCTGGCTGGGCCGCGGGAGAGAGGAGGGGAAATGGGCCAGGGGAGGGAAATTCGGCCCAGGGGAGGGTTTAATTCTTTTCCTTTTTCTTTTTCCATTTCTTTTCTTTTGATTTGAATTCAAATTCAAATTTGAACGCTTGCTACTCGTTTGAACACCAAAAATTCACACAAAAATGCATGCTACAATGATCAAGGGTTTGAGAAAATTTTGTACATAAAATATGGGTGTTACAACTCTACCCTCCTTAAAAGGAATCTCGCCCTCGAGATTCAGACGTTCTAAGAGAATAGATAAGGGAAATCCGCCTTGAGATCTTCTTCTCTTTCCCAAGTTGCTTCTGCCTCTAAGTGATGCTTCCACTGCACTCTACACATGCGAATGACTTTGTTTCTTGTGACCTTTTCCAGTGTTTCAAGTATCTTGGCAGGCTGCTCCACATAAGATAAGTCTTCCTGTACATCCACGGCTTCCATAGGCAATTGCTCTTCAGGCACTCTTAAGCACTTCTTAAGCTGTGATACATGGAACACATTATGTACATCTGACAAGTGTGGCGGAAGCTCAAGTTGATATGCCACTTCACCTCGCCTTTCGAGTATCTTGAATGGACCGATATAGCGTGGTGACAACTTGCCTCTTACTTTAAATCTTCTTAACCCTCTCATAGGTGATACCTTCAGGTATACATAATCACCAACTTCAAATGTGAGATCACGTCTTCGAGTATCCGCATAACTATTCTGTCTTGTCTGGGCTACCTTTAGATTCTTCCGAATTTCTTGTACTTGTCTTTCAGCCTCTTGTAACACGTCAGGCCCAAAAACTTGACTTTCCCCAGTTTGATTCCAAAACAACGGTGTCCTACATTTTCGCCCATACAATGCTTCGAAAGGAGACATCTTCAAACTGGCTTGATAACTGTTGTTGTAAGAAAATTCGGCATATGGCAGATTCTTGTCCCAACTCTTGCTATTCTTCAAAGCACATGCTCTCAACATGTCTTCTAATATCTGGTTGGTGCGTTCTGTCTGACCATCAGTTTGAGGATGATACGCCGAACTAAAATTTAGACGGGTATCCATTGATTCATGCAACTTCTGCCAGAATCTTGAGGTGAACTGAGTGCCTCTATCTGAGATGATCTTCTTAGGAACTCCATGTAAGCATACAATCCTGGAGATGTATAGTTCCGCCAACTTGGGGCCGTTGTAGGTCTCTTTCACAGGAATAAAGTGAGCCACTTTAGTTAGACGGTCCACAATAACCCATATAGAATCATATCCAGACTGTGTTCTTGGTAGTCCCACAATGAAGTCCATACTAATTTCTTCCCACTTCCATTCTGGCACTTTGATTGGTTGCAATAACCCTGCTGGTCTTTGATGTTCCGCCTTAATCAATTGACATGTATCACATATGGCCACATATTCGGCTACATCCCGTTTCATTCCATGCCACCAATATCGATCTTCAAGGTCTTGATACATCTTTGTGCTTCCGGGATGAATGGAGTATGATGAGTCATGAGCTTCTCTTAATATCAACTCTTTAATCTCCTTGACATCAGGAACACAAATCCGCTTCCCAAGCCATAAGGTTCCTTGTTCATCCTCTCTAAAGTTTGGAGCTTTCCCTTTCTTCATCAATTGCTTGATCTCCTTGACCTTCTCATCATTCTTTTGCCCTTCTCGTATATCATGTTCAAGGGTTGTGTCCACTTCCATAGCAACTGCTTCAGCGCTAGACACTAGACATAAGTTTAACCTTGCAAACTCTTCACATAGCTGGGGTTGAAGAGCTTGTACTGACAAGTTATTACTTTGTCCCTTCCTGCTTAGAGCATCAGCAACCACATTAGCCTTGCCTGGATGATAGTTGATTACCACATCAAAATCATTTATTAACTCCAACCAACGACGTTGCCTGAGATTAAGATCCGGTTGTGTGAATATATACTTCAAGCTCTTGTGATCTGTGTATATCTCAGTCCTTTTTCCCATCAAGTAGTGTCTCCATATCTTCAAAGCATGGACAACAGCTGCCAATTCCAAATCATGTGTTGGATAGTTCCTCTCATGTTTCTGAAGCTGTCTTGAAGCATAGGCCACAACATGTCCTCCTTGCATTAAGACACATCCTAAACCATGACCAGAAGCATCACAATAGACCACAAACTCCTTCTGCATATCAGGCATCACCAATACCGGTGCACTGGTCAACCTCTTCTTCAATTCGGCGAAGCTTACTTCACATTCGGGGGTCCATTTGAAAGCAACTCCTTTCTCAAGTAGCTTGGTTAGTGGTCGAGAGATCTTTGAGAATCCCTCGATGAACCGACGGTAGTAACCAGCCATACCTAAGAATCTTCGTATATCATGCACACTCTCGGGTGTTTCCCACTTAAGAACATCTGCCACTTTGCCTGGGTCTACTGCTATACCTCCTTCGGATATGACATGCCCCAAAAACGATACCTCCTTTAGCCAAAACTCACACTTACTAAGTTTGGCATACAGTTGATGTTGGCGAAGCTTTTGCAGAGCCATCCTGAGGTGCTCCTCATGCTCTTCTTCAGTCTTGGAGTAGATAAGTATGTCATCGATGAATACCACTACAAACTTGTCCAAGTACTCCATGAATACCTTGTTCATAAGATACATAAAATATGCCGGAGCATTGGTCAATCCAAACGACATAACTGTATACTCATATAATCCATACCGAGAGACAAATGCCGTCTTGGGAATATCCGACGGTCTAATCTTCAGTTGATGGTAGCCCGAACGGAGATTAATCTTGGAAAACACACATGCTCCTCTCAACTGATCAAACAAATCTTCAATCCTTGGTAGTGGGTATTTATTCTTGATTGTTACCTCATTTAAGGCACGATAATCCACACACAACCTTTGAGTTCCATCCTTCTTAGGTACAAATATGACCGGTGCTCCCCAAGGCGATGAGCTAGGGCGAATATATCCTTTTGCCAATAACTCCTCAATATGATCCTTTAGTTCAGCTAATTGTTTAGCATCCATTCTATATGGCCTCTTATATATTGGGGCCGTTCCAGGTACTAATTCAATGATAAATTCAATCTCTCGATCAGGGGGCATACCTGGCAAGTCATCTGGGAATACATCTGGAAATTCTTTCACAACTCTGATGTCTTTGGTACTCTCAAGATGATTGAGTTGTACTACTGCCTCTTGTGTCTGATCTGGTTTGAATTCCACTGTAGTGCCATCTGGGTGTGTTAAGCAGACTGTTCTAGTTGCACAATGAATTACTCCTTGATTCTTCGTCAACCAGTCCATTCCCAGAATGATATCTAATCCTTGTGAGTCCAACACTATTAGGTTGGCCCAAAAGACTACCCCCCTTATGTTTATACTCACTTTTCGACATAGATGCCTTGCCACCATCTCTCCTCCAGGATAGTTTATCAATAACGGCCCATTCAAGAATGTAACTACCATGTCATGCTTCTTTATGAAATCCTTGGATATAAATGAATGTGTAGCACCCGAATCAAACAATATGGTGGCAGGGTGGGAGTTAACAGAAAACATACCGATCACCACATCAGGCGCTTCCTGTGCCTGCTCCAGAGTCACATGGTTGACACGACCAGATGGGTTCTGTTGCTTCTTTGGACAACCGCTGGCATAGTGTCCCCATTCTCCGCACTTGTAGCATTGTACTCCCGCAGCATTATTTGGGCCCTTGTTGCCTCCTGATTGGTTTCTTGGGGGTTGGCCACTTGGACGGTTAGCTGGAGCTGAAGGGCGGGGTGGCTGTATCTGCTGACGTGGGGGTTGCATTGGCTGGCGTGGTGGCTGCTGCTATTGCTGCTGCTGCTGGCGCATTTGGTGGTTGTAGGGAGTGGGTGGCCTGTAGTTGGGGTTGGGAAACCTCTGTCCCGAGTAGTTCATGGGACGAGTCATTTGGTTTGCAGGCGGAGGGTTAAGACGGGGGCGCACATTGCTGCTAGAGGCATGTGCCATAGTCAACTTCCTTTTTCTTTCTTCATCATCTAGTTCCTTCTTAGTCCTCTCCACTTCAAAGGCTTTGTCAACCAGCTTCTGGAAGTCGCCGTAGTCGCTGGAAGACATGGCAAACTTTAACTCCTTGTCCAACCCATTCTTGAAGCGGAATTGCTTCTTGGAGTCAGTGTCCACGTCGGTTGGAGCATAGCGGGACAACTGAGTGAATGCATTCAGATAGGCCCTCACAGTCATACGGCCTTGCTTTAGCATCAGGAACTCTTCACGCCTGGCTTGTAGGCACGAGACCGTCCAGAAGCGCCGCCAGGAGCTCGACTTGGAAGAGTCCGCCCTCGCCGAGAAGCAGGAGGACGAGTCAGAGAGAGGAGGAGCTCTCCCAGAAGTTGTCGGCGGATGAGCAGAGCTTGGCGGACTCTCGCGAGCACTTTGAAGCGTGGTGTAAGCTTGAGGCGGATAGGCTCTAGAAACGGGGGCAAAGCCTCAACAAGCGGGAGACCGACGTCTCTGCCAGGGAGAATACTGTCCGGGGTCGGGAGGAAGACTTGGCGGAGCGTCAGAACCGTATCTTTGTCAAGGAGTCAGATCTCACTGATCGTGAGCGACAGCTAGCGAAGAGCATCCAACACCACGGCAAGGAGGCCGAGCGCCTCGCAAAGGAGGGTGCGGAACTGGCGGCCACCAGGAGGACTCTGGAAGAGTTGCAGGGCTCAAGAGGGGCCGAGTCCCAGCGAGTGTGGGACTTCCTGGGACGGGCGGACAGAGTACTGGCACAGTTTGGCTTCAGCCCTGTACGTCCGGCCCACCCGGTGCTGGAGCTACACGACGCACTGGCGGCTCTTGGCTCCGTTGGCAGCAAGTTCGATGCAGTGGTCAACGTCGTCGCGGACCAGCTGGAGATGGAGGGGAGGTCCTTGACCAAGACTATCGCCGAATACGTGCTAACGTGCTACTGGAGCTGGGACCCCCACTTCCCCCCGAGTCCAGCAGTCGAAGGGCCGATCGAGGCAGAGCTGGACACTGCCCGGGAGAGTGTTCAGGAGGCCGCCGAAGCTGTTGCCTTAGCTATCCGTAGGACTTAGGCCTTTCTTTTTTTGCTCCCCCCTGTATGCCTCCAATTTTGTAAGATAATATTTTAATGAATGAAGTCCTCTTCATCTTCGGTTCTTGATATTTTTGTGTCTTGTTCCCTGGCACATGTATGCAATTCTGATTGTGTACCTGTACTAAAAGGAATTAGCACTTGCTTCGGGAGCATCGGCCCCCTGGGGTTGTCGAAGCTCAGGAGCTCTGGCAACACTTGTGGTCTCCATAGGAGACACCACCGCCGGGCCCCGTGGGGTTGTCGGACCTTAGGAGCTCCGGCAATATCCATGGTCTTCTCAGGGGACACCACCGCCGACCCCCCCTGGGGTTGCTGCAGCTTAGGAGCTCCGACAACGCCCATGACCTTCGTAGGAGACGCCACACACCGCCTGGCCCCCTGGGGTTGTCGGAGCTTTAGGAGCTCCGGCAACACCCATGATCTCGGTAGGACGTCGACGTTGTGTCTCCTGTAATTGCTGGGGCTTAGGAGCTCCGGCGTCGCCCATTTTTGATGTAGAGGGTGCCGACGGTGGGCCCCCGAGCCTACTCTAGGCAGAGGGTCCGTTCGCCATCGGAATCACGGGAATGGCTTTATTTAGTGTTGTACCTTAGGAACCTGCACACATGATAGACAACAGGTAATTCTACTCTCCAGTCAATCTTTTACCTACGCTCTATTAGTGTCGCTTGTCTTACGATCCGTTGCCTTTGTGGGGGGCTTTGAGCAGGTACCCAAAGTGACTCGCCGGCAAATGGACAGCAACGCTCCCACTATTATAGAGACGAAGGGAAGATTGGTCGCACCCACACTAGGTGAAGAACTAATGGCAAATACATCACATCATTCATAAGAACTAAAGATAATTTCAAATGAACAAGGCATTTCAGGGTAGGGCAAACAACTTTTTCATTATAACGCTCATAGGAGAGAACATACTTTACAGGAGGAACAACCCGGCCCGGGCGACAAGGAGCTGAGTATACCTTCTCTAGGTACCGGACTGTGCCGAGCAAGGCAGACAGTCGGAGCTCATTTCCCCGGCCTTAGTTAACCCAATTGATGTCTCTAGACACTATGCCAATTTTATAACAAAAAAGAAAAATAGAATGCCCTTCCACTGGTTATGGATAGAACTTACAGAGGTGTTCGATATTCCATGGGTTGGGTACCGGTTGCCCATCCTCCGTAGCTAGGCGAACACACCCTGGGCGACAAACCTTTGTAACTCGGAAGGGACCCTACCACTTGGGGGAGATTTTGTTTGTCCCTTCACGGGAAAGCAGGCGTCGCAGGACTAGGTCATTCACCTTGAGCTCCCTACTGCGCACGTTCCACTGATGGTAGCATCGGAGCGCTTGCCTATACCGTGCGTTTCGGAGGGCAGCTCGTACGCGTCTGTCAGAGGGTGATTCCGGCAATTCTCCCGGTACTACCATTGGCAGGCTGCGGAGTTTCTTAGTTCGGTTGTGGGCGCGCGAAGATTCAGAAGAAGGTGGCGATTTGACACAAGTATTTATGTGGTTCAGGTCGCCTGAGCGTAATACCCTACTCCACGGGTGTGTTGCTGTTGTACTGAGCGTTTTAGCGCTAGAGTGTCAGAGACTAGAGTGTCTTGAGCACATGTGGAAGCCCCCCTCCTGTGTATTGCTCGACCAATCCTTTTATAGTACAAGTACTGGAAACATCGTTAGCCTGGCCCGACATGTGGCCCTGGCGGTTACTGATTCTTAATACACAATTAATTACCCTTAATAGCGTGGTAACACGCATTGACAGTGGCGTTACTGGTATTAAGGGCCCTCCAATCGTGTGTCATTAATATAGCATTAATGACACTTAATCGGTTCTTGAGGTCTTTAATGTTCCTTGAAGGTCCGAGCCGTTGGAGGTCCACCAATCTGCCTGTTGAGGTTGAAGGTCCGACGGTTAGACGCGTGGCAGCTCCGGAGCTTACTGTCTTGGAAGAGTAGGTCCGGTGCTGTTGTACACATGTCGATACCGGAGCTTCCCTCTATCGGGGGTTAAGTCCGGGGGTGCCACACAGGTATCTAGTCTGGAGCTTTCTCATGTATGGAATGCTGCTCTGGTTTATGATACACGTGGCGGCACTGGGACTAACCATAGAAGGGAGGCAGGTCCGGTTCCGTATGACACGTGGGGCCTTCAGAGGTCTTCAATTCAGATAGGTGGAGTTCCTTTGCACTCTTCGCAGTCCCAAGGGGTATTCGGTACGCAGGGTACCGATAGTGGCCCCCTGGGCCCACCTCTGGGAGAGACCTTTTGGATTAAGTCATTCTGCTGGAGGTGGGTCCATCTTTTGATTTCTACGTCGTGTCTTCAAGGGTTTTTGGATGTGCCGTTGAGGTGGTGGTTCGCAGTTAAACCATCGCCGCGTGACATCTTCAGGACGCAGCAGGTGAGATCTGCGTGTGCGGATCTTACGCAATTGAGGGTCGCCGGTTCTCGATACAAAAACCGTATCGGTTCCGCGCGCCCTGGCAGGCCGCCGCCTTTGGGTTTCCTGCCTCTCATGATGACAATTGTTTGCCTGGGGTAAGGACCACGACTTGATCGTCAGGGTGGCCCTGGGCCCCCTTATCATTGGCAGGGTGAAGTTTTTGAACTGTATCCTTGACCCTTCTGCGGTTTCCATCCAAGCGTTGCGGGGGCTTACTTAAGATGGAAAGTGCACAACGTTTGGGGATTCCTTACGCCTTCATTTGAACTTGCGCTCGAATTCTCCAAACTTTCGCTTGCTTTTCCTCTCTCACCCCGCCGTGCTGCGATGAAGTTGGGTCTCCACAAGAGCCGTCTCACGACCGACGGCAATTTGAAGAAGGTCCGGACCTACATGGGGTGGTTCAGTGACTCCTTCAACCACCTGGTGCGTGCCGGCAAGCTCCCATTCAAGAAGGAGCGCGCCGGCAACATGGTGTACTTTTCTGCGTACGCCATGGTGGGACTGATCCCACCCTTCTCCACTTTTCTCTTGATGCTGCTAGACTTCTATGGTCTGCAGCTGTACCACCTTGGCCCCCACTCCATTCTTCTTGTGTCCACATTCGTCCACTTCTGCGAGATGTGGGTGGGTATTCCCCCCTGCGTCGAGCTTTTCCGTACCTTCTTCACCATCCACACTACCGACAAGAGCGATGAATATCTTGGCTTCTACTACTTTGTGAAGCGCAAAAAGTGCCCTTACAAGTACTTGAGGTCGTTCCCTTCCGGCAAGTGGGACGACTGGAAGAAGGACTGGATTGTCATCATGGCAGAGGAGCACGAGAAGCTGGAGCTACCTTAAGGCCTCCCCAACATTGACACTGAAGCCTGGAGTGAAGTTCTAGTGCTGTCGGAGGCCTTCAACCCTGCCTTGACCAGGATCCGCCAATGTGTGGAAGGAGGAGTGACCCCCCAGGCGGTCTTCTGCAACTTCCTGGTCAACAGGTGGGCTCCACTAAAGAAGAGGGAGAAGTTCGCCTAGGCCCTCAAAAGCGTGATGGATGATGACCGGATTGAGACCGGTTTGAAGTCCAACCTGGAAGGCACAGCTTTGGAGCTTCATCTCAAGAAGTTCTAGCACGACTTCAATATCGAGCCGGATGTTGTTGAAGCCCCGACGGTGGAGCCGGTGGTTGATGAAGTTTCAGCGCCTGAGCCGGTTGTCGCGGAGGTGCCGGTCCCCGAACCGATAGTGGCCTCAGCTCCGGCCGAATCTTCAACGCCTTCCCCGGAGGTGGTGGTTCCAGAGGTACCCGTGCCCAAGCCAGGGTGCCCAAACGAAGTGACCGGTCCTTTGCCAGAGGGACCAGTTGCTGATGACCTGGCGGCGGGACCTTCAGAGCTGATTCTGGAGGTAGGAATTTTCGTTGCAGGACCTTCCTCGGCGGCGTCGAGGCTATCCCGGAGGGCGTCCCTAGTGCCGCGGAAGCTCAGGGGACCGCTCTTGTAGAGTGGGACCTGATTTTTGTTATGGAGAACCCGCTGGAGCCAGCAGAGAGGACCCCGATAGGTCTGGAGCCAATCCCCTTGTCGTTATCCATCGACAACGCCTGCTCTAGCCTTCGTCAGGTTCAGCTGGCCTTTTACCACGACAGCAAGGCCCTGGAGGAGGAACACCAAACCCTTAGGAGGTGGCGCAACCGGCTCCAATTCGAGACCAAGCTGGTGCAGACAAAGCTGGCTGATGACAAGGAGTGGTCAAAAGGGAGAAAGCCCGGATGGAATACTGGGGCCAGCTGCTGGACGAGAGGGAAAGCATGGTGTGATCCCTCGACAACCAGTCCCGGGCCATCCACAAACAGGTCATGGCTGCTAAAGAAGCAGTGAATGGTCACCAGGAGAAGCTCAGTGCGATCCACGACAGCCTCGTCAAGCGCCGAGAGGCTCTTGAAGAGCGGGAGAAAAAGCTCGAAGATGAAGAGCAAAAACTCCTGGAGCTGCGGGATGACGTCGTGAAGAGGGAGGAGGAGCTTGCTCAGAGGCTGGCTCTGGGTGAAAAGAGCCTCGCGGAGCGCACCAAGAAGTTGGAGGAGCTATGCGAGAGCGAGGAGAAGAAGGCCTAGCAGCGGGGACAGGACCTCACCAAGAGAGAGAATGAAGTTGCTGCCAGTGAGAAGAAAGTGCGGGGCCGAGAGAGAGACCTAGTCGACCGCCGGAACAAGATCCACGTCCAGGAAGAGGAGCTTGCTAAACTCGAAAGGCAAGTTGCTGAAAAGATTCAACAGCACGCCAAAGAGGTCGAGCGCCTTGCCCGTGTGGGTTCGGAACTTGCGGCGACCAAGAGGTCTTTGGAAGAGGTGTGAGGCTCAAGGGCTGAGGAGTCCCAACAAGTATGGGACTTCTTGGGCAAAGACAATGACACGTTGAAGTCGCTGGGCTTTAGTCCCGTGCGTCCGGATGATCCGAAGCCGGAGCTGGACCATGCGCTGAAGGCGTTGCACTCGACTGGCAACAAACTCAACAAGATGGGTGATGTCATCGCGGATCAGTTGGAGACTAAAGGAAAATCCCTTGCGCAGAACATCGCAGAGTACATGTTGACGTGCTACATAAGCTGAGATCCTCACTTCCCACTAGATACGGTGCTTGAAGGTCCCATCGACGGAGAGGGAGATGCCGCCAAGGCCAACATGTCGGAGGTTGCCCAGAAGGTTGCCTCGTTCTTCCGTAGGATCTAGGACTTTCTCCTTGTAGCTCCCACTTGTATCTTCTATTTTTTTCTCTAATTTTGTAATATCTTGTCCTCAAATGAATGAAATCCAAGAAATTTATGAATTTCATTTTTTGTCTTCAACCTTTGTCTCACTTGGCCCCCTGTAGATGTACAAAATTTGATTGTGAACATGTACCAAAAGGATGTAGCATTTTGTTGAAGACTTGATTGCTTCGAACTTGTAGAATGTAGGTCCGAAGTCGTCGACAGTAGGGGCCCCCTGAGGTTATCGGAGCTTAGTAGCTCCGGCAGCGACCATTGTCAACACGTAGAGCATCGACAGTCGGCCTCTTGTCGGAGCTTAGTAGCTCCGGCAGCGACCACTGTCAACACGTAGAGCATCGACAGTAGACCCCATTGGGGTGTCCTTCCACCATCTTTTCTTCACGCTGACGGCTGGCCCCCTGGATTTGTCAGAACTTGATAGCTCCGGTGACGCCTACTAGGGGCCACCTTAGGGGCAGTCGATGCTTTGATAGCTCCAGCATCATCCACCATCATCATGAGATTTTTATTTTTCTTGCACACTGAAGTAAAAAAAACAGTAAAATCCATTTCCTATCTATAACTATTTTGCGGCTTACTATTCTCGACTGGAATTTTTAGGTCGACAACAATTCTATATACAATCAAGTGCATTTGCTTCTTTTCTCCAGGTCCGATCATTTTCTGCACTCACCTTACTCAGGCCTGCCGGGGTGTAGGTAGAGTTGCGTACTTAGGGTGCAGGACCAGGCTAAGTCGATAGCACACTCCGGACCTAGATTGGCTTGGCGTTCAGGCGAGTAGGCCATTCAACGATGTTAAGACCCAAAAGAATTAACAATGCAACTTGAATTATACATGAATTGTTTGAGCTCAAGTTTCTTGAGAATTGTACAACTTTGTTATAGAAAAGAAAGAGAAAAATAAAAAATATTGAGCCTGTACAAAATAAATGCACGTGGAGTCTGTTTTCATATAATGATGTCTTTCATTATAGGTCCGGGGTACAGGGGAAACAAGTACACTCTTAGGGTACGGAACCAGGCAAAGTGTGTTGCATTTCTTGTTTGACCTAGGGTAACTAGCTACACTTTTATTTCTGAGACTGTGTCAAGTGTTGCCTAAACCTTGCGGACCTTACGGGAAAGGTCCGGCTCTTCTCCCGGAGGAGCTACCCGACTCTGTACAATGACACTATAACATACATCATATGTAACTACAGACTCACCTCCGTGATATTAAGTGTAGAACTTGTGGAGGTGCTCAATGTTCCAAGGATTAGGGAGCGGTGTCCATCCTCGGTTGCCAAGCGAACGCATCCAGGACGGGATACTTTGATCACTCGGAAGGGTCCTTCCCAGCTGGGAGAAAGTTTGTTTAACCCTTCTCGAGTTTGTATTCTCTGTAGTACCAGATCGCCTTCCTCGAGCTGTCGGTTATGCACATGCCTTCAGTGATAGCGCCGGAGCGCTTGGTGGTATCGTGCATTTCGAACAGCTGCTCGTCACCTTTCCTCTTCAAAGAGGTCAAGGTCTTCACGCCAAGCTGGTCCTGAGTGGCTTCGTCGAAGGTCCGGACCCGGAGTGACCCCAAGGTGATTTCTGGAGGAATGACTGCTTCAGCTCCGTACACCAGGAAGAAGGGTGTCTCTCCAGTTGACCGGTTTGGAGTTGTCCTGTTGGCCCACAGGGTGGGCGGAAGCTCTTCAATCCAGTTGGCTCCATGTTTTTTCAAAAGCTCATATGTGTGCGTCTTGAGTCCTTTTATGATTTCTGCATTTGCTCTCTCAGCTTGGCCATTGCTCGCCGGGTGAGCTACGGAAGCGTAGCTGACTTGGATGCCGAGGTCTTCGCAATATCCTTGGAATGCAGAGCTTGTGAATTGGGACCCATTGTCAGTTATGATCTTGTTTGGGACTCCAAATCTGCATACTATGGACTATAGGAAATTGATAGCTGATTGCTTGTTTATTGACACAACTGGAATTGCTTTCGGCCACTTGGTGAACTTGTCGATGGCGACGTACAAGAACTTGTAACCTCCGATGCCTCTTGGGAAAGGTCCCAAGATATCCATCCCCCACACAGCGAATGGCCATGTAGGAGGTATCATTTGTAGGAGTTGAGCTGGTATGTGAATTTGCTTTGCATGAAACTGGCATGCTTCGCATTTCTTCACTAGCTCAGTTGCATCCTGGAGTGCTGTAGGCCAGTAAAAACCATGTCGGAAGACTTTACCGACCAACGTGCGGGAAGACGCGTGGTTCCCACACTCGCCTCCATGGGAGGAGCTCGCGGCCTTCTTCCCTTGTAATGCACCGCATTAGGATGCCGTTGGCACCACGCCGGTAGAGATCCCCTTCTACCAGTGTGTATCCTTTAGCCAATCTGACTATCCGGTCAGCAAATACATTTCTTCAGGAAGGATGTTGTCTTTCAAGTAGCTCCGGATCTCCGAGATCCATGCATCGGAGCTAACTTGAGTTTCTGAGTCTTGTGTGCTGGGTTTTGTGAGACCTATGTGTGCTGAATACATTGTCTTTCGACAATAAACGTTTTGAATGCTGCCATAACATCTTTTTACCAAGGTCCAACTCTAGCTCCGAGCTTCTGCAGGGTCCGACAATAGGTCCGACTTTCTTTGTCTAGGTCCGACATATTTTTGGGTAGCTCCAGAGATTTGTCTTTAGCTCCGGCATGTCTTTGATAGCTCCGGCATGTCTTTGTTAAGCTCCGATATGTTTTGCTAGGTCCTACTTATGTTGGTTAACTCCGACATGTTTTTCTAGCTCCGACCGTTGGGATAACTAGTTTCGACTAGTTTTGGTTAGCTTCGGCGCTAGGTCCGACTAGCTTTGGTAAGCTCCGGCGCTAGGTTGTACTAGTTCTGGTAAGCTTCGGCGCTAGGTTGTACTAGCTTTGGTAAGCTCCGGCTCAAGCTCCGGTTAGCTTTGGCAAGGTTCGGAGCTTGATCGCAATGTTCCTGCTTTTACTGTGAAATGTTTCAAACTTGCTTTACATCTATGGAAAGATTGCTTAGTATTCATTTGCTATGTTTTTGGCGCGTTTTGGTTGATATGGTTGATATCTTTTTACTGTGATTTTGCAACATGCTTATGTGAGGTGCTCACGTAAGGTGTTGTGTTCGGAACTGACTTGAGTCAAGTCACGGACTTGGGCTCGTACGAATTGGTTGTTTGTTCATGTGCAGGTGTTGCTTGAGTTCAAGTCATGGCTGGTGACAGGATCCTTTGGACTAGTCTCAGGGAGGAGATGAGGTTCCAACAACCAAATTCAGGAGGATTGTGGTTGAGCGGGTCAGGAGGTCGCGCAGGATGATTGAATCAAGGGCAATGCATATGAATGTTACTGGACGTCGAAGGAAGGTGTTTGCACGTATGAATGCAGTGCATGACATGGCAACAAGGTCCCGAAGATGGGTTATGAATGGAAATATCTAGTTGGAAGGATCGAATCGTATCGGTTGATGACTTTGGTTGCGGCGGAGTCAGTTATGGCTCGATACGGAAAGTATCGAGTTGGTTATGATAGGATTTCGTGTGGGTCACAAATTTGAGTTGTTTTAGGAATGTGGGATACGTTCCTAAGGTGTTTGGAAGTCTTAACATTGCTTCTATCCGCATATAGAAGAGTCCTAAGCAATTATAGAAAGTTTCGATTCATGATTTGAGTAGGATTAGAGTCCTCGTTTGAGTTGAGTTGGCCTTCGGGCTGCTTATATAAGCAAGGGAGGCCAGAGCTCGTGGTGCACAACTTTGGGGCTGTTACTCTTGTATTCCATTGAATAAAATTTGTAGTTTGAAGGAACCTTTGTGCCTTGTTCGTCCGACTTGTTCCAGACAAGTTTTACTCGTCGAGTTTCTGGACAGCACTACCTTTCATCGGTGGTTTTATCATAACTCGAGTTTTACAGATCCAATTGACGTGATTCTTTTTAGGTAGTCTTCACAACTTGATTATCTATCATATGTCAAAGTTTCACGGTCATTGTACTTGTGGTTTCTGATCTACACTAGTTTCTTTGCAGCGTTCCAGAACTGTTTTTCTCGGGTAGGACAGATTGACCTTTGTTCGATCTTTCAATCATAACTTGAGTTTCTATTGACGGATTTGAGTGATTATTTCTGTGTCTTCTTTTTGACTTGATGTTATCTGATATATATCACTTTTTTCATGGTGAAACACGTTTATATTAGTCTCACACATGATTTCTTTAACATATCGTTTTTCTGCCAAATGGGTTGGGATTTAATTGTTTCTGCTGCGTATGATTCTTTAAATCTATCATTCACCCCCTCTGGTAGCTTTTCATGTGCTATTTGATCCTACAATTGGTATCAGAGCCATGGTGCTCTAATCATCGTGATTTGCACGTGTTTTTGACTAATCATCATGGAGAACTACTCCGTCAAACCTTGTGTGTTTGCTGGTATTGATTTTCAGGTTTGGAAGACATGCATGGAGGCTTTCATCCAGGCACAAAGCTTCACAATATGGGAGAAGGTGTACAAGCATTATGAAGTGCCACCAAACGATCAAGTTACGGCTAAAAACCTACGGGACGTCGACAACAACAACAAAGCCCGGAACTTGATCATCCAAGGACTCACTCAAAGCGACTTCGACCGCGTTGCACACCTTCGATCGACATATGATGTGTGAGAGCGCTTTGTGACTACGATCAAGGAGGTGAGACAAGATATGTTCAAATAGGAATATATGCGTTTCGAGATGCAACCCGGTGAGTCTATCGATGACCTTTTTGCTTGCTTCAATAAAATTCTCAGCAATCTGCGTAGAGTCAATGTTAACTTTTCTGATGCTAAAAATGCTAGGCAACTTCTTAGTGCATTAGACATGTCAATCTGGGAGATGAAAGATACATCTATTCGTGAATCAACTGTCATGAGTTCTCTTACATTAGATGTGCTTTACTCTAAACTAAAGACTCATGAAATTGACATCTTATCACGTAAGAATCCAAAAAAATCTATTGCTTTTGTTTCACAACGTAACATGCCTAGCTCCGACCAATCATCATCTTGCAATACTCTTGCTTTGTTGTCCTCACTAACCCTGGAGCAGATCAAAGAATTTCAAGAGGAGGAGCTAGCACTTCTCTCTACTAGGTTCTCAAAAGCATTGCAAAATGTGAGAACTAGAAGGAGAGGAAGCTTCAGACCTCAACGATGCTTCAAATGTGGTAAGACAGGACACTTTCGTACAGAATGCCCTAACCTTTCAGGTTCTACTTCCCGAGAAGAAAAACAATCAAGGACGAAGCACTCCTCAACAAATGATAAGAAGAAGAAGAAGGGCTTTACAGGTTGCCAACTGGTGAACAGTTTTATCTCCGCACTCTAGGAACTTGGCTCAAGCGACGTGGACATTGGAAGTGACGAAGATGAAGATGATTTGGCCAACTTATGCTTCATGGCGGGCAAAACAAGATCAAGATCAAGTCAGGAGGATGCAGAACACAACAGTGATGACGATGAGGTATGTTCTACCTGTAATGAAATGTGTGATGCAATTTCTCGTGCAACTATTATTGTTAAGAAAAAGGACAAAAAGCTTAAGGATAATGCTGCTAAAATTGAATCACTAGAATCTGAAATCAACCGTTTGAAAACCTTGATTCCTAGTGATGATTCTTGTCCCTCATGTGATTGAATCTATGCTTAATTGTCCAAACTAAGAACTGCACACTCCTCCACTCTAGATAGACTTGAACTTGAAATTGATTTGCATTGTTCTAGTTGTGATGATCTTGAAAAGAAACTAAAAGATGCTATGAATGAAATTTCAATATTGAATAATGCTTTACATTCTCATGAAGTTAAATATTATTCCAATTGCAAATTAAAAGGAAAAACTTCATGTGAAAATTGTCTTGATCTGTCCAATAAACTTGATAACATGCATATGACATTAGATCGGCTTTGTAATGGGAATAAGAACCTAAACTTGCTGTTGAATCCTTCCAAGTCTTGCAATGATAAAACTGGTTTAGGTTTTGATTCTCATGCTCATGCTAAGGCACATCCACCTAAAATTGTAAAGTCATTAGGAAGTGGTTTGATTCAAACAGTTCCTAAACAAAAAGAAGTGGTTTTCAAATCTGCAGGAGTGTTGTCTCATTCGGTTTCAAATAAAAATATTGCTTGCTCATCTAGACATGACCACAAAGTTAAATTTCATTGTACCTACTGTGGTAGAGATGGTCATGTCATAGATTTTTGTTATAGACTAGCTAGACAACAGAAAAGGGAAAGAATGAATGCTAGATCTCATAACTTTCATGCAAAATTTGCTGCATATATTAAACCGAATGCCAAGAACATGCAACCTGCTGTTATGAGTCAAAAACATTCAAAGTTTACCTCTGGACCTTCTGTTTTTTCCTCCGGAGCTACTGATTTTTGTACTACACAAGTAACACCTTATAGGTCAGTAGTTAAGAATAAAAAACCTCAAACTTTGACTCACAAACCTGCTATTTTATCTCAACTTTCATGTATTTTTCCTGCTGCACATCGTGTGACTCAGTTCTGGATACCTAAATGCCTTTTGACTAACCCAAGTATTGAGTCATCGACGTATTGTGCTTCTATGTAGGTTACAAGCTTGAGGAAGGGGAACATTTAGATTGTGGATTCAGGTTGCTCACGTCACATGACCGGTAACAAAGAATGATTCTCCTTCCTCTCTTTTGTGTCACGTGTAGAGAATGTTACTTTTGCCGATAATTCTTCAACTCATATAATTGCTAAGGGTTCGTTTAGAGTAAATGATCACTACACTTTGAAGGATGTGGAACTTGTCAAAAATTTAAAATACAAATTGCTTTCGATTTCACAATTGCTAGATGAAAATCTGAAAATTATTTTCAATAAAAACTGCTGCAAAGTTGTAAGTTCAAATAGTGAGCTTATTTTTAACATGTCTCGGTTTGGAAGAGCTTTTAAAGCTGATTTTGATATGTCTTCCTCTAAGCATAAGTGTCTAGTTGCTAATGATTCAAAGAACTTATATTTTTGGCATCGTAGACTTGGTCACGTAGGCTTTGATCACCTAATGTGCGTTAGTGTTCTTGATCGCATACGTGGGAAGCCTAAGCTTAAAGGGGACAAATAAATTGTGTGCTCTTCTTGTAGACATGCTAAGATGGTTGCATGTTCACATACTCTCACAATGATCATGACAACTGAATTGGGTCAACTTTTGCACCTTGATACCGTAGGACCTTCACGTGTTCAATCCTTCGGAGGTAAATGGTATGTTCTTGTTATTGTTGATGATTATTCTAGATACTCTTGGGTTTACTTTATGACATCTAAGAATGAAGCTTTTAGTCACTTTAGAACTTTATTTCTTAGATTATAAATTGATCACCCATGATCTTTAAAAGCAATTAGAAGTGATAATGGAACTGAATTTAAAAATCAATCTTTTGATCATTTTTGTGCTGAAAATGGAATAGATCATCAATTTTCTTCACCATATGTACCTCAACAAAACGGTGTTGTAGAAATAAAGAATAGAACCTTAGTTGAGATGGCTAGGACTATGCTTGATGAATATCAAACTTCTAGGAAATTTTGGGCTATTGCGGTTGCAACCGCTTGTTATGTCTCAAATCGTGTTTTCTTGCGCGCTAAGCTAGGTAAAACACCATATGAGCTCCGGTTTGCACATAGGCCTAGTGTTATGCACTTTCGAGTCTTTGGTTGCAAATGCTTTGTTAAGAAACATGTTAATCTTGATAAATTTGAATCTAGATCCATTGATGGCATGTTTCTTTGTTATCCATCTCATACTAGAGGCTACCGTGTACTTTTACTTGACACTAACAAAATTGTGGAGACTTGTGAAGTGTCTTTTGATGAAGCTAGCTCAGGTACTAGCTCAAACATTGCAGGTCCAGATCCATATCCGCAGGGGGAGAGCATTTTCGTTGGAGATGAGGAAGAGGTGGAGCTGCTGCCCGAAAATTCAGCAGCTAATGACATTGTTCGAGCTCTTGATTTTGATTCACAGCCAGCATCGACGACCACCATTGCTGGTCTAGATCCTCCTCAAGTCACAAGCTCATTGATTTGTGATGAACATGAAGAAGAAGAAGCTTGTGAAGTGTCCACTCCCCTCCGGGTTCTCAAAATTCATCCTCCACAACAGATTATTAGAAGCTTGCATGAATGAGTTACACGGTCCAGGTTTTGCGATCCAAACTCTCATGCTCATTCTGATTTTGTTGCTTCTTTTGAACCCGAAGATATATCACACGCACTCACTAATGAATCTTGGATTATTGCCATGCAAGAAGAGTTAGAAAATTTTGAAAGAAATAA
This sequence comes from Tuctoria greenei, assembly GCA_036927565.1. Lineage (NCBI taxonomy): Eukaryota > Viridiplantae > Streptophyta > Magnoliopsida > Poales > Poaceae > Tuctoria > Tuctoria greenei. Next base: position 14,878,860 of record JAYESD010000006.1, read on the forward strand.
TGTTTGGAAACTTGTACCTCATCCTCAAGGTCACACTTTAATTGGAACAAAATGGGTGTTTAAAAATAAACAAAGTGAGGATGGGGTTGTGGTTAGGAATAAGGCTAGGTTGGTTGCTCAAGGTTTCACTCAAGTTGAAGGTCTAGATTTTGATGAAACTTTTGCTCCTGTTGCTAGATTAGAAGCCATAAGAATTTTGTTAGCTTTTGCTGCATATAAAGGTTTTAAGCTATATCAAATGGATGTTAAAAGTGCTTTTCTCAATGGCTACATAGATGAGGAGCTTTATGTCAAACAACCACCAGGTTTTGAAAATTCAGATTTTCCTAATCATGTTTACAAACTGTCGAAAGCCTTGTACGGTCTCAAACAAGCCCCTAGAACATGGTATGATAGGTTAAAAACATTCTTACTTAAAAAGGGGTTTACCATGGGCAAGGTGGATAAAACTCTTTTTGTGCTTAAGCATGGCAATGACTCATTATTCGTTCAAGTGTATGTGGATGATATTATCTTTTGTTGTGCTTCTCATGATCTTGTGTCCAAGTTTTCAGCTATGATGAGTTCAGAATTTGAGATGAGTATGATGGGAGAACTCACGTACGTTTTGGGGCTGCAAATCAAGAAAACCAAGGAGGGTACCTTTGTGCATCAAACGAAGTATACAAAAGACCTCCTAAGGCTCTTCAACATGGACAAAAGCAAGCCTCTTCGGACACCAATGGGAACAGCAACAACACTTGAACTTAATGAAGATGGTGAACCCGTGGATTAAAAATAATATAGAAGCATGATTGGATCACTTTTGTATCTCACGGCATTAAGACTGGACATACAATTCATTGTATGTCTTTGTGCACGGTTTCAAGCCTCCTTATGTGCTTCACATTGTCAAGACGTAAAAAGGATTCTCAGGTACTTACATGGAACTCGGGAATTTGGCATTTTTCTTCCTTCTTCCTCAACCTTTACTTTGAAAGCTTTTTCTGATGCTGATTTTGGAGGTTGTAGGATTGATAGGAAAAGTACTTCCGATGCTTGTCATTTTCTTGGTAATTCACTTGTTGCATAGTCATCCAGAAAATAAAGTTCAGTTGCACAATCCACCGCCGAATCTGAATATGTAGCTGCTGCTAGTGCTTGCTCGCAAATTCTTTGGATTGTTCAAACTCTTAAGGACTATGGGGTTGATCTAGATAGTGTTCCACTGTTTTGTGATAACACTAGTGCCATTTGCATTGCTAAAAACCCCGTGCAACATTTTAGAACTAAGCACATTGACATTAGGTATCACTTTCTCCGTGATAATGTTGAAAAAGGTAACATTGTGCTTCACCATGTAGATACCGAACAACAATTGGCTAACATTTTTACAAAACCTTTGGATTTCACTCGTTTTTGTTACATTCGTAGTGAAATAGGGGTTATGCATCCTCATGGCTTAAATTGAAGGGGAGTTTTGAAACTTGGGAAATCTATGTGTGAATTTGACTTAAAATAATATGAGCATAGTATTTCATACATATTTGACTTTGTAATTCCTTTTACATGCTGAAAGTTCTTACTACATTACTCATGTTATACATTTTGTAGTTTTTGCCATGACTAGTAATTGAAATAATTACTTACACTAAATCTGGTCATGGCTGAACTTTCTTGCTGTTTTGAACTTGTTGCATGCTCACAAGTGGTTTTAATCATAAAGAATTAATCAAGTAATCAACTCACATGTTGAGTTTTTGTGAACAAATATAAGTTGAGAAAAGATCAAGAGAATATTCATGCATCACACTTCTTCTTTTGAGATGGCTTATCATTGCACTTAGATATGAACTTGGAAGAAGTTGTGTATGACTAAAACCATGTCCTTAAGCTTCTGATATTCAAATGACATAGGCTTGGCTTGGTTGATTAGAATAAGGCAGATGCGCATATAATCTCTTGCAAATATTATATGATCTAAATTTGTGCTTTGAAAAATAATAAAATGCAGCAACACGTGTCATGCTTTCAGGTATTGAAATAGTTAAGTTTGTGAGATCATGACTTGCTTAAATTGAAAATTACATTTGATCTCTAGTATGGCTTACACTACTCTATGTATCTCATTGTTGTGATAGTGTAAGTTACTTGATAGTATGACTTGGATGAGCTTTGTTTTATATGTATATGTTATAATATGCTCATAACAATTAAAATTTCTCTTTTGAACCTTGCTGAATACATTGTCAAAGGGGGAGAGATAATATGGTGAATTATGCAAGGGGGAGAAATATGTATAGGGGGACAAATTTATTTCTATCTCATTTGATTTTCAAAAAGGGGGAAAATTGTTCTCAAAACTTTTCATGCCAATGTTCGGTTTTTAAATGGTGTTGCCAATGCATTCATCAAGGGGGAGATTGTGAGACCTATGTGTGCTGAATACATTGGCTTTTGACAATAAAAGTTTTGAATGTTGCCATAACATCTTTTTAGCAAGGTCCGACTCTAGCTCCGAGCTTCTGCAGGGTCCAACAATAGGTCCGACTTTCTTTGTCTAGATCCGGCATGTTTTTGGGTAGCTCCAGTGAGCTTTGTCTTTAGCTCCGGCATGTCTTTGATAGCTCCGGCATGTCTTTGTTAAGCTTCGATATGTTTTGCTAGGTCCGACTTATGTTGGTTAGCTCCGACATGTTTTTCTAGCTCCGACTTTTGGGATAACTAGTTCCGACTAGCTTTGGTAAGCTCCAGCGCTAGGTTGTACTAGTTCTGGTAAGCTCCGGCGCTAGGTTGTACTAGCTTTGGTAAGCTCCGGCTCAAGCTCCGGTTAGCTTTGGCAAGGTTCGGAGCTTGATCGCAATGTTCCTGCTTTTACTGTGAAATGTTTCGAACTTGCTTTACATCTATGGAAAGATTTCCTAGTATTCATTTGCTAAGTTTTGCGCATTTTGGTTGATATGGTTGATATCGTTTTACTGTGATTTTGCAACATGCTTATGTGAGGTGCTCACGTAAGGTGTTGTGTTCGGAACTGACTTGAGTCAAGTCGCAGACTTGAGCTCGTACGGATTGGTTGTTTGTTCATGTGCAGGTGTTGCTTGAGTTCAAGTCATGGCTGGTGACAGGATCCTTTGGACTAGTCTCAGGGAGGAGATGAGGTTCCAACAACCAAATTCAGGAGGATTGTGGTTGAGCGGGTCAGGAGGTCGCGTAGGATGATTGAATCAAGGGCAGTGCATATGAATGTTACTGGACTTCGAAGGAAGGTGTTTGCACGTATGCATGAAGTGCATGACGTGGCAACAAGGTTCCGAAGATGGGTTATGAATGAAAATATCTGTTTGGAAGGATCGAATCGTATCAGTTGATGACTTTGGCTGCGGCAGAGTCAGTTATGACTCGGTATGGAAAGTATCGAGTTGGTTATGATAGGATTTCATGTGGGTCACGAATTTGAGTTGTTTTAGGAATGTGGGATACGTTATTAAGGTGTTTGGAAGTCTTAAGATTGCTTCTATCTGCGTATAGAAGAGTCCTAAGCAGTTATAGAAAGTTTCGATTCATGATTTGAGTAGGATTAGAGTCCTCGTTTGAGTTGAGTTGGCCTTCGGGCTGCTTATATAAGCAAGGGAGGCCAGAGCTCGTGGTGCACAACTTTGGGGCTGTTACTCTTGTGTTCTATTGAATAAAATTTGTAGTTTGAAGGAACTTTTGTGCCTTGTTCGTCCGACTTGTTCCAGACAAGTTTTACTCGTCGAGTTTCTGGACAGCACTACCTTTCGTCGGTGGTTTTATCATAACTCGAGTTTTAAAGATCCAATTGACGTGATTCTTTTTGGTTAGTCTTCACAACTTGATTATCTATTATATGTCAAAATTTCACGGTCATTGGATTTGCGGTTTCTGATATACACGAGTTTCTTTGCAGCGTTCCAGAACTGTTTTTCTCGGGTAGGACAGATTGACCTTTGTTCGATCTTTCGATCATAACTTGACTTTCTCTCGACGGATTTGAGTGATTATTTATGTGTATTCTTCGTGAGTTGATTCTCTATGATATATATCACTTTTTCCATGGTTAAACATGTTTAGATTAGTCTCACACACGATTTCTTTAGCAAATCATTTTTCCGCCAAAGGGGTTGGGATTTAAATGTTTCCGCTGCGTAAGATTTTTTAAATATACCATTCACCCCCCTGGTAGCTTTTCATGTGCTCTTCGATCCTACAGATTGCTCGGAGCTTCCTGCAGCACCTACGACCCTTGATGTATGCCATGGTAACAGGGCCATCATGACCGCCAACTTCGAGGTGCTAGTCTTGCCCCCTTCGCTCAGTTCGGCAGGCTGAGCTATTGATCTTGACAATTTTCGGATGAAGGTTCCATCTGGAGCCAGAGCTCCGGTTGAAGCTTTCATCGAGAGTTCGTCAGCTTCAGTGTTGTTGAGACGCTGGACATGGCAAAGATCCAGGACTTCGAAGTCCTTCTGAAGATTCTGGACTTCAAGTAGATATGCAGCTAATTGAGGGTTGTTGCAGCAGCATTCACCTTTGATTTGTTTTATTATGAGCTGCGAATCACCCTTTACCAACAGATGCTTGACACCATATGATAGTGCCACCTTGAGCCCATATATTAGTGCTTCATACTCCGCCATGTTGTTGGTCGCCTTGAAGTCAAGGTGAACCATGTATTTGACCTTCTCCCCGGTCGGAGCGAGGAGAAGGATTCCAGCTCCGGCCCCCTGCTTCTGCATGGAGCCGTCGAAGTAGAGAGTCCAATGAGACTTGGTGAAGACCGGAACCTTGGGTTCTGGCTTTTGCTCACTGGGGCCCCCATAATTTGATGGAGAGGGGGTCCATTCCGCCACAAAGTCTGCCAATGCTTGACTCTTGATCGCTTGTCTTGGGACAAATTCAAGATCGAACTCAGCCAATTCCACTGCCCACTTTGCAATGTTCCCAGTAGAGTTGGGGTTATGCAAGATTGCACGCAGTGGATAAGAGGTTACCACTGAAATCTTGTGAGCTTGGAAGTAGTGGCGAAGCTTCCTAGAGGCAATAAGAACTGCATAGAGAAACTTATGCACCTCTAAGTACCGAGTCTTGGCGTCATGAAGTACTTCGCTGATGAAGTACACTGGGCGTTGGACTATCCGGACCCTCCCGCAGGGGCCCGGAGCTTCCTCCTCATCAAACTGGACCCTCACGGAGGGGTCCGTACCTTCTTCGGGGACCTCCAAGTTCTTACTAGAAGAACCTGAAGCTTCTTCTGGAGTTACGCAGACCTTCCTGGAGGGGTTCGGATCTTCTTGTTCAACAACAGTAATTCCTTCATTTGAAGGAGGTTGATCCTTTGGCGTCTCACCTTGAGGATCTGGGTCTGGGGTCTGGGACCCAGACTCGCCTTCAGGTTGTTCCGGACCCTCCCGGAGGGGTCTGGATTCCTGAACTGAGGATGGTTCTGGTCTTTCCGCAATAAGGATCATGCTGACAACTTCGTTAGCTGTCGAAATGTAAAGCAGAAGTGGCTCACTAGGATCCGGAGCTACCAAAGTTTGTAGAGTGGTGAGGAGCTGCTTTAGCTCTTGGAAAGCCTTTTCTGCTTCTTCAGACCATTGGAATGGTCCGGACTTTCTCAATAATTTGAAGAAGGGTAGCGTCCATTCTACCAGTCTTGAGATGAACCGGCTGAGGGCAGCTAGACATCCAGTCAGATTCTGGACATTCTTGATGCGGGCTGGTGGCCGCATGTTTTCAATAACTTTAGTCTTCGCCAGATTCGCCTCTATTCCTCGGTGGTTCACCAAGAATCCAAGAAGCTTTCTGGAGCTAACTCCAAAGACACACTTGTCTGGGTTTAGCTTTATGCGTGTGATTTGCAACTTGTCGAAGACAGCTTGCAAGGTGTCAAGAAATAACTCCTTGTTCTTGATCTTGACGACGATGTCATTGATGTACACTTCCACTACATCTTTGATGAGCTCTCCAAAAGTTTTGTACATAGCTCGTACCAACGTTGAAGCAGCATTTTTGAGACCGAATGGCATGGCAGTGTAACAATATAATCCATCTACTGTGATGAAGGAAGTATGCTCTTCATCTTCTCTAGACATTCTGATTTGATGATACCCAAAATATGCGTCTAGGAAACACAATAATTCACACCTAGAAGTGGAATCCACTATCTGATCTATTCTAGGTAGTGGGAATGGATCCTTTGGACATGCCTTATTCAGTGTAGTGTAGTCGATACACATCCAAAGCTTCCCGCCGGCCTTTGGTACAACGACTGGGTTTGCCAGCCATTTTGGGTGGAAGACTTCCCGGATGAATCCAACTTCGAGCAACTTTTTCACTTCTTGACTATGAAGTTTTGTCGCTCTACTGATTGCTTCCGAGGCTTCTGATGTACAGGCCGAGCGTCGGGATAAATCTTCAGATTGTGCTCAATCACCTCCCTAGGGATCCCAGGCATTTGTGATGGTTGCCAGGCAAACACGTCGACATTATCCCGGAGGACAGCGATGAGTGCGAGTTCCTATTTGTTGTTCAGACCTACCGATATACGGGTGGTCTGAGCGGCGTCGGAACCAATTTGGGCAACTTTGACGGGAATGTCGGTGTCGCCGCTTGGTTGCACACGAGGTGCGGAAGTTGAGCCTCGATGACGAGTGCTCGGGGGCTTTGGAGCTTGCTCCTTTCCGGATTCTTCCTCATGCGCTGTAGCAAGCGCGTGGAGTTCTTCCAGAGCTGTAGCTCCGGCGGTGCGATCTCCGCGGATCTGGAGAACGCCTGAGGGTGTTGGCATCTTCAACACCAAGTAGCCATAATGAGCAGCAGCCATGAATTTGTACAAAGCTAGCCTGCCCAGGATGGCGTTGAATGGCAAGTTGATCTACGCTGCGTCGAAGACCAACTTCTCAGTCCTGTAATTCTCCCGGGTCCCAAAAGTCACCGGGAGAGTAATAGCACCGAGTGGAGTTATGGCCCCCGGACCTACTCTGGAGAAAGGTCGTGAGGGGCGAGGATCAGAAGGTCGGAGCTGAAGCTTGATGAAAGCTTCGAAGCTTATGAGGTTCAACCCCGAACCTCCGTCCACCATGACGTGGTGAAGCTGGATGCTGTTGATGGTTGGAGATACCATCAGTGGAAGTTGGCCAGCTCTGATCATGTTCCGAGGGCAGTCCGAAGCATCGAAGGTGATGGCAGTATACATCCACTTCCGATGAGGCTCCACCCCGGCGGTGGGAGCTACTGAGGCCATGTCTCGCCGCATTGTCTTGAGGACACGATGGGAGGTGATGTCCCATGAACCACCAAAGATGGTGTTCATGGTCTTCTGACACTCGTTGTCGGAGACATCGGAGTCGTCGTCAACAAAGGTGTAAACAGTCTTCAAGACCTTTTTGGGGTCCTGAAAGCCTAACTCCTCTTCAGCTGGAGCTTCGTTGACTTTTTGTTTTCCTTCCCTTTGACGAAAAAAGCTTCTTCTCGGCGCTTGTTGTAGCGCTCGGCGAGGTTCTGGACCTCTCGGCAGTTTTCCAGGTTGTGGCTGTCCGTTTTGTGTATGGGACACCCCATCTTGGAGCTGCCACCGTCTTTAGATGACGGCCGAGGTCGTTTCTCGGGGCATGGCCCCCGACCACCTGGAGCTGTAGCAGCTGCAACAGTAGGTGTGCTGGCCGACGGCTTCTTCTTGCCGTTGGACCTTTTCTTCTTCTTGCCACTCCTGGAGGTAGTGGCTTCACCCTTGGAGAACTTTTTGTTGGCCTCCGGAGGTGGTTGGGAGTGCATTTCACGGCCCTCAGCAGCCTTGGCGCACTTGTCTGCCAAGCTGAAGAGTTCCGTGACGCTGGTGACTTCCTTGGTCGCCAGCTTCTCCAGTATCTTCTTGTCTCGAACGCCCTGCCTGAATGCTACAATAACAGAAGCGTTTGAGATAGAAGGGATGATATTTCGTACTTGGGAGAACCTCTGGATGAAAGATCGCAAGGACTCTCCCCCTTTTTGCTTGACAGCAAAAAGGTCCAGTTCCGTGCCTGGTCGGGTGTATGAGCTCCCGAAATTGGCGGTGAACTATTGGCACAACTCCGCCCAACTATTGATGGAGTCAGGCGGGAGGCTCATGAACCAAGACCTGGCGGTCCCAGTTAAAGCCACAGGGAAATAATTGGCCATCACGGCCTCATTTCCCCCAGCTGCAAGGATAGCGGTGGAGTAGATTTGGAGAAATTCGGTGGGGTTAACAGTCCTGTCAAATTTCTCCAGCAGATGAGGCTGGAACTTCTGCGGCCATCTGACCATGCGTAGGTGCATGGCCAAGGCAGAACAACCTCCTCCTACTCCCTCAGGAGCAGGGCTGTCCCGAGCCTCTCGCCTCTCGTGAGCACGCTCGATGTGGACGCGGTCGTCCTGTTGACGGTAAAGACGATCGAGCTCCACTCGGAGGTCATGAGTTGAAAGCCTCGTTATCATGTGAGTACGTTGCGCCTCAGAAGGCAGCAACATCGCCTGTTGGGATGCAGCGCGCCTCCTTTGTTGTGAAGCGTGCGGACTGAGTCTACCCGACAAGGTCCGATGCTGCGATTGGGCCCGCCCTAAGGGGGAAGGACCTTGATTGCTGATGCGATCGGCTGCTGCTGCAGCCAAATGATCCACATCAGCTCTCCACTATTCCATTGTACCCTGGGATGCTCCTGGAGGCGGTGGACATTGGAGAACAGCACGCTCAGCATGAAGTGCATGTTCGGGGTTGTTGTTCGCTGATGCAATGATTGACGTGGACGCCTCATCTCGTTGCCCAGCTTGATTCACAGGTGCAGACGGTGGCGGTGGTGGCATGACTCCTACTGGAGTCACAACACTTGCTGGCTGCTACATGTTGGAGGGATTACCTCCAGCAGGTTGCACAGCATGGTTGCCATTGGACGATCCAGCAGCAGAATTCACCATCTTTGAATCTCAGGCGATGTCCCCCTACCTGGCGCGCCAACTGTCAGAAGGTGATTCCGACAATTCTCCCGGTACTACCATTAGCATCCTGCGGAGTTTCTTAGTTCGGTTGTGGGCGCACGGAGATTTAGAAGAAGGTGGCGATTTGACACAAGTATTTACGTAGTTCGGGCCGCCTGAGAATAATACCCTACTCCACGGGTGTGTTGTTGTTTTATTGAGCGTCTGAGCCCCAGAGTGTCAGAGACTAGAGTGTCTTGAGCACGTGTGGAAGCCCCCCTCCTGTGTATTGCTCGGCCAGTCCTTTTATAGTACAAGGACTGGCCGTTACATCCTTAGCCTGGCCCGACATATGGCCCTGGCGGTTACTAATGCTTAATACACAATTAATGTGCTTAATTACCCTTAATAGCGTGCTAACACGCCTTGACAGTGGCGTTACTGGTATTAAGGGCCCTCCGATCGTGTGTCATTAAGATAGCATTAATGACACTTAATTGGGTATTGAGGTCTTTAATGTTCCTTGAAGGTCTGAGCCGTTGGAGGTCCACCAATCTGCCTGTTGAGGTTGAAGGTCCAGCGGTTGGACGTGTGGCAGCTCTGGAGCTTACTGTCTTGGACGAGTAAGTCCGATGTTCTTGTACATGTTTTGGTACTGGAGCTTTCCTCTATCGGGGGTTAAGTCCGGGGGTGCATCACAAGTATCTAGTCCGGAGCTTTCCCATGTATGGAATGTAGCTCCGGTTTTATGATACACGTGGTAGCACTGGGACTAACCATAGAAGGGAGGCAGGTCCAGTTCCGTATGACACGTGGGGGCCTCGAAGGTCTTCAATTCAGATAGGTGGAGTTCCTTTGCACTGTTCGCAGTCCCAAGAGGTATTCGGTACGTAGGGTACCGACAGCGTCCCTCGTCGACGAGGTCCATATCTTCACGCCGAAACTGGTCCTGCGCGGCTTCGTCGTACATCCGGACATGAGGAGAGCCCATGGTGATCTCTGGGGGAAGGATGGCCTCCGCCCCGTACACCAGGAAGTAGGGCGTTTCTCCCGTAGCCTGGCTTGTTGATGTTCGGCTAGCCCACAACACATATGTCAGTTCATCCACCCAGTTTGCACCATGCTTCTAAAGGCTTGAGTATGTACGAGTCCAGAGGCCCTTGAGACTCTCGGCATTCGCCCTCTCTACCTGCCCATTGCTCTCAGGATAGGTGACAAAGGCATAACAAACTTGGATCCCAAGATCCTCGCAGTATTCTTGGAACGCCGCACTCGTGAATTGGGTCCCGTTATTAGTGATGATTCTGTTCGGGACCCCGAACCTGTAGACGATCGACTTTATGAACTTCATTGCGGACTGCTTGCTAATGGTGACGACTGGGGTGGCTTCTGGCCATTTGGTGAACTTATCTACGGCGACGTAGAGGTGCCGGAACCCTCCGATGGCTCTTGGGAAAGGTCCCAGGATGTCCAGTCCCCACACGATGAATGGCCACAAGGGAGGGATCATCTGCAACGCTTGAGCTGGTGTGTGGATCTTCTTGGCATAGAACTGGCACGCCTTGCATCTCTTAACCATGTCAGCGGCATCTTGGAGTGCTATGGGCCAGTAGAAGCCGTGCTGAAAGGCTTTGCCAACCAGCGTGCAGGCCAATGCATGGTTCCCGCACTCGTCTCCATGGATTTCTGCGAGCAAGTCGCAGCCCTCCTCCCAGGTAATGCAGCGCAGTAGGATGCCGTTAGCGCCACGCCGGTAGAGATCTCCCTCTACCAGCCTGTATCTTTTAGCCATCCGCACAATCCGTTCTGCCAGGACATGTTCTTCGAGAAGGTAGTTGTCTTTCAAGTAGTCCCGGACCTTCGAGATCAATGCATCGGTAGCTCCTTGAGCTTCTGGTTCTTGGGCGCCCAGTTGCTCGGAGCTGCTGGAGGCGCATAGGAACCTTGGCGGGCAGCATGGCTGTAGAGCCGTCGGGGTTGCTAGCTATGAGGTGCTAACTTCACCCCCTTCACCCCGGTTCGGCAGCTCGTGCAGTTGGTCGCGATAACGTCCTTGCAAAGACTCCTTCGAGCACTCGTGCCTCTGTGGAGGCCTTTGTTGACAGGTCGTCTACAATTGAGTTGTCAGCTCAGGGTACATGGCACAGATCCAGGACCTCAAAATCTTTCTCCAGCTTCCTGACGTGCAGCAAGTATGCTGCAAGCTGGGGGTCATTGCAGCTGCACTCCCCTTTGACTTGCTTGACAATTAGCTGGGAATCACCTTTGGCAAGGAGCTGGCGGATGTTGAGGGTCAGTGTTGTCTCCAGCCCGTAGATGAGGGCCTCGTACTCTGCCATGTTGTTAGTGGCCTTGAAGCCAAGATGCACCATATACTTGAACTGCTCCTCCGTCGGAGCTATGAGCACCACTCCGGCCCTGGCCCTCTGTTTCCAAGCGGAACCATCGAAGTAAAGCGTCCACAGGGTTTCAATGAAAACCGGTGCCCCAAACACTGTGTCTCCGCTGACTGGGCTTTCGGGGTTGCCAGGCGATGGAGTCCACTCGGCCAGGAAATCTACCGGGGCGTGGCTTTTGACCGCATGCCGAGGAAGGAACTCGATCTTGAACTCTCCTAGCTCAGCTGCCCACTTGGCGATGTTGCTGATAGCATTAGGACTGTGGAGGACCGTTCTCAGTGGAAAGGAGGTGACCACTGAGACCTTATGGTCCTGAAAGTAGTGTTAGAGCTTCCTCAATGCTATCAACACAGCATACAACAGCTTATGTATCTCCTGATACCTTGTCTTTGCCTCATGGAGGACTTCGCTGATGTAGTGGACCACCCTTTGAGTGGTCCAAACTCTGTTCGAGTTGTCCGATGTTTCCTGTGTTGGATCTAGGTCCTGGGGTTCCTGGCTCCCGGGACCCGCATCATACTCTGGGGGCTGGGGACCGGCAATTTCTTGTCTCCCGGAGCCCTCTTGAGAGAGATCCATGGCTTGGTCTGGGACCAGAGGCTCGGTGCTTGCGCTACATGCTCCTTCTCGTGTATGATGTTGATGTGGTTTCGATCGCTCTGCGACCAAGACCATACTAACCACTTCAGTTGTTGTCGTAACATATAGCAGCAGGGGCTCTCCGGGCTCCGACGCCACCATAACTAGGAGGGACGTCAGGTGCCTCTTGAGCTCCTGAAACGCTGCTTCCGCTTCTTCTGTCCAGGCATAGGGACCTGCCTTCCGCAGAATCTTGAAGAAGGGAAGTGCCCGTTCCGCTAACCTTGAGATAAAGCGGCTAAGGGCCGCTAGGCAACCTGCGAGCTTCTGTACATCCTTGATACGCGTCGGGGGCCGCATCAGGTCTATTGCCTTGATCTTCTCTGGATTGGCTTCGATCCCCCGGTGAGAAACCAGGAATCCCAGTAGCTTCCCAGAAGAGACCCCGAAGACACACTTTTCGGGGTTCAGCATCATGCGCGTAAGGCACAACCTGCTGAAGACTTGCGCTAATTTTTCCAGAAAGGACGCGCGGTCTTTGATTTTGACCATGATGTCATCGACATACACCTCTACCAGGTCTCTAATGAGGTCCCCAAATGTTTTATGCATCGCACATACAAAGGTAGGGAGAGCATTCTTAAGACCATAAGGCATGGAGACATAACAATACATGCCATCTACTGTTACAAAAGAAGTATGTTCCTCATCATCTCTAGACATAGGTATTTGGTGGAAACCAGAATACGCGTCTAGGAAACACAGCAGATCATAGCCTGACGTAGAGTCTACAATTTTATCTATCCTGGGGAGCGGGAATGGATCTTTTGGACATGCCTTGTTTAGGGTTGTGTAGTCGATGCACATCCGAAGCTTCCCGCCAGCCTTGGGAATGACAACAGGGTTGGCCAACCTCCGAGGGTGGTGGACTTCCTGGATGAAGCCTGCATCGAGCAACTTCTTGATCTCCTCTCGGATGAAGTTTTGGCGCTCAATGGACTGCTTCTGGGGCTTCTATTGTACCTGTAACACCCTCATTTTCATGCATCATGCCTTTCATACATTCATATACATGGTTAACATTAACCCATAACAAGAGGAACAAGTTTAAAATTGATTTGGAACAAAACCGCACTTAAAAATGTAGGAAAGTGCGGACTAGTCCGGTTTTGCTGAGGACTAGTCCGATTTCTCTCTGTCTAAAAACGGACTTGTCCATTTTTGCTGCGGATTAGTCCGATATTTGCCTCTGGACAACTTTGGACTTGTCCGATCTTGTGCGGACTAGTCTGATGTTACATGAATCCTTGAAAATTTGCTAAGTCCCTGGACTTTTCCGGACTAGTCCGGTGTCCCAGCGGACTTGTCCGTTTTCCTTTCTGACTAAGATCGGACTTGTCCGATTTTAGGCCAGACTTGTCCGATTTTCTCTCTGGACGACTTCGGACTAGTCCGGTCCTGTCCGGACTTGTCTGATATTTCATGACTCCGAGATTGACCTTTTGTTTTACGACTTGTTCGTGGGTTTCACGTTAAGTGGGCCTAGGGACGTCGTGCCTAACTCTTTTAGAGCCCATATGGGACTCTAAACCGACCTCTACTTATCCTAAACTCGAAATCCATCTAACCCTAGCCTCCACGTCTATATAAACAACCCCACCCCTTGGTTGGACATCTATTTGCCACTTTTCCACCCACCCAAACCCAAGTTCGTGGGGAGCCACCATCAAGGAGGGAGGAGAAGATCCCAAACAAGAAGAAGAAGAGGGGGAAACGAAGGAGGATCAAGATCTCCACCAAGTTTCGTTCTTCACCACCAATTCATCTCCAAGTTCATCACCAACCCTAGATCATCAAGATCCAAGTGTTACCTCCAAGTTTCTTGGTTCATTGGAGTTCTAAACACCTGGTATACCTTCTATTCTCTTTTCCTTACACGAATTCAACCCCTAATCTCCGAATTTACGTCAATCTAGAAAACCCTAATCTGCTGATCTCGTCAAGTGCGGACTTGTCCGGTCCCTAGCGGACTAGTCCGATCTTTCTGGTTAAATTGTGTTATATTGATTCTAAAATTTGATCTAATCGAATCCAAACCTGTATAAACTTGTTAAAAGCTATTAGAACTAGTTAGTTATCATTAAAAGCAATCAATTAACAGGTTCTACCTTGCATTTGCATTAATCATGCATGTCATGTCATATTGAGTAATATTTGTGCACTCTTTGATTGTGTTTCTTGTCTTGTATGTTTATTGTGTGGATTAGACGGATTTGCGCTAGAGAGTGCCACGGAGGATCTACAGCATCAAGAGTTTGAAGGCTTTGACCCTAATCAACAGAAAGAGCAAGGCAAGTGTCCTTGAAGCATATTGATCCTGTTTTCAAAATAAATGTTTTGTTTACAAATTGCATGCTTGTGTCAATTTGATGGGAAACCTATGGTAGGAAGTTTACTAGAATTGTTGACCACCCTTGTCACCTGGAATTTATGGTAGAGAGTCGGGAAGGGTTTTTACCTTTTTGCTTCGCTTAATCAATTGGGATGGGAAACAACTATATCACTCAATTTAATTATGCATGGATGAGATTATGGTTAACATGAACTGGTTAAACATGGTATGGTAATGGGTGATCTAAGCAAGCCTGGTATGTGGATGGGTTGGATGTTATGGTGGTTTGCTTGGTTTAGATCTAAGGACCGGTTCATGCGAGAATAAGCCAGGACTACAGTGCCACCACGAGGCCAAGTTATGGGTGCGGCGTAGCTGATTAATTAGGGCTTTGCTAGTGCTGTTTGGACCATTGTGGATGCTCGGGGAAGGGGTAGTCGGATTGGGTTTGTTGATGATTGGTGGGACTACCCTGGGATCCGAATGGCTCAAGAGGGGGCCCTTGGTTGAAGATGTGCTCTGCGGGAGACATCGCCACCGGTGAAACCTCAGTGGGGTCTAAATAGGCTAGTAATCCCTTTGTAAAGGCTATTTTGTGATCTCTTGGCCACACACCAACGGAAGTGTGTAATGTGACCGACGGGTCATGGGCATAAGGGAGGTTCTTAGTCGCCGAAGGGTGATGAAATCACAAACACGTGGGTAAAGAGGTACAAACTCTGCAGAGTGTTAATTAAAACTATCATGATAGCCGTGCTCCCGGTGAGCACCTGGACAACTTCCATGATTAGAGGGAAATTGGAATTTGGAATGGTTATGGTTTGGTAATGGTTATGAATGGTTATGGATTAATCTCTGGTATTGAATATGGTTATTGGCAATGGTGAAATCTGGACTTATTGATGATGGTAATGAATTCAGTTTGGTATTGTGGTATTACTCGTGATTATGATGGGTTTACTTCACATACTTATACTATATTGCTTTTCAAATGTTTTAATGTACTTTTCAGCACTTTACCATTATTATTGTTGTCATTTGAATCAGCCACATGTCATACTTTCCACACTTGCTGAGTACGACATGTACTCACTCTTGCAATCCCCCACTCCAACAGTTGCAGGTTAGGACTGGGATTTTAATGGCGATAATACGGAGTTCTAGGCCGTGTCTACCGTCAGCTTTGCCTGTGGTGTTGATTGGAGCTGTGCATACATACCCTGTCGCTTATGCTGCATAGTTGCTTAGTTTGCTTAGTTGTTTAATTAGTTTATTTTCCGCTGCATTAGTTGAACCTGTCATTAATATTCATTAGAGCTTGTATTCGAGGATTTAATGAATTGTGTAATAAGAGTACTTATTTAATAATTTGAGCTATGGTAATTTTCTGTATATCCTTTTATGATTTCACTCGTGTATGTGCGATGAACATCCTGTGCACACATATGCGTTAGCTTGGTTCATTTTCGGAACCGGGCGTCACAGATTGGTATCAGAGCCACAGGTTGACCGTAGGATGCAGCCTAGATAGAATGGACATTTTAGAGCACATAGGAGCACTCAGGAATCGATGTGTTTTCGCTTGAAGTGCTGTTTGCTATATATATATATATTGCTTGCTTGTGTGCTTAATAGAGGATTTTGGGATGCCTTAGCATTGCCATGTCCACCTAGGCTAGTGTAGCTAGTTGTTTAGTTTCATATCCCTTGATGCATATAGTTGGGGCATTTTCCTATTCTTACCTACTGCTTTTCTTCAGATGGTGAGGACTCGCAACCAGAGGGATGGCAATGATGAAGAGGAGAACAATGGAGTGCCTCAGAACAACAATGGGCAAGGATCTACTCAGGGAGCTATCAACATCGAGCAGCTATTGGCCATGCAAAACCAGCTCATGCAGACCATGACACAGACTATAGGACAGCTGCAGGCTGGCAATATCAACAATCAGCCCCACATGCCTCCACCGCCACCCCACCTCCTCATAACCGATTGGGAGAGTTTATGAGGACTAGGCCGCCAACCTTTGCTCAAGCCGCAGACCCTATGGATGCGGATGATTGGCTCAAGTCCGTGGCGAAGAAGCTAGCCATTGTCCAATGTAGTGACCGAGAGAAGGTGCTATTTGCTTCTCATCAACTCGTTGGAGCAGCTGCAGATTGGTGGGATTCTTATTGCAATGCTCATGAGAACCAAGAGAGAATTACCTGGGCGGAATTCAAGGAGAGTTTCCGTTCTCATTCTGTGCCGGAAGGTGTTATGATCTTGAAGAGGCAAGAATTTGAGAACTTGAGACAAGGAAAATCAAGCGTGAGTGAATATCTCAATAAGTTCACTCAACTCTCAAGATATGCACCTGAGGATGTTAGCCGGGACAGCCGGAAGCAATACTTGTTCATGAGGGGATTGAACAATACGATCCAAGTACAATTGCTCAACTGTGATTATGTCAATTTCCAGAAGCTCGTAGACAAGGCAATTGTGGTTGAGAACAAGATCCATGAGATGGAGCAAGAAATCAAGAGGAAGGCGCCATATCAAGGACAGCAACAAGGGAGTAATGTGCGCCCTCGCTTTGCGCCGCCCAATGCGCCTCATTACAGCTCCTCTACTCCTGCTCAGCGCCCTGGTTATGCACCGCGCCCAACTCAGTTTGTGCAGCAGCGCCCTGTCATGCAAGCACCTAGGCCTCCGATGCCTTATGCGCCTCGTGCTGACTTTCCTGGAGCCAATGTTCAAAACCAAGCTCGTCCCAATAATTCTGGTGGAGTTAAGAAGTGCTATACTTGTGGAGAAGCTGGACACTTTGCGAATCAATGTCCTAAGTCAGGCCTTGGTCAAGGAAGCAATGCGCCGAGGCAAAACCCAAGACCCAATGGAGGACAACCACAAGGAAGTCGTGGACAGCAGAACTTTGCTCGTGGTAACGTGAACCATGTCTCTACGGAGGATGCTCAACAAGCGTATGACGTGGTCATTGGTATGTTTCTCGCCAACTCCAACCCCGCGACTATGTTATTTGATTCTGGAGCATCGCATTCATTCATTGCATCGAAGTATGTTGCCAAGTATAGTTTGCCTATCTCTCATATGAAGTTTACTCCGTTGGTTAAATCTCCTGGAGGAGAGATGAGGACAAATATAGTATGTCCAAAAGTAAGCCTTAGAATAAGGGGGGTAGGTTTCTCCGCCAACCTCATTGTTTTAGATTCTCAAGGATTGGATATTATACTTGGTATGGACTGGTTGAGGAAGCATAATGGAGTTATTGAATGTGCCACAAAGACGGTGAAGTTGACTAATGAAGAAGGGATCACCGTAGAATTTGAAGCATCTCAAACCGCACCGAAGCAATTGGAATTGAATCATATGGACGGTGCCACAATTTAGGAGATTCCGGTTGTATGTGAATTTTTGGATGTGTTTCCGGATGAGTTGCCAGGTATGCCACCCGATCGAGACATTGAGTTTGTTATTGATTTAATACCTGGAACTGCACCTATAGATAAAAGGCCGTATAGGATGCCTCCTATGGAATTAGCGGAGCTCAAGAAACAAATTCAAGAGCAATTAGAGAAGGGTTTTATTCGCCCTAGCTCTTCACCTTGGGGAGCGCCCGTTCTATTCGTGGACAAGAAGGATGGATCCCAAAGGATGTGTGTGGATTACCGAGCTCTCAACGAGGTAACAATCACGAACAAGTATACCTTGCCCCGTATAGAGGATTTGTTTGATCAGATGAAGGTTCCTGTGTGTTTTCCAAGATCGATTTGAGGTCAGGTTACTTTCAAATGAAGATTAGACCATCGGACATACCCAAGACAGCTTTTAGGACACAGTATGGATCTTATGAGTACACAGTGATGTCTTTTGGATTGACAAATGCGCCTGCCTACTTTATGTACCTCATGAATAAAGTCTTCATGGAGTACTTAGATAAGTTCGTTGTGGTGTTTATCGATGATATTATGATCTACTCGAAGGATGAGAGGGAACATGAGGAACACTTGAGGCTTACGCTGCAGAAATTGAGGGAGCATCAATTGTACGCCAAGTTCAGTAAATGTCAATTCTGGTTACGGGAAGTTTCCTTCTTAGGCCATATTATTTCCGGAGGAGGAGTATCGGTTGACCCCGGTAAAGTGAGGGATGTGTTGAAGTGGGAACCACCGTAAAACATCAAGGAAATAAGGAGTTTTCTTGGGATGGCTGGATATTACCGTTGGTTTATCAAGGATTTTTCCAAGATAGCCAAGCCTATGACGGAGTTGCTAATGAAGGTAAAGGCGTTCCAATGGACTGAAGCTTGTCAGAATAGTTTTGAGGAGTTGAAGAAGAGGTTGACAACAGCCCCGGTTTTGGTATTGCCGGATGTAAGCAAGAGTTTTGACATTTATTGCGATGCATCAAGACAAGGGCTTGGATGTGTATTGATGCAAGAAGGTCAAGTGGTCGCCTATGCATCAAGACAATTGAAGAAACATGAGCAGAATTACCCCACGCATGATTTTGAACTAGCAGCCGTGGTACATGCATTGAAGATTTGGAGACACTATATTCTTGGACATAGGTGTGAAATTTATACGGATCATAAGAGTTTGAAGTATATTTTCGCACAAACGGATCTGAACTTGAGGCAACGAAGATGGTTGGAGCTAATCAAAGATTATGATTTGGGGATCAACTATCATCCGGGAAAAGCCAATGTAGTGGCCGATGCTTTGAGTAGGAAGGGAGTAAGTCATCAACTCACGGTTCGAGAGTTACCATCCGAGTTATGTAAGGAGTTTGAACGGTTGAACCTCGGGTTTGTAAATGAGATGGAGATGATGGAGTTAAATCCGACCTTGGAGCAAGAAATTCGAGAAGCACAGACCATAGATGAGGAGATCAAGGAAATCAAGGAAAGGACCGAAGAAGGGAGAGAATTCAGATTTGATGAAGACGAACATGGTACCTTATGGCTTGGAAAGAGAATTGTTGTGCCTAATGTAAAGCATATTCGAGAAACAATATTAAAGGAGGCACATGACTCGCCATACTCAATTCACCCCGGTTGTACGAAGATGTACAAGGACTTGAAGACTTGCTATTGGTGGGATAGCATGAAAAAGGACATAGCTGAATATGTAGCATTATGTGATGTGTGCCAACGAGTCAAGGCGGAACATCAAAGGCCAGCCGTATTATAACAACCGTTGAAGATTCCGGAATGGAAGTGGGAAGAAATTGGTATGGACTTCATAGTTGGGTTACCGCGTACTCAGTCCGGGTATGACTCAATTTGGGTAATTGTGGATCGCTTAACCAAGTCAGCTCATTTTGTCCCTGTGAAGACCAAATATACAGCTGCACGATTGGCCGAAATATACATGGAGCATATTGTGTGTCGACATGGAGTCCCTAAGAAGATAGTCTCGGATAGAGGTTCTCAATTTACCTCTCGATTTTGGCAAAAATTGCATGAAGCTTTGGGAACGAGGTTGAATTTTAGTTCAGCATATCATCCTCAAATGGACGGACAAACCGAGAGGACCAATCAGATTTTGGAGGACATGTTAAGAGCTTGTGCTTTAAAGCATGGGAAAAGTTGGGACAAAAGTTTGCCCAACGCAGAATTTTCATACAACAATAGTTACCAAGCAAGCTTGAAAATGTCACCATATGAAGCACTTTATGGGAGGAAGTGTAGGACACCTTTATTCTGGAATGAGGCAGGAGAAACTCAAGTATTTGGTCCGGATGTGTTGCAAGAAGCCGAAAAGCAAGTCCAAATAATTCGTGAAACCTTGAGGGCTGCCCAATCAAGGCAAAAAGGCTATGCGGACAATAGGAGAAGGAAATTAGCCTTTGAAATAGGAGATTTTGTTTACCTCAAGGTGTCACCAATGAGAGGTCATAAGAGGTTTAACATAAGAGGCAAGCTCGCACCTCGTTATATTGGACCATTCAAGATTTTGGACAAAAGAGGAGAAGTAGCATATAAGTTGGAGATGCCAGCTCATCTTTCAGACGTACATGATGTGTTTCATGTTTCCCAACTCAAGAAGTGTCTCAGGGTACCGGAAGATCAAGTGCCAATGGAAGAATTGGAACTAGAGGAAGATTTGACGTATGCCGAGCAACTGGTCAAAATCTTGGAAACCAAGGAGAGAGTCACAAGGAACAAGGTGATTCGATGGTGTAAAGTCCAATGGAAGCACCATACCGAAAAAGAAGCAACTTGGGAGCTAGAAGATGATCTCAAGAAGGAATTTCCCTATCTCTTCTCTTCCGCGTCGAATCTCGAGGGCGAGATTCATTTTAAGGGGGGTAGGTTTGTAACACCCTCATTTTCATGCATCATGCCTTGCATACATTCATATACATGGTTAACATTAACCCATAACAAGAGGAACAAGTTTAAAATTGATTTGGAACAAAACCACACTTAAAAATGTAGGAAAGTGCGGACTAGTCCGGTTTTGCTGAGGACTAGTCCGATTTCTCTCTGTCTAAAAACGGACTTGTCCGTTTTTGCTGCGGATTAGTCCGATATTTGCCTCTGGACAACTTCGGACTTGTTCGATCTTGTGCGGACTAGTCTGATGTTCCATGAATCCTTGAAAATTTGCTAAGTCCCTGGACTTTTCCGGACTAGTCCGGTGTCCCAGCGGACTTGTCCATTTTCCTTTCTGACTAAGATCAGACTTGTCCGATTTTAGGCCAGACTTGTCCGATTTTCTCTCTGGACGACTTCGGACTAGTCTGGTCCTGTCCGGACTTGTCCGATATTTCGTGACTCCAAGATTGACCTTTTGTTTTACGACTTGTTCGTGGGTTTCACGTTAAGTGGGCCTAAGGACGTCATGCCTAACTCTTTTAGAGCCCATGTGGGACTCTAAACCGACCTCTACTTATCCTAAACTCGAAATCCATCTAACCCTAGCCTCCACGTCTATATAAACAACCCCACCCCTTGGTTGGACATCTATTTGCCACTTTTCCACCCACCCAAACCCTAGTTCGTGGGGAGCCACCATCAAGGAGGGAGGAGAAGATCCCAAACAAGAAGAAGAAGAGGAGGAAACGAAGGAGGATCAAGATCTCCACCAAGTTTCGTTCTTCACCACCAATTCATCTCCAAGTTCATCACCAACCCTAGATCATCAAGATCCAAGTGTTACCTCCAAGTTTCTTGGTTCATTGGAGTTCTAAACACCTGGTATACCTTCTATTCTCTTTTCCTTACACGAATTCAACCCCTAATCTCCGAATTTACGTCGATCTAGAAAACCCTAATCTGCTGATCTCGTCAAGTGCGGACTTGTCCGGTCCCTAGCGGACTAGTCCGATCTTTCTGGTTAAATTGTGTTATATTGATTCTAAAATTTGATCTAATCGAATCCAAACCTGTATAAACTTGTTAAAAGCTATTAGAACTAGTTAGTTATCATTGAAAGCAATCAATTAACAGGTTCTACCTTGCATTTGCATTAATCATGCATGTCATGTCATATTGAGTAATATTTGTGCACTCTTTGATTGTGTTTCTTGTCTTGTATGTTTATTGTGTGGATTAGACGGATTTGCGCTAGAGAGTGCCACGGAGGATCTACAGCATCAAGAGTTTGAAGGCTTTGACCCTAATCAACAGCAAGAGCAAGGCAAGTGTCCTTGAAGCATATTGATCCTGTTTTCAAAATAAATGTCTTGTTTACAAAATTGCATGCTTGTGTCAATTTGATGGGAAACCTATGGTAGGAAGTTTACTAGAATTGTTGACCACCCTTGTCACCTGGAATTTATGGTAGAGAGTCGGGAAGGGTTTTTACCTTTTTGCTTCGCTTAATCAATTGGGATGGGAAACAACTATATCACTCAATTTAATTATGCATGGATGAGATTATGGTTAACATGAACTGGTTAAACATGGTATGGTAATGGGTGATCTAAGCAAGCCTGGTATGTGGATGGGTTGGATGTTATGGTGGTTTGCTTGCTTTAGATCTAAGGACCGGTTCATACGAGAATAAGCCAGGACTACAGTGTCACCACGAGGCCAAGTTATGGGTGCGGCGTAGCTGATTAATTAGGGCTTTGCTAGTGCTGTTTGGACCATTGTGGATGCTCGAGGAAGGGGTAGTCGGATTGGGTTTGTTGATGATTGGTGGGACTACCCTGGGATCCGAATGGCTCAAGAGGGGGCCCTTGGTTGAAGATGTGCTCTGCGGGAGACATCACCACCGGTGAAACCTCAGTGGGGTCTAAATAGGCTAGTAATCCCTTTGTAAAGGCTATTTTGTGATCTCTTGGCCACACACCAACGGAAGTGTGTAATGTGACCGACGGGTCATGGGCATAAGGGAGGTTCTTAGTTGCCGAAGGGTGATGAAATCACAAACACGTGGGTAAAGAGGTACAAACTCTGCAGAGTGTTAATTAAAACTATCATGATAGCCGTGCTCCCGGTTATGAGCACCTGGACAACTTCCATGATTAGAGGGAAATTGGAATTTGGAATGGTTATGGTTTGGTAATGGTTATGAATGGTTATGGATTAATCTCTGGTATTGAATATGGTTATTGGCAATGGTGAAATATGGACTTATTGATGATGGTAATGAATTCAGTTTGGTATTGTGGTATTACTCGTGATTATGATGGGTTTACTTCACATATTTATACTATATTGCTTTTCAAATGTTTTAATGTACTTTTCAGCACTTTACCATTATTATTGTCGTCATTTGAATCAGCCACATGTCATACTTTCCACACTTGCTGAGTACGACATGTACTCACTCTTGCAATCCCCCACCCCAACAGTTGCAGGTCAGGACTGGGATTTTAATGGCGATAATGCGGAGTTCTAGGCCGTGTCTACCGTCAGCTTTGCCTGTGGTGTTGATTGGAGCTGCGCATACATACCCTGTCGCTTATGCTGCATAGTTGCTTAGTTTGCTTAGTTGTTTAATTAGTTTATTTTCTGCTGCATTAGTTGAACCTGTCATTAATATTCATTAGAGCTTGTATTCGAGGATTTAATGAATTGTGTAATAAGAGTACTTATTTAATAATTTGAGCTGTGGTAATTTTCTGTATATCCTTTTGTGATTTCACTCGTGTATGTGTGATGAACATCCTGGGCACACATATGCGTTAGCTTGGTTCATTTTCGGAACCGGGCGTCACAGTACCGGGCGGGCATCGGGGTAGATCTTCATATGATGTTCAATGACCTCCCTGGGGATCCCGGGCATCTGCGATGGCTGCCAGGCGAACACATTGACATTGTCCCGGAGGAAGGTGACATGCACGAATTCCTATTTGCTGTCCAGGTTACCCGCTACGCGGGTCGTCTGGGCAAACTCGGAGCTGATCCTGACGACCTTCACTGGGACGTCGTCTTTGGCAGGCAGCACGCTCGGAGCTGCGGTGGAGGTTTGTTGGGACGGGCCTTGACTGGGCTGGCCTTCCCTTGCATCATCCAGGTTCGGGGTCCGCCCCACAGTGAGTGCTTGGAGCTGCTCTAAGGCTGACACCGCTACGGTGCGATCCCCCCAGACCCTGAGGACTACAGATGACGTTGGCATCTTCAGGACCAGGTAGCCATAGTGAGCTACGACCATGAACTGGTATAGCAACGACCTTCCGATGATGGCATTGAAGGGAAGCTCAACATCCGCCATGTTGAATAGGATATTCTTCGTGCAGTAGTTCTCCGAGGTACCAAAGGTAATCGGGAGGTGGATACTTCCACTGGGCATAATCCGCCCACGGCCCACGCCTGAGAACGGGCTCAAAGGTGTGAGTCAAGACATAGGTATCTACAACTTCCGGAAGGCTGCAGTGGAGATGAGGTTGTGGCCGGCCCCACCATCGATCAGCACGTAATGGAGCTTCACGTTGGCGATAGTTGGGGCCACGAGTAGTGGGAGCACTCCGACTCCTACCATGTTCTTCGAGCAGTCCAAAGCGTCAAAGCTGATAGCCGTGTTCATCCACTTGCTGTGGGGAACCGGGCTTGGCACCGGGGCCACTGCCGCGACAGCGCGTCGCATGACTTTTACTGCGTTTCGAGACACAGGGTCCAAGCCCCCCCCCCCTCCCCCCCCCGTAGATGACATAGAGGAGCTTTCGCCGCTCCTGGTCACTGCTAGTGTCCGAGTCAGCACCCGTGAACACTGCTTTCACTGCTCTATGGGGCTCCTGGTACCCCCATGTCCTCGTCCTTGTCTTCCGCAGGGTCAATCTTCTGCTTACCCTCCCTCTGGCGGGAGGGCTCGCTCTCTTGACGCTGCTGCTTCTGCCGCTGCTCGCGGAAATGCTCCACGAGCTTCTTGACTTCCCGGCACTCACTTGCACTGTGACCATTGGTCCGGTGCACCGGGCATCTGAAGTCAGCATCATCCCTCTCAGGGGACGGGCACGGGCCCTTATCCTGACGTGAGCTCTAGGCTCTGCCAGGTGCCACAGCTGCCACCATAGGAGCTCCGGGCCTCGACTTACTCCTGCCACGACCCCCGTTCTTCTTCTTCCTGCCCCCACCTCTGGTTGTTGTCTTCGCTTCAGACTGTGAGGGCTCCCCACTTTTCGAGGAGGGTCGAGCGTGCCAGTTGCGCCCCTCTGCAGCCTTGGCACATCTGTCTGCCAAGGCAAATGGCTCGGAGACATCGCGCACGTCATGCGTGGCGAGCTTCTCGAGCATCTTCTTGTCCCTCACACCCTGCCTAAACACAATTATGACAGATGCATTCGAGATGTGGGGGATAGTGTTTCGTATCTGGGAGAATCGCTGGATGAAGGCTCGCAGCGGTTCTCCCGATCGCTGTCTAACAGTATGGAGGTCGAGCTCCGTGTCGAGGCGCTCATACGAACTTCCAAAGTTCGCCATGAACTGCCGACACAGCTCCTCCCTGGAGGTAATGGATCCCTGAGGCAGGTTCATGAGCCATGACCGGGCTGGACAGGCCATAACCACAGGGAAGTAGTTGTCCATGATGACCTCATCGCCCCCAGCGGCCAGGATGGAGGTGGAGTAGATCTGCAAGAACTCACTCGGATTGACACTTCCATCATACTTCTCGGGCGTGTGCAGCCGGAACTTGTGGGACCACACCACCCTTTGCAGGTGAGGAGCTAAGGTTGCACACCCTCCACTAGTGCTTGCGGGCGGCATGTTCGGTGCTGCATGGCCGTAATGAGCTGGCTGCGCTGCGTATGCCGGTTGTTGGGGCATTGCGGCCGGAACTTGGTGCGGCGGAGGCACACCATATGCCTGTGGTGGGGGAGGTGCAACACACGCTTGGTGTAGAGGAGGCATCATGTACGCCTGGTGCTGCGCAGGAGGCAATGCGTACGCCTGGCGCGGTGGAAGAGCGTCGTGCGCCTGGGCCCCAACACCCGACAGACTATAGTCAGCTTCAAGGCTACGGCGCCACTCCCGTTGTCGTTCGATGACGACCCAACAGTCCTCGCCGGCCCTGTGGCGGTGCTGCAACCTCGTGTGTAGGTCAGCCGATGAAAGCCTAGTTGAGCGGCTATCGACATTCCACCGGTCGACAGTAGGCGTACGTGACAATGAAACAAATATTTGTGCCGCTCGCCTCTCGCCTTGCGGAATCGCCTGGAGTGCAGCAACGACCAGATGGTCGACATCGTTTACCAACTGCTGGGTTTCCCCTTGGGGGGCTCCTGCCGTCGGTGCATTGTGGAGAAACTCACGCGCAACAAGAAGTGCACTCTCTAGGCTTGCCGCCGGTGGCGTCGTGACGGCTGTCACGACAAGGGTCCGCCGTGCCACATTGTGCTCACCTGCAGCCAGTGGGGTGGCTGTTTGGCGACGCAACGGCCCAGATCTTCCCGCCCTGGAGCGGGACCCATCTTTGGGGTGGGACGAAGCTTGGTCCTCACGTGCCACCTGCTGACGGGGCTGTGGCCTGGAAGAACTAGCATTGGAACGGGTGTTCACCATACTGCTGGTGAAGATTCTTGCAGGAGAGCCCCTTCCTGGCGTGCCAAATGTCGAGGTGTCTAAACTGACACCTCCCCCGGACCTACTCGGGAGTAGTTCGAGGAGGTTTGATGTATATTCGAGGGGATACTCCTAACAAGATCAAACTCAGAGAATGATGAACACGAGGGATTTACGTGGTTCGGGCCGCCTGAGCGTAATACCCTACTCCACAGTGGTTTGTGTGTAGTATTGATTGGGTCCGAGGGAGCCTCTTGGATCTGTGGCCGCTCGGTCCTTTTATAGACCAAGGCCGAGCGGCTTACAGGTGGGGTCCAGGGCCCGACCGGTGGTCCTGGGAGTCACCAAATCCAACCTACGATTTAGGAGTAAATGCTATCCTCTGACAATGGTTTCAATGTGCCGCCTGGCCATGCCCTGCTGCAGGGCTACAAATAGCCCCTCATCATGGGCGGTCGTGTCTTGTCTGTCTTGTCGCGACCTCTCATTGGTCCGTCGTACATAGTAGTTCGGCTCTGACCAGTCATGACAAGACCGGCCACTGTCCTCTTGACTTACGAGTGCCATCTCCCGCCTACCTAGGGAACATGCGCGTCCTTCTAGCTTAGGCGCACTGAGCAAGCCTCCCTTCACTGCCGCTTCCGAGGGAAGGCCCATGACCATTGTCGCCTGGCACGTGGCAGCTCCCGGACCTTCCCTCACCGGGATGACCGGGTCCGGGAGGTCGGGTCTGGAACTACCGGGTTCGTAGCTGCACCGGACCTTCTCTCCACGGGGGGGGGGGGGGGGGGGGGGTCCGGGGCCACTGACCTAGCGAACACGCCGGACCTTTCCTCGGCAAGGCGGTGGGCCCAGCGCTGCAGATCACGTGGTAGCGCTGGACTCTCCCTTGATGGGAGATGCAGCTGCACCGCTTGCCGCGCGACACTCTGGGCCCATGTCAGATCTCGCACCCGTGTGCGGTGGGGCCCATCGTGCTTTCATCCCTGTACCTAGGGGTACCCGGTTCACCAGGCACCGACAGTGGCCCCCGGGCCCATCTCGGTGGGGACCTTCCTTGGAAAAGTGGTTATACCCGAGGTGGGACCATTTTGAATCTTCGTGCCGCGGCTTTAAGGAATTCCCTTCAATGAGGCAGACAAAATCTTTGTCTACGGATATTGCGCCATCAACTGGCGTCGGTTCCCGATATGAAATTTGTTTTGGTTCCGCATGCCCATCAAGTCACCGCCCTTGAGCTTTAGACTCTCGCCTACGAAAACGACTACCTTGGGGCGGCTACTCGGCATTTTCGCCGGTTCAAGCTCTTGACCCACCAACCCCAATACCTTGGTGCCTGTGGTCTCCTTCCAAACGCCGTGGCCGCATACTTAAGCAGGGTACTAGCACGTGCCCCACGCTCTTCACGCCTCCATTCGCACCCGCGCCTAAGACCATACTGCCTCTTCGCATCCTCCAGTCCTGAGTCCTAGCCCTTGCACGACCATCCTCTGTCTGCTCCACCTCACTGCCATGGAGTTGGGCCTCCCCGCCAGCAAGATCAAGACAGAGAAGGGCTGAAGAAGGTTTGAGCTTACATGGGGTGGTCCCACGACTCCTTCAACGACAAGATCCGCTTCGGGGAGCTTCCCTTCGAGAAGAAGAATTTCAGCGACATGGTTTTCTTCCAAGGATACGCCATGGTCAGCCTGCTTCCCCCCTTCTCATCTTTCTTATTGACCTTGCTGGAGTTCTACGGAATCCAGCTACATTTCCTCGGGCCCTACTCCGTTCTACTGGTCGCTACCTTCGTCCACTTGTGCGAGATGTGGGTGGGGTTGCGGCCCAGTTCAGAGCTCTTCCAAAACATCTTCACGCTGCAGACCACTGGAAAGGGGAACGAGATGGTGGGGCTGTATTACTTCGTGAAGCGGAAGCGGTGTCCCTTCAAGTACTTGGACACCTTCTCCTCCGGCAAATGGTACTACTGGAAGAAGAGTGGGTGATCATCATTGTGGATAGGCATGAGAAGCTGGACCTGCCCGAGAGCCTTCCGAACATGGATACCGACCTCTGGAACGAGGTCCTAGAGCTGCCGGCAGCGTACAAGCCCGTTGTGGCTAGGATCGAAGGCTGCGTCACCGGCGGTGTAACCCCCCAAATGGTCTTTGGGAACTTCCTGAGGAACAGGTGGGCACCTATGAAGTTCAGGGAATGGACGGCGTGGACATTCACGCCGCGTGATGTCGACACCCAAGTGAAGGATGAAGCATTGAAGGAGCTACTGAAGAAGTTCCAGAGCAAGCCCATTATCTCACTTGAGTCCCTGGCTCCTCCAGCGTCCTTTCCTCCCCTGAACGTGGATCCTGAGTTCTGCCAGGAGCTCTAGAAGCTGATGCCAAGGTTGGATGACATCGGAATCGCGAC
This sequence comes from Tuctoria greenei, assembly GCA_036927565.1. Lineage (NCBI taxonomy): Eukaryota > Viridiplantae > Streptophyta > Magnoliopsida > Poales > Poaceae > Tuctoria > Tuctoria greenei. The sequence goes on from JAYESD010000006.1 coordinate 14,907,530, forward strand.
GAGGCAGGCTCCTCCAGCAGCCATCGCTCCTAGGACCTCTGGGGGATCAGCCCCAGTTCCCCCATGCTAGGGAGATGGAGTTGCCAGCTCTAGCAAAGGCGAGGCCCCGGCGGAACCCTCCAGCCGCAAGAGGAAACTGGTGCGGGGTGAAGGAAGTCACGTCGGTACCTCTGGGGGGACACCTCATCCAGTTCCGGGACCTCCGGTGGGCACCTGTTCTGGGGGGCCACCTCCCACTACGGCGCCAAGCACGAGACCGAGCTCAGGAGGTCCCCCTCAAACAGGGGTCACTCCAGCCAGGGAGGTTCCAGCTCTGACTCTGGTCCAAGCTCCTGGGAGGCTTGAGGCTCCGGCCGCATCGGGTCCTCCGGGTTCTGGCTTCAGCCCTGCCGAGAAGTGGCTCTGTCTCCGCGGTAATTGGGGCTTCCTAAGGTAAGCAACTGAGCTTCTTACTTTGATCTATCTTCAGGTCAAGGTCACCCTTTAAACGTTTCTATCTTGGTTGTGAAGTGCTTTCAAGAAAGGTGAGATGACCACCACACCTACGGCGACATGGGAGGTTGAGCAGGTAGGCGCTTCAGCTTCAACTCCTGCACTTGCCCAGACGAATGTGGAGGCTCCGATAGACATGAGGGTGGTTCCAACCCCAGGTGCGATTGCGCCTGAACCGAGGGCCCTGGTCGTTGATGCGGGGATAGCTGGGGCTCCAGCGCCGGAGCTAGTGGCCCCTGAGGCCCTGACGGAGGTGCCAAGCGTCGGCCCAGCTTAGGAGTCGGTGGAGGCTCCACCCCTGGTGTCGGGGGGAACTGAGGGATCGGCTCCCGCGCCATCTTCCGAAGAGATTTCGGCACCCCAGACGGATCAGGAGTCGGCGGGGGCTCCACCCATGGTGCCGGGGGCCCCCGAGGGATCGGCTCCCGCGCCATCTTCCGAGGGGATTTCGGTGCCCCAGCCGGACGTAGCTGAGGAGCTGGTCCCCATGCTAGACGCGGAAGAGGCTCCGGTTGGCGAGCCGGGAGTGGTCGAAGAGTCGGCCCCCACGCCAGCTACTTCGGAGGTTGGGCTGAGCTGGGAGCACCAAGGGCTGGACCGAGAGCGCCTGCGGTTGCACCAGAGGGTCCAGCGGAGGCCCCAGACGTCTTGAGCCCGCATGTGCCACCGCCTTCTGGGGGATAGCCCCTCCCAGGTGACGGCGGACATATTGGCGGAGATGGGGGAAGGAGCGCTCCTATTCGGTCTAGTGCCCATTCCCTTAGAACTGGCCATCAACAACACTCGCTCCAGCTTGCAGCAGGTTGCCATGTCCTTTGAGCACAGCCTCAAGGCTCTGGAGGAGGAGTGTAGAAGGCTCCGTCAACATGAAGAATGGGCCAAGGGTGAGCAAACCCGGCTGGTCGAGCAAGGTGAGCTTCTCAACGTGAGAGAGGCTATTGTCAAGGCTCTCGACGAGAAGTCAAAGAAGATCTATGAAGAAGCTGTGGAATGCCACAGAGGTGCGGACCAGCGCCAAGGTGGTTTAACTGCCTGGCACGAGACCGTCCAGAAGCGCTGCCAGGAGCTCGACTTGGAAGAGTCCGCCCTCGCCGAGAAGCAGGAGGACTTGAGTCAGAGAGAGGAGGAGCTCTCCCAGAAGTTGACGGCGGGTGAGCAGAGCTTGGCGGACTCTCGCGAGCACTTTGAAGCGTGGTGTAAGCTTGATGCGGATAGGCTCTAGAAACGGGGACAAAGCCTCAACAAGCGGGAGACCGACGTCTCTGCCAGGGAGAATAATGTCTGGGGTCGGGAGGAAGACTTGGCGGAGCGTCAGAACCGTATCTTTGTCAAGGAGTCAGATCTCACTGATCGCGAGCGACAGCTAGCGAAGAGCATCCAACACCACGGCAAGGAGGCCGAGCGCCTTGCAAAGGAGGGTGCGGAACTGGCGGCCACCAGGAGGACTCTGGAAGAGTTGCAGGGCTCAAGAGCGGCCGAGTCCCAGCGAGTGTGGGACTTCCTGGGACGGGCGGACGGAGTACTGGCACAGTTTGGCTTCAGCCCTGTACTCCGGCCCACCCGGTGCTGGAGCTACACGACGCACTGGCGGCTCTTGGCTCCGTTGGCAGCAAGTTTGACCCATACGGGACTCATGCCGAAAGACTGATATATAAAACAATATTGCAGCACAATGATCTTTATTCTTCATTCCTTGCTTTGAAATTGGTGGGGGATTGTTGGAATTTGGCCCATTTGAGTGTGGCCCATTCAGCTGAAATTCCAAAGCAATGTGGCTGTTGGTTATTGTCTCATACTGCCAGTGCAAGGTGGTGCAAACCAACATATAAAGTAGTCCTCATACCTATGGCTGAATAGAGAAAGCAATAATGAGGGGTGTGGATATATGTACTCACACACACGCACGCGCGCGCGTTTCCGCGATTTTTGTGTGTTTGTCCGCGTGACTTGTGACTTGCGACGCGCGACCGTGGCGTGGCTGCATTGAGTAATTTTGCCACTTGTATCCTTTACGAAATTTGAATCGTTCTGCACTAATAGAGAATTAATGTGTGATTAATTTCCATAAATGTCATTAATTTGACGAGCAATTAGTGGATGTCATTAATATGGAAACGGCTTCTAGAGGGCAGTCGTGCCTATATCAGGCCCTAAAGACATTCATGTTTCTAATACACACAATATTTTCTTCCATCCGTTCGTCTTCCTTTTGGAAATCTGTGCTGTGGTGTTTGAGCTGTCAAACTTTCACTGACCCTCTTCCTTGGCGTGCACCGAGGAGAAGGGTGAGCGGTATATCTGAACCTTTGTCGTCGTAAAGCCTGCACGAGGGACGATAATAAGGTTTCTGGGCAGCGCATCTGCGCGACCGCTCGAAGCTGCTTTGGTATCGATATGCGCTGCTACATCGACGAACCCAAGTGAGTTCATATGTTATCGCTAGTTTTTACTATGTTGATCTACCTACTGCTCTGTAGAGTACGCGTTGAATATATGTAAAACTTGCCTCAATGTTGAATCTGGATTTAGAATAATACGCAATATTACAACACCCACAACCTCTCCCATGCCGACGAAACGCCGAAACAAGCCTTGCATACCATCGCCCGTGCTCTCTCCTCTCCGTCCTGTCCCTCCTCCCACATCCACCACACGGCCCACACCCCACCGCCCGCCGCCTCAGCCTCCCCCTCCTCCTCCAACAACAACACGTGCCCCTCCTACTTCCGCTTCATCCACAAGGACCTCCGCCCATGGTGCGCTGCGGCCGGGATAGGCCGGGCCATGCTCGACCTCACCCGCCTCACCACAACCTTCCGCCTCGTCGTGCTCGGCGGCCGCGCCTACATCTAGCGTTTCCGCCCGGCATTCCGGACCCGAGACCTCTTCACCGAGGTTGAGAACCAACTTGAGAGGAAAATTAAACGGTTGCGCGATGACCGTGGAGGAGAGGATACCTCAAATGATTTCTCCCAGTTTTGTACTGAACATGGTATTATCCATGAAGTGACACCACCGTATTCACCTCAATCTAATGGGGTAGCTGAAAGGAAAAACCGAACTCTAACAGATTTGGTTAACACTATGTTAGAGAGCGCCGGTATGTCCTATGAATGGTGGGGAGAAGCTATTTTGACATCAAATTTTGTGCTTAATAGGGTAGTGTCGAGGTGTCTAAACTAACACCTCCCCGGACCTACTCGGGAGTAGTCCGCGAAGGTTCGATGTATATTCGAGGGGATAGTCCTAACAAGATCAAACTCAGAGAATGATGAACACGAGGGATTTACGTGGTTCGGGCCGCCTGAGCGTAATACCCTACTCCACGGTGGGTTGTGTGTAGTATTGCTTGGATCCGAGGGAGCCTCCTGGATCCATGGCCGCTCGGTCCTTTTATAGTCCAAGGCCGAGCGACTTACAGGTGGGGTCCAGGGCCCGACAAGTGGTCCCGAGAGTCACCAAATCCAACCTAAGATTTAGGAGTAAATGCTATCCTCTGACAATGGTTTCAATGTGTCACCTAGCCATGCCCTGCTGCAGGGCTACATATAGCCCCTCATCATGGGCGGTCGTGTCTTGTCTGTCTTGTCGCGGCCTCTCATTGGTCCGTCACACATAGTAGTTCGGCTCTGACTAGTCATGACAAGATCGACCACTGTCCTCTTGACTTACGAGTGCCAGCTCCCGCCTACCTAGGGAACGTGTGCGTCCTTCTAGCTTAGGCGCACTGAGCAAGCCTCCCTTCACTACCGCTTCCGAGGGAAGGCCCATGACCATTGTCGCCTGGCACATGGCAACTCCCGGACCTTCCCTCACCAGGATGACCGGGTCCGGGAGGTTGGGTCCGGAACTACCGGGTTCGTAGCTGCACCGGACCTTCTCTCCACGGGGGGAGATCTGGGGCCACTGACCTAGCGAACACGCCGAACCTTTCCTTGGCAAGGCGGTGGGCCTAGCGCTGCAGACCACATGGTAGCGTTGGACTCTCCCTTGATGGGAGACGCAGCTGCACCGCTTGCTGCGCGGCACCCTAGGCCCATGTCAGATCTCGCACCCGTGTGCAGTGGGGCCCATGTAACACCCAAAATTTTCGCATCATGCATTGCATACATGATCATGCATTAAACATTAGTAGGATAAAAGAAAGAAATAAAAATATAAAACATGTATTAGAGAATAAATATAAAAAAAATAATAATAATATATAAAAAGAAATATATATAAATAAATTAGATATAATAATAAATATATATATATAAAATAAATAAAATGAATAAGATAAATAAAATAAATAAAATATAAATAATAATATAATAATATATAAAAAACGAGAAAAGAAAAAAACAAATCAACCGCCGGCCAGGCCAAACGGCCCAGCCGGCCACGCAACAGGCCCCGACCGCGCCTGCCCCGAGCCGGCACGCGCCAACGCACCCCCGCTGCCTGCGCCCTCCCGCGTGGCCCCACCCCGCCGACACCCGCCCGACGCGTCCCGCCGCCGCCCTCACGCGCGCTCCCGCGTGCACCTCGCCCGGGCCCCACCCCACCGCGCCTCCCACGCCCGCCGCCTGCCTTGGCCCCCGCGCCGACGCTCCCGCGCGATCCGCCCGCTCACGCCCTCCCGCCAAAGCGACCCGCCCGGCCGCGCAGCGCCCCGCTGGGCCCCACCCCCACCCCGCCTGCCCCGCGCCGAACCGCAGCGCCCGCCTCGATCGCGCGCCCACGCGCCCCGCATGGCCCACCCCGCACCAACGCCCCGCCTGCTCCCAGCCTCGCCCGACGCGCGACCCCCGTGCGCCGGCCCTAACTGCCGTGTGTCCCGGCTATAAAAGGGAGCAGATGCCGTATTTTTTTCCCCTGACGATAAAAACTGCAGTCCCAAAAGCCCTAGCCGCCAGCTACGGAAGAAAAATAGAAGCAGCCAGGAACCCTAGCCGCCAGCAAGAGAAAAAAAGGAGACCAGAGCAGCCGCCAGGGAAGAAAAGAGAGGGAAAAAGAGGAGGAAGAGGAAGAAAAAGAGGAGGGTGCTGCCATCCACCGGAGATCGTCGCGTCGCCGTCGTCGTGCCGCCGAAGGACTGCTGCGCCATCCACTTCGTCTACGCGTTGCCTTCATTCTGCGATCTTCGAAGCTGTCAGATCTATGGTAGGATTCGTTGTTCCGATGCGAATTTTAGCGACGTATTAGATCTAATAGACGTAAATTGATTTTTGTTGCATCATAATTTTATTTTCAGCAGCATTAATTCTCGTTAAAACCCCCGTAAACTCGTATGAACACGTATGAACTAGTTGCATCTAATTAATAAACCACCATAGTTAATTAATAATTGATCTTTGCATGCATGCATATCATCGCATGTTGATTAATGTGTGTGCATCATGTTGATTTGTATATGTTTTCTTGTATGTGTGATCACGAGTAGAGGGAAGTGCTCAAGAGATCGTATACGAGGATTTTCATAATCAAGATTTCGAAGCGCTTGAGCAACCCTATCCGCCGGACCAAGGCAGGTGTCCTTGAAGCATATTGATCTTATTTTAAAATAAATGTTTTGTTTGCAAAACTGCATGCTTGTGTCATTGATGGGAATCCTATGGTAGGAAGTTTACTAGTTTTGTTTGACCACCCTTGTCACCTGGAATTTATGGTAGAGAGTCGGGAAGGGTTTTTACCTTTTTGCTTCGCTTAATTAATTGGGATGGCAAACAACACTACACATTTAATTATGCATCAATGATATTCTGGTTAATGTGAACTGGTCAATACGATGGGTGATCTAAGCAAGCCTGGTATGTGGATGGGTTGGATGTTATGGTGGTTTGCTTGCTTTAGATCTAAGGACCGGTTCATGCGAGAATAGGCCAGGACTACAGTGCCACCACGAGGCCAAGTATGGGTGCGGCGTAGCTGATTAATTAGGGCTTTGCTAGTGCTGTTTGGACCATTGTGGATGCTCGGGGAAGGGGTAGTCGGATTGGGTTTGTTGATGATTGGCAGGACTACCTTGGGATCTGAATGGCTCAAGAGGGGGCCCTTGGTTGAAGATGTGCTCAATTGGAGGCATCGCCACCGGTGAAACCTCAGTGGGGTCTAAATAGGCTAGTAATCCCTTTGTAAAGGCTATTTTGTGATCTCTTGGCCATACAACAAAGGAAGTGTAATTGGCATGAGGGAGGTTCTTTAGTCGCCGACGGGTGATGAAATCACAAACACGTGGGTAAAGTGGTACAAACTCTGCAGAGTATTAAAACTATCATGATAGCCGTGCTCCCGGTTATGAGGGCCTAGATGACCTACATGATTAGAGGGAAATTGGGATTTGGTATGGTTATGGTTTGGTAATGGTTATGGTTGATATTATGATTATGGTTATGGTTATGAGATGGAATTATGGTTTATGACATTGATTATGGTTATTAGTAATGGTGATTTATGGACTGGTATCATGATGGTTACATGGTTTATGATGGGTCTACCTCACATAAATATGATACATTGCTTTTCCAAATGGTTTTACTGTACTTTTCAGCACTTAGCCATTATTATTGTCATCATTTGAATCAGCCGCATGTCATACTTTCCACACTTGCTGAGTACGACATGTACTCACTCTTGCAATCCCCCCCAACAGTTGCAGGTCAGGATTGTGAGTTTAATGGCGATAATGCGGAGTTCTAGGCCGTGTCTACCGTCAGCTTTGCCTGTGGTGTTAATGGAGCTGCGCTATCCCTTTTGCTTAGTTTCCTTAGTTGCTTAATTAGTTTATTTCTGCTGCATTAGTTGAACTTGTCATTAATATTCATTAGAGCTTGTATTCGAGGATAATATAGTTGTGTAATAAAATTTGATAATTAATTTTGTTCTGTGGTAATTTTCTGTATACTCTTTTGTGATTGCACTCGTGTATGTGTGATGAACATCCTGGGCACACATATGCGTTAGCTTGGTTCAGTTTCCGGAACCGAGCGTCACAGATTGGTATCAGAGCCACAGGTTGACCGTAGGACGCAGCCTAGATAGAATGGACACTTTAGAGCACATAGGAGCACTCAGGAATCAATGTGTTTTTGCTTGGAGTGCTGGTTGCTATATATATTGTTTGCTTGTGTGCTTAATAGAGGATTTTGGGATGCTTTAGCATTGCCATGTCCACCTAGGCTAGTACAGCTAGTTGGTTAGCTTCATATCCCTTGATGCATATATTTGGGGACGTTTCTTAATTCTTACCTATTGCTCTCCTTCAGATGGTGAGGACTCGCAATCAGAGGGATGTCAATGGTGAGGAGGAGAACCATGGAGTATCGCAGAACAACAACGGACAAGGACCTGCTCATGGAGCTATCAATATTGAACAGCTAATGGCTATGCAGAACCAGCTCATGCAGACCATGATACAGACAATGGGACAACTGCAAGCTGGCAACAACAATCAGTATCATATACCGCCACCGCCACCACCCCAGCCACACTACAACCGTTTGGGAGGGTTTATGAGGACTAGGCCGCCAACCTTTGCTCAAGCCGCTGACCCTATGGATGCGGATGATTGACTCAAGTCCGTGGAGAAGAAGCTAGCCATTGTCCAATGCAGTGACCGAGAGAAGGTCCTATTTGCTTCTCATCAACTCGTTGGAGCAGCTGCCGACTGGTGGGATTCACTATGCAATGCTCATGAGAATCAAAAGAGGATCACCTGGGCGGAATTCAAGGAGAGTTTACGTTCTCATTATGTGCCGGAAGGTGTTATGATCTTGAAGAGGCAAGAATTTGAGAATTTGAGGCAAGGAAGATCAAGCGTGAGTGAATATCTCAATAAGTCCACTCAACTCTCAAGGTATGCACCTGAGGATGTTAGTCGGGACAGCCGGAAGCAATATTTGTTCATGAGAGGCTTGAACAATGAGATCCAAGTGCAACTACTCAACTGTGATTATGCCAATTTTCAGAAGCTTGTGGACAAAGCAATTGTGGTTGAGAACAAGATCCGTGAGACGGAGCAAGAAATCAAGAGGAAGGCGCCGTATCAAGGACAACAACAAGGAAGTAATGTGCGACCTCGCTTTGCACCACCCAATGCGCCTTACTTCGGCTCTTCTGAGCCTCTCAGCGCCCTGGTTATGCACCACGCCCAACTCAGTTTGTGCAGCAGCGCCCTGTCATGCAAGCAATGACTTATGCACCTCGTGCTAATTTCCGAAATGCAAATGCTCAAAACCAAGCTCGTCCCAATAATTCTGGTGGAGTTAAGAAGTGTTATACTTGTGGAGAAGCTGGACACTTTGTGCATGAATGTCCTAAGTCAGGCCTTGGTCAAGGAAGCAATGCGCCGAGGCAAAACCCAAGACCCAATGGAGGACAACCACAAGGTAACCGTAGACAGCATAATTTTGCTCGTGGCAATGTGAACCATGTCTCTACGGAGGATGCTCAACAAGTGGATGACGTGGTCATTGGTATGTTTCTCGCCAACTCCAACCCCGCGACTATGTAATTTGATTCTGGAGCATCGCATTCATTCATTGCATCGAAGTATGTTGCCAAGTATAGTTTGCCTATCTCTCATATGAAGTTTACTCTGTTGGTTAAGTCTCCTGGAGGAGAGATGAGGACAAATATAATATGTCCAAAAATAAGCCTTAGAATAAGGGGGGTAGACTTCTCTGCCAACCTCATTGTTTTGGATTCTCAAGGATTGGACATTATACTTGGTATGGACTAGTTAAGGAAGCACAATGGAGTTATTGAGTGTGCCACAAAGACGGTGAAGTTGAAAAATGAGGAAGGGATCACCGTAGAATTCGAAGCATCTCAAACCGCACCGAAGCAATTGGAGTTGAATCATGTGGACGGTGCCGCAATTGAGGAGATTCCGGTAGTGTGTGAATTTTTGGATGTGTTTTCGGATGAGTTGCCAGGTATGCCACCTGATCGAGACATTGAGTTTGTCATTGATTTAATACCTGGAACTGCACCTATAGCTAAGAGGCCGTATAGGATGCCTCCTATGGAATTAGCAGAGCTCAAGAAGCAGATTCAAGAACAACTAGAGAAAGGATTTATTCGCCCAAGCTCTTCACCTTGGGGAGCACCCGTTCTATTTGTGGACAAGAAGGATGGATCCCAAAGGATGTGCGTGGATTACCGAGCTCTCAACGAGGTAACAATCAAGAACAAGTATACCTTGCCACGCATAGAAGACTTGTTTGATCAGATGAAGGGCGCTTGTGTCTTCTCTAAGATTGATTTGAGGTCGGGATACTTTCAAATGAAGATTAGACCATCGGACATACCCAAAACAGCTTTTAGGACACGGTATGGATCTTATGAGTACACTGTGATGTCATTTGGATTGACAAATGCGCCTGCCTACTTTATGTACCTCATGAATAAGGTCTTCATGGAGTACTTGGACAAGTTCATTGTGGTGTTTATTGATGATATTATGATCTACTCGAAGGATGAGAAGGAACATGAGGAACACTTGAGGCTTACGCTGCAGAAATTGAGGGAGCATCAATTGTATGCCAAGTTCAACAAGTGTCAATTTTGGTTGAAAGAGGTGCCATTTTTGGGTCATATCATCTCAGGAGGAGGAGTATCGGTTGACCCCGGTAAAGTCAGGGATGTGTTGAAGTGGGAACCACCGCAAAACGTCAAGGAAATAAGGAGTTTTCTTGGGATGGCTGGATATTACCGTCGATTCATCAAGGACTTTTCCAAGATGGCCAAGCCCATGACAGAATTGCTAATGAAGGGGAAGGCTTTCCAATGGACTGAAGCTTGTCAAAACAGTTTTGAGGAGTTAAAGAAAAGGTTGACAACCGCGCCGGTGTTAGTATTACCAGACGTGAGCAAGAGTTTTGATATATATTGTGATGCATCAAGACAAGGACTCGGATGTGTGCTTATGCAAGAAGGTCAAGTGGTCGCCTATGCGTCAAGACAATTGAAGAAACATGAGCAGAATTACCCAACACATGATTTAGAACATGCAGCCGTGGTACATGCATTGAAGATTTGGAGACACTATATTCTTGGACATAGGTGTGAAATTTACACGGATCATAAGAGTTTGAAGTATATTTTCACACAAACGGATCTGAACTTGAGGCAACGAAGATGGTTGGAGATCATCAAAGATAATGATTTGGGGATCAACTATCATCCGGGAAAAGCCAACGTAGTGGCCGATGCCTTGAGTCGGAAAGGAGTAAGTAATCAACTCACGGTTCGAGAATTGCCATCCGAGTTATGTAAGGAGTTCGAACGGTTGAACCTCAGATTTGTAAATGAGACAGAGATGATGGAGTTAAACCCCACCTTGGAGCAAGAAATTCGAGAAGCACAAACCACAGATGAGGAGATCAAGGAAATCAAGAAAAGGACCGAAGAAGGGAGAGAATTCAGATTTGATGAAGACGAACATGGTACCTTATGGCTTGGAAAGAGAATCGTTGTGCCTAATGTGAAGCATATTCGAGAGACAATATTAAAGGAGGCACATGACTCGCCGTACTCAATTCACCCCGGTTGTACAAAGATGTACAAGGACTTGAAGACTTGCTATTGGTGGAATAGCATGAAAAAGGACATAGCCGAATATGTTGCCTTGTGTGATGTGTGTCAACGAGTTAAAGCTGAACATCAAAGGCCAGCTGGATTATTGCACCCATTAAAGATTCCGGAGTGGAAGTGGGAAGAGATTGGTATGGACTTTATAGTTGGATTACCACGTACACAGTCTGAATATGACTCGATTTGGGTAATCGTGGATCAATTGACAAAATCAGCTCACTTCATTCCTGTCAAGACCACATATACCACCGCGAAGCTAGCAGAATTGTATATGGAGCATATTGTGTGTCGACACGGAGTACCGAAGAAGATAGTCTCGGATAGAGGTTCTCAATTTACCCCCAGATTTTGGAAAAAATTGCATGAAGCTTTGGGAACGAGGTTGAATTTTAGTTCAGTATATCATCCTCAAACGGACGGACAAACCAAGAGGACCAATCAGATTTTGGAGGACATGTTAAGAGCTTGTGCTTTAAAGCATGGGAAAAGTTGGGACAAAAGCTTGACATACGCGAAATTTTCATACAACAATAGTTACCAAGCAAGCTTGAAAATGTCACCATGTGAAGCGCTAAGTGTAGGACACCTTTATTATGGAATGAGGCAGGAGAAACTCAAGTATTTGGTCCGGATGTGTTGCAAGAAGCCGAAAAGCAAGTCCAAATAATTTGTGAAAACTTGAGGGCTGCCCAATCAAGACAAAAAGGCTATGCAGATAATAGGAGAAGGAAATTAGCCTTTGAAATAAGAGATTTTGTTTACCTCAAGGTGTCACCAATGAGAGGTCATAAGAGGTTTAACATAAGAGGCAAGCTCGCACCTTGTTATATTAGACCATTCAAGATTTTGGGACAAAAGAGGAGAAGTAGCATATAAGTTGGAGATGCCAGCTCATCTTTCAGACGTACATGATGTGTTTCATGTTTCCCAACTAAAGAAGTGTCTCAGAGTGCCAGAAGAACAAGTGCCGATGGACGAGTTAGGACTTCAGGAGGATTTGTCTTATGTCGAGCAACCTATCAAGATCTTGGACGTGAAGGAAAGGGTCACGAGAAATAAGAGGATCCGTTGGTGCAAAGTGCAATGGAAACACCATACAGAAGCTGAAGCTACGTGGGAACGTGAAGAAGACCTGAAGGCAGAATTCCCGCATCTTTTCTCCATGCTGTCGAATCTCGAGGGCGAGATTCATTTTAAGGGGGGTAGGTTTGTAACACCCAAAATTTTTGCATCATGCATTGCATACATGATCATGCATTAAACATTAGTAGGATAAAAGAAAGAAATAAAAATATAAAACATGTATTAGAGAATAAATATAAAAATAATAATAATAATATATAAAAAGAAATATATATAAATAAATTATATATAATAATAAATATATATATATAATAAATAAAATGAATAAGATAAATAAAATAAATAATATATAAATAATAATATAATAATATATAAAAAAATAGAAAAGAAAAAAAGAAAAAAAACAAATCAACCGTCGGCCAGGCCAAACGGCCCAGCCGGCCACGCAACAGGCCCCGACCGCGCCTGCCTCGAGCCGGCACGCGCCAGCGCACCCCCGCCACCTGCGCCCTCCCGCGTGGCCCCACCCCGCCGACACCCGCCCGACGCGTCCCGCCGTCGCCCTCACGCGCGCTCCCGCGCGCACCTCGCCCGGGCCCACCCCGCCGCGCCTCCCACGCCCGCCGCCTGCCTTGGCCCCCGCGCCGACGCTCCCGCGCGATCCGCCCGCTCACGCCCTCCCGCCAAAGCGACCCGCCCGGCCGCGCAGCGCCCCGCTGGGCCCCGCCCTCACCCCGCCTGCCCCGGGCCGAACCGCAGCGCCCGCCTCGATCGTGCGCCCACGCGCCCCGCATGGCCCACCCCGCACCAACGCCCCGCCTGCTCCCAGCCTCGCCCGACGCGCGACCCCCGTGCGCCGGCCCTAACTGCCCTGTGTCCCGGCTATAAAAGGGAGCAGATGTCGTATTTTTTTCCCCTGACGATAAAAACTGCAGTCCCAAAAGCCCTAGCCGCCAGCTACGGAAGAAAAACAGAAGCAGCCAGGAACCCTAGTCGCCAGCAAGAGAAAAAAAGGAGACCAGAGCAGCCGCCAGGGAAGAAAAGAGAGGGAAAAAGAGGAGGAAGAGGAAGAAAAAGAGGAGGGTGCTGCCATCCGCCGGAGATCGTCGCGTCGCCGTCGTCGTGCCGCCGAAGGACTGCTGCGCCATCCACTTCATCTACGCGTTGCCTTCGTTCCGCGATCTTCGAAGCTGTCAGATCTACGGTAGGATTCGTTGTTCCGATGCGAATTTTAGCGACGTATTAGATCTAATAGACGTAAATTGATTTTTGTTGCATCATAATTTTATTTTCAGCAGCATTAATTCTCGTTAAAACCCCCGTAAACTCGTATGAACACGTATGAACTAGTTGCATCTAATTAATAAACAACCATAGTTAATTAATAATTGATCTTTGCATGCATGCATATCATCGCATGTTGATTAATGTGTGTGCATCATGTTGATTTGTATATGTTTTCTTGTATGTGTGATCACGAGTAGAGGAAAGTGCTCAAGAGATCGTATACGAGGATTTTCAGAATCAAGATTTCGAAGCGCTTGAGCAACCCTATCCGCCGGAGCAAGGCAAGTGTCCTTGAAGCATATTGATCCTATTTTAAAATAAATGTTTTGTTTGCAAAACTGCATGCTTGTGTCAAATTGATGGGAATCCTATGGTAGGAAGTTTACTAGTTTTGTTTGACCACCCTTGTCACCTGGAATTTATGGTAGAAAGTCGGGAAGGGTTTTTACCTTTTTGCTTCGCTTAATTAATTAGGATGGCAAACAACACTACACATTTAATTATGCATCAATGATATTCTGGTTAATGTGAACTGGTCAATACGATGGGTGATCTAAGCAAGCCTGGTATGTGGATGGGTTGGATGTTATGGTGGTTTGCTTGCTTTAGATCTAAGGACCGGTTCATGCGAGAATAGGCTAGGACTACAGTGCCACCACGAGGCCAAGTATGGGTGCGGCGTAGCTGATTAATTAGGGTTTTGCTAGTGCTGTTTGGACCATTGTGGATGCTCGGGGAAGGGGTAGTCGGATTGGGTTTGTTGATGATTGGCGGGACTACCCTGAGATCTGAATGGCTCAAGAGGGGGCCCTTGGTTGAAGATGTGCTCAGTTGGAGGCATCGCCACCGGTGAAACCTCAGTGGGGTCTAAATAGGCTAGTAATCCCTTTGTAAAGGCTATTTTGTGATCTCTTGGCCATACACCAAAGGAAGTGTAATTGGCATGAGGGAGGTTCTTTAGTCGCCGACGGGTGATGAAATCACAAACACGTGGGTAAAGTGGTACAAACTCTGCAGAGTATTAAAACTATCATGATAGCCGTGCTCCCAGTTATGAGCGCCTGGATGACCTACATGATTAGAGGGAAATTGGGATTTGGGATGGTTATGGTTTGGTAATGGTTATGGTTGATATTATGATTACGGTTATGGTTATGAGATGGAATTATGGTTTATGGCATTGATTATGGTTATTGGTAATGGTGATTTATGGACTGGTATCATGATGGTTACATGGTTTATGATGGGTTTACTTCACATAAATATGATACATTGCTTTTCCAAATGGTTTTACTGTACTTTTCAGCACTTAGCCATTATTATTGTCGTCATTTGAATCAGCCACATGTCATACTTTCTACACTTGCTGAGTACGACATGTACTCACTCTTGCAATCCCCCCCAACAGTTGCAGGTCAGGATTGTGAGTTTAATGGCGATAATGCGGAGTTCTAGGCCGTGTCTACCGTCAGCTTTGCCTGTGGTGTTAATGGAGCTGCGCTATCCCTTTTGCTTAGTTTGCTTAGTTGCTTAATTAGTTTATTTCCGCTGCATTAGTTGAACTTGTCATTAATATTCATTAGAGCTTGTATTCGAGGATAATATGGTTGTGTAATAAAATTTGATAATTAATTTTGTTCTGTGGTAATTTTCTGTATACTCTTTTGTGATTGCACTCGTGTATGTGTGATGAACATCCTAGACACACATATGCGTTAGCTTGGTTCAGTTTTCGGAACCGGGCGTCACAGCCCAGCGTGCTTTCATCCCTGTACCTAGGGGTACCAGGTTCGCCAGGCACCGACAGTGGCCCCCGGGCCCATCTCGGGGGGGGGGGGGGGGACCTTCCTTGGCAAAGTGGTTATACCCGAGGTGGGACCATTTTGAATCTTCGTGTCGTGGCTTTAAGGACTTCCCTTCAATGCGGCAGACAAAATCTTTGTCTACGGATATTGCGCCATGAACTGGCATCGGTTCCCAATACGAAATTCGTTTCGGTTCCGCACGAAAACGGCTACCTTGGGGCGGCTACTCGGCATTTCCGCCGATTCAGGCTCTTGACCCACTAGCCATAGCGCGGGTAGCCCCAACACCTTGGTGCATGTGGTCTCCTTCCAAACGCCGCGGCCGCATACTTAAGCAGGGGACTAGCACAGGCCCCACGCTCTTCACGCCTCCATTCGCACCCGCGCCTAAGACCATACTGCCTCTTCGCATACTCTAGACCTGAGTCCTAGCCCTTGCACGGCCATCCTCTGTCTGCTCCACCTCACTGCTATGGAGTTGGGCCTCCCCGCCAGCAAGATCAAGACAGAGAAGGGGCTGAAGAAGGTCCGAGCTTACATGGGGTGGTCCCACGACTCCTTCAACGACAAGATCTGCTTCGGGGAGCTTCCCTTCGAGAAGAAAAATTTTGGCGACATGGTTTTCTTCCAAGGATACGCCATGGTCAGCCTGCTTCCCCCCTTCTCGTCTTTCTTAATGACCTTGCTGGAGTTCTACGGAATCTAGCTACATTTACTTGGGCCCCACTCCTTTCTATTGGTCGCTACCTTCGTCCACTTCTGCGAAATGTGGGTGGGGTTGCGGCCCAGTTTAGAGCTCTTCCAAAACATCTTCATGCTGCAGACCACCGGAAAGGGGAACGAGATGGTGGGGCTGTATTACTTCGTGAAGTGGAAGCGGTGTCCCTTCAAGTACTTGGACACCTTCTCCTCCGGCAAATGGGACTACTAGAAGAAGGAGTGGGCGATCATCACTGTGGATAGGCATGAGAAGCTGGACCTGCCCAAGAGCCTTCCGAACGTGGATATCGACCTCTGGAACGAGGTCCCAGAGCTGCTAGCAGCGTACAAGCCCGTTGTGGCTAGGATCGACAGCTGCATCACCGGCGATGTAACCCCCAAGTAGTCTTCGGGAACTTCCTGAGGAACAGGTGGGTGCCTATGAAGTTCAGGGAATGGACGGCGTGGACATTCACGCCGCGTGATGCCGACACCCAAGCGAAGGATGAAGCATTGAAGGAGATACTGAAGAAGTTCCAGAGAAAGCCCAGTATCTCACTTGAGTCCCTGGCTCCTCCAGCATCCTTTCCTCCCCTGAACCTGGATCCTGAGTTCTGCTAGGAGCTCCGGAAGCTGATACCAAGGTTGGATGACATCGGAATTGCGACGAGGCAGGCTCCTCCAGCAGCCACCACTCCTGGGACCTCTGGAGGATCAGCCCCAGCTCCCCCATGCTTGGGAGATGGAGTTGCCAGCTCCAGCAAGGGCGAGGCCCTGGCGGAACCCTCCAGTCGCAAGAGAAAACTGGTGCGGGGTGACGGAAGTCATGTCGGTACCTCCGGGGGGCCACCTCCCACTACGGCGCCAAGCACAAGACCGAGCTCCGGAGGTCCCCCTCTAATAGGGGTCACTCCAGCCAGGGAGGTTCCAGCTCCGACTCCGGTCCAAGCTCCTGGGAGGCTTGAGGCTCCAGCCGCATCGGGTTCTCCAGGTTCCGGCTCTGGCCCTGCCCAGAAGCGGCTCTGTCTCCGCGGTAATTGGGGCTTCCCAAGGTAAGCAACTGAGCTTCTTACTTTAATCTCTCTTCAGGTCAAGGTCACCCTTTAAAGGTTTCTATCTTGGTTGTGAAGTGCTTCCAAGAAAGGTGAGACGACCACCACACCTCCGGTGACATGGGAGGTTGAGCAGGTAGGCGCTTCAGCTGCAACTCCTGCACCTGCCCAGACGAATGTGGAGGCTCTGACCGACATGAGGGCGGCTCCAACCCCAGGTGCGATTGCGCCTGAACCGAGGGCCCTGGCCGTTGATGCGGGGACGGCTGGGGCTCCGGCGCCGGAGATAGTGGCCCCCGAGGCCCCGACGAAGGTGCCAAGCGTCAGCCCGGCTCAAGAGTCGGTGGAGGCTCCACCCCTGGTGTCGGGGGCCACCGAGGGATCGGCTCCCGCGCCATCTTCCGAAGAGATTTTGGCGCCCCAGACGGGAGTTGGCGGGGGCTCCACCCCTGGTGTCGGGGGGCCCCGAGGGATCGGCTCCTGCGCCATCTTCCGAGGGGATTCCGGTGTCCCAACCGGACGTAGCTGAGGAGCTGGTCCCCATGCCAGACGCGGAAGAGGCTCTGGTTGGCGAGCCGGGAGTGGTCAAAGAGTCGGCCCCCACGCCAGCTACTGCGGAGGTTGGGCTGAGCCGGGAGCGCCAGGGGCTAGACCGAGTGCACCTACGGTTGCACCAGAGGGTTCGTCGGAGGCCCCAGGCGTCTTGAGCCCGCAAGTGCCACCGCCTTCGGGGGGGGGGGGGGGGGGGTAGCCCCTCCCGGGTGACGGCGAACATATTGCCAGAGACGGGGGAAGGAGCGCTCCTATCCGGTACAGTGCCCATTCCCTTAGAACTGCCCATCGACAACGCTCGCTCTAGCTTGCAGCAGGTTGCCATGTCCTTCGAGCACAGCCTCAAGGCTCTGGAGGAGGAGCGTAGAAGGCTCCGTCAACATGAAGAATGGGCCTAGGGTGAGCAAACCCGGCTGGTCGAGCAAGGTGAGTTTTTAACGCGAGAGAGGCTACTGTCAAGGCTCTCGACGAGAAGTTGCGAAAGATCTATGAAGAAGCTGTGGAATGCCACAGATCTGCGAACCAGCGCCAAGGTGGTTTAACTGCCTGGCACGAGATCGTCCAGAAGCGCCGCCAGGAGCTGGAATTGGAAGAGTCCGCCCTCGCCGAGAAGCTGGAGGACCTGAGTCAGAGAGAGAAGGAGCTCTCCCAGAAGTTGTCGGCGGGTGATCAGAGCTTGGCGGACTGCCGCGAGCAGTTTGAAGCGTGGTGTAAGCTTGAGGCGGATAGGCTCTAGAAACGGGGGCAAATCCTCAACAAGCAGGAGACCGACGTCTCTGTCAGGGAGAATACTGTCTGGGGTCGGGAGGAAGACTTGGCGGAGCGTCAGAACTGTATCTTTGTCAAGGAGTCAGAGCTCACTGATCGCGAGTGACAGCTAGCAAAGAGCATCCACCAGCATGACAAGGAGGCCGAGCGCCTCGCAAAGGAGGGTGCGGAACTGGCGGCCACCAGGAGGACTCCGGAAGAGTTGCAGGGCTCAAGAGCGGCCGAGTCCCAGCGAGTGTTGGACTTCCTGGGATGGGCGGACGGAGTACTGGCACAGTTTGGCTTCAACCCTGTACATCTGGCCCACCCGGTGCCGGAGCTACACAACGCACTAGCGGCTCTTGGCTCCGTTGGCAGCAAGTTCGGCGCAGTGGTCGAAGTCGTCACGGACCAGCTGGAGACGGAGGGGAGGTCCTTTGACCAAGACTATCGCCGAATACGTGCTAACGTGCTACTGGAGCCAGGACCGCCACTTTCCCCTGAGTCGAGCAGTCGAAGGGCCGATTGAAGCAGAGCTGGACACTGCCCGGGAGAGTGTTCAGGAGGCCTCCGAAGCCATTGCCTTAGCTATCCGTAGGACTTAGGCCTTTGTTTTCTTGCTCCCATTGTATGCCTCCAATTTTGTAAGATAATATTTTAATGAATGAAGTCCTCTTCATCTTTGGTTCTTGATATTTTTGTGTCATGTTCCTTGGAACATGTATGCAATTCTGATTGTGTACCTGTACTAAAAGGAACTAGCACTTTCTTTGGGAACATCGGCCCCCTGGGGTTGTCGGAGCTCAGGAGCTCTGGCAACACTTGTGGTCTCCATAGGAGACGCCACCGCCGGGCCCCCTGTGGTTGTCGGACCTTAGGAGCCCCGGCAATATCCATGGTCTTCTCAGGGGATGCCACCGCTGGCCCCCTGGGGTTGTCGCAGCTTAGGAGCTCCGACAACGCCCATGACCTTCGTAGGAGACGCCACGCACCGCCGGCCCCCTGGGGTTGTCGGAGCTTTAGGAGCTTCGGCAACACCCATGATCTCGGTAGGACGTCGACATTGTGTTTCCTGTAATTGTTGGGGCTCAGGAGCTCCGGCGTCACCCATTGTTGATGTAGAGGGTGCCGACGATGGGCCCCCGAGCCTACTCTAGGCGGAGGGTCCGTTCGCCATCGGAATCACGGGAATGGATTTATTTAGTGTTGTACCTTAGGAACCTGCGCACATGAAAGACAAAAGTTAATTCTGCTCTCCAGTCAATGTTTTACCTACGCTCTGTTAGTGTCGCTTGTCTTACGATCCGTTGCCTTTGTGGGGGGCTTTGAGCAGGTACCCAAAGTGACCCGCCGGCAAATGGACAGCAACGCTCCCACTATTATAGAGACGAAGGGAAGATTGGTCGCACCCACGCTAGGTGAAGAGCTAATGGCAAATACATGACATCATTCATAAGAACTAGAGATAATTTCAAATGAACAAGGCATTTCAGGGTAGGGCAAACAAATTTTTCATTATAACGCTCATAGGAGAGAACAGACTTTACAAGAGGAACGACCCAGCCCGGGCGACAAGGAGTTGAGTATACATTCTCTAGGTACCGGACCGTGCCGAGCAAGGCAGACAGTCGGAGCTCATTTCCCTGGCCTTAGTTAACCCAAATGCTGTCTCTACACACTATGCCAATTTTATAACAAAAAAGAAAAATAGAATGCCCTTCCACTGGTTATGGATAGAACTTACGGAGGTGTTCGATATTCCATGGGTTGGGTACTGGTTGCCCATCCTCCATAGCTAGGCGAACACACCCTGGGCGACAAACCTTTGTAACCCGGATGGGACCCTCCCACTTGGGGGAGAGTTTGTTTGTCCCTTCACGGGAAAGAAGACGCCGCAGGACTAGGTCGTTCACCTTGAGCTCCCTACTGCGCACGGTCCGCTGATGGTAGCGTCAGAGCGCTTGCCTGTACCGTGCATTTCGGAGGGCAGCTCGTACGCATTTGTCGGAGGGTGATTCCGGCAATTCTCCCGGTACTACCGTTGGCAACCCACAGAGTTTCTTAGTTCGGTTGTGGGCGTGCGGAGATTCAGAAGAAGGTGGCGATTTGACACAAGTATTTACGTGGTTCGGGCCGCCTGAGCGTAATACCCTACTCCACGGGTGTGTTGCTGTTGTATTGAGCGTTTGAGCGCTAGAGTGTCTTGAGCACGTGATGAAGCTCCCCTCCTGTGTATCGCTCGGCCAGTTCTTTTATAGTACAAGGACGGGCCATTACATCGTTAGCCTGGCCCGACATATGGCCCTGGCAGTTACTGATGCTTAATACACAATTAATGTGCTTAATTACCCTTAATAGCGTGGTAACGCGCATTGACAGTGGCATTACAAGTATTAAGGGCCCTCCGATCGTGTGTCATTAAGATAGCATTAATGACACTTAATCGGGTCTTGAGGTCTTTAATGTTCCTTGAAGGTCCGAGCCGTTGGTGGTCCACCAATCTGCCTGTTGAGGTTGAAGGTCCGGTGGTTGGATGCATGGCAGCTTCGGAGCTTACTGTCTTGGATGAGTAGGTCCGGTGTTGTGGTACACGTGTCAGTACTGGAGCTTCCCTCTGTCGGGGGTTAAGTATGGTGGTGCCACACAGGTATCTAGTCCAGAGCTTTCTCATGTATGGAATGTAGCTCCGGTTTTATGATACACGTGGCGGCACTGGGACTAACCATAGAAGGGAGGCAAGTCCAGTTCTGTATGACACGTGGGGCCTTCAGAGGTCTTCAATTCAGATAGGTGGAGTTCCTTTGCACTCTTCGCAGTCCCAAGGGGTATTCGGTACGCAAGGTACCGACAGTGGCCCCCTGGGCCCACCTTTGGGAGAGACCTTTTGGATTAAGTCATTCTGCCGGAGGTGGGTCCATTTTTTGATGTGCCGTTGAGGTGGTGGTTCGCCGTTAAACCATCGCCACGTGACATCTTCAGGATGCAGCAGGTGATATCTGCGTGTGCGGATCTCATGCAATTGAGGGTCGCTGGTTCCCGATACGAAAACCGTATCGGTTCCGCGCGCCCTATCAGGCCGCCACCTTCGTGTTTCCCGCCTCTCATGATGACAATTGTTCGCCTGGGGTAAGGACCTCGACTTGATCTTCAGGGTGGCCCTGGGCCCCCTTATCATTGGCAGGGTGAAGTTTTTGAACTGTATCCTTGACCCTTCTGTGGTTTCCATCCAAGCGTTGCGGGGGCTTACTTAAGAAGGAAAGCGCGCACCGTTTGGGGATTCCTTATGCCTTCATTTGAACTTGCGCTCGAATGCTCCAAACTTTCGCTTGCTTTTACTCTCTCGCCCCGCCGTGCTGCGATGGAGTTGTGTCTCCGCAAGAGCCGTCTCACAACCAACGACAATTTGAAGAAGGTCGGAACCTACATGGGGTGGTCCAGTGACTCCTTCAACCACCTGGTGCGCACCGGCAAGCTCCCGTTCAAGAAGGAGCGTGCTGACAACATGGTGTACTTTTCCGCGTACGCCATGATGGGACTGATCCCACCCTTCTCCACTTTTCTCTTGATGCTGCTAGACTTCTATGGTCTGCAGCTTTACCACCTTGGCCCCCACTCCATTCTTCTTGTGTCCACATTCGTCCACTTCTGCGAGATGTGGGTGGGTATTCCCCCCCGCGTCGACCTTTTCCGTACCTTCTTCACCATCCACACTACCGACAAGAGCGATGAATATCTTGGCTTCTACTACTTTGTGAAGCACAAAAAGTGCCCTTACAAGTACTTGAGGTCGTTCCCTTCCGGCAAGTGGGACGACTAGAAGAAGGACTGGATTGTCATCACGGCAGAGGAGCACGAGAAGCTGGAGCTGCCTTAAGGCCTCCCCAACATTGACACTGAAGCCTGGAGTGAAGTTCTGGTGCTGTCAGAGGCCTTCAAACCTGCCTTGACCAGGATCCGCCAGTGTGTGGAAGGAGGAGTGGCCCCCCAGGCGGTCTTCTGCAACTTCCTGGTCAACAGGTGGGCTCTGCTGAAGAAGAGGGAGAAGTTCGCATGGGCCCTCAACAGCGTGATGGACGATGACCGGATTGAGACCGGTTTGAAGTCCAACCTGGAAGGCGCAGCTTTGGAGCTTCATCTCAAGAAGTTCCAGCACGGCATCAACGTCAAGGGCGACGACTTGACTCCGCCGGCGGCTTTCCTCCCTCTGAACATGGAGGCGGAGTTCAGCAGGGAGCTCTGGCGGAAGATGCCGGTGCTTGACGACCTCGGTGAAGTTGAGAGGCGTCCAACCACCAAGCTGGCGATTCTCGGAGCTTGTGAGGGTGGTCCTGCTCCTGCCCCGAAACAGAGAGTTGAAGTCGTAGGAAAGGGCAAAAAGTTGCCCGAGCCCTCCAGACGAAAGAGGAAGTTGAAGCACTCTGATGGTAGGCCCGTCAGACCTGCTCTTCCAAGACAGCTCCTTCTCCCCGACGGGGGAGGTCTTCGACGGCGACAACCACTCCAGCATCAGCGTCTCTCTAGGACGCCAACTCCGCCTAGGTGACCCCAGCGTCGGAGCCAACAAAGGGCTCTAGGTCCGAGGGTCCCTCCCAGTCGAGGAAGGCCCCAACCAAGACACCGCTGACGGCGGCAGCGAGCTCCGGAGAGCCTTCCAGAGCTACTACCCCAGTTGCGACTGGGTCGGGTTCTGAGCGCCCGGTGAAGAGGTTCCACGCTAGCTGGAGCGGAAGTCTCCCAAGGTAAATTTCCTTTTTTACCTCAGTTGGTTGTTTTTGTTGTAATCATATTTTGAGTTTCTTCGCCCTTCATCCACGGGGCCAAGAAAGGGGCTGAAGCTTCGGTTCCTGCAACAGCAGCTGATGCTGTGCACACGGAGGCTCCGGCTCCAGTTCCAGTGCCTCCCCAGGCGGTGGCTGAGGTCACGACAGCTCTGGCGCCAGCTGTCGTGGTTCTGGACCTCGAGTCATCTCCTGAGGCTCCCGTGGTAGCGCCAAACCACGAGAATGAAGATGTACCAGCGGCACCAGCTCTGGAGGTTGAAGCTCTGGGTTTGGATGTTGTGATAATGGACGCTCCAGCCTCAAAGCCGGAGTTAGCTGCAGTTCCGGCCCTAGAGCCGGATGTTGTTGAAGCCCCGGCGGTGGAGCCGGTGGTTGATGAAGTTTCAGCGCCTGAGCCGGTTGTCGCGGAGGTGCCGGTCCCCGAATCGATAGAGGTCGAAGCGCCAGCATCTGAACCGACGGCGGAGGAGGCACTAGCACCGGAGCTGATAGTGGCCTCAGCTCCGGCCGAATATTCAACGCCTTCCCCGGAGGTGGTGGTTCCAGAGGTACCCGTGCCCAAGCCAGGGTGCCCAGACGAAGCGACCGGTCCTTTGCCAGAGGGACCAGTTGCTGATGACCTGGCGGCGGGACCTTCGGAGCCGACTCCGGAGGTAGGAATTTTCGTTGCAGGACCTTCCTCGGCGGCGACCGAGGCTATCCCGGAGGGCGTCCCTAGTGCCGCGGAAGCTCAAGGGACCGATCTTGTAGAGTGGGACCTGATTTTTGTTATGGATAACCCGCTGGAGCCAGCAGAGAGGACCCCGACAGGTCCGGAGCCAATCTCCTTATCGTTATCCATCGACAATGCCTGCTCCAGCCTTCGTCAGGTTCAGCTGGCCTTTTACCATGACATAAAAGGCCCTCAAGGAGGAAAGCCAAACCCTTAGGAGGTGGCACAACCGACTCCAATTCGAGACCAAGCTGGCGCAGACAAGGCTGGCTGACGACAAGGAGTGGGTCAAAAGGGAGAAAGCCCAGATGGAATACTGGGGCCAGCTACTGGACGAGAGGTAAAGCATGGTGTGATCCCTCGACAACCAGTCCCGAGCCATCCACGAACAGGTCGTGGCTGCTAATGAAGCAGTGACTGATCACCAGGAGAAGCTCATTGCGATCCACGACAGCCTCGTCAAGCGCCGAGAGGCTCTTGAAGAGCGGGAGAAAAAGCTCGAAGATGAAGAGCAAAAACTCCTGGAGCTGCGGGACAACCTCGTGAAAGAGGGAGGAGGAGCTTGCTCAGAGGCTGGCTCTGGGTGACAAGAGCCTCGCGGAGCGCACCAAGAAGCTGGAGGAGCTATGCGAGAGTGAGGAGAAGAAGGCCTAGCAGCAGGGACATGACTTCACCAAGAGAGAGAATGAAGTTGCTGTCAGTGAGAAGAAAGTGCGGGGCCGGGAGAGAGACCTAGTCGACCGCCGGAACAAGATCCACGTCCGGGAAGAGGAGCTTGCTAAACTTGAAAGGCAAGTTGCTGAATAGATTCAGCAGCACGCCAAAGAGGTCGAGCACCTTGCCCGTGTGGGTTCGGAACTTGCGGCGACCAAGAGGTCTTTGGAAGAGGTGTGAGGCTCAAGGGCTGAGGAGTCCCAACAAGTATGGGACTTCTTGGGCAAATACAATGATGCGCTTACGTCGCTGGGCTTTAGTCCCATGCGTCCGGATGATCCGGAGCCGGAGCTGGACCATGCGCTGAAGGCATTGCACTCGGCTGGCAACAAACTCAATAAGATGGGCAATGTCATCGCGGATCAGTTGGAGACTGAAGGAAAATCCCTTGCACATAACATCGCAGAGTACATGCTGACGTGCTACATAAGCTGAGATCCTCACTTCCCACTAGATCCGGTGCTTGAAGGTCCCATCAACATAGAGGGAGATGCCGCCAAGGCCAGCATGTCGGAGGTTGCCCAGAAGGTTGCCTCGTTCTTCCGTAGGATCTAGGACTTTCTCCTTGTAGCTCCCACTTGTATCTTCTCTTTTTTTCTCCAATTTTGTAATCTCTTGTCCTCAGATGAATGAAATCCAAGAAACTTATTAATTTCATTTTTTGTCTTCAACCTTTGTCTCACTTGGCCCCCTGGTAGATGTACACAATTTGATTGTGAACATGTACCAAAAGGATGTAGCATTTTGTTGAAGACTTGATTGCTTCGAACTTGTAGAATGTAGGTCTGAAGTCGTCGACAGCAGGGGCCCCCTGAGGTTATCGGAGCTTAGTAGCTCCGGCAGCGACCATTGTCAACACGTAGAGCGTCGACAGTCGGCCTCCTGAGGTTGTCAGAGCTTAGTAGCTCCGGCATTGACCACTGTCAACACGTAGAGCATCGATAGTATACCCCATTGGGGTGTCCTTCCACCATCTTTTCTTCACGCTGATGGCTAGCCCCCTGGATTTGTCGGAACCTGATAGCTCTGGCGACACCTACTATCAATGTTTAAAACATCGACAGATGGCCACCTTAGGGGCAGTTGAAGCTTTTATAGATCCAACATCATCCACCATCATCATGAGATTTTTATTTTTCCTGCACACTGAAGTAAAAAAATAATAAAATCCATTTCCTATCTATAACTATTTTGCATCTTACTATTCTCGACATGAATATTTAGGTCGACAGCAATTCTATATACAATCAAGTGCATTTGCTTCTTTTCTCCAGGTCCGATCATTTTTTGGACTCACCTTACTCAGGCCTGCCAGGGTGTAGGTAGAGAGGCTTACTTAGGGTGCAGGACCAGGCTAAGTCGATAGCACACTCTGGACCTAGATTGGCTTGGCGTTCAGGTGAGTAGGCCGTTCAACGATGTTAAGACCCGAAAGAATTAACAATGCAACTTGAATTATACATGAATTGTTCGAGCTAAAGTTTCTTAAGAATTGCACAACTTTGTTATAGACAAGAAAGAGAAAAATAAACAAAATAAATGCACGTGGAGTCTGTTTTCACATAATGATGTCTTTCATTATAGGTCTGGGGTACAGGGGAAACAAGTACACTCTTAGGGTACGGAACTAGACTAAGTGTGTTGCATTTCTTGTTTGACCCAGGGTAACTAGCTACACTTTTAGTTCTGAGACAGTGTCAAGTGTTGCCTGAACCTTGCAGACCTTACGGGAAAGGTCCGACTGTTCTCCCGGAGGAGCTACCCGACTCTGTACAATGACGCTATAACATACATCATATGTAACTAAAGACTCACCTCTGTGATATTAAGTGTAGAACTTGTGGAGGTGCTCAATGTTCCAAGGATTAGGGAGCGGTGTCCATCCTCGGTTGCCAAGCGAACGCATCCAGGACGGGATACTTTGATCACTCGGAAGGGTCCTTCCCAGCTGGGGGAAAGTTTGTTTAACCCTTCTCGAGTTTGTATTCTCCGTAGAACCAGATCGCCTTCCTCGAGCTGTCTTCGGTGATAGCGCCGGAGCGCTTGGCGGTATCGTGCATTTCAAACAGCTGCTCGTCACCTTTCCTCTTCAACGAGGTCAAGGTCTTCACACCGAGCTGGTCCTGCGTGGCTTCGTCGAAGGTCCAGACCCGGAGTGACCCCAAGGTGATTTCCGGAGGAAGGACTGCTTCAGCTTCGTATACCAGGAAGAAGGGTGTCTCTCCAGTTGACCGGTTTGGAGTTGTCCTGTTGGCCCACAGGGTGGGCGGAAGCTCTTCAATCCATTTGGCTCCATGTTTTTTCAGGCGCTCATATGTGTGTGTCTTGGGTCCTTTTAGGATTTCTGCATTTGCTCTCTCGGCTTGGCCATTGCTTGCCGGGTGAGCTACGGAAGCGTAGCTGACTTGGATGCCGAGGTCTTCGCAATATCCTTGGAATGCAGAGCTTGTGAATTGGTTCCCATTGTCAGTTATGATCTTGTTTGGGACTCCAAATCTGCATACTATGGACTACAAGAAATTGATATCTGATTGTTTGTTTATTGACACAACTGGAGTTGCTTTCGGCCACTTGGTGAACTTGTCGATGGCGACGTACAGGAACTTGTAACCTCCGACGGCTCTTGGGAAAGGTCCCAAGATATCCATCCCCCACACAGCGAATGGCCGTGTAGGAGGTATCATTTGTAGGGGTTTAGCTGGTATGTGAATTTGCTTTGCATGGAACTGGCATGCTTCGCATTTCTTCACTAGCTCAGTTGCATCCTGGAGTGTTGTAGGCCAGTAAAAACCATGTAGGAAGGCTTTACCAACCAATGTGCGGGAAGACGCGTGGTTCCCACACTCGCCTCCATGGATTTCCATGAGGAGCTCGCGGCCTTCTTCCCTTGTAATGCACCGCATTAGGATGCCGTTGGCACCACACCGGTAGAGATCCCCTTCTACCAGTGTGTATCTTTTAGCCAATCTGACTATCCGGTCAGCAGATACATTTCTTCAGGAAGGATGTTGTCTTTCAAGTAGCCCCGGATCTCTGAGATCCATGCATCAGAGCTAACTTGAGCTTCTGAGTCTTGTGTGCTGGGTTGTGTGAGACCTATGTGTGCTGAATACATTGGCTTTTGACAATAAAAATTTTGAATGCTGCCATAACATCTTTTTAGCAACGTCCGACTCTAGCTCCGAGCTACTGCTGGGTCCGACAATAGGTCCGACTTTCTTTGTCTAGGTCCGACATATTTTTGGGTAGCTCCGGTGAGATTTGTCTTTAGCTCTGGCATGTCTTTGATAGCACCGGCATGTCTTTGTTAAGCTCCGATATGTTTTGCTAGGTCCGACTTATGTTGGTTAACTCCGACATGTTTTTCTAGCTCCGACTTTTGGGATAACTAGTTCCGACTAGTTTTGGTTAGCTTCGGTGCTAGGTCCGACTAGCTTTGATAAGCTCCGGTGCTAGGTTGTACTAGTTCTAGTAAGCTCCGGCGCTAGGTTGTACTAGCTTTGGTAAGCTCCATTTCAAGCTCCGGTTAGCTTTGGCAAGGTTCAGAGCTTGATCGCAATGTTTCTGCTTTTACTGTGAAATGTTTCGAACTTGCTTTACATCTATGGAAAGATTGCTTAGTATTCATTTGCTAAGTTTTTGGCGCATTTTGGTTGATATGGCTGATATCGTTTTACTGTGATTTTGCAACATGCTTATGTGAGGTGCTCACGTAAGGTGTTGTGTTCGGAACTGACTTGAGTCAAGTCACGGACTTGGGCTCGTACAGATTGGTTGTTTGTTCATGTGTAGGTGTTGCTCGAGTTCAAGTCATGGCTGGTGATAGAATCCTTTGGACTAGTCTCAGGGAGGATATGAGGTTCCAACAACCAAATTCAGGAGGATTGTGGTTGAGCGGGTCAGGAGGTCGCACAGGATGATTGAATCAAGGGCAGTGCATATGAATGTTACTAGACGTCGAAGGAAGGTGTTTGCACGTATGCATGCAATGCATGACATGGCAACAAGGTTTCGAAGATGGGTTATTGATGGAAAGATCTGGTTGGAAGGATCAAATCATATCGGTTGATGACTTTGGTTGCGGCGAAGTGAGTTATGGCTTGGTATGGAAAGTATCGAGTTGGTTATGATAGGATTTCGTGTGGGTCACGAATTTGAGTTATTTTAGGAATGTGGGATACGTTCCTAAGGTTTTTGGAAGTCTTAAGATTGCTTCTATCTGCGTATAGAAGAGTCCTAAGCAGTTATAGAAAGTTTCGATTCATGATTTGAGTAGGATTAGAGTCCTCGTTTGAGTTGAGTTGGCCTTCGGGCTGCTTATATAAGCAAGGGAGGCCAGAGCTCGTGGTGCACGACTTTGGGGTTGTTCCTCTTGTGTTCTATTGAATAAAATTCGTAGTTTGAAGGAACTTTTGTGCCTTGTTCGTCCGACTTGTTCCAGACAAGTTTTACTCATCGAGTTTCTGGACAGCACTACCTTTCGTCGGTGGTTTTATCATAACTCGAGTTTTACAGATCCAATTGACGTGATTATTTTTAGGTAGTCTTCAAAACTTGATTATCTATCATCTGTCAAAGTTTCACGGTCATTGGATTTGTGGTTTCTGATCTACACGAGTTTCTTTGCAGCGTTCTAGAACTGTTTTTCTCAGGTAGGACAGATTGACCTTTGTTTGATCTTTCGATCATAACTTGAGTTTCTCTTGACGGATTTGAGTGATTCTTTTTGTTTATTCTTCGTGACTTGATTCTATCTTATATATATAACTTTTGTCACGGTGAAACACGTTTAGATTAGTCTCACACATGATTTCTTTAACATATCGTTTTTCTGCCAAATGGGTTGGGATTTAATTATTTCTGCTGCGTAAGATTTTTTAAATCTACCATTCACCCCCTCTGGTAGATTTTCACGTGCTCTTTGATCCTAAAATTGGTATCCGAGCCACGGTGCTCTAATCATTGTGATTTGCACGTGTTTTTGACTAATCATCATGGAGAACTACTCCGTCAAACCTTGTGTGTTTGCTGGTATTGATTTTCAGGTTTGGAAGACACGCATGGAGGCTTTCATCCAGGCGCAAGGCTTCGCAATATGCGAGAAGGTGTACAAGCCTTATGAAGTGTCACCAAACGATCAAGTTACGGCTACAAACCTACAGGACATCGACAACAACAACAAAGCCCAGAACTTGATCATCCAAGGACTCACTCAAAGCGACTTCGACCGCATTGCACACCTTCGATCAGCATATGATGTGTGGAGAGCGCTTTGTGACTATCACGAAGGATCCAACATGATCAAGGAGGTGAGACAAGATATGTTCAAAAAGGAATATATGCATTTCGAGATGCAACCCGGTGAGTCTATCGATGACCTTTTCGCTAGCTTCAATAAAATTCTCAGCAATCTGCGTAGTGTCAATATTAACTTTTCTGATGCTAAAAATGCTAGGCAACTTCTTAGTGCATTAGACATGTCAATCTGGGAGATGAAAGTTACATCTATTCGTGAATCAACTGTCATGAGTTCTCTTACATTAGATGTGCTTTACTCTAAACTAAAGACTCATGAAATTAACATCTTATCACGTAAGAATCCAAACAAATCTATTGCTTTTGTTTCACAATGTAACATGCCTAGCTCCGACCAATCATCATCTTTCAATACTCTTGCTTTGTTGTCCTCACTAACCCTAGAGCAGATCGAGGAATTTCCAGAGGAGGAGCTAGCACTTCTCTCTACTAGGTTCTCAAAAGCATTGCAAAATGTGAGAACTAGAAGGAGAGGAAGCTTCGGACCTCAACGATGCTTTGAATGTGGTAAGACAAGGACACTTTCGTATAGAATGCCCTAACCTTTCAGGTTCTACTTCCCGAGAAGAAAAACAATCAAGGATGAAGCACTCCTCAACAAATGATAAGAAGAAGAAGAAGGGCTTTACAGGTTGCCAACTGGTGAACAGTTTTATCTCCGCACTCTAGGAACTTGGCTCAAGCGACGTGGAAATTGGAAGTGACGAAGATGAAGATGATTTGGCCAACTTATGCTTCATGGCGGGCAAAACAAGATCAAGATCAAGTCAGGAGGATGCAGAACACAACAGTGACGACAATGATGTATGTTCTACCTGTAATGAAATGTGTGATGCAATTTCTCGTGCAACTATTATTGTTAAGAAAAAGGACAAAAAACTTAGGGATAATGCTGCTAAAATTGAATCACTAGAATCTGAAATCAACCGATTGAAAACCTTGTCTCCTAGTGATGATTCTTGTCCCTCATGTGATTTAATCTATGAACAATTATCCACACTAAGAACTGCACACTCCTCCACTCTAGATAAACTTGAACTTGAAATTGAAAAGAACAAAAATCTTGCTGCACTTGACATTGAAAACTTAAAAGATGCTTCTTGTTCTACAATTGATTTCCATTGTTCTAGTTGTGATGATCTTGAAAAGAAACTAAAAGATGCTATGAATGAAATTTCAATATTGAATAATGCTTTACATTCTCATGAAGTTAAATATTGTTCCAATTGCAAATTAAAAGGAAAAACTTCATGTGAAAATTGTCTTGATCTGTCCAATAAACTTGATAACATGCATATGACATTAGATCGGTTTTGTAATAGGAATAAGAACCTAAACTTGCTGCTGAATTCTTCCAAGTCTTGCAATGATAAAGCTGGTTTAGGTTTTGATTCTCATGCTCATGCTAAGGCACATCCACCTAAAATTATAAAGTCATTAGGAAGTGGTTTGATTCAAACAGTTCCTAAACAAAAAGAAGTGATTTTCAAATTTGCAGGAGTGTTGTCTCATTCGGTTTCAAATAAAAATATTGCTTGCTCATCTAGACATGAACACAAAGTTAAATTTCATTGTACCTACTGTGGTAGAGATGGTCATGTCATAGATTTTTTGTTATAGACTAGCTAAACAACAGAAAAGGGAAAGAATGAATGCTAGATCTCATAAGTTTCATGCAAAATTTGCTGCACATATTAAACCGAATGCCAGAAACATGCAACCTGCTATTATGAGTCAAAAACATTCAAAGTTTACCTCTGGACCTTTTTTTTGCCTCCAAAGCTACTGATTTTTGTGCTACACAAGTAACACCTTATAGGTCAGTAGTTAAGAATAAAAAACCTCAAACTTTGACTCACAAACCTGCTGTTTTATCTCAGCTTTCGTGTATTTTTCCTGCTGCACGTCGTGTGACTCAGTTCTGGATACCTAAATGCCTTTTGACTAACCCCAGTATTGAGTCATCGAAGTATTATGCTTCTATGTAGGTTACAAGCTTGAGAAAGGGGAACATTTGGATTGTGGATTCAGGTTGCTCACGTCACATGACCGGTAACAAAGAATGATTCTCCTCCCTATCTTTTGTGTCACGTGTAGAGAATGTTACTTTTGCCGATAATTCTTCAACCCCTATAATTGCTAAGGGTTCGTTTAGAGTAAATAATCACTACACTTCGAAGGATGTGGCACTTGTCAAAAATTTAAAATATAACTTGCTTTCGATTTCACAATTGCTACATGAAAATCTGAAAATTATTTTCAATAAAAACTGCTGCAAAGTTGTAGGTTCAAATAGTGAGCTTATTTTTAACATGTCTCGATTTGGAAGAGTTTTTAAAGCTGATTTTTATATGTCTTCCTCTAAGCATAGGTGTCTAGTTGCTAATGATTCAAAGGACTTATATTTTTGGCATCGTAGACTTGGTCACGTAGGCTTTGATCACCTAACGCGTGCTAGTGCTCTTGATCGCATACGTGGGATGCCTAAGCTTAAAGGGGACAAATAAATTGTGTGCTCTTCTTGTAGACATGATAAATGGTTGTAGGTTCACATACTCCTCTCACAATGATCATGACAACTGAACCGGGTCAACTTTTGCACCTTGACACCGTAGGACCTTCACGTGTTCAATCCTTCAGAGGTAAATGGTATGTTCTTGTTATTGTTGATGATTATTCTAGATACTCTTGGGTTTACTTTATGGCGTCTAAGAATGAAGCTTTTAGTCACTTTAGAACTTTATTTCTTAGATTATCAATTGATCACCCAGGATCCTTAAAAGCAATTAGAAGTGATAACGGAACTGAATTTAAAAATCAATCTTTTAATCATTTTTGTGCTGAAAATGGAATAGATCATCAATTTTCTTCACCATATGTACCTCAACAAAACGGTGTTGTAGAAAGAAAGAACAGAACCTTAGTTGAGATGGCTAGGACTATGCTTGATGAATATCAAACTCCTAGGAAATTTTGGGCTGTTGCGGTTACAACCGCTCGTTATGTCTCAAATCGTGTTTTCTTGCGCGCTAAGCTAGGTAAAACACCATTTGAGCTCCAGTTTGGACACAGGCCTAGTGTTACGCACTTTCGGGTCTTTGGCTGCAAATGCTTTGTTAAGAAACATGGTAATCTTGGTAAATTTGAATCTAGATCCATTGATGGCATGTTTCTTGGTTATCCATCTCATACTAGAGGCTACCGTGTGCTTTTACTTGACACTAACAAAATTGTGGAGACTTGTGAAGTGTCTTTTGATGAAGCTAGCCCAGGTACTAGCTCAAATATTATAGGTCCAGATCCATATCCGCAGGGGGAGAGCATTTTCGTTGGAGATGAGGAAGAGGTGGAGCTGCTGCCCAAAAATTCAGCAGCTAATGACATTGTTCGAGCTCCTGATTTTGATTCACAGCCAGCACCGATGACCACCATTGCTGTTCCAGATCCTCCTCAAGTCACAAGCACATTGATTTGTGATGAACATGAAGAAGAAGAAGCTTGTGAAGTGTCCACTCCCATCCGGGTTCTCAAAATTCATCCTCCACAACAGATTATTGGAAGCTTGCACGAACGAGTTACACGGTCCAGGTTTTGCGATCCAAACTCTCATGCTCATTCTGCTTTTGTTGCTTCTTTTGAACCCAAAGATATATCACACGCACTCACTAATGAATCTTGGATTATTGCCATGCGAGAAGAGTTAGAAAATTTTGAAAGAAATAATGTTTGGAAACTTGTACCTCATCCTCAAGGTCACACTTTAATTGGAACAAAATGGGTGTTTAAAAATAAACAAAGTGAGGATGGGGTTGTGGTTAGGAATAAGGCTAGGTTGGTTGCTCAAGGTTTCACTCAAGTTGAAGGTCTAGATTTTGATGAAACTTTTGCTCCTGTTGCTAGATTAGAAGCCATAGGAATTTTGTTAGCTTTTGCTGCATATAAAGGTTTTAGGCTATATAAAATGGATGTTAAAAGTGCTTTTCTCAATGGATACATAGATGAGGAGGTTTATGTCAAACAACCACCGGGTTTTGAAAATTCAGATTTTCCTAATCATGTTTACAAACTGTACAAAGCCTTCTACGGTCTCAAACAAGCCCCTAGAGCATGGTATGATAGGTTAAAAACATTCTTACTTAAAAAGGGGTTTACCATGGGCAAGGTGGATAAAACTCTTTTTGCGCTTAAGCATGGCAATGACTCATTATTCATTCAAGTGTATGTGGATGATATTATCTTTTGTTGTGCTTCTCATGATCTTGTGTCCAAGTTTTTAGCTATGATGAGTTCAGAATTTGAGATGAGTGTGATGGGAGAACTCACTTACTTTTTGAGGCTGCAAATCAAGCAAACCAAGGAGGGTACCTTTGTGCATCAGACGAAGTATACAAAAGACCTCCTAAGGCGCTTCAACATGGACAAAAGCAAGCCTCTTCGGACACCAATGGGAACAGCAACAACACTTGAACTTGATGAAGATGGTGAACCCGTGGATCAAAAAGAATATAGAAGCATGATCGGATCACTTTTGTATCTCACGGCATCAAGACCGGACATACAATTCAGCGTATGTCTTTGTGCACGGTTTCAAGCCTCCTCACGTGCTTCACATCGTCAAGCCGTAATAAGGATTCTCAGGTACTTACATGGAACTCAATAATTTGGCATTTTTCTTCCTTCTTCCTCAACCATTACTTTGAAAGCTTTTTCTGATGCTGATTTTGGAGGTTGTACGATTGATAGGAAAAGTACTTCCGGTGCTTGTCATTTTCTTGGTAATTCACTTGTTGCATAGTCATCCACAAAACAAAGTTCAGTTGCACAATCCACCGCCGAATCTGAATATTTAGCTGCTGCTAGTGCTTGCTCACAAATTCTTTGGATTGTTCAAACTCTTAAGGACTATGGGATTGATCTAGATAGTGTTCCACTATTTTGTGATAACACTAGTGCTATTTGCATTGCTAAAAACCCCGTGCAACATTCTAGAACTAAGCACATTGACATTAGGTATCACTTTCTCCGTGATAATGTTGAAAAAGGAAACATTGTGCTTCACCATGTAGATACCGAACAACAATTGGCTGACATTTTTACAAAACCTTTGGATTTCACTAGTTTTTGTTACATTCATAGTGAAATAGGGGTTATGCATCCTCATGGCTTAAATTGAGGGGGAGTTTTGAAACTTGGGAAATCTATGTGTGAATCTGAACTTAAAATAATATGAGCATAGTATTTCATACATATATGACTTTGTGATTCCTTTTACATGCTGAAAGTTCTTACTACATTACTCATGTTATACATTTTGTAGTTTTTGACATGACTAGTAATTGAAATAATTACTTACACTAAATCTGGTCATGGTTGAACTTTCTTGCTGTTTTGAACTTGTTGCATGCTCACAAGTGGTTTTAATCATAAAGAATTAATCAAGTAATCAACTCACATGTTGAGTTTTGTGAACAAATATAAGTTGAGAAAAGATCAAGAGAATATGCATGCATCGCACTTCTTCTTTTGAGATGGCTTATCATTGCACTTAGATATGAACTTGGAAGAAGTTGTGTATGACTAAAACCATGTCCTTAAGCTTCTGATATTCAAATGACATAGGCTTGGCTTGGTTGGTTAGAATAAGGCAGATGCGCATATAATCTCTTGCAAATATCATATGATCTAAATTTGTGCTTTGAAAAATAATAAAATGCAGCAACAAGTGTCATGCTTTCAGGTATTGAAATAGTTAAGTTTGTGAGATCATGACTTGCTTAAATTGAAAATTACATTTGATCTCTAGCATGGCTTACACTACTTGATCTAATTGTTGTGATAGTGTAAGTTACTTGATAGTATGACTTGGATGAGCTTTGTTTTATATGTATATGTTATAATATGCTCATAACAATTAAAATTTCTCTTTTGAACCTTGCTGAATACATTGTCAAAGGGGGAGAGATAATATGGTGAATTATGCAAGGGGGAGAAATATGTATAGGGGGACAAATTTATTTCTATCTCATTTGATCTTCAAAAAGGGGGAAAATTGTTCTCAAAAGTTTTCATGCCAATGTTCGGTTTATAAATGGTGTTGCCAATACATTCATCAAGGGGGAGATTGTGAGACCTATGTGTGCTGAATACATTGGCTTTCGACAATAAAAGTTTTGAATGTTGCCATAACATCTTTTTAGCAAGGTCCGACTCTAGCTCTGAGCTTCTGCAGGGTCCGACAATAGGTCTGACTTTCTTTGTCTAGGTCCGACATGTTTTTGCGTAGCTCTGGTGAGCTTTGTCTTTAGCTCCGGCATGTCTTTGATAGCTCCGGCATGTCTTTGTGAAGCTCCGATATGTTTTGCTAGGTCCGACTTATGTTGGTTAGCTCCGACATGTTTTTCTAGCTCCGACTTTTGGGATAACTAGTTCCGACTAGTTTTGGTTAGCTCTGGCGCTAGGTCCGACTAGCTTTGGTAAGCTCCAGTGCTAGGTTGTACTAGTTTTGGTAAGCTTCAGCGCTAGGATGTACTAGCTTTGGTAAGCTCCAGCTCAAGCTCCGGTTAGCTTTGGCAAGGTTCGGAGCTTGATCGCAATGTTCCTGCTTTCAGTGTGAAATGTTTCGAACTTGCTTTACATCTATGGAAAGATTGCTTAGTATTCATTTGCTAAGTTTTTGGTGCGTTTTGGTTGATATGGTTGATATCGTTTTACTGTGATTTTGCAACATGCTTACGTGAGGTGCTCACATAAGGTGTTGTGTTCGAAACTGACTCGAGTCAAGTCGCGGACTTGGGCTCGTACGGATTGGTTGTTTGTTCATGTGCAGGTTTTGCTTGAGTTCAAGTCATGGATGGTGACAGGATCCTTTGGACTAGTATCAGGGAGGAGATGAGGTTCCAACAATCAAATTTAGGAGGATTGTGGTTGAGCGGGTCAAGAGGTCGTGCAGGATGATTGAATCAAGGGCAGTGCATATGAAGGTTACTAGACGTCGAAGGAAGGTGTTTTCACGTATGCATGCGGTGCATGACGTGGCAACATGGTTCCGAAGATGGGTTATGGATGGAAAGATCTGGTTGGAAGGATCGGATCGTATCGGTTGATGACTTTGGCTGTTGCGGAGTCGGTTATGGCTTGGTATGGAAAGTATCGAGTTGGTTATGATAGGATTTCATGTGGGTCACATATTTGAGTTGTTTTAGGAATGTGGGATACATTCCTAAGGTGTTTGGAAGTCTTAATATTGCTTCTATCTGCGTATAGAAGAGTCCTAAGCAGTTATGGAAAGTTTCGATTCATGATTTGAGTAGGA
The DNA here is from genome assembly GCA_036927565.1 of Tuctoria greenei. Taxonomy (NCBI): domain Eukaryota; kingdom Viridiplantae; phylum Streptophyta; class Magnoliopsida; order Poales; family Poaceae; genus Tuctoria; species Tuctoria greenei. Next base: position 14,944,660 of record JAYESD010000006.1, read on the forward strand.
TTAGAGTCCTCGTTTGAGTTGAGTTGGCCTTCGGGCTGCTTATATAAGCAAGGGAGGCCAGAGCTCGTGGTGCATGACTTTGGGACTGTTCCCCTTGTGTTCTATTGAATAAAATTCTTAGTTTGAAGGAACTTTTGTGCCTTGTTCATCCGACTTGTTCCAGACAAGTTTTACTCGTCGAGTTTCTGGACAGCACTACCTTTCATCGGTGGTTTTATCATAACTCGAGTTTTACAGATCCAATTGACGTGATTTTTTGGGTAGTCTTCACAACTTGATTATCTATCATCTATCAAAATTTTACGGTCATTGGATTTGTTGTTTCTGATCTACACGAGTTTCTTTGCAGTGTTCCAGAACTGTTTTTCTCGGGTAGGACAGATTGACCTTTGTTCGATCTTTCGATCATAACTTGAGTTTCTCTCAACGGATTTGAGTGATTATTTTTGTTATTCTTCGTGACTTGATTCTCTCTTATATATATCACTTTTGTCACGGTTAAACATGTTTAGATTAGTCTCATACATGATTTTTTTAACAGATCATTTTTAATTGTTTCCGCTGCATAAGATTTTTTAAATATAACATTCACCCCCCCTCTGGTAGCTTTTCACGTGCTCTTCGATCCTACAGGTAGCTCGGAGCTTCCTGTAGCACCTACGACCCTTGATGTACGCCATGGTAACAGGGCCATCATGACCGCCAGCTTCGAGGTGCTAGTCTCGCCCCCTTCGCTCAGTTCGGTAGGCTGAGCTGTTGGTCTTGACAATCTTCGGACGAAGGTTCCGTCGGGAGCCGGAGCTCCAGTTGAAGCTTTCGTCGAGAGTTTGTCAGCTTCAGTGTTGTTGAGACGCTGGACATGGCAAAGATCCAGGACTTCGAAGTCCTCTGAAGATTCTGGACTTCAAGTAGATATGCAGCTAATTGAGGGTTGTTGCAGCAGGATTCACCTTTGACTTGTTTTATTATGAGCTGCGAATCACCCTTTACCAACAGCTGCTTGACACCATATGATAGTGCCACCTTGAGCCCATATATTAGTGCTTCATACTCCGCCATATTGTTGGTCGCCTTGAAGTCAAGGTGAACCATGTATTTTACCTTCTCCCCGGTCGGAGCGAGGAGAAGGATTCCAGCTCCGGCCCCTGCTTCTGCACGGAGCCGTCAAAGTAGAGAGTCCAGTGAGACTCGGTGAAGACCGGAACCTTGGGTTCTGGCATCTGCTCACTGGGGCCCCCATAATTTGATGGAGAGGGGGTCCATTCCGCCATAAAGTCTGCCAATGCTTGACTCTTGATCGCTTGTCTTGGGACGAATTCAAGATCAAACTCGGCCAATTCCACTGCCCACTTTGCAATGTTCCCAGTAGAGTTGGGGTTATGCAAGATTGCACGCAGTGGATAAGAGGTTACCACTGAAATCTTGTGAGCTTGGAAGTAGTGGCTAAGCTTCCTAGAGGCAATAAGAACTGCATAGAGCAACTTATGCACCTCTAAGTACCGAGTCTTGGGATCATGAAGTACTTCGCTGATTAAGTACACTGGGCGTTGGACTATTCGGACCCTCCCGGAGGGGCCCGGAGCTTCCTCCTCATCAACCCGGACCCTCACGGAGGGGTCCGGACCTTCTTCGGGGACCTCCAGGTTCTTACTAGAAGAACCCAAAGCTTCTACTGGAGTTACCCAGACCTTCCTGGAGGGGTTCAGATCTTCTTGTTCAGCAACAATAATTCCTTCATTTGAAGGAGGTTGATCCTGTGGCGTCTCACCTTGAGAATTCGGGTCTGGGGGCTGGGACCCAGACTCGCCTTCAGGTTGTTGCGGACCCTCCCAGAGGGGTCTGGATTCCTGAACTTAGGATGGTTCTGGTCTTTCCGCAATAAGGATCATGCTGACAAATTCGTCAATTGCCAAAATGTAAAGCAGAAGTGGCTCACCAGGATCCGGAGCTACCAAAGTTGGTAGAGTGGTGAGGAGCTGCTTTAGCTCTTGGAAAGCCTTTTTTGCTTCTTCAGACCATTGGAATAGTCCGGACTTTCTCAATAATTTGAAGAAGGGTAGCGTCCGTTTTGCCAGTCTTGAGATGAACCGGCTGAGGGCAGCTAGACATCCAGTCAGATTCTGGACATCCTTGATGCGGGCTGGTGGCCGCATGTTTTCAATAGCTTTAATCTTCGCCAGATTCGCCTCTATTCCTTGGTGGTTCACCAAGAATCCAAGAAGCTTTCCGGAGCTAACCCCGAAGACACACTTGTCTGGGTTCAGCTTTGTGCGTGTGATTCACAACTTGTAGAAGACAGCTTGCAAGGTGTCAAGAAATGACTCCTTGTTCTTGATCTTGACGACGATGTCATCGACATACACTTCCACTACATCTCTGATGAGCTCTCCAAAAGTTTTGTACATAGCTCGTACAAACGTTGAAGCAGCATTTTTGAGACCGAATGGCATGGCAGTGTAACAATATAATCCATCTACTGTGATGAAGGAAGTATGCTCTTCATCTTCTCTAGACATTCTGATTTGATGATACCCAGAATATGCGTCTAGGAAACACAGTAATTCACACCTGGAGGTGGAATCCACTATCTGATCTATTCTAGGTAGTGGGAATGGATCCTTTGTACATGCCTTATTCAGTGTAGTGTAGTCGATACACATCTGAAGCTTCCCGTCGGCCTTTGGTACAACGACTGGGTTTGCCAGCCATTTCGGGTGGAAGACTTCCCAGATGAATCCAGCTTCGAGCAACTTTTTCACTTCTTGACGTATGAAGTTTTGTCGCTCTACTGATTGCTTCCGAGGCTTCTCATGTACAGGCCGAGCGTCGGGATAAATCTTCAGATTATGCTCAATCACCTCCCTATGGATCCCAGGCATTTGTGACGGTTGTCAGGCAAACACGTCGACATTATCCTGGAGGAAAGTAATGAGTGTGAGTTCCTATTTGTTGTTCAGACCTACTGATATACAGGTGGTCTGAGCGGCGTCGGAACCAATTTGGACGACTTTGACGGGAATGTCGGTGTCGCTGCTTGGTTGCACACGAGGTGCGGAAGTTGAGCCTCAATGACGAATGCTCGAGGGCTTCGGAGCTTGCTCCTTTCCGATTCTTCCTCATGCGTTGTAGCAAGCGCGTGGAGTTCTTCCAGAGCTGTAACTCCAGCGGTGCAATCTCTGCGGATCCGGAGAACGCCTAAGGGTGTTGGCATCTTCAACACCAAGTAGCCATAATGAGCAGCAGCCATGAATTTGTACAAAGCTGGCCTGCCCAGGATGGCGTTGAATGACAAGTTGATCTGCACCACGTCGAAGACCAACTTCTCAGTCCTGTAATTCTCCCGGGTCCCAAAGGTCACTGGGAGAGTAATAGCACCGAGTGGAGTTATGGCCCCCGATCCTACTCCAGAGAAAGGTCGTGAGGGGCGAAGATTAGAAGGTCGGAGTTGAAGCTTGGCGAAAGCTTTGAAGCTTATGAGGTTCAACCCCGAACCTCCGTCCACCATTACGTGGTGAAGTTGGATATTGTTGATGGTTGGAGATACCATCAGTGGAAGTTGGCCATCTTCAATCATGTTCCGAGCGCAGTCCGAAGCATCGAAGGTGATGGCAGTATACATCCACTTCCGATGAGGCTCTGCCCTAGCAGTGGGAGCTACTGAGGCCATGTCTCGCCGCATTGTCTTGAGGACATGACGAGAGGTGATGCCCCACGAACCACCAAAGATGTTGTTCATGGTCTTCCGACACTCGTTGTCGGAGACGTCGGAGTCGTCGTCAACAGAGGTGTAAACAGTCTTCAAGACCTTTTTGGGGGTCCTGAAAGCCTAACTCCTCTTCAGCCGGAGCTTCGTCGACTTTTTGGTTTCCTTCCCTTTGCCGGAAAGGAGCTTCTTCCCAACGCTTGTTGTAGCACTCGACGAGGTTCTGGACCTCTCGGCAGTTTTCCAGGTTGTGGTTGTCCGTTTTGTGTATGGGACACCACATCTTGGAGCTGCCACCATCTTCAGACGACGGCCGAGGTCGTTTCTCGAGGCATGCCCCCCGGCCACCTGGAGCTGCAGCAACTGCAATAGTAGGTGTGCTGGCTGATGGCTTCTTCTTGCCGTTGGACTTTTTCTTCTTCTTGCCACTCCCGGAGGTAGTGTATTCACCCTTGGAGGACTTTTTGTTGGCCTCCGGAGGTGGTTGGGAGTGCATTTCACGGCCCTCAGCAGCCTCGGCACACTTGTCAGCCAAGCTGAAGAGTTCCATGACGCTGGTGACTTCCTTGGTCGCAAGCTTCTCCAGTATCTTCTTGTCTCGAACGCCCTGCCTGAATGCTACAATAACAGAAGCGTTTGAGATAGAAGGGATGGTATTTCGTACCTGGGAGAACCTCTGGATGAAAGATCACAAGGACTCTCCCCCTTTTTGCTTGACAGCAAAAAGGTCCAGTTCCGTGCCTGGTCGGGTGTATGAGCTCCCGAAATTGGTGGTGAACTGTTGGCACAACTCCACCCAACTATTGATGGAGTCAGGCGGGAGACTCATGAACCAAGACCTGGCGGTCCCAGTTAAAGCCACAGGGAAATAATTGGCCATCACGGCCTCATTTCCCCCAGCCGCAAGAATAGCGGTCGAGTAGATTTGGAGAAATTCAGCGGGGTTAACAGTCCTGTCAAATTTCTCCAGCAGATGAGGCCGGAACTTCTGCGGCCATCTGACCATGCATAGGTGCACGGCTAAGGCAGAACAACCTCCTCCTACTCCCTCAGAAGTAGGGCTGTCCCGAGCCTCTCGCCTCTCGCGAGAACGCTCGATGTGGACGCGGTCATCCTGTTGACGGTAACGACGATCGAGCTCCACCCAGAGGTCATGAGTTGAAAGCCTCGTTATCGTGTGAATACGTTGCGCCCCGGAAGGCAGCGACGTCACCTGTTGGGATGCAGCACGCCTCCTGTGTTGTGAAGCGTGCGGACTGAGTCTACCCGACAAGGTCTGATGCTGCGATTGGGCCCGCTCCGAGGTGGAGGACCTTGATTGCTGATGCGATCAGCTGCTGCTGCAACCAGATGATCCACATCTCCTCTCCACTGTTCCATCGTACCCTAGGATGCTCCTGGAGGCAGTGGACGTTGGAGAAGAGCACGCGCAGCATGAAGTGCATGTTCAGGGTTGTTGTTCGCCGATGCAATGATCGACGCGGACGCCTCATCTCGCTGTCCAGCTTGATTCGCAGGTGCAGACGGTGGCGGTGGTGGCATGACTCCTGCTGGAGTCACAGCACCTGCTGGCTGCTGCATGTTGGAGGGATTGCCTCGAGCAGGTTGCACAGCATGGTTGCCATTGGACGATCCAGCAGCAGAATTCACCATCTTTGAATCCCAGGCGATGTCCCCCTACCTGGTGCGCCAACTGTTAGAAGGTGATTCCAGAAATTCTCCCGGTACTACCGTTGGCAGCCCGCGGAGTTTCTTAGTTCGGTTGTGGGCACGCGGAGATTCGAAAGTAGGTGGCGATTTGACACAAGTATTTACGTAGTTTGGGACGCCTGAGCGTAATACCCTATTCCACGAGTGTGTTGCTATTGTATTGAGCATGTGAGCGCTAGAGTGTAAGAGACTAGAGTGTCTTGAGCACGTGTGGAAGCCCCCCTCCTGTGTATCGCTCGGCCAGTCCTTTTATAGTACAAGGACCGGTTGTTACATCCTTAGCCTGGCCCAACATGTGGCCCTGGCGGTTACTGATGCTTAATACACAATTAATGTGCTTAATTACCCTTAATAGTAAGGTAACGCGCCTAGACAATGGCGTTACTAGTATTAAGGGCCCTCCGATCGTGTGTCATTAAGATATCATTAATGACACTTAATTGGGTCTTGAGGTCTCTAATGTTCCTTGAAGGTCCGAGCCGTTGGAGGTCCACCAATCTGCCTGTTGAGGTTGAAGGTCCGGCAGTTGGACGTGTGGCAGCTCTCGAGCTTACTGTCTTGGACGAGTAAGTCCGGTGTTGTTGTACACGTGTCGGTACTGGAGCTTCCCTCTGTCGGGGGTTAAGTCCGGGGGTGCCACACAAGTATCTAGTTCGGAGCTTTCCCATGTATGGAATGTAGCTCCGGTTTTATGATACACGTGGCGGCACTGGGACTAACCATAGAAGGGAGGCAGGTTCGGTTCCGTATGACACGTGGGGGCTTCGAAGGTCTTCAATTCAGATAGGTGGAGTTCCTTTGCACTCTTCGCAGTCCCAAGGGGTATTCGGTACGCAGGGTACCGACAGCATCCCTCGTTGACGAGGGCCATATCTTCATGCCGGAACTGGTCCTGCGCGGCTTCATCGTACATCCGGACATGGGGAGAGCCCATGGTGATCTCTGGGGGGAAGGACGGCCTCCGCCCCGTACACTAGGAAGTAGGCCGTTTCTCCCATAGCCCGGCTTGTTGATGTCCGGCTAGCCCACAACACATATGGCAGTCCATCCACCCAATTTGCACCATGCTTCTCAAGGCTTGAGTATGTACGAGTCCGGAGGCCCTTGAGACTCTCGGCGTTCGCCCTCTCTACCTGCCCATTGCTCTCGGGATAGGCGACAAAGGCATCACAAACTTGGATCCCAAGGTCCTTGCAGTATTCTTGGAATGCCGCACTCGTGAATTGGGTCCCGTTATCAGTGATGATTCTGTTCGGGACCCCGAACCTATAGACGATCGACTTGATGAACTTCATTGCGGACTGCTTGTTAATGGTGACGACTGGGGTGGCTTCTCGCCATTTGGTGAACTTATCTACGGCGATGTAGAGGTGCCGGAACCCTCCAACGGCTCTTGGGAAAGGTCCCAGGATGTCCAGTCCCCACACGACGAATGGCCACGAGGGAGGGATCATCTGTAGTGCTTGAGCTGGTGTGTGGATCTGCTTGGCATAGAACTGGCACGCCTTGCATCTATTAACCATGTCAGCGGCATCCTGGAGTGCTGTGGGCCAGTAGAAGCCATGCCAAAAGGCTTTGCCGACCAGCGTGCAGGCCAATGCGTGGTTCCCGCACTTGTCTCTATGGATTTCTGCGAGCAAGTCGCAGCCCTCCTCCCGGGTAATGCAGAGCAGTAGGATGTCGTTGGTGCCCTATATCTTTTAGCCATCCGCACAATCCGTTCTGCCAGGACATGTTCTTCGGGAAGGTAGTTGTCTTTCAAGTAGACCCGGACCTCCGAGATCCATGCATCGGGACCTCCTTGAGCTTCTGGTTCTTGGGCGCCCAGTTGCTCAGAGCTGCTGGAGGCGCATAGGAACCTTGGTGGGCACCATGGCTGTAGAGCCGCCGGGGTTGCTAGCTATGAGGTGCTAACCTCACCCCCTTCACCCGGTTCGGCAGCTCGGGCGGTTGGTCACGATAACGTCCTTGCAAAGACTCCTTCGGGCACTCGTGCCTCTGTGGAGGCCTTTGTTGACAGGTCGTCTGCGACTGAGTTGTCAGCTCGGGGTACATGGCACAGATCCAGGACCTCAAAATCTTTCTCCAGCTTCCTGACGTGCAGCAAGTATGCTGCCAGCTGGGGGTCGTTGCAGCTGCACTCCCCTTTGACTTGCTTGAAAAATAGCTGGGAATCACCTTTGGCAAGGAGCTGGCAGACATTGAGGGTCAGTGTTGTCTTCAGCCTGTAGATGAGGGCCTCGTACTCTGCCATGTTGTTAGTGGCCTTGAAGCCAAGATGCACCATATAATTGAACTGCTCCTCCGTTAGAGCTATGAGCACCACTCCGGCCCTGGCCCCCTGTTTCCGGGCAGAACCATCAAAGTAAAGCGTCCACGGGGTTTCAATGAAAACCAGTGCCCCGAACACTGTGTCTCCGCTGAGTGGGCTTTCGAGGTTGCCAGGCGATGGAGTCCACTCGGCCAGGAAATATGCCAGGGTGTGGCTTTTGACCGCACGCCGAGGAAGGAACTCGATCTTGAACTCCGCTAGCTCAGCTGCCCACTTGGCGATGTTGCCGATAGCATTAGGACTGTGGAGCACCGTTCTTAGTGGAAAGGAGGTGACCACTGAGACCTTATGACCCTGAAAGTAGTGTCGGAGCTTCCTCGATGCTATCAACACAGCGTACAGCAGCTCATGTATCTCCTGATACCTTGTCTTTGCCTCATGGAGGATTTCACTGATCTAGTAGACCGCCCTTTGAGTGGTCTGGACTCTGTCCGAGTGGTTCGGTGCTTCCTGCGTTGGATCCAGGTCCTGGGGTTCCTGGCTCCCGGGACCCGCATCATACTCTGGGGGCTGGGTACCGGCGATTTCTTGTCTCCCGGAGCCCTCCTGAGAGAGATCCATGGCTTGGTCTACAACCGGAGGCTCGGTGCTTGCGCTACATGCTCCTTCTCGTGTATGCTGCTGATGTGGTTCCGATCGCTCTGCGACCATGACCATACTAACCACTTCAGTTATTGCAGTAACATATAGCAGCAGGGGCTCTCCGGGCTCCGGCGCCACCATAACTGGGAGGGACGTCAGGTGCCTCTTGAGATCCTGAAACGCTGCTTCCGCTTCTTCTGTCTAGGCAAAGGGACCTGCCTTCCACAGAATCTTGAAGAAGGGAAGTGCCCATTCCGCCAACATGGAGATAAAGCGGCTAAGGGCCGCTAGGCAACCTGCGAGCTTCTGTACATCCTTGATACGCGTCGGGGGCCACATCAGCTCTATTGCCTTGATCTTCTCTGGATTGGCTTCGATCCCCCAATGAGAAACCAGGAATCCCAGTAGCTTCCCAGAAGAGACCCCGAAGACACACTTTTCGGGGTTCAGCATCGTGCGCGTAAGGCACAACCTGCTGAAGACTTGCGCTAAGTTGTCCAGGAAGGACGCGCGGTCTTTGATTTTGACCATGATGTCATCGACATACACCTCTACCAGGTCTCTAATGAGGTCCCCAAATGTTTTATGCATCGCACGTACAAAGGTAGGGAGAGCATTCTTAAGACCATAAGGCATGAAGACATAAAAATACAGGCCATCTACTGTTACAAAAGCAGTATGTTCCTCATCATCTTTAGACATAGGTATTTGGTGGAAACCAGAATATGCGTCTAGGAAACACAGCAGATCACAGCCTGACGTAGAGTCTACAATTTTATCTATCCTGGGGAGTGGGAATGGATCTTTTGGACATGCCTTGTTTAGGTTGGTGTAGTCGATGCACATCTGAAGCTTCCCGCCAGCCTTGGGAGCGACAACAGGGTTGGCCAACCATTGAGGGTGGTGGACTTCCCGGATGAAGCATGCGTCAAGCAACTTCTTGATCTCCTCTCGGATGAAGTTTTGGCGCTCAACGTACTGCTTCCGAGGCTTCTATTGTACTGGGCGGGCATCAAGGTAGATCTTTAGATAATGCTCAATCACCTCCCTGGGGATCCCGGGCATCTGCGGTGGTTGTCAGGCGAACACATCGACATTGTCCTGGAGGAAGGTGACGAGCGCGAATTCCTATTTGTTGTCCAGGTTACCCGCTATGCGGGTCGTCTGGGCAGACTCGGAGCCGATCCTGACGACCTTCACTGGGACGTCATCTTCGACAGGCAGCACGCGCGGAGCTGCGGTGGAGGTCCGTTGGGACGGGCCTTGACTGGGTTGGCCTTCCCTTGCATCATCCAGGTTCGGGGTCCGCCCCGCAGCGAGTGCTTGGAGCTGCTCCAAGGCTGACACCGCTACGGTGCAATCCCCCCGGACCCTGAGGACTCCGGATGATGTTGGCATCTTCAGGACCAGGTAGCCATAGTGAGCTACGGCCATGAACTGGTATAGCAACAACCTTCCGATGATGGCATTGAAGGGAAGCTCAACATCCGCCACGTCGAATAGGATATTCTTCGTGCGGTAGTTCTCCGGGGTATTAAAGGTAATCGGGAGGTGGATACTTCCACTGGGCATAATCCGCCCTTGGCCCACTGTAACACCCTCATTTTCATGCATCATGCCCTACATGCACTCATATACATGTTTAACATTAGCCCACAACAAGAGGAACGAGTTTAAAATTGATTCGGAGCATTTAAAATTGATTTGGAGCAAAACCGCACTTAAAACGCAGGAAAGTGCGGACTAGTCTGATTTTACTGAGGACTAGTCCGATTTCTCTCTGACTAAAAACGGACTTGTCCGTTTTTGCTGCGGACTAGTCCGATTTTGGCTCTGGAAACTTTCGGACTTGTCCGATTTTGTGCGGACTAGTCCGATATTCCATGAATCCTTGCAAATTTGCTTAGTCCCTGGACTTTTCCGGACTAGTCCGGTGTTCCAGCGGACTTGTCCGTTTTTCCTCTCTGTTCAAATTCGGACTTGTCCGATTTTTGGCCAGACTTGTCCGATTTTCTCTATGGACGACTTCGGACTAGTCCGGTCCTGTCCGGACTTGTCTGATATTTCGCGACTCCGAGTTGATCTTTTGTTTTACGACTTATTTCTTGGGTTTCACGTTAAGTGGGCCTAGGGACGTCGTGCCTAACTCTTTTAGAGCTCATGTGGGACTCTAAACCGGCCTCTACTCATCCCAAAAACTCGAGATCCATCTAACCCTAGCCTCCACCTCTATATAAACAGCCCAACCCCTTGGTTTGACATCTATTTGCCACTTTTCCACCCACCCAAACCCTAGTTCGTGGGGAGCCACCATCAAGGAGGGAGGAGAAGATCCCAAGCAAGAGGAAGAAGAGGAGGAAATGAAGGAGGATCAAGATCTCCACCAAGTTTCGTCCTTCACCACCAATTCATCTCCAAGTTCATCACCAACCCTAGATCATCAAGATCCAAGTGTTACCTCCAAGTTTCTTGGTTCATTGGAGTTCTAAACACCTGGTATACCTTCTATTCTCTTTTCCTTACGTGAATTCAACCCCTAATCTCCAAATTCACGTCGATCTAGAAAACCCTAATCTGCTGATCTCGTCGAGTGCGGACTTGTCCGATCCCTAGCGGACTAGTCCGATCTTTCTGGATAAATTGTGTTGAATTAATTCTAAAATTTGATCTAATCGACCCCAAACCAGTATAAACTTGTTAAAATCTATTAGAGCTAGTTAGTGATCATTAAAAGCAATCTAGTAACAAGTTCTACCTTGCATTTGCATCAATCATGCATGTCATGTCATATTGAGTAATATTTGTGCACTCTTTGATTGTGTTTCTTGTCTTGTATGTTTATTGTGTGAATTAGACGGATTTGCGCTAGAGAGATCAACGGAGGATCTACAACATCAAGAGTTTGAAGGCTTTGACCCTAATCAACAGCAAGAGAAAGGCAAGTGTCCTTGAAGCATATTGATCCTGTTTTTAAAATAAATGTTTTGTTTGTAAAACTGCATGCTATGTCAATTTGATGGGAACCCTATGGTAGGAAGTTTACTAGACTTGCTAAACCACCCTTGTCACCTGGAATTTATGGTAGAGCATCGGGATGGACTTTTTACCTTTTGCTTCGCTTAATCAACTGAGATGGGAACAACTATACCATTCAATTTAATTATGCATGGATGATATTATGGTTAACATGAAGTTGTTAAATATGGTATGGTAATGGGTGATCTAAGCAAGCCTGGTATGTGGATGGGTTGGATGTTATGGTGGTTTGCTTGCTTTAGATCTAAGGACCGGTTCATGCGAGAATAAGCCAGGACTACAGTGCCACCACGAGGCCAAGTATGGGTGCGGCGTAGCTGATTAATTAGGGCTTTGCTAGTGCTGTTTGGACCATTGTGGATGCTCGGGTAAGGGGTAGTAGGATTGGGTTTGTTGATGATTGGTGGGACTACCCTGGGATCCGAATGGCTCAAGAGGGGGCCCTTGGTTGAAGATGTGCTCAGTTGGAGGCATCGCCACCGGTGAAACCTCAGTGGGGTCTAAATAGGCTAGTAATCCCTTTGTAAAGGCTATTTTGTGATCTCTTGGCCACACACCAACGGAAGTGTGTAATGTGACCGACGGGTCATGGGCATAAGGGAGGTTCTTAGTCGCCGAAGGGTAATGAAATCACGAACACGTGGGTAAAGAGGTACAAACTCTGCAGAGTTAAATAAAACTATCATGATAGCCGTGCTCCCGGTTATGAGCACCTGGACAACTTCCATGATTAGAGAGAAATTGGGATTTGGGATGGTTATGGTTTGGTAATGGTTATGGTTGATATTATGGTTATGGTTATGGTAATGGTTATGGATTTATTTCTGGTATTGAATATGGTTATTGGCAATGGTGAAATCTGGACTTATTGATGATGGTAATGAATTCAGTTTGGTATTATGGTATTACTCGTGATTATGATGGGATTACTTCACATACATATAATATACATATTGCTTTTCAAATGTTTTACTGTACTTTTCAGCACTTTGCCATTATTATTGTCATCATTTGAATCAGCCACATGTCATACTTTCCACACTTGCTGAGTACGACATGTACTCACTCTTGCAATCCCCCACCCCAACAGTTGCAGGTCAGGATTGGGAGTTTAATGGCGATAATGCGGAGTTCTAGGTCGTGTCTACCGTCTGCTTTGCCTGTGGTGTTGATTGGAGCTGCGCATATATACCCTGTCGCTTATGCTGCATAGTTGCTTTAGTTGCTTAATTAGTTTATTTCCGTTGCATTAGTTGAACTTGTCATTAATATTCATTAGAGCTTGTATTCGAGGATGATATGGTTTGTGTAATAAATTTGATAATTAATCTTGTTCTGTGGTAATTTTCTGTATACTCTTTTGTGATTGCACTCGTGTATGTGTGTTGAACATCCTGGGCACACATATGCGTTAGCTTGGTACAGTTTTTGGAACCGGGCATCACAGATTGGTATCAGAGCTACAGGTTGACCGTAGGATGCAGCCTAGATAGAATGGACACTTTAGGACACATAGGAGCACTCAGGAATCGATGTGTTTTTGCTTGGAGTGCTGTTTGCTATATATATTGTTTGCTTGTGTGCTTAATAGAGGATTTTGGGATGCTTTAGCATTGCCATGTCCACCTAGGCTAGTGTAGCTAGTTGTTTAGTTTCATATCCCTTGATGCATATAGTTGGGCACGTTTTCTAATTCTTACCTACTTTACACACTATAGTTGGGTAAGAATTAGAAAACGTCCCCAACTATATGCATCTAAGGATATGAAACTAAACAACTAGCTACACTAGCCTAGGTGGACATGGCAATGCTAAAGCATCCCAAAATCCTCTATTAAGCACACAAGCAAACAATA